>OX336391.1:110575869-111175869 GCA_946902985.2 Meconema thalassinum
ATATGGCCTAAGAGGATCGAAGTACACTCCTTGTGGGGCTATTCCAGTACAAGGCTCCTCGTCTCAATAGGGATTAGGTTCCCATCATAGCATAAGTCAAAGACACCCCAAGGAAATGCACCTCCAAAAGAAAACAAACTACTAAATTAAAATTCAGGCTTAAGTAAAATTCATAGAATGATTTATTAAAAGATCAAACCCCTAGCCTACCACTGGAGGGTAACAATCGGCTAATCCACTAATTAATAACAAAAAGAAACACCCCTAACTATAAGAAATTAACCCTCTCGATTGGTCCTAAATACAATAAACAAACAATAGCAAGGCTTGGGAAGAGGTACAAAAATAACCCTAACTTAATTGTACAATGAAAAAGGCATGATGTTTCCAAGTGAAACATCATGTAATCATACAATCAATCATGACAGAAAAATCTAAATAAGCTGGGACCACCCCGTATTTACATTTAAAGTTAAGTAATCTAAGCTATTCCTGAATTTAACTGACCTACGGCGAAAAGCGTCCGTGGTAAACAAAACTGAAGAAAAGGTCTAAAAGTGATTAACAGTCATCGTTTACAACACAAATATTTACATCAACTCGTACAACAAAAATCTAAAAAGTAGAAGAAAAATGGGTAACATAAGGGTTAACATTTCAATAAATAAATATGACACATACAATAGCATTGTTATTATTCCTGCCTACAACACAATTGTTACTCTTTGTTTCCATTGGTTATCTAAATGTGTCTGCAGGAAAGGGAAAATACTGTTCGATAACAATAGAACTCATTAATGGTTCACGGCCCAAGAGTTGAAAACTCTAGGTAACCAATGATCCCTGTTCGTCGATCATGTCAGCTGCTAAAAGCTTCCTCTAAGGAATAAATCTGTACAGCACAATGCAATGGTCAGCAAGATTGTAATCATGGATCAAAGTTTAACAGTCGTTTAGTAATTAACGCATATTTTAACAGTCGTTTTAAGTAAATTAGCTTTTATAATTTAATTTATGATTATTAGTTATCATCGTAGGTTTAAATTTGAATTAATTATGACCATTGACCATATTGCAAAGCGTCCTAACAAGCGGATTCACCACTGGTGTACACCCAAGTACACGGGAACATCATTACTCCGAGCTATCAAATGCTCAAAAAGCACCATACTTAAGTAATCTGCTTGGCTCAAGGCTCTAGCAAGAAAATCCTTAGCTAGACTTCTGACATGACAGAGGTCTACCGGCCTACACAAAAACACGGGTACCACCCCAATAACATCGTGTATCAATACACTGCAACAAAATCATTCACATTATGTGAGAAAAATATAGCCTTAAGAAACTGTCAATGGCGTCTAAATGACAACTCAAATATCTTAAACAACAAAATATTATAAGAACATTCTTCGCTTACAACATATGCGAATATAATCAAAATAACTGGTGACTTGGTTATCACATTGTATCATTGCATTCCAAAGAAATTGCTGTTACTCTGACCTAGTTTGCAACTCAAGCTTATAAAGCAGGCTTGGTTTAGAAAAGATCCTTAATTAAGAAAATATGTTAGCATTGCATTAGTCAAGTGTCTGTAGTCTCATTTGAGACTATTGGTTTGGTATCACTGCGACGTGACCTTGGGGACACCTGCCCCACTGGCGCAGTACGATTGTACACTCACTGCATGAGTTTCTTTGATAAACAGTATAATCTAAAATGTTCATTTCATAGCAGATCGGGGTTCACAAAACTGTTCAAATAGTGACCCTACATTTTACAGTTCATAATTAACACACATTATTATGCTAGTGACGTTGTAGTAGAATACAAAAAGATATGAATAACGATGAGCTTTGCTTTAGCAAAGCAAATAGCACAAAACGAGAGATATTCCTCTCTTATGAATGTCTTTGAAAGATATAACACTCACTGCGAGTTGTAATATAATTCCTTTGATGCACTCACAGCACATTAAACAAGTCAATAAACCTTCTCACCTTTTAAAATTATAATGTTAACTGGAAATTATACGACATCAGTGTGAATCGGGATTAGGTGTATTATTCCAAAGATATTTCACTCCTTCATACCTATATTGGATTCAGCTTCAATCTAGTGGTCTACTCGCCACTACAAAAATGTATTTTCAAGAATTCAGGTGAATGGGTAAGCTCTCCCATCAAAATGATACGCCCGTCAGTGGCGTTCTAAATTCATACAAATTGGGAGCTTCAAAGTGAAGATATCAGCAACAGCTGATTCAAAGAAAATTACTGCTCCTTCAATAAATGACACAATTGGTTTTCCAAGAAGTGGACATCAAAATTACATTGGTGCACCTTATAAAAACACGCTGTTCAGGTGACTAACTCTTTGATTTGGAAACGGAACGTGCCGATGTGCTTGATAAGTGAAATTACCATAGACGGTAACTAAAGAAGTAAAACTAAATTACCTTACCTAGATGACTGAAAATCAAAGTTACGGTCATTAAACTAATCCACCAAGAACCATCACCTTACAAACGGACATTAGATCATGACTCACGGCTTAAATTGATTCACCTCATTCCAAAAGGAATAAATTTGAGGGGTAATTTAATTCCAGCGTTCGTCCTTAGACATCTTACTCCGCTCTTCAGCTTCCATGTTAGCGTGCTGCTAGGATGTTCGGTATCTCTCCCATCAAGTAATTTACGCCATCATCGACTGCATGGTGAACGGTGATGAAGTTCTTAGTATGTGGCGCTCCTCTGACATTTTGTAGGCGTCGTAATTTCGAAGATAAAGCACTACTTCTATGGGATTTGAAGAGGCAACACTGCTGCTACACTTGCAATTGCAGACAATATTTCAAGAAATGGCCTGATCTGCTACACAGAATTTAATCGACACCAGCACGTGTCTGCTCACTTCGACACTCACTGTTAGTGAAAATAGTAATCAGATTGAATCTGCGACATCTTTCGCTTAAAAAATCACGGCTTAGCACAGCACGGATATTTTTAGTATTATTCACACTGCTGTGAAATATAGCACTTTGCAATTAAACGATTCACAGAATTTATACTTCGTGATGGGCACAGTAGTCGGCCATGCTTGGTCTGAAAAATTTGACCATGTGTCAGATTAAATATCGTAGATATTTCCAGATTTCTCTTAAGAAATAACTTGTTCACTCAGCAAAAATATCACACGGTAATCACTTGCACACATCATGCATAACATAAACTTGGTGTTCGACGTTTCCACTATAATTTGATTCCTTCACTGATTATATCCTCGGTCAACTAGACCGTATTAGCAGCCGCGTGCTACCCTTGCACACTGTAGAAGTAGGAATACCTTCTTCACGGAAGCGTGTGGACAGGCTTCGTGACAAGTGAAGTCGTTGAGCAACTCTAGACATTCCTTCTGCATATCCGCAGGGTAATACCGTTGTCTCAAACATGAAATAAATCATTCTTATGCCATTTCCAACTGGTAAATTAAGCAGAAATACAGTAGATGATAAATTAAAAGATGCGCATTATAGAACAAGTTCTTTAATCATGAAGAATAAATATTAGCAGCTTTTTGACGAAGTCAAAAGTGCGTCTGCATCTTCCTAGATACGTTCAATAATTCTTCGACATGGAATTCCAATCTGAGCATAAAAATTACGACCAGCATTAACGAATACGGGCCCAATACCCACTAAGTCCCCAAGCAGCGCTATATTGAGGCATTCCAGGCAAGCTGAGGAGTGAGGTAGTTTGCCATTGCTTTCCTCACTGAGTCAGAACAGCAGTACTAACCCTATGAATAGAACCTTTCACAGCATCCTCAGGCACTGACTGTGCCCTGAATGTCATTGCTAAGCACCTAGTTCTTCGAGTGACTAACAGGTGGCTCTGCGTTGTTATGTGTTGCGGCCATTGAGCTCATGCCCTCTATGACTATTTGAAAGGATTTGGAGTCCTTGCATTTCTGCATGCAAGATGATGTAACCTACAGATATTTGACAGTACTTATCTCTACCGCTTTAAAAATGTTGTTGGTGCCGAGTGCACAGTTTATGAATATGACATTGTTATTAAACGCGGTATCTATTCTAATTGGATGAGATCGTGTCGTGTGAATGGCATAATTTTCATTTGTTTTGCAGCCATGTTGCTATGATGACAATTCGCTTGTGATCTGAACTGAACGGTAGTGTTTCAAATCACCTCCTTGGTGAGGATTATTTTCGTAATTTAATGAAGAAATACTCTAAACACGTTGTAAGGAGCATGGACTTACGAGGAAACGGGTAATTTGTTTTATCCTGAGGTGTCCCTGGATTATTGTAATATAAGGTACGTCAATTGTTTTATTATTTTATTATTAGTATTTTTGTTGTGATAATTTAAATAAGTTTGCTGTTTGAGTTTGGAGTACCGCGCAATTTGAAATATGATGGCGGTACTTCAATCTGTGCAGGTAGGATTTTTCTTGACGTTCTATAGGCCTACATTTTTCCTGTTATTAATATTAATTCCATTGTACGTTTTTATTATCCTTAAAATCCGGGTACTTTTATTTCCTCTCATGATAGTTTATTTAATAATAAATTTTATTTCAGCCAATGGCTATAATAATAGGAATACCATACAAGCTCATTCGGTACAAAATTTTGTAAGAGACATCTGACGTTCTCTGAATGTTAATACATGATATCTCTCGCATGATCTCTTGCATAAAATACACACGCAGTTTAAGTTTGGCTGATGATATTTCTTTCTTTGCAAACTTTATAGTGAAATCCGTGCCCTGCCATTCGTGTCATCATATGACGCAGTTCATAATTTGAGTTCATCCACTTAAAGTCGTCATGGCATCTGCACAGTAGAAGTCACTCCAAATATATTTCCTCTTGTCACGAAGTTCACTCAGTAAAGTATAATAAGCTCCAGTGGCGAGCAGCATCCATTGATTTCTTAAATCATCGATATAAAATTGCTCTTTGGCCAAAATGAACACAAGGCGAGAGAATGTGTACTTCGAAAGATTGAGTAATTTTTTAAAAGTATACTGCCTTCCCTCCTTCCATTTTCATCAGGTCATTCTTTGTCAGGTGTTCCCATATATTATCCAATGCATATGCAACTATTGGAGTAATTTTGAGCTTAAATAACGCCATGCCTGTATCAAGGGACAATTTTCCAAGTTGGCTTATGTCATTCATTTCTACAATTGCTGTGTCAACTTTGTCTTGTACGTGCTTCGTAAATACAACTCCCTGTGTTTGGAATGTTACTCCTAAGTACTTAGAATTGTTTACTAATTGTAATCTTTTGCCTTTATATTCCAAATGATGATTAACTGACAGTCTACCTCCTTATCTGAAGGCCATGAACATTGTCTTGTATTCGTTCCATTTAAATTCATTTTCGTCCGCCCAATTTACTAGTCTGCTGAAAGTCTCCTGTAACCTTTCAAGTGATGTGGATGTTAGCACCATGTCATCCGCATACATGTAGATGGAGACATCTTGATCCTCTCACATCAATGGTCGCAATATTGAACAGGAGGGGACTTAGTGGGTCCCCCTGTAGCACACCGATTGTCTGTTCAATGCAATGCGATTCCATTCTGTTGTCATCAATTCGTACTTGGTTACTCGTTAAGATATTTCTTATCAGTCTCGTTATTTAGTGCTGGTGTCCAATCAGTGAATCTAGCTTCTCCAGCATCTTCTTCCGGTTTACTGGATCAAGCGTTTTCGAATAGTCGATAAATACCACATTCAACTTGCCTCTTCCGTGTCGTACGGCTTCCTCAATGTCATCTTGAAGACGTTTAATTGCATGTATAGTTGACCTGCCTCTCCTAAATCCGAATGTTCATCTGGAATTAGGTGTTCCATTAGATCTGTCAGTCTCAATGTTGATAGTTTTGTTAACAAGTTAAATTATTTATTTATTTATTTATTTTCAATTCTTAACGATCTGAGCTATATTACTATTGTAACTTTTCTCCTTATTTGTAATCACGTTTGATGTTTTTCTTTAGATTTGGAATGCTTTCATCTGTCTCACTGGGCTATTTATGAGTATTTTAGTAGTTAAGGTTACATATTTTGACGTGACGACGTCAAATAAATTGTTAGAATACAGTGACGTTCGTGACAAAGTGTTACAGTGACAGGTGATGATATCGTTTTATCTCTCTTCTGCTGCAAGGCAAAGTGTTACAGTGACAGGTGATGATATCATTTTATCTCTCTTCTGCTGCAAGACAAAGTGTTACAGTGACAGGTGATGATATCGTTTTATCTCTCTTCTGCTGCAACGCTCTCTCTCTCTCTCTTCTGTTGCTGCGCTTGAGTGTCGCTACTGTCGTTTTTGGATGTCACGGGTGAACCTCTGGATGGATTTTGATGCAGTTTTCACCATTCTGTAAATGATATCTCGGGGAAGATCTATGAAGAAAATAATTTATTTATGATCAAAGAAAGCCGAGTAGTAACGATTTCAGTGAAAAAGTCGAAAGAAACACATGGCTTACTTGCGCTTTTTAAGCTTACGCTGGGCAAATCGTTAAAAATATCTATATACTATGATTGTTAGAAATGTTGAGCATTAAAAGTTCTACAAAAAACTTCTGCGAGAGCATATCTCTATTTTCAATACATCGCACACTATAAGTGTATTTACGTTTTTAATTTCCTTCAACAATCTCCATTCAAATACTGAGGCGACAGTTTACGAGCTGGCTAGGGGCGAGTCTATCACACCAGTCACAGCCTAGCTAATGGGCGAATATATTACCCCAGATACAGCCAGCAGCAAACTGTCGAGTCGTGTTGAAATAAAACTTCAGAGAAGAGTCGTTGTGTTTGGAGTTCCCCTGGAAGTGCAACTCGGCGTTTCTTCATTTCGCCTGTGAACTTTCCGTTCCGCTAAATACAGTACATAATTATAAAATATACGAAGTCGAAATTTCGCAAGAGCGGTAGTTAAAACAAATCAGTCCGAGAATTCGTTGTCACGCTCAAATATCGTCGCGCATCGTAGTTCCACGCACCCAATAATTATTTTGGAAGCAAACAAATTTTGTTATTGGACACCAAGTAACATTTTCTTTTGTTTTGTGTCATTGCATTGTTTTACCGCGAATGCCGGTAATTAGGTACTGTATCTAGTTCATGGCGGCCACTTAATTGTGTATGATGTGTATATGAGTGAGGGCCGTGGAACTCGGAACATTTTGTAGAAATGTGTACTCTTATTTGTTCGTAAATTATTGTTATGTGGTATCAAGATTAAGGTATTACTGGAAACATTTTAAAGAGTTGGTAATTATTATTTGTTCTGTAAGTACTGTAATGGTATTTCATGGATCTGTTATCCATTGTTGTTCTTCGTTTAAAAATACTGTAATTATTCTTAGGTATCCTCACATGGCCTTCTGTTTCTAATATATTTTTATGTTAACTTATTAGCCTACTTTCGATTTTTGCAAAAAATGAAAGTAGACTTATGAGATCAACACAGGGCGAAAAAAGTGTGTCTGTCTGTGTGTATGTGTGTGTGTGAGTCTGTGTGTGTGTGTGTCTGTGTGTCTGTGTGTGTGTGTGAGTGTGTGTTCTCTGAATGTCTGTCCCCCCCTATCAATTCGAACACGGTGAATGCGAATTGAACGAAATTTGGTACAAAGGTAGCACTAGCCAAGGATACCTCAGTGTCATGTTTTATATCGCCGCCATCTTGACGGAAACGTAATGGCGGCCACACAAATGTTCAATGCTTAAATCAAATTACGACTAACCTAATCATCCGATCTCTACCAAATTTTGCAACAACATACCTTTATGTGGGGAGCATCCTTTGACCAAACTAATAAGTCATCAGCGTAATAGTTTGCGGATGGCGGCCATCCTTGTGTGAAAATCGATTACCCCTATTAATTCGAACACGGTGCAACCGAATGGAACGAAATTTGGTACAGAGGTAGTACTAACAAAAGGCACCTCGGTGTCATGTTTTATATCGCCGCCATCTTGTCGGAAACGTAATGGCGGCCACACAAATGTTCAAAGCTTAAATCAAATTACGATTAACCTAATCATCCGATCTCTACCAAATTTTGCAACAACATACCTTTATAGAGGAAACATCCTTTGACCAAATAACTAGGTCATTAGCCTAATAGTTTGCGGATGGCGGCCATCTTTGTGTGAAAATCAATTCCCCCTATTAATTCAAACACGGTGAAACCAAATGGAACGAAATTTGGTACAGAGGTAGCACTAGCAAAGGGCACCTCACTGTCATGTTTTATATCGCCGCCATCTTGACAGAAACGTAATGGCGGCCACACGAATGTTCAAAGCTTAAATCAAATTACGATTAACCTAATCATCCGATCTCTACCAAATTTTGCAACTACATACCTTTATGGAGGGAGCATCCTTTGACCAATCTAATAGGTTATTAGCCTAATAGTTTGCGGGTGGCGGCCATCTTTATGTCAAAATTGATTCCCCCTATTAATTCGAACACGGTGGAACCGAATGGAACGAAATTTGGTACAGAGGTAGCACTAGCAAAGGGCACCTCAGTGTCATGTTTTATATCGCCACCATCTTGACTGAAACGTAATGGTGGCCACACGAATGTTCAAAGCTTAAATCAAATTACGATTAACCTAATCATCCGATCTCTACCAAATTTTGCAACTACATACCATTATGGAGGGAGCATCCTTTGAACAAACTAATAGGTCATCAGCCTAATATTTTGCGGATGGCGGCCATCTTTGTGTGAAAATCGATTCCCCTTATCAATTCGAACACGGTGAAACCGAATGGAACGAAATTTGGTACAGAGTTAGCACTAGCAAAGGGCACCTCAGTGTCATGTTTTATATCACCGCTATCTTGACGGAAACGTAATCGCGGCCACCCAAATGTTAAAAGCTAAAATGTAATTACGACCAACCTAATAATATAGTCTCTACCAAATTTTGCAACACCATATCTTTATGTGGGAAGCATATTCAGACCAAACTGCAAGAACATCAGCCCAATAGTTTGCAGATGGTGGCCAAGTATGTGTGCAAATCGATTCCCCCTATCAATTCAAACACGGTGAAACCGAATTGAACGAAATTTGGTACAGAGGTAGCACTAGCAAAGGGCACCTCATATTCATGTTTAATATCCCTATAGCACGTTGTATTTCAACAAGCTACTACAACCAACATTCAATCATACTCCTTGAAAAGGACAAAGAGTTATAACAATACCCATGCATTTAGGAGAATGTAGGCTATATGTTCTTTACTGAACATCTTGGTTTGTTTTTCTAATCTTCATTTTCTTACCTTCCGTCAGGCGCAGCTGGCCTGACAGGCGCCGGAATGCTATTCTTGCTCGCCTATCCTCCCCGAGTGCACCTATGCGCCTGCCCCATTTAGTACCTTTCTATTTGTAGGTGCCGTTCCAAAATGCTCCCAGTTAGTTTTACCACCGCCTGCGTTAAGTGCATTAATTACCCTCCAGGCCTGTGAGGCGCATTGCCCCCGGACTCGTTCTACTTCGCAAGGTTCGTATTTCCTTAATGTTCCATCGCAATATTGCTTATTTTACTCATTTTATGAATAAGAAATACATTGGTTGGTTGGTTCTTAAGTTTAGGGGCTGCGACAACGCGGTCACGTAGCCCCGTGTAATTTTGGTGTGTGTAGAATCTGTCTGATAACCGGTGTTAATTTGGATGACTGTATTAGTGTGTGTTATCTGTTTTATAAATTTAATTGCAGACTGCAACTTAGAATTTTTGAAATAGTTCCTACTTATGCCGCCAAGCGCCACCGTCAACGACTGCTAGGCCAAGTTCAGAACTTAGCTACTAAACGCCACTGCAGTCGGCTCTTGGCAACGAACGTAGAAACCTAAGAGCGTTGTTTGCATTCTTAACCTATCCAATTTAGCTTCACACAGGTGCAATTAGTGGAAGGTTCTTTAACATGCCATAAATCTATGACATGGGACCGCCGGCTTTACTTCCCCTCCAAAGGAAGGCATACTGAGGGATTTTTAACGCTCTTTAAAAATCCGACGGCTTCGGCCGGGTTTGAACCCGCTATCTTGGGCAAAGAAGCTCAGCATGCTACCGACTACGCCACCGAAGCCGCTAAGAAATACATTGATTGTGGTTATTTCGTGGAATAAAATAAGTTTGTCGAAGGTGGCCTCATAGGTACACTGCACCTGAAAATGTATTAATGTTCATGTTTTATATTTTTCGCTCCAGATTTTTCGCTAAAATGGCTCGTAAAAACCTATGACTTGATAAACATGAGTCACACCGAAGAAATTCAAAATTTGATATGAATGAAGACGGGGAAGACCCATTAGTCACTGAGGATATGGGAGACGAGAGTGACGTCGATTCTCAAGATAAGGCGGAAGAACGTGAAGCAGATACAGAGACGGTGCAAGATTGTGAGGAGTCTAGTGGTGATGACGAAAAAGGTAACAGTATTTTTTGGGGGAAGTTCTGGTTTTGTATGTCACGCGTGAGATAAGAAATGTCTCTCATATATCTTCGCTTCACGATGACAACGCCATTCATCTTGATACTGGGGAGCAACTTAAACCAGAGATTATCATAGTCTATAATTCATCCAAAGGTGGGGTTGATACTGCTGATCAAATATGCACGACTTACGACGTAATTCGAAACATCAAGCGGTGACCGATGGTCATCTTCTAGATATTGCTCATTGTGGGTGACATTAACTCTTAAATCAGTTACCTCGCCTATGAACTTGAACCATTGCGTTGAAGAGCGTACCTGAAAAGGTTGAACTGGTGATTGGAGAACTGAGGCGAAGGAGTTTGATGACGTCCGGAATTCCCTCCGGCATACAAAACCACTTGAAACTATTTCACCCCAACGATGATCAAAATAAGTTTCCCCACTACCACCTCCAAAAACACGAAAATGCATCACATGTGCTGCGGAAACGGGTCACAGAAGAATGTCGAATTATGAATGCTATGAATGTCACCAAATAATCTGCCTGCCCCATACAAATGCAGTATGACTTGCCAACCTTGCACTTTACTGGGCCAATGCATCTTGACTGCTGAGTATTCCAAAAGAGATTAGGAGTACGGTAATACTGACTCTGTGGTGTTGTATTTTTTGATTGAAACATTAAGTTTTGTTCGTAATTTTAATGTTTGTTTGAATTTTTCTAATGAAAACTGAGCACAATTTGCTGGTGAGTTGTAATTTTGAACTATTTCTTTAAAATTTGATTTTGAGTAATAAAGTATAGTACATTTTTTAAAACCTGATGTTCAATAAACTCCCTATGTATATCCTAAAGAATGTCACTTATCACTTTAAAAATAATTGCGTTAATTGGGTGTCAATCACGTCTTTAGAACAGGCCTGTCAGGCGCACTGCGCCCGAACTCGGGAGTCGCAGAGGTGCACCCGACGGAGATTTACCGAAATTATACTTCAACTACGGTAGTTCCTAGTACGAGTAGAAAACAGCATGAGTTCTTTAGGCGGAATGGTCATTTTCCAGCTGGCTGGTCAATATATGTGTCATCACTGCAGTAGAGTGTGTAGCTCACGGATTGGACTAATACGTCTTCTGAGGAGAATCAGTAGGAAGACTAATTCATACTCGCTTACGATGAATGCCAATATATATGTATATACAGGGTCTTTCATATACAATAAGAGCGCCAAGCGGCGGCTTTGTTAACCGTAGCTGCGGTCACCTTGTCCGAGCTTTTGGCGCACCAAGGCCCCCTGCTTTAACCGTGTGTACAATCCTATATGATGCAACGGCCTTGCTAGCGTGTGTACAATGCTGCAATCTTACTTTAGTTAGTTAGTTATTGTTGATCAAACCGAACCCCCTATAGTATTGAAAGCGCGCACATAGTACATACGATGGCTGTTTTTTTCATTTTTTTTTCAAGTTCCGATGGACTGTATAAAAATAACAGATTGACATTACCAAACTTGACCTTGCAACAAGCGTGCAGGTGCTCAGTCGCCATTCTAAAACTCAAGTGCTAACATGGTGAGACATTTATCATTGCAACATCGTATTTTTTTATGTAAAACTTATTTTAAGTACGAGTCGGCTCAGCGGGTACGAGATGCATTTGTTCAACAATTTCCTGATGAAGTGCCACCTTCACTAGCACAGATTCAGGTAATTGCAAATAAGATTGACACTACTGGCTCAGTGCTCAATAAAAAACATGCCCGCACACGAAGAGTTTTAACAGAGGATGAGCTAGATGACATTGGCGAGAATCTTGAACGGTCTCCGAATAAATCACTCACAAAATTAGCACAAGTAGGGGTTTCGGTTTCATCAACACACACGCTAGCAAGGCCGCTGCATCATACAGGATTGTACACACGCTTAAAGCAGGGGGCCTTGGCGCGGCAAAAGCTGGGCCAAGGTGACCGCAGCTGCGGTTAAAAAAGCCGCCGCTTGGCGCTCTTATTTTATATGAAAGACCCTGTATAGTTCCTGGTTGATTTCTTTATCTTCATTACTACGTGTACTAGTCGATGTTATATCTTTGCCATTATCGTATTGTGCACCCAGTGGGATAGTAGGTAAATTCAGGGTAGGTCTAGTTACAATTTATTTTTGCTTGATTCAAGGTACAGTATATGGCCATTTTATTTTATTACTATTAATATATTGTCACGACAAGGTTGTTTTTACTGATTAAATCTATTTCTATTTTACCCCTTTTCTGTGTTGCAATTCTTTGGTCAGGACCAAGTTAGGGAATTGAGGTAACAAGTTCCAAATTTTATGAGTATTTCCTTCATCCTTTCTTCTATCGTTTGGAAGTGACACCTCTACAATACCACTTATGGACCTTCTGAAAACCCTGGTAGCCGAGATTCAACCCGCATCTCCATAATAGTAAGTAAGTTGCTGCAGGGAAAGCATGGGTGGTGGTGAGTTTTGGTGGGGCTGTTCTCCTGACGTCGCACTCTGCTTTCACCATCAGCGGCTGTCTCCCTTCTATCTACCTATCTACCCACTTCCTATTATGAGTTAGGTTGTCTTTCTGAAATTAAATTTACTTCTTCTGAAATAGAAGTAATTTTTCTGAAATTGAGATTAATAACTTATTTCTGATTAATTTTAAAGTTACTTTTACCGAAATTACAATTCCTTACTCTGAAATCAAACCCACCTTTTCCATAATAGAGGTTGAAAACCTATAGATTTCTCACTAGATTATTTGTTTAGACAATAGACGTAAACTATATTTTAAAAAGAGCGGACCGGTTGTTCCAGTGTCGAAGCATACCTCGTCCTAAAACCAAACTCTCTCCATTTCCTCAGCCAGTGGAAAAATCTTTGATTCCAGCTTCTTGTTAAAATACATTTCTTAATATTAAAACAAGATGTCCAGTAAAGAACATATAGCATACTTTCTCCTAAATGTATGAGTATAGTTATAACTCGTTGTTTTTATCAAAGAGTATAATAGAATCATTTCTTGGTTGAAGACCTTAGAAACTATTTACCTCTACCAAACACCACAACCTAGAAAAAAACTGCTACCATCATTGAAGAAAGAAAGATAAGAAGTATCTCAAGAATGTTATGGATCTGGAGACATAATCGACCGGACTGGCTGCGTGGCTCAGCGGCAACGTTCTCGCTTGCTGGGCCCTAGGTTGCAGGTTCGTATCCTGGCGCAGTCAGCTGGCATTTGAGGGCGCACAAATGCGAGGGAGCCGTATCAGTAGATTTACTGGCACATTAAATATCCCCTTCGGGGCGAAATTCCGGCACCACGGCGTCTCTAAAAGCAGCAATAGTTAAATGCGACGTAAAACCAATAACATTATTATTATTATTATTACATAATCGACCTGACGTGGGCAACATCCAACTTTGAGTTGAGGTATGTCTTTACACGTCTGGCTGTGCATGGCTTTCACAACCCTAATTGAATTAACAAATCTTTCCATGACCCTACAGATACGTGTGTATACAAACTATTTGAATATTTTCGATTGCTCTTTGGCTGCAATAAAAGTATTAATTAATATCCTTAACTAGCACCAACGGCTAGAGTTCAGGTACGGTACTATATGAAATCGTTTTGTTCTTTACTTCAAATAACATTTTCAAATAACGCACAATAGGCTGTTACAAACCCTTTAAAATAAAAAGTAAAAATGTATCGTAGTATCATCTTGTCATTCTTCAAATTCGATGCCCATAGAATGCCAATAGTATACTAATCAATGGAGTCCCACATAGACCAGTCGTGACATCTAGTGAGTATCGAACAAGATAATCCCAACAGGGCGAGTGCATTCAAGCGGCCATAAAAATAAACTTTTCAAAAAAATCTGTAAGTTAATCTGTAGGCCGGCGTGCAGTTCGCCGCTAGTTGGCTATCATAATTACCTTTTTGGCTGTTAGATGTCTCGTGCAAATCTGCTGGCGAATTTTGTTTTAATTAAATATATATTTTCCATCGTAATATGCACAATATAACGCTTCATTTTAAAACGTCTTAGTCATTACAAAACAATAAATATAAAAAATTCAAGCAAAAAACCTAACTCTGGTGGGGTTTGAACCATAGCCATATGAGTGATAGGCCATCGCCTTACCACGGAGCAAAACGTGCCAACGAACATCGTTCGATATCAAATGAGTTACATATAACGTGTTAGCAAATAATGATTTAGACTAAACGATTTCATCAGTGGAGTATAGTATTTATATATAAAGCATTTCATACAAAGTTTATTTAATTATTTTGTATCAGTACGCTATATTGCATGCAATACTCAAATTAGTGAAATATAAGTCAGGCATAATATATCCGCTGCCATCTTGCCTTGTAACTGAGATGGCTCACCTTTTTAAAATCACTTCTGCACTATAGCATTACAAAATAAACTTTTAATTTCGAACTTGCCTCTTCCTTTAGAACAGTTAAAACGATTCTCGGCTCGATAATCGTAACTGGTGGGTCCCATGATATGGATTATAATGTTTGCATAATTCGCACGGCCGCCTAATGAAATGGTACGGCGGATGACCTTGTAGTTTGGTCACAAGACGCGTCCTATATGAAGGTATGTTGTTACCAAATTTGGTAGAGATCGGATGATTTGGTTAGTCGTTATTTGATTTTACGTTTTGAACGTTTGAGTGGCCGCCATTCAGTTTTAGTAAAGATGGCGGCGATATAAAACATGACACTGAGGTGCCCTTTGCCAGTTCTACCTCTGTACCAAATTTCGTTCAATTCGGTTTCACCATGTTTGATTTGATAGGGGCCTTGTGTAGATCTCATAAGTCTACTTTCATTTTTTTTTTTGCAAAAATCGAAAGTAGGCTAACAAGATGTTCAGTAAAGAACATAATATAGCCTACTTTCTCCTAAAGCGTGTGTATTGTTATAACTCTTTGTCCTTTTCAAGGAGTATAATCTAATGTTGGTTGTAGTAGCTTGATGAAATACAACGTGTTATACGGATATTAAACATGAATAAGAGGTGCCCTTTGCTAGTGCTACCTCTGTACAAAATTTCATTCAATTCGGTCTCAGCTTGTTTGAATTGATATCGTGAATCGATTTGCACACATACATGAGCACTAACTGCAACTATTGGGCAGATGATCTTGTAGTTCAGTCAAAAGATGCTTCCCACAAATGGGTATGTTGTTGAAAAATTTGGTAGAAATCAAATGATTAAGTTGGTCGTAATTTGATTTAAACTTTTAACATTTGGGTGGCTGCAATTCCGTATCCGTCAAGACGGCGGCGATACAAAACATGACAATGAGTTGCCTTTTACAAGTGCTTCCTCTGCACCAAATTTCGTTCAAATTCAGTTTCACCGTGTTTGAATTGATAGGGGGAATCGATTTGCACACATACATGGCCGCTATGTGCAATCTATTGGGCTAATAACCTTGTAGTTTGGTCAAAAGATGCTTACTTCATAAAGGTATGTTGTTGCAAAATTTCGTAGAGATCAGATGATTAGGTTGGTCGTAATTTGATTTAAGCTTTTAACATTTGGGTGGCCGCGAGTACGTTTCCGTCAAGATGGCGGCGATATAAAACATGACACTGAGTTGCCTTTTGTGAGTGCTACCTGTGTACCAAATTTCGTTCAATTCGGTTTCACCGTGTTTGAATATATAGGGGGAATCGATTTGCACACATACATGGCCGCCATCCGCAAATTATTGGGCTGATGACCTTGTAGTTCAGTCACATGATTCCTCATACATAAAGGTATCATGTTGCAAAATTTGATAGAGAACAGATGATTAGGTTGGTCGTAATTTGATTTAAGCTTTCAACATTTGGGTGGCTGCCATTACGTTTTCGTCACGACGGCGGCGATATAAAATATGACACTGAGGTGCCCTTTGTTAGTGCTGCCTCTGTACCAAATTTCGTTTAATTAGGTTTCACCGTGTTTGAATAGATAGGGGGAATCGAATTGCACACATACATGGCCACCATCCGCAAATAATTGGGCTGATGACCTTGTAGTTTAATCAAAAGACCCCCGCCGTATAAATATATGTTGTTGCAAAATTTGGTAGAGATCGGATGATTAGGTTAGTCATAATTCGATTTAAGGTTTTAACATTTGGGTGGCCGCGATTACGTTTCCGTCAAGATGGCGGCGATATAAAACATGTTACTGAGGTGCCCCTTGCTAGTGCTACCTCTGTACCAAATTTTGTTCAATTTGGTTTCACCGTGCTTGAATTGATAGCGGTTATCGATTTGCACACCTAAATGGCCGCCATCTGCAAACTATCGGGCTGATGACCCTGTAGTTGACTCATAAGACGCCCGCCATATAAATATATGTTGTTGCAAAATTTGGTAGAGATTGGATGATTAGGTTAGTCGTAAATTGATTTAATCTTTGAATATTTGGGTGGCCGCCATTACGTATCCGTCAAAATGGCGGCAATATAAAATATGACACTGAGGTGCCATTTGCTAGTGCAACCTCTGTACTGAGCCCGCCTAGACTCATGCTTCAAATATTTCTTTGAGAGCATATCTACTTTCCATGCTCAGTTCTGTAGAACACACCCTCAAGCTTCCTCATGAATAATCCACTCTTTTGACTTAGAAGAGGACAGCTTATTTTCCTCCTAGAGAGATATTACTCACTAGTTTTATGCCACGTACCTCAGGAGCTTGAAACATTTAATTCTGATTAATTTGCCATTTTCTATGCCTTTTGGAGATGGCAAATCTATTTTAGGTAAAGGTATTTTTCACCGCAGACATGCGGGGGCTTATGAAAGTAGTCACTGTTTTGACTAGACTACCTCCTTGGAATCAGGAAGCCGTGCTATGCACGAACCACACCGTTGTGATAGTCCGTTGGGACTGGACGCTTGTGTCGATTGTCCGTCTAATAGATGAAGGCCATTGAATGCGTACGAAGACCCCACATTTGGGAAGACATTAATCTGCAGCCATCGAGCTGATTTCTACAATTCAAGCAACGCACAGTATTCTTTTAGTGAAATAACAATTTGACGACAACGTCGTGTAGCCCAGTGTGTGCCAACGTACAATTGAATTATGATAAACCTAATTATTGCTTGTACGCGACAGTGATTGTCCAGATTCCTAGTGATTTCAACTTTGTAAAATCTGTGAGTGATTTACCACGTGCTGGTAAAGTAGAATCTGTGGCAGGTAAAGCAGAGCATTTGAGTAACCTACAAATGTTAGAGCCAGTGAGCATTTTACCCTACTCGTTAATTAGAATCAGTGAATATTTTTTTTACCACGATGATTACCATTATGCACCACGTGCTTACATTTCTGCGATTGTACTGTGAGATCGTCATGAAGGAGTAATCTACTATGTGAGGGTAACACCAACGAAATACGCCAACACCATGGAATTGTCCAGCCGAGACTACTACGTACAAACCAAGTACGGTTTGCTGACAGAAGACCACGAGGACAGGCTTAAATCCATAGCCTTATCCATTATAAAAATGCTTGGATCCTTGGAAGCATTTAACCCCTTCCAATGGGAGTTCTGGAAGGTGATCTACCACATAAAGTAACCGTGAGTCATGTAAACCTCGTACGAAGTTAGTCCAGGCTGAGGTAGTAGTTATGGCATTATATTTCTGAGCCGAAACGTAACGATAGTTGACCACTGAGGTAGGATGTGTGTGTACTTTTCTTCTTTAGTACTGGGACAATATTTCAGTTAGACACCACAAGTCCGTGTACTTTACGGCCAGTGCGATTCTCATATATTCCAGAGTATTTTATGTCAAGGTAAATGACATCTTCAGCTACAGGAGATGTAGACTTCTGTGAAAGTTAGGGGACACCCTAGAGTTAGGTCCCTTATTTAATTTGAGAGCTTATTCTCGTATCATTTTTCGGCCGACCGTTGCTGTAACGTTTTTGTACTGTTTATTTATCATTTCTGTGTGAGTACACTTGACCACATGAAGTTCGAGAGGAACGAACCCGTATACTGTTAAGCTGAGGAGCTAACTAATCTCGTATCATTTTAAAACGTGACAGCAGAGGTGAGATATTTAATTTTCTTGTGGAGAATGCTAAACCACACCTATCAAATCCTACATGCACATTGAACGAGTGACGTATCTTCGGATATCAGTGCAGTCGGAATGCACAAGTGTTATGTCTTACAATTTCTACTCTTTGAACATTATGCTACGTTATATCTTTTTAAAGGGAATGTAATCCCAGGAAACACTATTAGGGAGTGATGAGACATTGTTAGATAATCTGTGGAGCACTACAGGACTTTAATTCATGCTCCTACAAGATTATAAAATGATCATTTTAAAAGCACTATTCTTTGCCATGCTACAAGCTGCATGCGAAACGGCCAGACTTGCTTGCGCACAGCTGATAACCGGTTTACCGAGAAACAAAAGAGAGACGACTTTATTGACTTCTTTTTGTGTGCTACATTATGCCACAAGCCTAGGAATTTTGAAGGTCACAGGTATTAATAACTTTCCTTTGAGAGCAGCTTTGGGAGCTGTCAACACCTGTTATTATTAAGATGAGGTAATGGAACGCACGCTTATGCGAATTCCTTAAATGTTTTAGCCGACGACTTTCTATCGCCTGGCGCGTTGTAGAAAGGTTAAAATATCATGTTAATTGACCCAGCTGTGTATAAATTAGGCTAGCCAGTGTAATTATTGTGTCTATGAACACATTATTCGGTATTTGGCAGGACGGAATGAATGTTCGCCTTACCCTTGGTTTATTCCGGCGTTCTTGAGCTATGCTAAGACAACCGATGCACCGCGCGCAGTTGGTGTAAGACGCGCTACCCTGTGTTATTGTATGACTTGTTCAAGTCAATGTATTTGAGTGAATCTCCAGTGAGATCACCTATTGCAGCCTACGACTGGTGTCTTTAATACAACTAACTAAACCACATTTAAACCTACAAGAGCGTAATTATCTTAAACCAACGGATTAATTAATTATTATAAATAATTTCAGCTATAATTTTGCAACCATTTGCTTGTTGTTAGCGAGACCGTGACTTCAATCCATTTCAATGGGGAAATGACATTAAATGAGCTGACACTACTTGCATCGACGACATTGAATTTCCGGGACCGATAGTCAGTAACTTGCGGCCCGCATGATCTAAAGCTTGTAAGACGCAGTTGTAATTACGCTTTGCCAACGTAACTTACATGCCTGAGATGACGATTGACTACAAACAGTATGTCAATTCGCGAAGGTAGGCTAGCATAAGAGTGTTTACTTTATTCCAAAGTGTATTTATCCCATTGTTTCCTTACTAGACATAAGAGTGTTTATGCAATGTTTTTTTTATAGTTACTGGTCAAACTATCATTAGCTTTGGTAATAGGCATTTGTTTGCGACGCGTCTCGTCGCAATACTTTCGTTCACATAGGCATTAGATAAAATTTAAATGTAATTTAAATGTGGACGTGGTACCATCCTAACCTAGGGATTGTACTTGCTAGCTGTTAAATGTAAATTCTGCCGAGTCATTTATTTGTAAATTTGCTACGCGTTAATTATTCATGTACCACGCGCCTAGTTTGCTTTCCTATTCTTTCCATGTAACTAGGATTTCGCGGGTGTCATTAACGTCAAACTAGGGACGACTCATGATTGTATTTAGATTAGCGGATTAGCTGATTTCGACCTTCGGAAATAGATAGGGGTCTTACTTGAATAAATTATTCACGAATCTAACTTAAGACTGGATCTCTTTTTATTGTTAGCTTTGGTATTTTTCGGATGTATTTCTTTGGGCGTCTTTGACTGTTTCCGTGCCCAATGACTCAGATCCCCTGGATCAAGCCCCTCGTGCTGAGCAAGCCTACAAAGAAATACGCCCGATCCTCAGGAGTTTGGGTTCGAAGGACGGGGTCTTTCGAAGTACTATCTTTTCGGCGGTTGGTACCCGAAATACCTCCTCTAACGGGCTCAATACCAAATTTCGTTCAATTCGGTTTCACCGTGTTCGAATTGTTAGGGGAGGACAGACATTCAGAGTACACATACTCACAGACATACAGACAGACACACAATTTTTCGCCCTGTGTTGATCTCATACAGTAAGTCTTCTTTAATTTTTTGCAAAAATCGAAAGCAGGCTAATTCCCTTTTTTCAGCAACTTTTCAACATTCAAAAATGAAAGTTTTAGAAGTTATTCCTCATTATATATATTAATTACATTTTTACTCAGCCATTTTTGAAAATTTACTTTAGTTTATCTTTGCTTGATAGAAATGTTCTTGAAAATGTTAAAATTAGGCTATTTTTTCAAAAATCTACAGAAATCTAAACGTTTTCAATTTAAAAAAAGACTGGGTTTAAGTAAGGCGAGAACATTACGGAACATCCCTGAAAAGATAGAATAGTTCAGAAAATGGTAAATAAAGAGTTAAAAATTAACTTGGACAGCTCAGGACATTCCGGCTGCTCTTAATACGAACAACATAATTAAAGACAACTCCTCAACAATCCCATCACACGAATGCAGCTTTACCTAATAGGGAGAATTATAATGGCCAGGGGCGGATCTAGGGGAGGGCGACCGCCCAGGGCCCCGCGGTCCGGAGGGCCCCACGCCATGGATTTTTTAAAATTTAATGAATGAATTAATTATACTTTTCAAACTAATTTATAATTCATATTCCCGTTTTCAGTGCAGCTATGACCTCCTGTGACCGTTTAGAAAGTTTAGATTTCAGTGAAATAATAGAAGACTTCAGCCGGGAAAAAAGTCGCAAAGTAATATTTTAATATTTCATAGTTTACATAATCTTCTTCAAGGGGACTTAGGCCTAAAGGTTTCTTTCATATTATTAAAAAATGGACTGTAGTGCATTCAAAATATTGTAACTATTCTTTATTTGATTATTATTACCAAACTATTTTCCATTTGATTTGATATTTACGTATTTCCTATTGTTGAGGGTCCCACCTTATCATATCGCCCTGGCATAAAACCGCAATGAAAACTCGGGATTTCTTCTTGGAATTGCATAATATAAGTTATTCCTGACGTCCCCTCACTTGACGCGATACTTAAGTGTCAAGAGGATTTTCTTTTAACTTAGTAGGCTACAGTATACTGTACGGTAGTCGTTGATGACACGGATGACATACGGATGTTGATGTTCGTTTCTTTAATGCTGGGACTTGGATTGCCGCTATATTACATTTACTGGCAATTAGCTCTGCACTTCCCATTCCCCCGGTATACTACTCCAGCGTAGAACCTTTCCCACGCTGAGCGTGTCTGTGTCTGATTGTGGGAACATACTGTCACGCGCGTCAATGTTCTCAGATAAGGAAGTATTTATCACGCTCCCCGCACCGCTTTACACCTCGCTCCTACCGCTGAGCTCTCAAGGTCAAGTGCACAGATAATAGCGGCGTTCATCTGTACACAGCTGTATGAGATTTCCTTTTTGCGTACGCTAATTATTATTGTCTGATTGATGTTTGATTATGTGGAATTTGAAATATTTACGGCAAGAGATCTCGCAGTCACAAGTTACCCCAGGTTACCGTACGCCCAGTTCGAACTCAACTTCTAGGCTTTTTCTCCCTTTTCGTAACAAGACCAATAAGATTCACTCTAGGTAAGGTCGACAGTGAAAGCTTTGCACGCAGTCACTGGTTGTTTTCCATTGTTTTACAGTATGTACTGTATCTAAACAAACAATAACGGTCTTCGTGGCTGGCGACATTAAACATCCGTCGCCCTGCAGTCTTGAGTGTCCTGCAAAGAAGTTGTCAGTACGGTACACATAGGCAAGTTGGGTGGGTACTGAAATAGCGGTGAGATACACCACGGTACAATTAGCATTGTTTTCTTTGATCGGCATGTCTATTATTTTCGTATAAAAGAAATGTGGTTCATTTGGACATCCTGTAAGTAGCCTACATTTTAGAAATTCCTTTTATCATATTTAGATGCATCTTTTTGGGACTGTTAATCATTATTATTATTATTATTATTGCAATCAATGGATTGCGTTCTGTGACTGTAATAATGTTGGAAATCCTTCCTAGAAACCGGGTTTTTACAAGCCACCTGCTTTGAACATAAAATCCCATTTTCGTTCCTCGTTAAATGGAAGCGACTGATATACAGTATGTTTGTACTTGACGAGAGAATAGAGATGGGCCAGCGACAGAATCGGGAGAACCGTTTCCTCGATGCTCTCGATTCTGAAACCGGTTCCATTCGCACGCGTAACGCTAGGAGTATGGCAGTGAACTAAGTGTACCCCGGGACTAAGACGGGATGACGATAGACTATGCAGTACTATTGTACGGAATCCGATGATAGTATTAAAAGGTGTGCGCACACCGGCAAGGGATGCGAGAACGGGAGCGGGATGCGGGACTGTCGCGAACTTAAGCGCACATGGCGGGATATGCACCAACTCAGACAGCTGCGTCACAATCCCGCACAGATGGCGGGATTGCTGCGTTACTAATGGAGTACGCAGCTTGCATCGTTTTTCTCGCGTCCCGCATTCGTTTTAGCAATGGCGACGGAACTGCTAATAGAGTGTGTCAGGAAACATCCTGTCTTATATGACATGAGTAATGCAGATTATAGAAATATAAGGAAGAAAGATAAGCTCTGGGATGAAATAGGACAGGAACTGCAAGTGCCTGGTAAGCATAATTTTAAATAATATCACTATTTGTTTCTGTATACACTTCTCACGTGGTTATTAACAAAGAAAACCTAACTGAAATACCCTAAATATAAACTGCACAATCGTTCTACATTACATCATACGTTACACAACACAGAGATTAATCCTTGCCTATTGCGTTGTAAGAGGATGCGTGCTGAAGAACTCCACAAATGTTTCACGATCAGCGAAAGCAGCTGTAGGCGCCCGTCGTGCATCAATGAAAGCATTCCCAAAAGCTCCTAGGTTTGGTTCCGGTGGATCTAAATGTTCGAAATAGTCTGTATATCCTCTTAGAAAGTTATGGAGAATGCACGTTGTCCTAATGATAAGTTTAGCAGTGTCCGTATTAACTTCCATAGGCCTGTAGTATATTCTCCATTTCTGTGCCAATATGACAGAAGCATTTTCCACGACCCTTCGCGCTCTGCAGAGTCGATAATTGTAGGTTTCTTTGCGCCTGTCACCTCTTGATTGCCTGTATGGAAATGGCATCATTAAATAACTTTTCAAAGGAAAAGCTTCGTCGCCGATTATGACGCGAGGTGGAGGCTCGTTCTGTCCAGGAAGGTTTGTCTCTGAAGGGACACCGAGAATACCGGCTTCTAGTCGCTGTCCCATTAACGAATGCTGAAGAATACCACCGTCACTGTTTTTTCCGTACCCTCCGATATCCACACACAGGAACTTGTAATCTGGCCCAACAATTGTCAACAACACGATAGAAAATGTATGCAAATAACAAAAGTAGTTGGATCCACTTTACTTGGGGCACTTGATAGTGACGTGCTTCCCATCGATACTGCCAATGCAGTTCGGAAATTGCCACATTTTATTAAAACCGTCAGCTGATTCATTCCATGTTGCGGTAGATGGTTCCGGCATATATATGACTTGCATTGTATCGCAGATAGCTTGGCAAACCTCTCTCACGATACCTCCAACAGTTGTGAATCCAACACGAAAACTGTGACCAATTGTCGAGTACGAATCCCCAGCAGCCAAAAATCTGAAAATAGAACAGAACACATACATAAACATGGGTAATAATTTCGCGATAGTTTTTTAAAAATTGCATCTCGAAATTATTTGTACTCCTAGAAGTGTATGGGGTAGAGCTTGCAAATTTTAATATATACCGTATTTCATGGACTTTTTCATATTATCAGGCAATTACCAAAGTTCACCCTACTGTATACTTGGTTATAATATAGCATATAGCTATAGCATATTCAATCTCTATTTCCAGGAGATCAATTGAAGAAAAAATGGAGAAATCTTAGGGATACCTACTTAAAATTTCTGAAAACCTCTAAATTTACAACAGGCTAGAGTGCAAAGAAAACTCTAAAAACTGGCAGTGGGCAAAATATATAGACTATTTGAAGCCTTTTCTTGCTCACGCCAAAACAGACACAAACCTGAAACCTTTACAAGTATGTCAGGAAGGAGACGCAGAATGTGATCTAGACTGCAATGAAGAATTGGGCGCAGTGACTGCTAATGAAGACGAGAGTACAGAAAAGGCTCTTGAAAGCAGTTATCTTCATGTAATGAACCCATCCGTACAATTGAACGAAGGTCAAGAAAAAGGAAACTATGCGCTGAAACTTCTAATGTGGATAAAGTTGTTCAGTACCTGAAAAATAAACGTAGAACCCCAGACATGAATGCTAACGAACTGCTTTTTCTCAGTTATGCAAAGACTCTACAAACATTCACACCACAAAGGCAGGCGATAACGAAAATGAAAATAGCCCAGATTTTCATGGAACAGGAAACTGAACAAGCAGAAGAAGAAGCAGCTGCACAAGAATATCAAACAACAGCTTCAGCATCTTCATCTGTGGCATCGAGTTTCCGGAGTTTTGGGAGTCCTGCAACTACACTCACTCTCTCCCCGAGCCCAATAATGCTGAATACCTGGGAAGAAGCCAACACCACTCATCCTCCGTCACTGTCACAAAATACAGCATGTGAAAACATCACAGCACATTCACACCTTCGTAAAGAACAACTTCACAGTGAGATATAAACAATAATATAAAATAACAAGTAGAATTATTTACCTAATAGCATTAGCAAAATGGCTTCCCGATAACTGGTATCCATTTTACTTATGTTGTCTTCAATCAAATGTAAAATTTCGTCAAACTTATCTGTTGTCAATCGAAAATAAATATAAAATCTTCTTTCCTCTGTTCCATTAACGTATGGTATTCACCAAAATAATGACGCTAAAGATTGTTGTCATGCACCTATTTCTTATTTTTCTTCCTGCAGTTAAAATTCGTTGCATACAGTATACTTCCGGTTCCAACTATGTAGCCAGAGGGGGCGGGGAGGGGGGGGGGGGGGGGAGGGGTTTGATATCAAGATGTTTATGATTTTTGAAAATTGTTAAGAACGCTGCTTTATTTCTATTGAATTCAGCAGAATGCATGTAATGCTAGGGTTATGGCATTTAACAGGTCTGGAAACACCATTTTATCAGTTTAAGCATGACGAATAGAAGGAACTAGTGTGAGGACTCCGCCATTATAGCACGGTAGTTTGGGGTCCCGCCGCTACAAGCACTGCAAGCGATAATCTCCATCAACCTTTACCAGGGTTGTAGGCACTACAAGCACGCCATCAAAAAACAGCAGTTGAAAAACAAGCAACAACTCCATAAACCCATCCCCTCACTCCTCTCCCTCTCACCAACACTTCCCCCACGCAATCCTAGCACTCTACATCAAATCCTACAGCTTTTAATCACGCCAGCAGCACAATAAACTTAATAAATCCGGGCTACAGAACAGACCAAAAAACTACACTTTAAGCTAAACCAAATTCACTTCTCAGCTCGACATGAGCCATAATACAAGTTAAAACCTATACAAAACATACTCTCCCTACTGTTTTACAACTATTAAACTAACTATTCGCACTCAAAACCTAAAATCCCTGAAACGGTACGGTAGCTAATTTAAAAACGCAATAGCCTAGCCCGATTACGTCTCCGGCAGTGCTACCGCATATGCATTTCAGGGTGTATGTAGCCCCACCAGTTCTGGTGCACCCTAGATAATGCTACACCCTCAGGGGCTCCCGGCTGGTGAGTTCGGGAGTTGGCGACCCCGAGGGATCCCTGAGCTGGGTCCGTTTTCCCCTTTTGTCCCTTCCCTTTGGGGCTGACCCTCTCCTCTCTCCCCTCCCCTCTCCTCATAATCCTCTCCTCTTTTCCTTATATTTCCTTTTCTCTTTCAGATTCCCGCACTGTTTTTGTTACTTGGTTCCCCGTGTATCTAAATTCCCTTTGAGGTTTTTTTTGTAGGTATTTTTAATCTACGTCGCATTTTGTAAGTCTTTTCGATCTAGATTGCATTTTGTGTGTGTTTTTCAATCTCAATTGCATTTTGTAAGGATTGACAATCTAAATTGCTTTTTAGTATGTCTTTCAATATCCGGGCCGGGGCTTTTGTTAGTTTTTTGAATTTCAATTGCATTTTGTATTTTCAACCTACCCCGCTTTGTTCAAGTAGTTAAGTCTCAATTGCAATTTTGTGGGTATTTTGAATCTCCATTACATTATGTGCGTATTTTCAATCTATTTTGCATTTTGTAAGTATTTTTATTTCACTTGCATTTTGTAGGTATTTCGACTGTACGTTGCATTTTGTACGTATTTTGGACTTAACCTACATTTTGTGCGAATTTTTCAATCTTTTCCTTTTCGATTATTTTCGTTCAAAATTCCCTTATGTAGGTATTACCGCTCTCCATTTGGTGAGCAGTTTCAATCTGAGTTCCTTTTTGTAAGTATTTTCCCTGCTACATAAGGCATAGTTGTTGGGGCTCATTGTCTTTTTTATCTAAACCATTTTCGTTTCATCCATAGCAGTGAGCTGTTTTTTATCTTCATCCTTTCATTTCACGCCATTTCATTTCATCAGGGGCCGATAACCTCTATGTTAGGCCCCTTAAAACAACAATTATCATCATCATCATCATCGCATATGCATTCATAACTTCACAATAACTTCCAAATTACGACTAAGTGAGCTATCTGCCTGAGTAGTTACAGGTGTTACCGGCTTGCCTGGGACGATGGGTCACCAAACCGGTATTTAAACTCAATTATTAAGCTTTAATTAACCAAATTGAGAGGAAACAGTTCAGACCAAAAAACGTACACTTTAAGCTATACCAAATTCACTTCTCAGTTCGACATAAACTTTAATTCAACTCAAAACCTACACAAAACATACTCTCCTTACTCTTTTACAACTATTAAACGAACTATTCGCACTTAAAACCTAAAAACCCTGAAAAGGGAGCTAATTTAAAAACGCAATAGCCTAGCCCGATTACGTCTCCGGCAGTGCTACCGCAAATGCATTCATAACTTCACAATAACTTTTGTATAATTTGGTGCAAAATGATGGGTTTTAAAGCTATCTGGATTCAGTTTTTCAACCAATTTATTGTGATGTTTTATGTACGGTATGGTTAATCTCAAACGCTACTAATACCATTTTATCCATAATGTAGAATCTTGGGCTTATGCCGTGTTTTATTTATTCAAACTCGACGCGTTTCGAAAGAAACCATGTCTTTCTTCATCAGGAATAAACGGAAATACGACTAAATTGTTGCTAAGAGAAAGCAACAAAGAAACTAAAAAAAGGTGCCCTAAGATGAACAATGAAGTGTATCTAACACGTCCTTCGAGAAGTGTATGTGGCATTCTTTTCCAGGCCGAGAAAGTAATTACCGGAAAATTAAACTCAAAATCGATGTGGAGCGAAATATTTATGATTGTATCGATTCCAAAGGAACAATTTCAGTTGATCATTCAGGAGCTGGCTGCTGTCTTCAGCGTGTCATGGATATTATCCCTAGACTTGTTTATTTTGGGTGCCGATTCATCTTCAGAACGAAGGAAATCCGCCGAGATTTGCAATCTCGAACATCCGCCAAGTCTTCACGCAAGCTTTCGAAAGTTCAGTACCGTAGCCGACAAAATGAATTGGTAAGTAGAGAGTTACTTTAAATAGTTTATGTGTGCTTGTTTTAATATGCTGGGGATTAGCCGTGTTTTTTATCTGTTTCTGTATACTCCAGGAACCTGTGCGTTCCGTAACATGCAACGAAGACCGTAGTTCTTATTTCCATGAATTATATTTTCCATTGTGCCCTGCCGTGCTATTTTAATTGTAACCGCTAATTACTTTTTAAAAGAGTACTAGTTACAAAGTAATTCGTTTCCCTTAGCACCATCCCTAAGACCAGCTGACCCCGCCAGTGTGGAACTTACCCACTCTAGCGCTGCCTGGCGGGGCGCGCTTTAACTTCAGGAGTCATCTCACTTTCTCCTTCTATTCGTCATGGTTTAAGTAAAACAACTGTGAGGGGGTGCTTGTAGGAACCCCGTGAGATAGCCCCCCCCAACTACCGAAGTTTTTTTCTGGCTACGCCACTGGTCCCAATGGTGTTTATTGTAAGTTATGAATGATGTTATGATGCATTAATAGCAAGAGGATTAATAATACTAAGAACCTGCGATCATTATCATCTTCAGCAACAGCTAATAGCAGAAGCACTTCTTCATCAGACGAATCCATTTCGGACCTGTTTCCCGCGCTGGTCAGAAGACAAACACGATTTCGCAGCGACTGCGACATCGTGTCAATCCCGCTCCCGTTCCCGCGCCGTGTGCGCACACCTTTATTATCCGGTACACGTCCTTATTCCGTAGCCTACATATAATGATATAGGCGCAAGGTCTGAAAGTAAACATAATCAACATAAATACATACATCCATATACTGAAGTAACATTATTCAAAAACGTAGTAACTTAATAGATTAGATTAGATTTTTTATTTATCCATTCGATCAAATACATGTATACAATACATTTTTGATATAGGACACGTCAGAAATTACATAGAAAATAAAAGAACTTACAGGTAAACTGTATATTAATACTATAACTATTTACAACTTATGATAATAACAGATCTTAAGAGATACAATCTTATTGGACAACTATTTACGTCTTACTCTATTATCACAATATGAAAACTTAATTCTATACATACAACAACTTACAGCTAGGTATTACAATTAAAGTAGAAAAGTAAATTATAATTATCGCTCCTATATGCTTAGGTATTCAACTACAGCGTAAAAACAATTGCACTGCAGTTAAGCTTTCAACATTCTTTCAGAGGTTTTCATTTTCGGGACAAATTTTATATACTGGGGTAGTTTATTGTATAATTTACCTCCTGTGTGAAAAGTTCCTTTTTGATATATGCTTGTGTGTGTGAAATATGAATGTTTTGATTTTGTCTTGTGTTATGTCTATGAACATCATTGTTTGCTTTAAGAAAAACGTCTTTATTCATTAAATTCTTTTTAAAAACATAATACCTGAACTACGTCGATCATATCACATTCTTGTCCAGATTTTCCGATTATTGTCTGACGATAGACCACTATACTTATCAAATAAATTCAAGTACTTGTCTTCTTTCCATGGTAATAATACACGCTCTGGTTCTTCCCTCTCCATTCCTATTCATCGCTCCTCTATACACAACAACTCTTTTCATGTGGTGGGGTCTAGGCTGTGGAATACCCTTCCAGCTAGTGTCAGGGGCACCACCTCACTATCTAAATTCAAGACCACCTGCTGGGGCAGCCTGCTGAAAACTGCTGACCGTCAACAAGTGTGACTGGATGAGTGAATGAGAGTGTGAAAGTCATTCAATGTCAATTATTATTGTTTAATTTTGTCGCCATAATATGTTTATTATATTGTGTTAATGTGGTTAAGTGTAAGAGAGGGCCAAGAGCCCTAACTGCGCCACCAATAAAGGCAATAATAATAATTATGTACTTATCGTATGGCTTTTAGTGCCGGGAGTGTCCGAGGACATGTTGGGCTCGCCTGAGTCTGTAGCTGCTTCCAGCGGACACCCTAAAGGGTGAGCTACAAGTTCCGTTCAATTTCAAGTAGTTCCAACTTTCGCCACCAGATATCAATGATACCTAGTGGTGAACGATGGAACTTTGATAGAGCGTTCTGACGAAATCTAACCTAACAATTTTGCTTTACACAAGTTTAGTCTGTGAAAGGATCTTATACATGCCATAAATCTATGACATGGGACCGCCGGCTTTACTTCCCCTCCGAAGGAAGGCATACTGAAGGATTTTTAACGCTCTTAAAAAATCCGACGACTTCAGCCGGGTTTGAACCCGCTATCTTGGGAACAGCAGTTCAGCATGCTACCCTACGCCACCGAAGCCGCTAATAATAATAATAACAATACTTTCAAAGATATGAATGCAGGGCAGCGGGAGAATGTCTTTAAACAGAGGTCTACATGATTCTCTAGTGTTTACATTTGCCTTAATTCTAATCGCCCTCTTTCGTATCCTAAACGTGCTTAGTACATCTGGTGACATACCCCAAAAATGACCCCATATCTTAAGTATGAATGGAAATAAGCAAAATAAGTAAGTATTTCTTAATGGGTGCATGCTAGTGCAAGTTTTCAAAATACGTAGCGTAAAGCACATCGACTTCAGTTTAGTATTCAGATATGTTTATTCCATTTCAAGTCATGTTGTATCCATAGTCCTAAAACCTTTGTTTCTGATTTATTTTCTATTTGATGACCATTTAATGTTATATTGGGCGTCGCAGGATTCCTATTCCGTATAGTGTGGAATGTAGTTTATTATGAGGCGATTATCTTGTGAACATTTGGTTAACTCTTCTGTAACGGAGTCAGCAAACTGCTGTAAGACCTATTTAGTTTTACCTTTTATTACGAGTGTTGTATCGTCCGCAAACAAAATTTCCTTATTAGAATCAACGTTGTGTGTTATATCATTGATATATAGAAGAAAGAGTAGTGGGCCCAAAACCCATCCCTGGGGTATTCCAAATTTAATAATGCCCTCAATGGACAATATTTCATTAAGTAATCTGGTTCCATCATCCTTGTGTCTCAAGCTTACTATTTGTTTACGCCTTGTTAAGTAAGACTCTATCCTTTTATTAGCTAGACCTCTAATACCATATTGATTTAGTTTTGTAAGGAGGATTTTATGGTCAACAACATCAAATGCTTCTGATAAATCCAAGAATAGGCCAGTTACATGTTCCTTATTGTCAACTAATTTCAGTATACTATTAATGCATTCATAAATTGCTGTATGTGTAGATTTGTCCGTTATGAATCCATGTTGTGAGTTTGATAGTATTTTATTTTTTACTATAAAACATACCAGTCTCTTATACATGATTTTTCCCACAATTTTTGCAATACCAGTTGGTAAGGTAATGGGACGATAGTTATCTAATTCATCTTGAGAACCTTTTTTGTGCACTGGAATTACTTTTGATAACTTCAAAATATCCGGGTAAGTTCCTGAGAGAATTGAACTGTTTATTAAGTGCGTAAGTGGATTTATTATATTTTCTGCACATTTCTTTAAAATTGCATTAGGGATGCCATCAATACCAGCACAGAATTTTTTTTTTTAGCTCTTTTATAACTATTCTTACCTCTTCACTTGTGACGTGCTTTATAAATAAAGAATCACTGCATATATTTATTTTATTATTAGAATTTAGTGTATTTACCTGTGATTTATTTAATATTTTTTGTTGAATTTACAGAAAATAGTCATTAAAAGTGTTTGCTAATTCCTCTGGATTATTGATCACTTTATTATTGCAGGTCATTACTTAATATGCTAGTGTATTTTTTGTAGTATAAATTGAATTCAGTTGTTGTGTGGTATTGTTTATATAATTTGTGTAGAAATTTATTTCTTTGACATGAATTTATAATCTCTGTTGTTATCCAACAGCTAGCTTTGTTATTTTGTATAATTCTTTGTTTAAAGGGGAATGCTGTTTCAAAATAGTGTTTTAGGGCACCGATAAATGCATTAAATTTATCATTTACATTTCCTAGTTTATAAATTTCTGACCATGTTTCCTTATTTAATAAGTCATTGAAATATGTAACATTTGTTTCAGTGAATGACATGCACTTTGATTTTATTCCATTTTCATTATTATTGATTTTTTCGGGTACTTCAAAACTCAGTATTTGTCCATGATGGTCACTAAAACCCGGGAAATAGACTTCTATTGAATGGTGATATTTATCTGTATTTATAAAAATTTGATCAGGAGTGGTTTTACTAAATTTTGTTATTCTTGTTGGGGTATTTATTGTAGGTTTCAGTCCATAGGAAATTAGTAACTGTGTTAATAATTGACAATTTCTATCACATTTTAAAAAATTTACGTTTACATCCCCACAAATTATTATATCGAAATTTACTTTGGTCATGTTATGGAGTAACAATTCTAATTTATCTATAAATATACGAAAATTTCCTGACGGTGAACGGTATCCGCATACAATTATTAACTTAAACTGCTGTATTTTTACGGCAGAGATTTCAAAATTCTGTTCCATAATTGGATAATCATAAGCTGTTAACTGTTCATGATCCTAATTATTTCTTTAGAAGATACAAGTACCACCATGGCTAATATTAGATTTAGAGTATTTACTAGCTAGTATAAACCCTGGGAATTGAATTACTTCGAGTTGTTCATCTTCCAGCCAATGTTCTGAAATACATAGTGCTGAGATGTCTTTAAGTTCATTTTTAAGCATTTCATTTATCGTAAGGCTTTTAGTGCCGGGAGTGTCCGAGGACATGTTCGGCTCGCCTGAGTCTGTAGCTGCTTCCAGCGGATACCCTGAAGGGTGAGCATTAAATTGATGTAATCAATTTTATTATAGAGACTGAACATTCTGGTGGTAAATTTTAAATTCGTTACTTTTGCAAGCTTGTGTTGGTGATTTATTTACATTATTATTATTATTATCATAATTGTTATTATTATTGTTGCTAGACAAATCCAAAATACCATTGTTGCACTCAGTTAAATTTGACATCAAAAGATACTCATCTGAATGCCGAACCTCACGTTTGGCTTCTTTTACCAGTTCCCCTGCTTCCACTCTAAATATATTACTGTTGAACTATTCTTACCATTTGAATTTACAATTTTGCAGATTTCATCTCTAAGATACTCTTTTCCTAACCTATTTAAGTGTAGGTCATGCCGAGTGTAGAATTTCCTGTCCAATTTACTTCCATCTATAATTTGAACATTTGGAAAACTCTTACAAATTTTATTAATTTTTCCATTTGTAGCCTCTATTTCTACATTAACACATGATTTCACGGAATAATACATTGGATTACCCTCTAACCAAAGTACGGTAAATGCCGATTTTAATAATATTGTACTCAACAATAACATGTCTGAGGTTGTCTCAAGTCAGAAAATATTATGTACGGACAGTAATGCACAAGTTGCACATAGTAGACTACTAATCAACAGTTGAATCAAGTGGAGATTGACGATGATAGGTCTGGATACAGACCTCACCATTATTTTAAAGGGACGCTATACAAAAAAATCGACTTTGGTATTTTTCTTTTATCGCAACTTGTGCAACATTAGTATTTTTACTCTCATGTCAGAAAACTATTTTATCCAGTTGTTATTATAAATAATATATTTTGTTTGCAGGGGAGGGTTGGCCTACTGACAGCTGTCAGAATGATTCGTCTTATTTTATTCATTCAGGAGTGGGTAATTTGTCTCATAGAAATAATGTGCATATGGTAGCCTACCAAACTTCAGGCCACAACCGCCTCCTATCCAAAATCCTACCTAATTATACACACTTGTACAGCAATCACAATGAAACAGGTTATCAGAAAGATTTAACCCGCACACCCAAGTACACGATGTCGCAAAGACTCTAAATTAAACAACAATGCTAGTCAGGTGAGGCTGACGAATCTCGTGCATGTGCTTTATTTGAGCGTGTGACTTACCGAAGCGAACCAGAGTAATCATGATATACCGTACTGTAATTATTTGTTTCTACAAACAGTAAGCCGGTCTTGTTATGAGCACATGATCTTACCAAGTGCACCATTAATAATTACATTCAGCATACAATATAGTCCCCAATTACCACTTTCGACACCAAAGCATTGCTATTATACAGTGTGATTCTCTTGCTGGAGGGGGGGGGGGGGGGGGGGGCGGCGACCGGCTGCCAACCGAGCTCGGTCCGCGGATAGCGCGCAGGTGAGATAGCCAGGGTCATTAAGTCACTAAACATTGTTCAACGAGGGTGTGAAGTGTCAGCGCACAGATAAGAAGGAAATCATAAACAACAGCTTCTTTCAAGATTTAATTAAAGAAGCACAAATGTCTTTTTAAATTTCTTGGGAATATGGATGACCTCACGTCAACAGTTAAAAGTTAGAACTTACCTTTCCACAGAAGATGCTGAAAATGCTCTCCTTCAGCTGACAGACAGACATCGTTACATTATGTAGCTACTCCTGTTCCCCCACGTGTTAACTGTAATTAATCGAAGCATGGACCTCAGCTCGTTTGATGTTTAATTATGGGGTAATTTAAAATACAAAGTGTGCAGATCAATGAAGTTTTCCTAAGATGTTGCGCTTTATTAATACAATCGGTTGATCCATTGTCGCTAATAAAATATTCTGATGGGTTGCCCGTACTCTAGTGGAGCTGGAGAACAATATACGGCAGCAGATAGCCCTCACAGCAGAAGAGAATTACAACGTGTAAACGCCAATTTATTTACACGGTTCAACGCCTGTCGGTCAGCTGATGGAGAACATTTTCAGTATCTTCTGTAAAAAGGTAAGTTCTTTAATCATGATTTCCTGGTGAATTTACCATTAATTAATGTACTTTGTTACGGTTTCCACCTGCGCGCTATCCGCGGACCGAGCTCGGTTGGCTGGCGGAAGGCAGCAGCATCTTAACTTTAGGAAACAATGCTCGTAATATTGAATACGTCTTTACTAAATTATCGCATCATCATTCCTTATCTTTGCTGTTAATTCTAGTACACCGAGGAACGCGATATGTGAACTGTAGGGATTCTTAATCCTGTTGACACGGGTTCCTAGAATATAAGCCCCCGATGGTGCCGCGGTTCGATCCCAATCAGTAAGTGAATAGAGATGCAGCTGTGTGGAAAGATTTTACAAGCAATATGGCGGTTTGGTAAGCGCAAATTTTTTCGCCATGTGGATAGCGGATAAGCTATCCGAGGCTCGTTCCATTCTTGAAAGCATTTGATTTCATCCACTACTGGCTTGCTGGGCCTATCGTAGCTTCACAAGAGCCCCGTTAGCCGTCACTTTTCAGTGTTCCTGTAGGATCTTCACAGCTAACGTAACGGTCCCAGGGCACACGAAGAGGTGGGAGGTGGAGGAGATAGTGGATATGATGGAAAGAAGGAAGTTGGATTTATTGGGATTGGCAGAAACAAAGTGGAAAGGGGAAGGAAGGAGAGAACTGAGAAAAGGCTATAGACTGTACTGGAGTGGGAATGAAGAGGGAAAGAGGAATGGAGTGGGAGTAGTAGTACGAGATGGTTTAAAAGAAGAAGTGAAGAGAATAAGTGATAGGATGATGAAAATGAAAGTAGCACTGAGGGGAGAGACCATAGAAATAGAGAAAGTATGCTCCACAAGTAGGCTGCGCCTCTGAAGAGAAGGAGGAGTTTGAAGAGGAATTGCAGAAGCAGCTGGTAGGAAGAAATATGATTGTTATGGGGGATCTGAATGCCCATGTAGGAAGAGAAAGACAGGGTCATGAGAGTGTGCTTGGACCAGAGGGTTGGGGCGGAAGAAATGAGGAAGGAAAGAGACTGTTGGACATCTGCCAAAGGAACAGCCTGCTAGTTGGGAACTCCTGGTTTAAGAAATGAGAGAGCCACACAATCACATGGTACCGTGATGAGTTGACCAGGAAGTCGGTGGTCGACTATATACTGTATGAGAAAGAATTAAATAAGAACATCACCGACATCAAGATTATACCATCGGAGAACCTGGATAGCGACCATCGATTGCTGGTAATGAACCTGAGAGGAACTAAGGAGAAGAAAGGGACTGAGAACCAGGAAAGACATATAAGGATATGGAAACTGAAAGAAGGAGATAGAAGGGTCGAGTACCTCAAAATGGTGAAGGAAGGAATTCCAACAGATGAAGAAAGAGGGGTGGAAGAGGAATGGGCTAGATTTAAGAAGACACTAGTAGGTGCAGCAGAAGCAGTATGTGGGAGGACAAGTAGTAAGAAGAGGTGGAAGGAAACACCATGGTGAAATGAGAAGACAAAAGAAATAGTAAGGGAAAAGAATAGAGCCTTTAGGAGGTGGTATCAAAATAGGACGGTAGAGACAAGGGAAGAGTACCAGGAAAGAAAGAAGGAGGCAAAGAGAGTAGTGGCTGAGGAGAGAAGGAAGTGGATGGAAGAGTGGACAAAGATGATGGAGGATAGTGAAGGTACAAAAAAGGTCCTGTATGGGATGGTAAAGAATAAGAGGCGGAAGGATCCTGCGGATTATGTTAGAATGGTGAACAAAAGGGGACAAGAGATAGAAAATAGGGAAGAACTGAAGAAAATGTGGAAAGAATATTTTGAAGAACTCCTGAACCCAAATGGAAACCACGGCGAGGAGGAAGAAGTCGGGGAAGAGGTAGATGAACTGCAAACAGAAAAGGACTTAGCATGGAAAGAAGTGGAAGATACAGTGAGGAAGATGAAAGGAGGGAAGGCACCGGGTGTGGATGAGTTGTGTGGAGATGGTGAGAGCAGCAGGAGAGGTGGGGATACAATGGTTGTACCGAGTGATGAAGACAACATGGAAGGAAAGGAAAACCCCAGAGGACTGGAAAAAGGGATTAATTGTCCCGATCTTCAAGAAAGGTAGTATAACAGAATGCAGAAACTATCGCGGAATAACACTGATGAGTCATTGTGCAAAGATGTTTGAGAAAGTTTTGGGAAGGAGGATTATGACAAGGATAGAAGGAGGGATGAGGGAAGAACAACATGGCTTCAGAGCAGGAAGGTCCACAGTGGATTTGATTTTTGCTGTAAGGCAGTTACAAGAACAGGACTATGAGTATGGAACAGATCTACCGATGGCCTTCCTGGACATTGAGAAAGCATATGACAGTGTATGCAGAAACAAAGTATGGAAGTCCCTGGTGGATAGAGGAGTAGAAAAATGGACTATAAGGAGGATAAAGGAGATGTACAAGGGAAGCGTGAGCTGTGTGAAAGTGGGAGGAGAGAGATCGGACTGGTTGGAACAGAGAAACGGCCTGAAACAAGGAAGTGCACTGTCACCGTTACTTTTCATTGTGGTGATGGATGACGTAATGACCCGAGTGGCACAAGTAATTGGGCAAGGAAAGATGAAAGCAATGGTGTTTGCAGATGATTTGATGATTTGGGGAAACAAGGAGGAGGAGGTACAGGAACAGTTGGACGAGTGGGAAGGAATAATACAAGGGTATGGGATGAAATTTAGCATAAATAATAGTGAGATGGTGATCACAACAAGGAAGAAGGAAGGAAACACAACAGGAATAACAATTGGTGGGGAACAGCTGAAGAAAGTGGAGAGTTTCAACTATCTGGGAAGCCTGTTATGGAGCAAGGATGTCCCTCAGAACAGTTAAAAGATCATATATCGTACGTACTATGTTCCTATCCTGACGTATGCCTCGGAGACCTGGGTTATGAAAGGAAGGGAGAAGAGCAAAATACAGGCCATTGAGATGAGGTTCTTGAGAAGCAGTATTGGATCTACAAAGAGTGACAGAATAAGAAATGAGAGGACCAGAGAATTAATGAAGGAGGAACCATTACATGATGGTATAGAGAAATCTAGACTTAGATGGTATGGACATGTAAAACGAATGGAGAAGAGGATACCCAGGAGGATACACGAGACGAAATGGGAAGGAAAGAGACCAAGAGGGAGACCGAGAGGCAGGTGGCTGAAGGGGGTGGAAGAAAGCGTGAAGAAGAGAGGAGAAGACTGGACAAGGTTGGAGGCTGTGAGATGGAGGGAAGACAGAAGACGTTGGAGAGGCTTGTGTTCCAAACAGACCCGGCCAGTGGCTGGAAACTGTGCAAGATGATGATGATGATGGATAGCGGATAAGCTGCGGATATGTTTAGAGTAAATTTGCGGATAGGTTTTAGAATACAAAGTTGAACTGGATTCTTTTTTAAATATATTAAGTTTTTGCTAAGATCTGCGTGTTTTACGTTTCTTGTCATATCGCTTGGATTGTGTGAGATTAATAGAGAAATGAGAGAAGCTAGTGATGGAAATAACCTTAATTAGTGATGACTTATGCCAAAAGAAAGTCCTTTATGCCTGCGCTTACCTGCGTGGGTAAATACGACGACTTATATAAGTGCTATAATTAGCCAACTACTGTTTCACTTGCCGTTACTCAGAGTGACAAAATTCAGTCAACATTGTCTTGCAATTCACACTTACCGTAGAGGAACGAATTTCTCATCAAATGTCTAAATGAGTTGCTTTAATACTTTATGCTTTATCGAATAAATTAAAAACACAGGGGAATGTTCTCCGCAGCGGCTACGTGCTGCTGCGAGCGGTAGCGTCAGCAGTTTAGTTGGCAGCACGGTGTTCTTGACAGGGTAGCGGTACAGTGAAGGCCACACATGTGGGCCGTCGAAATCGTCAGTGTGTATAGTTAGATTATTGGAAGATTGCAATAGTATACAGGCGGTAATGTTTACTACTGAACACAGACCTTTTTTTTGGTGGAATACGTTTTTTGGTGTCTGGTTTACAGAAAATGGAAAACTAAAATTTCAGGCGCGGTTTCCTAATTCACAGTGTCCAAACTGGGATACCATTCGGGATTTGAAAAGCATATTTCGTACGACCGGCTCACAAACTAATCCAAAAACTATTGAACTAAAGTTCCCTAGAAGTCCAAGCCCTCGTCCACGTCGTGGGGGATGGGCAACATTATGAAGTAGGGGATAGCCTGTAAGGTTGAAGTACAGTGGGGACCTTGTGCCTGCAGGACCGTTACGGTAACTGTGAAGGCCTTACAGGAACCCTGAAAAGTAATGGCTAATGGGGCTCTGGTGAAGTCCTTAACGGCAACGGAGGCGGAGAAGGAGACCTTTGGTACGGTGAAGTTGGCGGAGAAGGCAACTCTCCCTCTTGGGGTAAACAAGGAGGAAAACCACTGCCTTGTTGTGAAGAGGGATCTTCAAAGGCTAAGGGAGAAAACCCCAACAGAAAACCGCAATCTTGGAGGCGCATGTGGCAACCCCACCACCAAGATCGGGTGCTGTGGGCTAATAACTTGCACACCTTAAAACAACTTATTAAAGAAACATCAATGAAGAGAAACCGGACTGATCCTAAGACGACGACTTTTGGCTTGAAAAGGTTGACGAAAATTGGATTATGGAATGTGAGAACTCTGCGGGAAAGCGGAAAATTACGGCAAGCAGTGGCATGTATGAAGAATTACGGTCTGAACATCCTGGGTCTGAGTGAAGTAAGATGGAGAGATTTTGGGGAGCTGGTCACCCATGATGGAGTTACATTTATATACTCTGGAAGGCCCGAAGGTGATGGAGCAAGTTGTGAAGGTGTAGGTATAATGATGGATAAGGAGGCCAAAAGGAGCCTTATAGAGTGGTATCCTGTATCAGGAAGGATAATTGTGGCACGTTTTAAGACCAATATTAGGAACATTGTGATGATTGTTGGCTATGCACCCACGGAGGCAGCGCAGGAAGAAGATAAGCAGGCGTTTTATGGACATCTAAATAGTACAATTAAGAAACAGAAGAGGAAGGATATCATTATAGTTGGAGGAGACTTGAATGCAAAAGTGGGCCAGGCAAATGAAGGACTTGAGCATATTATGGGAAGGCATGGTTTAGGTGATCGAAATGAAAATGGACAACCATTTGTGGACTTCTGTGCCAACCATGATTTGATTATTGGTGGTACTGTATTTCCGCATAAAGATTGCCATAAAGTGACCTGGGTATCACCAGATCATAAGACAGAAAACCAGATAGATCATGTAGCAATTGAAAGGAGATTGAGACGTTCTTTGTTGGATGTGAGAAATAAGGGAGGTGCGGACATCGGCAGTAATCACCACCTTGTTGTGGCTACCTTCAGAATGAAGATTCAGGCACAGAAAAGGAGGATGGATCAGAAAAGGAACCGGTATGATGTGGGAAAGCTAAATGATGACATGAAGGTGAAGGAGGCCTTTAGGATAGAGTTAAAGAATCGATTCCAAGCACTTGCTCAAGCAGAGGATGAAACTGTGGAGGAAAATTGGATGAAGATTAGATCTGTCTTTACCAAAGCAAGTGGAAACATCCTGGGTTTCAAAGATAGGCGGAAAAAAGAGTGGATGACTGACAGACGTGGGATATCATCAGAGAAAGGAAACAGATAAAGGAGGAAATGAACACATGTAGGACCACGAGCAAAAGAGGCAGAATTACAAGCAAAATATGCTGCAAAGGACAAGGAAGTTAAAAGAAATGCAAGAAGAGATCAAAGAAATTGGATAGATGACCTATCTAAACAGGCAGAAGAGGCAGCCAAGAAGGGAAATCTTAAAGAACTATATACAATCACCCGAGTATTGGCAAGAAAGCAGATGCAGAGAAACCGGCCAGTCAGGAACAAAGATGGTACCCTTTTAACAAACCCTGAGGATCAACTGAAGCGATGGCAGGAACATTTTTGTGCAGTTTTAAACCGCTCCCTGGAAGATCAACTACCTATAGAAGAGGGAGGAGGAGATGAAGAAGAGATCCAGCATGATCCAAGGATTAAAACCTGCATACCCACAGTGGAGGAAATCAAACAAGCATTGAGAGAGTTGCATATTGGTAAGGCAGCAGGAGTTGACAATATTCCAGCAGAAGTCATGAAGGTTGATATGGACACCACAGCAAATATGTTGCAGCCGCTATTTGAGAAGGTTTGGACAAATGGAGAAATGCCGGCGGACTGGAGATGTGGGTTGCTGGTGAAGTTGCCAAAGAAGGGAGATACGTCAAACTGTAATAACTGGAGAGGCATTACGCTTCTCTCAATCCCTAGCAAAGTCTTTACGAGGGTTTTGCTAAACAGAATCCAAGAATATGTTGACCGAAGGCTCCGACGAGAACAGGCAGGTTTTCGTCAAAATCGTTCGTGTGTCGACCAAATAAAGACCTTGAGGATAATTCTGGAGCAGTGTGCGGAATGGTATTCTCGCCTCTATGCGGTGTTTGTTGACTTTGAGAAAGCCTTCGATTCAATCAATAGAGAAGCCATGTGGAAGGAAGTGAAGCGCTATGGAGTGCCATCACAGATTATTAGTCTCATTCAAGAAACATACCGGGACTACACATGCAGAGTCATTCATGAGGGCCGTGTATCCGAGCCTATATCTGTATGTTCAGGAGTACGCCAAGTTTGTATCCTGTCGCCAACCATGTTCTTGATTGTGATTGATGCGGTGATGCGAAATGTGACTAGAAACGCGAAACGTGGTATCCAATGGGGATTCACCAATAGACTGGAAGATCTGGATTTTGCTGACGATTTGTGTCTCCTGTCTGAGGCACACGGTGAAATGCAAGCAAAGCTTGAAGACCTGGTTGTAGAAGGGAAAAAGTTGGGGCTAACGATAAACTCAAAAAAGACCAAGGACCTAAGAACTAACACCAACAAAATTGACCCATTTGTCTTCGAGGATGAACCTATAGAGGATGTCGATAGCTTTACTTACTTGGGCAGTGTGGTGACCAAGGATGGAGGAGCGGCAAAGGATGTCTCCCAACGTATCCAAAAAGCAAACGGTGCATTTGTGAGGCTCTATCCGGTGTGGAAAAACAGCAAAATATCCATGAAGACCAAACTTCGCATCTTTCGGAGTAATGTCAGGTCCGTTCTGTTGTATGGGTCTGAGACTTGGAAGGTAACTAAGGAAATCACCTCCAGGCTGCAGACCTTTATCAACCGCTGCTTAAGAAAGATCTTAAACATCGACTGGCCGGAAGTAATCTCCAACCAAGAACTTTGGAGAAGGACGGGTGAAACGGAGATGGCCATACAAATTAAGCGACGGAAATGGAAATGAATCGGACATACCCTGAGGAAAGGAAATTAAGCCATTGAGAGAGAGGCAATGGATTGGAACCCACAGGGTACGAGGAGGAGAGGGAGACCCAAGCAAACGTGGCGCAGATCTGTCCACTTGGATGCTATAGAGGAGGGAAAGACTTGGAGTGAGGTGAAGAGGTTGTCAGCAAACAGGACCAGATGGAGATGCTTCATTGATGCCCTATGTTCCACGAGGGACAATAGGAACTAAGTCAAGTAAGTCATTGAACTAAAAGTGAATATCAATAATTATGTGCAGTCCATTATGCAAAAAGCTTAAGTGAAAGTCTTTGACAATATGTGTAGACGTGTTGAAGTCTGTCTTCGAACACAAGGACAACACTTCCAGCATCTGTTATGAATGGCTGCGGTGAGAACAAAGTTTACTGTTTGTTTTGATACAAGCGGCAGCCGTGCTGCCAACGTAACTGCTGTTGCAACCTTGCGCAGCAGCATGTAACCGCTGCGGAGAATATTCCTTGGTGCCCTGTATTATTGTAATGTCAGTGGATTCGGATAACGTTTTGATTATCCGCGCAGGACTCTATCTGTAGATAGGGCAGCGAAGCACTGCAACCCTCCCCGTGGCGCCCGTGGATTGTATGCAGCTAGGGTCTTTCATGTAATAAAACATGTCGACTTATCTGAAATTTAAATGCTAGAAATCTACATAGTGTTCAGCACCCTCGGGATTCCCTCGGTGGATCACTCGCTTGGCGTGTCAAGGAGTTTGCCCACGACGGATCTAGGGGTACAGATCTGGGTAGCAGAACGGTGTCTGGGGAAGTGGTCGGTGAATGAATGGACAGCAGGAGCCGACTTTGCCCGCGGAAAGAGGTGCTGACTGGACGAGAGTGTGAATCAGTATAATGCGGCGGGAGCCGTGGCGGGGATAGAGGAGTGGTGCGGCAGACTGCTCGTGTAAGGGGAACTAACAGCTGGTGAAGAGTAAACAATTGAAGCAAGGGGCACTGTGGGTTTATTCCAGCATGTGAGTGATAAATTACAAGCAGTAATTAACAGATTTGCTGGGGCGCATCGAGGGTAGGAATGAAGGAGCAACTTGTGCGCACACTTACCCAAGTTTGGTGTGGATGTCGCGTAGATTCTCGGAGTGATGGAACTGGTGTTGAGTAGCAGAGTGACAACCGGCAACTGACCCCTTGTCCTCGAGGTCGCCCTCTTTCCCGATTCAGACCGGCGTGTCAGCGGAATTTGTTTACCTACTGGTGTTGTGGTTCCTGTGTTATAATGGCCTACATCGTATTGCGTAATGGTTGCCTCATGCGTGTAGCCGTCTGTCCAGTATAGCTCTGTGGGATGCCTTCATTTATATGGGATTTGGGGTGTTTCGTAGTAAGGGGCCCTGGTTAAGGGCTGGGCTTGAACAACAGGTAGCCCTATTCAACAAAACTAATTTCAGTTTGAATTACAAATGTTTATACCTCGAAAAGACTTCAAATGGAACTCTCACTTTTCTCAATCAACCACTCTCGTTAGGAAAAAACAAAAGTAAAAATAATAATTAAAGACAATAAATAAAAAGAAATGTAAAAAATAAAAATAAATGTATTTTAAAGATATTGAAAAACCTATCACCTTATCTAGTTATAATCGTTCAGTATTCTCCAGGATTCTGATGTCTCATTTTAACGCTATAACCGTATTTCTTTCGTTTCACGTGCCCTGATCAAGCGATTGAAGAGAGGATTCGTATGGTAGGTTATTATAAGATTCATTGTCTAACTCTATTGGCACTAAATTCTGTGGCTTACTTTTCGTAAATGATTGAAGCCTTGCATTTGACTTTTCTTAAATTAAACTCCCGTGATGTGTTACAGAAATATGCCATCTGTCGCGGGAGGAGTCTTATTCACTGTTACTGAAAGTTATATATTCTAGCACATACTTTCTCAATGCAATGGTGTCGTGATTCAAAAACTATTTAGTAAACATGACATGGAAAATCCTTTTAATAACCGGGGGAGCTTTTAATGAAAAGAAAACAAAAAACCCCAGTAGGATATATGAAAATGGGCTATTTAGTTCTTCACGGAACTTGATTGTCATAAATTTGTATGCAACATTTAGGGTACTTGGAATGACTTATTTCATTTTGTTATTTTAGGCTTGTGAAGGTCATGGAGGAGCCCCACTTTGTCAAGTGTGAACCGAGATGTCTGTCGGATACTGACGAATCCTTCAAAATTGTGAGTTTATTTTCACCACATACACTGCTTTAATGAAATGACTGTGCAATGAGTTTTACTTGTTCCTCATTATTATCGCCAACAACAAAAGTTAATTGCCTTGAGTGGTAGAGAGTGCTATTGCACTGGATCTCACCAGTGGTTTGTTTGTGATTTCAGGTGCAAAATATGCAGTTACCATCAGATATGAAGACTGAACTAGATCATATATTTTTGGAATCAGATATCGATGGGATCAAGTCAGAAATAGTCAAGGAGGAACATGAATTCCAGGTCATTGCAGTTCACATTACTATAAGAGATCCCTAACTTATTTTTTTGATCACGAATGGAATACCGTAATGGACTTCACTGACGTAATATTTTCCCTCAGTAGTTGAATTCAGTTGCATTTCAAAAATAGGATCACCCTTATGACTCGAACCCAAATTTGCACAATTCAGGTGTTTGCACTAACCAATTCCTCCAGAACAGTCCTCTGAAGATGGTTTGCTCTTAATTCATTTTGGAGCGTGTTGCATTATTATAATGAACCATTTTGATGCCAAACTATTATGAGTGGTTATGTCAAAAATGCCATGCTGAGTTTAGTGGAGTTACACTTTTTCGGTAAAAATTATTTCCTACCTACATTTTTCAGATCAAATTTTGAATTCTCTTCAATGGTAAATATATCTTAAAGGTGTTAGTTGCTAAATAATTAATAGATTGTTTCATTTGTTCCATTATCTTTTAAAGTGTGTCTTTTTAAATTTAAATTGTGCAATTTAATATAATTTTGACAGCCTACACAATCAAAATAGTATCTATTTTCTAAACTTTATTTTAACTTTGTTAATCAACACGTATCTTATTTAGTTCCGAGCAACCGTGTAAAAACACACGACTTCAAAAGATAAATAGCACGTGCAGGAAGTCAGTTGACTGCATATTGTTCAAAGAATACATATTATGAATTCAGTCATTCTCGGAACTTAAACACATCAAAATACAGAATTTAGAGTGAGAATGATATCCACATTGTTTTGGTTACAACATTGATAGCATTATGTGACTGGAAAACATAATAAAGTCATTACAGTATTTAAAAGAATAGGTCCTATGGCATTTTTTCAGAAAAAAAAAATCGCTCCACCGATTATCTGCCTGGCACTATAAGAGTTAATCCTGTGTACTTGGGTATATATAGAGGAATTATCTGATAGCCTGTGCTATTTTGGAATCTATATTAGTCTGTGTATTTGTAATTGAGACTACGGATGGGAATGAAGTGGCTGAGGCCTTGAGTTAGAAACCATCACTAGCCAAGCTTGCTAGCGTCTACACCACAAGGTGATCCTCTAATGAAGTGAGCTTACTTCCACCTCTTGCAGGACACCATTCTCTTGGGGCTGATGAATGTTATTGCGTTTTGCACTACCAGTAATCAATTCTTCTTCTTCTACTTCTTCTTCATGTGCCGTCTCCTCTAAGAAGGTTGGCGATCACCACAGCAATCCGGTTTTTGGATCTAGCAGCACTGAAAAGTTCACTGGAACTATACTTGAACCATCTTTTTAGGTTATCCGACCAAGACATCCTTCTTCTTCCATTACTCCTTCTACCCTCAACCTTCCCTTGAATAATTTCTTGTAGAAGATGATACTTGTCTCCTCTCGTTATATGGCCCAAGTATTGTAAGTTTCTAATTTTGACCCAGGTAATTATCTCCTTATCTTTACCTATCCTATGCAATATCTCGAGATTTGTGATTCTATCCATCCAGCTTACTCGTAAGATCCTTCGATATGTCCACATCTCAAATGCCTCTAGTCTGTTAATCAATTACTTTATAACAAAACATGATGTCAAATATGAAATATGTGCACTAATTTGGCTGAGTATAAGTAAGTTAGTTATAGACTGAAGAGGTAGATACTGGCATCAGTTTATGCAACAATATATATCGAAATCTAAGATTTACAGTCGGTCAACACAATTGTACCCAATTGCAATAGATGTTATGCCCTAAACGTGAAAGAAAGTTAAATTTACTGGGATGAATAGTTTAGTGTTAGTGATAGCAGCTGCACAATAACGAATACCACCTCGCTCAAAATAACCAGCCCAGTTCTTTAACCCTTTATGGGATAGTGGTCTATATTAACCACCTATCATAAGGACAGTTTATGCTTTCAAAGATGCTGATAGTTGAATCTTTCAGCCACATTTCGGAGAATTTTCATGCCGAAGTAATTTGTACCATACCCAAAGGCATCAATTACCAGCAGTACTAAACACAATATGCAACACTACAACTTCATTCTATTTGGTTCAAAATGATGCTTGTGTTTGCACATCAACAATAATTATAACATTTAAAATCAATTAAAATGTAAACAACACATAAAAGTTAAAAAAAAAAAAAGTTTTGCCGTATAAAGGGTTAATTCGCTCCAAGTTACAAATGCGTTGGATAAAATTTTAAACAATTTAAATCTAAAAACATTTACAAAGTGTAAAAATGAAATATAAATTGGTAATACAAATTATAAAAACAAAATTACAATAATAAAAGAAATATAAAAATTCAAATAATAAACATTATAAAAATTATAAAAATAATTGTAAAATTCAATTTGTAATTAGTTAATTAAATAATTCAATAAAATAAATTAAATCTATAAGAACATAAATTGAAAATTAAGAATAAATACATAAACGTTCACATTAGAGAAACAAAATAATAACATTATTAATAATTATAACATTTAAAATCAATTAAAATGTAAACAACACATAAAAGTTAAAAAAATAAATAGTTTTGCCGTATAAAGGGTTAATCCGCTCCAAGTTACAAAACACTATCCTGACCCTGTACTAATAATCACAGGTACCACACTTAACAAGCAAATTTGCACATCAACTTCCACTAACAATAACAAAACTACCAATCTTCACAAGTTTCGCAAGTTTACGATAATCTTCTATTACATATGAATTGCAGCCGAATGACCATATCAGGGTATTCAAATTGAACACCCGAGGGCTCCCAACAAGTTCAATTTCAAGTAGTTCCAACTTTGGTTACCAGATGCTACTGTCACTAACACCTAACGGCGAACATTGGAACTTGATAGAGCGTTTCTGACCAGCCAAATATAACCTAAAAAGTTTTCTACACACTACCAATTGCATTGCTAGATTCTTTTACATGCCATAGATTTATGGCATGTATGACATGTACCCGCCAGCTTTACTTGCCCTCCGAAGAATGGCATACTGAAGGATTTTAACGCTCTTAAAAGTCCGACGACTTCGGCTGGGTTTGAATCCGCGATCTTGGACATAGCAGGCTACCGACTACACCACTGAAGGCATTACGATAATCTTTTGTAACTAAATAAATATATAAATTGTAATTAGCTTCACTCACATATTTGTAGACATAAATTTAATAGCCTGAGTGAAAGAGATCTGATGATGATCGAAACTGGTCATCCAAGTGAATTTGTTAATGTATTCTTCAGGTTTAGAGCATAACACACATTGCAATTTGGTACTGTCGTGTTGACAGACTGAAAAGCATAAATTTCGTTTACTAAGGCAACACTGAAAAATGACTTACGTTACAATAAATCAATAGCCTAGGTATATTGATTGCTATTCTTGTAGAAAGTTTGCAATAATTTTAATACCGGTAGTAGACAAGTACAGTATACAAACTCTATTATTATTGATGTAAGCCCACTAAGGAGCGCTTATAACTAGTTCTTCTTGGATGCTCGCTCCCATTCCCAATACCTATTTAGCCCTGCCAATAGTTTTTCCTTCCTTACCTGTGAAAGAGATTTACGAGATTTAACAACCGTTGGTATTTTTTATAGGGGTGACCACATATTAACTATGTGACACAATTTGGAGTGGTCATAGACATCAGTATCAGAAATATCTCCAATAATTTGTACCATACCCAAAGGCATCAATTACCAGCAGTACTAAACACAATATGCAACACTACAACTTCATTCTATTTGGTTCAAAATGATGCTTGTGTTTGCACATCAACAATATTTGCTGTAATTACAAATACACATACAGTACATATTGAAATAATAGAAGCCATTTTTCAGTGTTGCCTATATAATCAACAGAATTGCTCTTCAGTTGGTCACCACAAGTGTGCTCAAATACACTGCCGGCCATAAAAACCGTTAGGAAAATGTAAGTTGTCGAAAAGGGCTTCATAATTACATTCATTATGGTTTTTTTAAGTCTCGGGGGCAAAAGATCATGTTTTGTACATTTGGGGACGGGAATGTGAAAATATATGGTTTATAAAGAATTTCTGTCGCCTAGGACTGGATTTGGAATTTTATGGCGATATTAACAACTTAGCGCTTCCGCTATTATTGGGATGTGAGAATAGCGGTTTGTTGTGGCAATGTTGGGCTCTTATCTAATGACTTGTTATTCAGTACTTCCTAGAGCATCAGGAAGTTTGGTTGCAGTTAAGATGAGTGAAGACTGAACGTGCAAGGATGTGTTGTGACGTTTTAGTGGCAGTGATTTTGGTTTAAGCACAAAATATTGGAAATAAAGGAGTCGTCTGTTCATGAAATTTAACCAAAATCAATGATCTTCATTTATACTCGTCTGAAAGTAAACTTGTAAGTGAAAACTGATCTCCCCCTTAAAATGAAGTTGCTGTAATAATAATATATTATTGTATATAATATTTTCAAATGGGGGTAATTCCCCAGTGGCAAATTGTACAAATACAGAAAATTACCAACAATCACATCAAACAAAATATACACAATTCAGAATTGGGGAACTGTATTAATTACATCGCAGTATTTATGCAAAATTTCAATCTTCTCCTAAACACATCAATATATTTGGCGAAAGACTCTAAGACTGAGGCAGGTAATGAATTCCAATTATCAATACCACGGTTAATGAAAGAATGTTTCCTATAATTTGTACGCTGTGGTCAGACCTTGACTTTATGAGGATGATCTGCCCTGCTCAGTCAGGTAGGTGGGATTTCCCAGGCGTTAGCTTAGTTCTCCCCATGCTGGCCGATTATTGTAAGTGTTAAACATACGGTATAGTCTGGATTTCGCCCTAATATCTTCCAGAGATTTCCACCCTAGTTTTTCTATCATTCGAGTTACACTACTTCTAGGATTAAAATCGTTGAGCACAAACCTAGCAGCCTTCCTTTGTACCATCTCCAGCGCATTGATGAGCCCTACCTGATATGGGTCCCAAACCGCTGAGTCATATTCCAAGATTGGTCTCACCAGGGTCAAATATCCTAATTCTTTTGCGATAGAGCTACTGCCTTTTAATACCCGCATTACAAAATGAAGTGATTTGTACGCTTTGGAGATGACACAACCCACATGAGTACTCCATTTCATATCATTCCTTACATGGATGCCCAAGTATTTGCACGAGTCTTCTTCTACAAGTATTTTCGAGCCGATATTATATTGAAAATCATGCCTTCGCCCTCTCCCTATTCTCATGAGACTCCATTTACTTGTATTTATTTTCATTTTGTTGTCAACCACCCATTTATGAACCAGGCTTGAGGTCAGTTTGCAACTGAGCGTTGTCTTGTGATGTTTGCATTTTTCGGTATATTACACAATCATCCGCAAACTATCGGCAGTCACTTCGAATCCCATTTGGTAGGTTGTTAATAAGTGCCAGAAATATTCTTTGAAAATATCCAAGTGTTATCTTTTTTGGCCGGCAGTATACGTTGGGCAGAAAGTGACGATTATTTTATCAACCTATTACCCTGACTGAAATGTTCCATGAGTTATTTCTACTTATTAAATTACCACTATTTGTTAAAGTGTGTTAATGTATAATTAATTCATGTAACAGATCTTTCAGATAATAGGCTGATATAATAATTATCACTTTCCACCCAATCTAATTGGGCACTCTTGTGTCAGCCGACTGAAGAGTAATTCTGTTGATTGGTCATTCTAGTATAGACAACACAATAGCAGTGGTTATCACACAAATTCAAACCATGTCCAAATACAAGGGGCCGATGACCATAATGTTGAAGCGGCAAAACAGAACAATGACACAATTCATAACTTAATGTCAATACAATATTTTATTAATGTAAATTATTTATTATCTTTCCTATGTTTGATAAAATGAAACTACTGTACATTGATTTAAAATCAATATATAATCACACAAAATACCATCTAAACTATTTCTTGGTGTTGGAATTTATAAATATTCAAACCATGTCCCATGTGAGTATTGTCTTACTAAGTATGGTATTTTGAAACCAGAGTGTGTGTTAACATACCTCTTGTCTCACTTTTTCGAGATTATCATACATCAACATCCTCAAACTACATTCACTGATATTCCAACTGTTTTGCTCTCTGAGATTCCAGTCAGTTCTGTGTTAGAGATAGATATTGACCAGGATAGCCACTATGAATGGAATTGATCATTTTAGAACATGATCGAGTTCTGTTTAAAAAATGTGAAAAGTCATTGTACCGGTATTTAACATGAAAAACCTACAGTTATTAGATGTGGTTAGTGAGAGAAAATGTATGTTCTCTACTTTTTTATTATTGAACTATGGTACCATTACTTATAATATTTACAGCTTGTGTGGCAGAGCTGTCAATTGGACTTATATGTTCATTCCGTTCTCCAACTGGGCTCACTTGTCTGTTTGGTTACAAACAGGACCTGTCAGTACAATAAAGATCAGCCCATTTAAAATAAAATATGGGCTCCCAGATTATCCAGCTAACCAGATCTTTAGTCAGTTCCATAGACACTGGTCACTCTACTGGGGAGTATTACCCTTTTGGTTTTGGTCACTATAGATAGAATGGAATCAGAATAGACTGTAAACCCAACAAGACCAGACATTTTCCTGTAACAAGCTGTTGCCAGGCTTTGCATCATCACTCTTTGTCGAGCATAATAACGACCAGAATAGGCTCAGATATGTAGTTGATGGATTTTGATTGGCCTTTGCATGGCCATTAGAAAGTTATTATTGTTTTAAGCAGCACAGTTTTGCTTGTAATTTCTCAGAAGCAGTGTACCATGTTTTTTTTTTACCTGGTATGATGAAGCAGTGAGTCTCAATATCATTGTCATATTTCAATAGCAGGGTACCATACAGTTTACTTTGTGGTGATAAAAAAATAGGTTTTTATTTGCTTTTCATAACTCAGGAGGAAGATACTGTTAACCTGGTGGTGATAAAAGCTGAGCCAACTGATGCATTTGATTATCAAAATATAGAAGAGAGAAATGAGGAAGCAGTTCAAGAACTTCATATCCAGGTAGTAATCCGTTCATTTTGCAGTTAGAATATCGCATGGAATTTTGCTGGTTATGGTTGATGTCTGCTTAAACAGGGAACAATTTGTTACTTAACTAGAGAGATCCTTTTGTGAGAAATTGTTTTCAGTTACTTGAGCTAGGCTTCTCTCTTTTATCTTTCTTGTTCACCTCCATTAACTTTTGTTTTCCAGGGCACCCAATGCATTGGGTGCCTAATTTTGAATGACATAGGGCAGCGTTTTCAATCTTCACAGTCTAAGGCACAAAATTTCTCTTTAAAAGATTTTAGGTCCCAGTACCTGTAAACTCAAACAGTTCTTTAAATCCTTATTTTTATGAAATAATCTCGAATAAATCCCCCCTCATTATCATGTTCTAATATTGCATACCAATAAACTAATGTAAGATGAAAATTATTGCAAAATGGTACCAGTTATAATACATTTATAAGAATTTGCTGTTGTGATGTGATCAGCTGATGTGCAGTCAGCTGTTTGACATGCTTGAATACGTGTGAATATAGAAGAGGTCCCTGGAATAATGCCGTAAGTGCCACTTAATAAAATGTTGAGAAATGAAGAAATTCCGTGGAAACATCAAAGTTGTATATTTTAAAGCAATTGTTGTCGTTATCATAGGGACAATGGCTGTTTAAACACACATATCCTACGCTACACAAAGTAAATGTAAAACAAAGAAAGAGAAACATCGCTTTGACAAAATGTGGCGCTTCCAACGTTATTCCAGGGAGCTCTTAAATTATTATGATAGCTTTCAGTCGGTCAACGCTAAAATTATTCCAATTACTGGAATATGCTTAAAGTCCTGAAATAAATTACATGTGATTAAGATTTGTATATATTGTTAAGGTTTATTGAATAAAACTAAGGGATGACATGTTTCGCTTGTGAAGCGAGCATCATCAGATCCAAATATTCAAGACAAATAGCTCTTAAAACACTACCAAACATACAGTGACACCCACAGACAGTCTCTGCCCCCTAAAAACAAAAATATAACAAGAAAACTTAGTAAGTGTGGTAATTATTTCAGATAAATATTAAGGCATTAAGCACCGGAAAAAGACCTGTTACTTTAATGTTGTCAAAAAGGGCTTCGGTGGCATGGTCGGTAGCATGCTGACCTGCTACGCTCAAGATCGCAGGTTCAAACCTGGCCGAGGTCATCACATTTTTAAGAGTGTTAAACTTCCTTCGGAGGGGAAGTTAAGCTGGCCGACCCATGTCCTAGATTTATGGCATGTAAAAGAACCTACCACTACAATTGGTAGTGTGTAGCCAAAATTTGTAGGTTATTTGGTTAGAAACGCTCTATCAAGTTCCATTATTTGCCACTGGGTGTCAGTGACAGTGGCGTTTGAAAGCCAAATTTGGAACTATTTGAAATTGAACTTGTTGGGAAGCCTACGGGCGTTCAATTGAAATTCCGTGCTATGGCCATTGGCTGCAATTCAAATATATATAATCTTGCAAACACTTAGAAATGCCTATCCCATCAACAAACAGTCTTCCTCCCCCAAAACTAATCTATGATGGTGTAGGTACTATTGCTGTGATACACTTAAGCAGTAAGCCCTCAAACTACAGTAGAATAATTTGCAAATTAGTGTTTGGGAATGAACTACAAGTAGCCTACGAGCTATAACTATAGCCATGCGCGAGAGCGGATATCCGCAATTTTTTTCGCCATGCGGATATAGTTTGCATGGCTGTGCGGATAGTGGATAAGCTGTGGATAATGTTTGGTGTAAATTTGCGGATAATTTTTAGAATGCAATCCGAACTTGTTTAATAACATTATTTAAACCCGAATATTTATGACATACAATATTTTTCCGTAATGTTTCTTCATGACAAAATAATGTAAGATGATGTTTTAAGCTAATCTCATTCAAATTATTTCATTAAGCATAATTAACACATTCCGAACAGGAAAGGGGTTCAATTCTGGCTGAATAAAATGCATTTTAAACATAGCACATGACATACGGTACATAGCCTGGAGGAACGACTTTTTCCTTAAATGTCTAAATATGTCGTTTTAGTAATTTATGCCTTATCTAATTAAAATATTATTGTAACGCCAGAGGATTCGGATAATAAACGTTCGAATGCGGAGGAAAGTCTTGCGGATGCGGGGCGGATGTGGATAACAGTTGTGCGGAAGTGGATAACAGTCGTGCGAATGAGGGGTGGATAACACTTTGTTTATCCGGGCAGGACTGTAGCTATAACTATACGGTAACATAATATATTGTTTGTATACTATTAATGTGTTCTAAGATCTACTGTTGATACTTATCTGAATTGTGGAGTGTCTACAGGTTGCTCAGACAAACAGTTTAGCGTAACCTTTGGAAAAATGTAAAATAATTCTCTTGAGTTTTTCTAAAGTATACGCCAAACCTGAGAAATATGTAGATAAGGAGATTTTTACCAGAAGAACAAATTGAATAGCAGCATACAGGTAGCAATAGTGGGAAATAATTATTACCATCAACCTTTTCTACATCATAAATCCACTAAATGGCTTAATATGGTAGGTAATTTGTTGATGAAATAATGCCATGTGAAGTGATAGTAGATTATCTTGTGGAGACTAGCTGTAATGATTGATTTCACTGTTTGCAATAGTGAAGGGATGGTGCAGGTTTGAGATAGATCAATGCTTTATTTAGGTCGTACATTTAAAATCTGTAGGGTTAAAATTAGTTACCATGGTATTGGGTATCTCGGTAACATGACATATTTGCAAATCTTGTCTTTCAATTTATTTAGTTATCCGAGTCCAAAACGCATACAAATATAAATTGCACTAAATTTCATTTCTCCAGTGTCCAACTGTTAGTATGGCACAATCATTAGCTTCTATCAAGTCTTGCATATCACATGATCTTGGTAACATACTGCAATTCAGAAGGTGCTCAGGGTCTTGTTTTTCACCACATTTACAACGTTCTTCAGTACTGTATCGCCACTTCTTCAAATTGCACCGACTCACAAGTTCTCAGTCTGTTTAGCGTCTTCCAAGATCCGCATTGTAAATTTTAGCCTGCTGCCGGCTTCTCCTTCATTTCCCACGATCCTCCAAGTGATTTTGTTTTCCAAAGTTCAATTCGGCGAGCTTCAGCTGAGGAATGAATCATTAACTTATTCTCATTATGCTAATTCAATGTGATCTATAATAATAATAATAAATATATTTTACCTTGTGTAGCTATAGATATTGCTGGAATAAAAGGCGTTATTGGTTGATACACCTTCTTATCCCCTTGATTGATATCAAAGGGTTAGGTACAGCTGCCTTAAACTGAATCATGGTCCCCAATATGAAGGCTTCTTTGAGCAACTCTTAAGCTGTGATGCCTCTTGCATTATTCCTTAGTACCGTTTGTGCGACATATAACAAGCCACTGCCTGAATTATGGGCATACTTTCCATGATATTATTTTGCCATAATGTAAATAAAATGAGAAACAAAAATTAGCCTGTGCCTATTTCTAATCATAATGTTGTAGCAGTTTCTGGCCATTATGCAGTCTGCTTCCACTGACACTTTTCCATCAGTAGCAAGTATTTCTAAAGAGAATTGGAATTTCTACTTAGCTTTCGTTACAAAAATTGCATTCATCTTATTTGTACAAGTTTCATACATTCTAACAGCTATCATTGGATATGCAGTGCCAATACATGGGTATTGTAAACACTCCTTGAATCCTTCAGTTGAACTCCCATAACTCTCTCAGATAACATTCATCGGTCACATTAGTAGGCTATAACAGGAGCAGGAATATTTTTCTGATAGTCAAACGTTATAATTTATGTGTCTTCATTCTGTTCTTCTATGTGAGTTATTTACTCATAGTCACATCCAGTATTTCTGGCAGGTATAATTTTCCGTGGCCAATCATTATGTTATTTATTCCTCTGCTTTAAGCCTTTTAATATTGTTTTGCTTCCTTAAACTTAATATCTTCCTCATCACTTCCCTATTCCAACCTCCACTCGAATCTGATAGAATTTTGACTTCTCAATCCCTGTTTTGCTGGTTAATCAATGGTGGTACTGTACCCGATAATCCGGAAAGCTGTTTGTCAGAAATCCGTCCCCTCACTCGGATTGCCAACCTCAATATGCTCCGGCTCTACTACATCATTTGAAATGGCTCTGACAAACACAATCGGGATCATAGCACAGCAGTTTACAATAATATTGTGGAACACACAAAACTATACGGGGAAAAACACCTTGATTACCGTCCTCGGGGTTTATGGGTGGCACCCTATCTCTCAAATAAGTGTGTCCGCACAATATCTCGAATACATGATATTTAAAATGAACCCACACGTCAAAGACTATGAAAACTGAACGGTAAAATTTTATTTGAAATAAATATAAATAAAATTATATACAAAAACAAATTAGAATCTTGTGAACCCATCACAAATTCTCCTCAGCCACCACTGGACTGTAAGACAATTACTCAACAATTATGAGTTTAATCGGACTACTGTAAGCTAGTCAAAACATCATTTTATATAAACAAAAACATGAAGCGTTTAGTAGCACTCAGCCGTATCGCTGTGCATCTTGAGGTAACTTCCTCATTCCAATGACACATATACGCAAGGCCACAGAGTCGTTGACCTCAATACACAAGTCCTTATCTGAACATCTGGACTATGAATGAGACACACACGCCTTGCCTCCCCCACTGTTAAAATGCGGCCGGTCACTAGCGACATGCGAGAAGCAGTCTCGAATACGCTAGATCATTGCCAGTAAACAAAAGCCGATAACTCTGAACCTAATCTACAGAATACCATGAAATATTTATACACTCTTCCAGACACACCTACATTGTTTCGAACCAATGCAGTTCCAGATTCACTCTTACAAAATTTTCATCATTTACTCGTCATTCATTCACAAAAATTTTAATTTTAACAAATTATTATATGACCCTAATAAACATTATTATATTATTATATTAATTACAGATTTATTTTACATGTTTATGTGATTATATGGACAAAACGCTAAACACTACACCGAAGTGTTTATTTAAATGATCCCTAAATAAATTTAGAGTCTTTGAAAATGTCGTCAATCGACAATCGAATTTATATTAGAATATAGAAATTCTATTTCTTTCATAATATTTTAATACAATACACACACGTCATGTCGGGTTATAGTTACAAAATTAGTTCAAATACAACCGACCAATTAAGGTTATTTGCATGTATTTACAAATTCGTGTTTAATAAATTTTAATAGGGAATATCTGTGACACTAATCTTTATCTTTAGTCGAAAAGTTATTCAACTCACACCCTCTGTTAAATAAAACAGTAAATTTACATGAATACACTCTGGATGGGGAATAACATCACTAAACTTGCGGGAAAAATCTCGCTCCAAGCACACTATGGCTTAACAACAACATATATATTACATCATATATGGAAAAACTTCCACAGTTTAAACAAAATCACCAATGATTAATTTGTTATAAACAATATCGTGGGAAACATCCTTCAACAAGGGCACTATCAATCAGTGATTTTCACACGTCCACTGAGCTATAATTTATACATCCCATCGTTCCTCTCGAAAACTCTACATTATCAAAACGTATTCTAACTGTTGCATAATTTTAACCACCATGTGTATCTTTAACAAAACGATATGAAATAAAAATCGGCCAGTCACAAATATGATTAATGATAATACAAACTGACTCTCCTCACTTGTCTATCAAAAAAATTATCATAATATTATCGCAGTACAATAAAATATTACACTCAAGAGAATTTAAATAATTGCAGGTTATTTAAATCAAGTCGGATAGAAGTCAATCTAGACTGGAATATGCAAGCATCGATATCCAAGCCTAAGATATGAAAATCTTCTACCAAAAGAGTTCTTTTCAACTGTTAACTGAAAAAAGCTCATTCAAAACTCAAGTTACATAAAGTTGTCTTCGCTGAAATGTTTTTCATTATCAAATGATATTGTCTTTGTTTCAACAGCACATTCTGAAGAACGACTAGTAATTCATAAGATCGTCGTAAAGTTACAAATATTTTAACGCATATACAATGCGTTTCTTCTGTCTTGAAGTTGGACAGAAAAATGTTCAAAGTAAGTTAACGGAGACATTACTTTGAAATGATGACACGATGTCTGAATTCTGACTTGAAATGGAAACTATTTATTTTTAAAGTCAAACCGTGACTGCAAAATTAATCCACATTCTCTAAAGAATATTAATTGTCAGTAAAACTGATCCTTACAAGAATTTAAATATAAATATGAAAGACTAAGATCTCTAGACACAAAAGAAAATATAAAACACATGAAAAGTGTACAGAAAACAAGAACATATTACAATATAAAATATGGGAAAGATCGTTGCTCAAATATAACTATACAGCTCACATTATAACAAAATAAATATCACGGTACCTTATATGATGTTCAGACGTTCTTGAAGAGTATTCACAAAATACTATAGATGTTCCTATAAAACCATAGTACATATCTGGACAGTCCTCGAACATCAGAACAGCAACCTCGGATAATAGAAGGATTCTATCTCCGGAATACAAGGAACTTCCTTCTGGCAACTTCTTCTGTTTGTGCTGGGATACCCTAGCCACTCTTGAAAATCCCCAAAGTTCTACGTCGAAATTAACCATGAAATCCATTATATATGCGAGGCAGAAATATTCATGTTAATGGATAATGAATAAATTTCCACTGCCGTATGGATGCTATATCAGCGTTTGATAGATATGCATGAGTGTAAATGCTGGTTACCCACTCCATGCTAGTATTCCAAGAATACTGACTATCGTAATTCCATGTTGGATCTTCACGCTATCGATATATGTCCCAGATGCATAGTTAGTTTAATACTCCATCACTCCTTTCATATTAATGTTTATTAAATATAATAATAACTGAGTATTAACTGCCATTGTAATGTCAATTGTCTGTAGCACCAACTGAATAATGTTCTGTTTCACACTTGCAGTACGCCTGCCCTCTGAATGTTCAAAGTGTGTAGCATGAAAAGTGATTCTGGGATCTGTGAAAAACACTTTTGTATTTCGTCTTCTATCGCTTACATTTCCCAAATTATAAAAGCTGGAATGTTCTGCTTTTAATATAAGCTCCTTATAGTCATACACTGCTTGATTATAATAAACGCTGAAGCCTAATTGTGTATGTTCATGAGATAATGTCACTTATACTTGCGTTTTAACTTCGCCTAGATTTGAGTTGTATAATGCACTGCAGCTTACCCAAACTGTGCTGTTTCACAAGCGGACAATCTCCACGCTCGGACTTAACGAAACTTATGGGACTGCGTTAACCCATCAACACACTTCACTCGTCAACTGATTTATTAGAAAGAGCCTCGGCTCTCCGTTCCCGTCGTTTAAATACCTTGTCAAGGGGCGTATCCTCCATCCCTTCCATAGCTTCTACAGTATATGCGTCATACTTCCAGAGCTTTCTCGAAAATTCTTATACGTATTCATGGATCTCAGCGAAGCCTCCCTGCTTGCCTGAGCTATGAGCCAGCCGTGCCTACGTCATTAACAACACGTAATAGCTATGACGGCTGCCACTTTACTCATGCTCTCCCAAATACTACCATCGTGGTCTCTGGATAATTCAATTTACGGGGGCAGTACCGTCTACCGGGAAATTAAGAATCTAAGATTAACGGTTTGAAGTTCACAAGATTTACAAAATCTTTCTGTTTGTAGATGAATGACGGAAATAGGGTATTCTTGCCTTCCACGCATGCGGAACTTGCTAAGTAGTTTCATCCAGTTCATAACTGAATTTTGCCAAAAAGGTGAGTTAGTGGGTTTTTGATCCCTCTGCTTCAATTTATTGGAGTGGTACTGCTCGTAGTGTGTAGCATTATATTAAAGCAATATCATTATCTTTTACTCGACAATAGTCTTTCTCCATAGGCACTTGGTAACTGATAAAATATGTATTCTAAATTTCTTAGAAGATTTAAGAGACTGTATTGAAATGATCGTTACTCTGTGTAAAATTATTGATATAATATTTCATAGTGACATATCTGCATGATTTGTAAATTCATCAACAAGAGGTTTTATAATAATTATAATAATAACTACACAGGGCCAAGTGGCTAGTTACCCGCCGATTTTTAGAGGTGACTGATATGTAAAGGAAGTTTGGACCAATATAGTAGTATCCTTCAAAATAAATTTTCTGTGTTGGTGAGTCATTGAGGCAGACAATTGAAGCACTGGTCTCAACATATTTTCCCAGGAAGTATTTCAGGTTGTGTATTAAGGAGTGAATGGATTGTCAAGTGATTTCTGTTCCTACTAGCATGTAATACACTTTCAATAACAGTAAGTTGTGATGGGTAATAAGATAGAAGTTGAAGAGTATCCTTCCATTGAAATTCACTGTACAATTACATTGTTAAGTTATTTATTGTGTTAAGGTAACTATAAAATACAGCTTGCATTCTTTTGCTTAGGATATGAAGGAAGAAACCCAGCATGAAGGATGGGAAGGAGGTAAAGGTCTTTCAAATCAGTAAGTCGTTGATTCAATTAGAATACGTTTTTTCTTTTGTTATGTGCAATAATAAATAGGTTAAAAGTTCCGCCTAATCAAATGTATTGATTAAGCGGAACTTTTAACCTAATTATTACTCAACCAGTTTATCAATACGGAACCAGAATGAACCTCTTAAGTTCTAAAATATGTTATGTGCGGGAAACAATGTTGGTATCGCATATTCATGGTTTCAAAAAGTACATCAGTGGGTTGCCATATAGTTTTATACCTTGATACTATTGCTCAGGAGTTAAGCTGTAATAGGTCCTGAGAATGTGTCTTGAAAATTGGCATGGCCTTAATCTTGGTTTCGAGTTTGTTCTGTGTTTGAATGGTATGTCTGTTGATTTGTCCGATAGTCTTCCATCATTGTATAAAATTTCAGACATATATTGGCTTTGTGCTGTCACTGTTTTCAAATTCATAAGAATCTTGCGTTATATTTCTTCATCATGGCTCAACTGTTCAGGTGTATAGCTGTAATAGGTACAGAGAAAATGGAAATCACTAATAAAATGTATGTGGCGGACACATATACACAGGCATTCTCATACAATAATTGTTCTCATAAGAATATGATGAAATACATAGTATTTATTGAGTCTTATTGAATGTGCAATATTTGGTAGAAGCAATCAAAATAGCATTCTGAACACCCAACACAATTGAAAACCATTTGCATTACAGTAACTTAAATAAGCAGGACTCATACTTGAAATCAGGGGTTTATTCATTAATGTGCCAGAAAACAGCATGTCGACCAAACTATGTAGGACAGATCTGTATCAGAATGGATACACGCTACAAAGAACACAGCATTGCAATTAAACACACAAAACACTCGGCAGTATGTGAACACATGTACGACTCTGGATGTTTCACTAGAGACAGACCTAATAATCAAGCAGTATGAAACAAAAGGTAACTTGATATAAAAGAGGTCACAGGGATACATTTTGCTAAGGTAAACAACCATCTGAAACTAGGGAGACATTAATCAGAAATTGTTAATTGAAGTAATATCCGTGTGACGAGTCTTTGCTGTTCTGAAGTGAATGCACTCTACTCTGTTTTTGCCTATCTGCGTGTTGGGGCTAGTGTGGGGCAGGAGTAGTATGTGCATGAACAGTTTGGATATTGCATCATCACGAGGGGATATTGCGTAATCGCGTGCTTGATGGCATCATGGTGTGCTTGATGACGTCATGGTTGCTTAGAGCGAGCACGTGCACTGCACATGTTAGCGAGGGGGAGAGGTTGACCTTTAACTGCTTGAAGCAGATAACCTTTGGCTTGTTTATGCGGTGGTGATAAAAAATTGACGGATATTGATGTCAGGTCTCTTTGAAAATTGGCTATATTTCCAAAATTAGGAATGTTACAAAGAAGTTTGTTTGACATAAATGAATGGCCCTGACCTCCTCTAGGCCCATACCAAATTTCAACTCTTTAGGACAAAACAAAATTAATTTTGAAAATAGGCTATATTTGCAACATTAGGAATGTTAAAAAAAAGTTTGTTTGACATAAATGAATGGCCTTGACCTGCTCTAGCTCCACACCAAATTTCAACTCTCTAGGACAAAAAAAATAATTTTGAAAAATGCTCACTATTTTGGAAACTATGAATTCTACAAAAAAATTGTTTATCATAAATGAAAGCTCTCATCTCCTCTACCAGTAAACCAACTCTCATGTCTATAGGACAAAAATGAAAACAAAATGTTCGAATGGGGTCTTGTTAGCTGAAGTTTTGGGTGTACTAACATTTGAATGATGCTGTATGGGCACGACGTCCATGGAGACCCACTTGGTTATCCACACGCGTTTGCTTAGTGCTCTGCATGTGTTAGCAGCAAGAAGAGATTGACCTTTGACCGCTTGAAGCAGATAACCTTTGCCCGCGGCTGTTATCGTTCTTTGGCTGGCGCGAGGGAGCTGAGCATGGGAGGTCCGACTTGCTAATCCATATAGAACGTGCAGCTGTTAGTTAACATTTTTTGTGTGCTTTCATGCTCTGAGGTCTCATTCTGCATAGACCGTTTTATAACACACACATATATATATATATATATATATATCTTTGACTGTGTGAAATGAATATTGGCTTGTTTGTTTTAAATTCTTAGCCATCATTATTGAACTCTGAAATTATTTTAATGAGAGAACAAGTTTGGATGTCTGTTCACAGAGCTGCATTCATGTGATACGATTAAAGAGCTTTTTTGCTTCTTAAACATCATACTACATAAGAGGAGATTACTATGGAGCAGTAGTTAGATATCACAATCAACATGAGTAGAAAAGTTGAAGAGACTGCAAGCAATCAAGTTGGTGGCTGATAGCGCCAGAATGCAAGGAATAAATTTCATCGTCAGTGCCACGAAAGTGGAGGAGGCTGCGTGGTATGATAAACTGACAGCGAGTGAAAAGGAGGTTTTTAATTGCGAGGGTTTGGCGTTGGTGAGAGACCTGTGCCACGTTCAAGAGTTTATTTTTAACGGAGTGACGGAACACAATTTAAATATTATTGAAAAACTCAGAGTGATCTGGTTAAGACCACTCAACCTGCTTGATCTTCCTCCACTAGAGGAGAAGAGCATATGCAAGGAGAACATCAAGTAGAAGAGGAAGAGAACGATGATGATGATGTCGTTGAAATTATTTAAAAGGACAGTGGGTGGAGAGAGTGTTTTTTCCTTCAATGTATAGTTTTTTTTAAATATTTTTATTTTAATCATTGTGGTTTACATTAAAATGAAATAGTGAAAAAAAAATGGTATGATCTTCGTTCATAAAGCGGTAAGTAGTTATTTTTTCCGCCAAGCTGCTGAGAATTCAAGATGTTTTCTGCAGAGTTGAATATGCTGGTGATCTTGTGTGGAAGGTAAGTACAATCATTCTTTTCTTTCTTGAGTGTGTTGGTTTTAGTGAGCTGAAAATATATATAGAGACACATTAATAATAATAATATTTTTTGCGATGAATTATAAAACAAAACTTACACTGTTGTATTTAGAATATGTTTTTGTTCGAAATCCAAGAGTTGTGAGTCGAATCGAATCCTAGCCAAGATACGAAGGCTCGGGTTCCTTTTCCACGTTGTAAATAATTCCGTAGTCCAATTGGCTTCGTACTCCTTGCTGAAATGTTTCTTGATTTTTGATATTCTTACAATATCACCAATTTTATATTTTGGTTTTCTTAAAGTTTCATTATATTGTGTTGGCAGCGAGGTTGATTGTTTCTTTTTACATCAATAGGTTTCATGCCAATGCTGCGATGTATTTTGTGATTATACTTTACTAATAACTCAGGCAAAATATTTACCCATCGGTATGAACCACGTGTTGTGAACTCTTTCCACATCGATTCCTTAAGCGTTCGATTAAATCTCTCTACCACGCTCGCTTTAATGGAGCTCCCAGTGGAATAATACTTTAGATTTTGTTTCTGAGACCATGTTTTGAATTCACTGTTATAAAATTCCGTTCCTCGATCAGTGTGAAAATAATTGGGCAATCTTTTACTTTGAGAATAAACAAATTTTAAACTTTTTACAATCTCACTTCCTTTTTTGGTTTTAAGAGGAATTGCCCATGCATATTTTGAGTAAACGTAAATAATGGTCAATAAATATTTAAATCCATTATTCCATTTTGCAAGTTTTGACATGTCCACAAGATCAGCTTCATGGAGGTCATCGATTCCTTTGCTAATAACATGTCGACTTTTAAACTCTTTTCTAAGAGGTGCATGAAGTTCTTTAGCAATTTCTCGTCTGATTTCGTTCATAGTTATTTTCTAAACAAAGATTTATAACATACTGTGCATTGTTTTACAAATGTTTGAATTTTTATTCAATATATCCTGCATTTCTTAGTTCTTCTTCAATTGCAAAGATTTCGCAGTCGAGTCCTGTGTGACCTGCAGCTTTCGATGCAATTAATTTTTAAGTCTTGATACTAATTTGTTTGGTTCATTCCAATGGACTAATTCAATATTGTGTCCTCCTTCGAATTTCCAAATGGCTTGTGGTGTGATGTGTTCCTTTTGACCATATCCAGTATGCATCGTAGTATTTGTTTCTTCATTCTCATCTGTTGTTTTTATAATTCTATCTATGTCTTCAGTAAGAAGGGGTTCAATTATATTTTTATACTTACGAGATTGTGTTCCTCTCGGAGCTGCATTGCTTGCATAATTTCTTTTGTGCACGTTTGAAACATTTAATAATTTCAAATAAGAACTTAAATCACTCCTATCTATTAGAGAGTGATCTGGTACTTTCCTTTGAATCAATTCAAGTAGACCTTCTGTTATAGGAAATTTTTCACCATCAACTTTTTTCCACTTTTTATCAAAGAAAACTCGTTCACGTCCCAGGTATTGTTTATCATTTCTTATCGTTATACCAAATGTTCTATCCACGTTTTGTTTAATGAATGGATCAAAGTAGCGGTTAAGTAGTGTAATTATTTTGATGCTATCTCCATCTTCTTCGTCTGAAGTAGCAGTTGATTCAGAATCATCATATTTTTTTCTTTTTTGATTTTCTTTTTTTTAGTTGACGTTGTATTAGCAATAGCTACAAGCTGATTTAATGAATTTGTTACTGGTTTAAACTTAGTCTCTATATCTAATTCTTGACGTCTAACATCATTTTGAAGTGAGAGATACTTGTCTTTAACATCTTTTTTTAAGCGAGAATGTTAATTCCTTTACTCGACTTTCAGCTTTAATCTTCGAGCTATTCTCCATGACTAAACTAAAATTGTAGTTGTTTTACTTATTTATAGTATATTCAAAATCAATTTGAAGAGGAAGATCATTGGTTTTATGTTTCTCAGGGTCTCTAAGTCGAAACTGTGTTTCATCTTGTTCTTCAACTACAATGTCACTGCCATCCAGTTCAATCTCTTGACATATATTTAAAATTGCATACACAATTGGAGATCTTGGTGAAACAAAAATTGGGTTTAATATACCTTTATAGGGAAGTTGGTACTGTATATTATGATTATGAAGCGCGTATACCGGTGAATGGATTGATGGTGTGTTGGAGAATTTCAGAATAAATTTCGATAAGTTCTTTTTCTTTACTTCATCTTGTAAAATACCATATTCTTATTTGGATGCGGTAAAACTTTCTAGTGGTTCATTGTTAACCAATTGCTCAATTTTTTCTAGTTCAGTTTTTAACTTGTTATATTCATCTTTGGATGCAGCAACGTAACTTTCAAGTTCTTCTTTTTTAACAATATTTAGATTGTTAGCAACACCCTCAATACGAGTTTGTAAATTGCTTAAAATTCCTTTAGTTGATTAACTTCAGTTCGTGAAGCAGCATAGAGTTCTACAAACCGTTTATTTGTCACATCTTGGTCGTTATCAGGAAACTCAACATTTGTTTTTTTTATGTAGATTGTTTACAGTCTGTTTCATTTGTTCAAATTCATCTCGTGAAGCGGCATATTGTTCAACAAACGTCTTATTTGCAACATCGTTATCGTATATGGGATTGTTTACGTGAGTAATTCGTCTACTTATCATATTTAAAGCCCCACCATCGTCTACGTTTAGGAAGTTTTGTTTATTAAATTTAGTGATTAAGTCTTCTAGATCTTTCGAGAAGCAGCAAAGTTTTCTAAATAATATTTGTTTATTGTATCTAACGAATCGATTGGTTGAGATATGTTTGTTATTCTTCTATTTAACATATCAACGGTTTCATCATCTTTGTTTATATTCAAAAGAGATTTTTTAATTTCATCGAGTTCTTTTGTTACATGAGTTTTAAGAAAAGAATACGATACCGCATCTTGATTTTGAATTGGATTTTTAACATTTCTTATTCTTTTGTTACCCAAGTCGAGACAATCATCATCAAACGGAAAGTGATCTTCTGAAAATTCGCTCACTAAACCATGAATGAATTCTACTCGTTGTAACACTTCGGTTATTCGGTTTTCCAGATATTTTTTATATTCGATGTATGTTGCTGCATTGCAATAAGGGTTACTGCATCATTTTCAGATGATGGTAAAGCTAAGCCTGCGAGACGTTTGTTTTCAAAGTCAAGTTGTTGTTTCTCTATTTTACAAATTGAAAAAATTAAATCTTTAAGGTCGTTAATGTTTCGTTGTATGTCTTTTTTAGACTCAATTTTATTTAGCTCATTCAATAACTTCAGTACATAACCATTGTTGCAAGCATCTTCAACATGTATGGGTGTTCCAACATCTTTTAACCGTTTGCCGTTAATACTTAGATGCCCATCGCTTGTTGTTGTTGTTACTTGATTTCCATATTGCAGTAGCTTATCATCAACATACGATTTAGTTGCAATATCATGGCGTGAAGTTGGTGGTCTGATAGACACGTTATTGATTTTTTTAAACGATGTCATAGTTAGGTTGTCAACCACACTAAGTGTATAACGCGAATGAGCATTTAGCTGTTTTGAACTATTATTTATAACTGAAAATAAACATCAAATCCATTGCGATATCGACCATTTTGTAAATCGCAATCTTTATCGATAACCAAAAAGCCAAACTTAGAGTTTTGCCAACAATAAGAACAAATATCAAAGAACTGATCATAGCTCATATCTGTATTTACATGATCGTTATATACATGACGCAAGTTTGTTCCGTCTTGTTTAAAAAGAATTGAAAATTTAGCGTTATCTCTAATTAGATGTTTAGGTATACAAGAATATGTTTGACAAAGATAAAATACGTCAACATCGTGATGACGACCTCTACTGAAATCATCTTTCATGTGTTGTTGTTTATTGCTGGCTACATCATCAAAAACAAATATAGAGTTTTTTCTAGCCATTTTTGGAGGCATAACTTCATCATTATCAGAAAAAATCACTTTTTATTTCTTTTATAGAGTCCAAAAACTTTTTTAATTCAACATACTTACTTCGAGCAAGTGATTTAGAATAAATATAAACGTTTTCAAAACGAACTCCATTTTTGTGACATAATAAATTTATCATTACGTTTGTTTTGCCACAGTTCGATGGACCGCAAATGATACATCGAATAGTGTTCGGTAGTAAAACACTATGCTTTCTATTTTCACTTTTACTCTGGTTTTCACCATTAGTAAATGAAATTACTGGTAGAGTGTTTGACTGCTTAACAAACTTCAGCATGTCAACGTTTACGTCTGAGAATGCACACTGCACAAAAAACCACATCACATCAACATATATTGTTTCCACACGTATCATAACTTGTATTATATGGAATAATAGTAGGATTTTCTTGATTTAAATCAACGTTGCCGACGTAAAACCCTCTTAAATATGGACAATATGGTGCCCATTTTTATGATCATTTAAAGGAATATCGTTTTCTTTCCAATTTTCAATTTCAATCTTACAGAATATACATTTCACTTTATCACCATGACCAGTATAATAAAATCCTGCTGATGCTAAACAAAATTCGTTTGGACAGGAAAGAGGCCAATTTTGAAAAGTTTTAAGTCTTTCATATTCAGATTTTAATTCCATGCTAGGAGAAATATTGTTTACGAAAGGGCAAGAAAAAGCCCATTTCTTATGGTCTTCAAACGGATCATTATCTTCTTCCCAATAACTAACTACAGAAAGCACACCTGACCATATCCTTATATCCATAATAGTAAAATCCTGCAGCTGCTAACCATGCAGTGTTCGTAAAACTGTCTGAAGACCAGTTCTTAAATGTTTTTAGCCGATCCCTTTCAGATTTTAAATTAATTTCTCTTTGACTCAATATCATTTGCATTAACTGTTTCTTGGAATACTTTACACAATTAAAATACTTCATGATGCTGCTTTATTTCACAAAAAAAAAAGATGTTCACCACATGAAGCTAAATGTGAACTGATAAGAATTTGCGTGTGTTGGGTTGCCCGAGCGGTCTAAGGCGTTAGACTTAAGATCTAATTTTCAGAAATTGAAAGCGCGGGTTCGAATCCCTCACCTGACAATATTTTTTTATATACATGTGGAGTGAGGAGGTGTTTGATCATTAAAAAAACTATAATATGAAGTGGTACAAAGACCTTTTCTTCTTTATTCATTTAGAATTACAATTAATACAATTTTATTTCTCTTGTATGAGTGTTGAAGTAATCTCATTCTTATAGTTGTCCTGATGAGTGTGTGTTGAGATGATCTTGTTCTTTTAGTTGTCCAGATGTTTATTTTCTGTAGACAAGAAAATATACACTGTGTTAAAAAAGCAATTAAAAACAAAATATGTATAGGTGTCAACAACACTAGTAGATTTAATGAATTACCTTTTATGGATAGCGATTACAGTTATCACATTTGCAGCGAAGATGAAACAGTTGAAATTTTCTTTTTAGATGATCTGGTAGATGTTCCGACTCCAGACGAATTCGTTGTGGCTCATATATAGTCAGTATGTTTATAGGAAAGTAGTTCCAATCAAACTTATTAAAACCTTGAAGTCCATTGTTTCGAAATTTGTTTATTATCGAACACACGATTTTCATGATGCCATCAGAAGAATTTAACCAATGTTGAACAGCATTGACATTAAATTTAGCACAACTATTGCTTCCCATTGCAAGAGATGGTAAATGTTTTGGACAATCTGTAGGTAAACGTTGGCTATGCTTCAACATTAGATCTGACATTCCATCAATCGTATTAAGATCGATTAATGACCCAGGGGAAAGTGTTTTTAGTGCAAACAAAGAAAATTCATGTGGCAAATTATATACAACTAAATATTCATATTTATTTTTAATAGAGTCAATAAAAGAAGAAAGAGTTTTTTCACAATACGCTGCGACCCATGTGGACACAGGACTGAATGAAGGTATATTGCTGTTATTTAACATACAGTAAGCAAGTTCCAAACTGCCGTTTGGTAGCTTGTGAATGTCTGCAACTATTGGCTGCTTCTTATTCCACGTGCCAGCATCAGTAGAAGGAGAGTTTGTTGTTGTCAATTCCATGATTGCAACTAAAGTGAGAATACTTGTTTACTTGCTTGCTTATAACTTAGCAAATAATGGTTTAGATAATGGTCTGTAAGATATTTGACGATCATGAATAAGAACACAACAAAGAGTTGTATCTTCAGGTATATTCTCACTTGTCTCGATTTCGATTCGCACATCAACTGAAGATGTCTTCACTTCCTCCACTTGCTCGAGGCAATTAATTACAATAATCGGACAATGAGACTTAAATTCATCTCGTGAAACTAGAGTCTCTGAACGAAAATCATCGATCTGATAATATACATTACGAAATTTAACAAACATGTCATACAATTCGCTGTAGTCATTTATAGCAATTTCAGAAGTTGGCATTTCATAGGGATAAAAAATTGAATTAAAAAAGACTCTTATAGATTTAATGTTTCAATGGTCAAAATAGGAAGAGCACGTATTTAGTACATTTCTTTTAGTTTGAAAATCTAATAAAAATTGACGCGGTTTTTGAGTTTCAGAAGTTGTCATTACAGTCCAACTATATTTAGTTGTTCTAGGAAGAGATGGCAAGACATGAACATCCGATGATCGAAAACCAACCTGAATGGGAATATTTTTCTGGATTAGTTTTAATCTTTTAATTTGTTCTTCGTCCGATAATAATAATACAGGAATTTTTAGATAAACTTTAAATAACTTGACCTTAGAAAGATCATTTTCGGTTGCAGATTGCAACGCACGTGCGTCACTCGACGATCGGAGAAGTATTAGCACATACTTGCAGTTTAAAATCGGCTTTCTATAATCCTCTGCTAAACCTAACAGGTTGCTTAAAGGATGTATTACATGGGAACGTTTTGTGATAGTATCAACACTATTTGCTTCACTTGCTGGTGTTGTTAAAGAGGGAAATAACCAGCATTTTGTAAAGCTGTATATTCGTTTTTTTGAATATGATGCAAAGGTTTTTATAGAACTTGTTATACCTAGATGGCGTGTACGATCAATTTCTTTACCATTTAAGGTAACGCGAATTTCGCTAAAAAGATTAGCCCCAAAATTTTGGTCAGGATGTTCTGTAGTAGAACCAGCCGGATTTACGTTAGAAGTAATAATTTGTCCTTCTAAGTGAAGAACACCTTCTGATAATAAAACTATGTTTTCTTCATTTTGAATTGGTATTCAAATTTCATCATTATTTTGGAATTTATTAGCTGAATAAGGTTGATAAATTCTTTCTTCTCGTCGCACAACTCTGTTGTCAACCTCTCTTTTATCCGTTATGTTAAACTTGTTAAACATGTTAACAGCTTCAAATATAGATAATAACTATATAAGATTACCAATTGCATATATATTTATATTGAAATTAAAGTACGCGATAGCCTAAACTTACTTACTCCATGGCGCTACAACCCGGGGTGGGTTTTGGCCTCTTGGACAACTGCTCTCCATGTTGGTCTATCCATCGCCTTGCTCTTCCATCCTCTCACTCCCATTGCGACGAGGTCTGCAGTCACACCATCCAACCATCTCTTCCTAGGACGTCCTTTCCTCCTCCTGGAGAATGGCCTCACTTTCAACATTCTCTTGGGCATCTGGCTCTCCGGCATCCTCTCTATATGTCCCAACCATTGGATTCTCTGTGCCTTTATAAACTTTACGATATCTTGTTTTCCAAACAATTCGTTTAGTTCATGGTTATATCGTATTCTCCATCCATCTTCCTCTCTAACAGGGCCATATATTCTTCGCAGTATTTTCCTTTCAAAACACTTCACAGTATTTTCATCATTCATAGTTAATGTCCAAGCTTCAGAGCCATAGGTCACTACTGGTCTTATCATTGTCTTATATATCTTCATTTTGGTTGTTCGCGATATAAGTTGATTCCTGAGCATCTTGATGTTTGCATAGTATGCTCTGTTTCCAGTCTGTAATCGATCTTTAATACAGTTTGTCATATCACACTGGTTGTTAATAAGTACTCCTAGATACTTAAATTGTGTCCCTCAAATGTCTTATCGCCTCTTTTAATATCATGCGAGGCTCTTCTTGTGTTAGATGTGGACATTACCATGGTCTTAGTTTTACTCTCATTCACTAATAACCCAATATTTGTAGCCTCTTTCTCTAATTCTAAATATACTCTTTTCAGTGTACGCTTCTCTCTTGCTATGATCACTACATCATCTGCATAAGCACAGATCTGACTTGATTTGTTAAAAATAGTGTCTCCCTGGTCCACTTTACTGATTGCTTTATGTAGTGCAAGGTTAAAGAGTACTGCAGACAATCCATCTCCCTGTTTTACACCCATATTAATTGTAAAGGGTTTACTCAGCTTATTTCCATTTTTCACTCGTGCCCATGTGTTATCTAGTGTCATCCTTATCAGCCGGATAATCTTTCCAGGTATCCTCATTTCTCCTAGTAATTCATATAGTCTTTCTCTACATACACTATCGAAAGCTTGTTTAAAATCTATAAAGAGCATGTGGAGGTCAATATCATGTTCATAAAACTTTTCCATCATCTGCCTAATTACAAAGATTTGATCCGTTGTACTCCGGTTGGGTCTAAAACCACACTGATATTCACTCAGAATTTCTTCTGAAAATATCTTCATTCTTTCTTTCAGGATACCTGATAGGATCTTGTAAACAACATTCAATAGAGTAATTCCTCTGTAATTCTCACATGCTAGTTTATCTCCTTTCTTAAATATAGGACATATTATTCCTCCCCTCCATCCATCTGGCATGTTCTCTTCTTCCCATATTCTTTCCAATAGTTTATGTATTCTATCTTCCAATGCCGCTCCTCTATATTTTATCATTTCTGCTACTATACTGTCTTCCCCTGGTGATTTGTTGTTTTTCATTTTCTTCATTACATTTGCCACTTCAAATCTTGTAGGACTCATAATACTTGCATTCTCATTCTCTGATTCTGTAGGACTCGTAATACTTGCATTCTCATTCTCTGATTCTGATCTAATTACTTCTTGTCCCTCGTTTTGTTGCATATGTTGTTCAATTTCTGGCTCTACACTTTCACTTAGAAGTTCCTTAAAGTGTTCAGACCATCTATCTAACACTTTGTTCTCATCATTCAGTATCATCCCTTGTCTATCCTTGCATCTTCTTTCCCTAGGTTGGAAACCTTTCCCCATTTTACCAATTGCCGCATAGAATTTTCTTACTTCACTTCCCTGGTTTAATTCTTCTATTTCTATAAATTGTTTCTTTATGTGTTCCTTTTTCTTTCTTCTACATACTTTGTTGGCATTCAACCTCAGTTGCCTATAATGTTCACAGTTGCTTCTTGTTTCTCTCAAGATCATCTTTTCTCTTGCTCTATTCTTCTCTTCAATTGCTTCCCTACACTCTTGATCAAACCATTCATTCCGGGTTTGCTGCCTCTTTCCGATTATTTCTTCTGCAGCCAGTTTAACTACTTCCTCTATTTTCTTACACTCTTCATTGAGATCATCCCTCTCTTTTTCTTCTTCTAATTTCTTTTGTATTTCTCTCTGATATTCCTCCTTAATTCTTTCATCTCCTAGTCTTTCAACGTTTATACTGTTCTTCCAGGTTTCAGATTCTGTTTTCGTTTTAGCCAGCTTTTCTCTAAGTACTGCTTTGACTAGATAGTGATCTGAATCACAATTTGGTCCTCTACAACTCCGCACATCTTTTTTTTTTGAGTCGTTTCGGCCATCAATGGACCACGATGTTCTTCACTCATATGATCACTGTAAAGCTTGTTTTCTTGTCTGCCAGTAGATCTTCATTCTTGACGAATGTTCAGCTCTCCTTTCTTCCGTCCACTTGCAGTGAGGGCAAGGCATCACAGATGTTAAAGGGTGCAGATTACCGGTTGATTTAACCGCCTTTCTGAACAGGTTCCTATCCCAAACCAGATCTTGATTGATTCGAGCTTCTGTTAGGTCCTTTTTAACTTGCATCGACCATTTACAATAGGATTTTTTTTAGAGATGGATGAGTGTATTCGATATACACCATGCTATGAGACCTGCCATGCTATATGGAGCAGAAACTTGGCCAATAGTTCAGTCGCAAAATAAACGGCTGGATGTAGCCGAAATGAAAATGCTGAGATGGATGTGTGGTGTTACTAGGAAAGCAAGAACAGCTTCATACGAGGAAGTGTCAAGGTAACCCAAGCATGAAGGAAAGTTCAAGAAAGGCGGTTGCTCTGGTATGGTCACATTAAGCGCAGGGATGAGACCTATGTGGGAAGAAGAGTGCTGGATCTTGAGCTGGAGGGCAGGAGGGAGAGAGGCAGACCTAGAAGAAGATGGATGGACTGCGTGCGGGAAGACTTCGCAGAAAAGCAGTTAACCGAAAACACCATTTGGGACCGAGGGAAATGGAAAAGACTTGCCAAAAATGTCGACCCCGCATGAGCGGGAAAAGATGAAGAAGAAGAAGAAGAAGATGAGTGTATTCGATATGAAAGTCGATGATGCTCCATCCGTTCCAAATGTCCAAAGAAAGACATTCTCCTTTTTCTCATCACAGTCACCAAATCTTCTATATGTTCAAATAATTCATTGTTATGTCTTCTTCTGTAAGTACCATTATCATTAACAGGTCCTAATATTTTCCTTAGAATTTTCCGATCCTTATGTTCTAATTTTCTCAATGGGCCTTTGTTTGTCATCTGTAAGCATTCTGCAGCATACAGTGCTGACGGCCTAATTACTGTGTTATAATGACAAAGTTTGACATTCCGGGACAAGCTTTTACTTTTGTAAATGTTTTTGCAGGTTTGAAAGGCTCCTTCCAATTTGTTACATCTGCTCTCAATGGCAGCTATTTCTGAATTATTAGGGGTAATCCATTCGCCTAGGTATTTAAATTTTCGGACTTTTTTGATTTTTTTGCAGACCAATGGTGATGAATTTTGAGGCATCTTTGACATTTGTGATAAAATTAGTTTTATGGAAGGCCACTTTAAGTCCAGTTTTAGCAGCTATGATTTGTAGTTTATTAAGTTGGTCAGAGGCCTCTTCCATTGAATTAGCGAACAAAGCAATGTCATCTGCAAAAGCGAGGCAGTTTATATTCAGGTCTTCTTTTTATAACCAATTCGAATACCATAATTATTTGGTAAGATTGTTAACCATTCTCTTATAATTTTTTCCAAGACACAGTTGAACAGCATCGGTGATCCCAGATCACCTTGTCTACAGCCAGTCTTGATTGCAAAGGCTTCGGACAATTCACCACGCAATTTGACCTTAGAAATTGAGTTTTCTAAGCTTGCTTTGAACAAATTAATTGATTTATTGTCTAGGCCAAACTCACGTAAGGTGTTAATTATTGTGTCTCTATGAATGCAATCATAAGCCTTTTGAAAGTCCACAAAAATCGCAACATAAGGTTTTGATCGTACCGTACAGTAGGAAATTATGGTCTTAATGTTATGAATTTGTTCAGGACAGGATCTTGATTTCCTGAACCCAGCTTGATATTCCCCTAACTGACGGTCTAATATCGGTTCTGCTCTGTTCAGAAGAGCCCTTGCAAATATTTTGTACGTTACCGATACCAGTGAAATACCTCTATAATTATTTGGGTCGGATTTATCCCCTTTCTTATGTATAGGATGAATGATGGCAGAAGTCCAATCCTCCGGCAACTTTTCACCATGCCATATTTCTTCAATGGTTTTCTGGAGACAAATGATGGAGTCATTATCTGCATATTTCCATAATTCAGCCACAATACTATCTTCCCCAGTGGCCTTTTTAGCGCCTTGATGATTTGTGTTATTTCTTCGACGGAGGGTGGTGAACTGTCGTGGTATGCAACGCTAGGATAGAAAGCAAGTTGTTCAGTAGGTATGTCCGTGTTCAAAAGGGTTTCAAAATATTCTCCAAAAGCTTTAGCACAGTCTTTATTATTGAGGTTAACTTTACCATCAGATCCTCGGATGTGAAGAGTAGGGGCGACGTATTTGGACAGTTGGTGTTTAAAAGTTTGATATAAATCCCTTGTTTTGTGCCTTTGAAAATCATCTTCAATTTGAATAATTTGTGATTTGTGGAAATTTCTTTTTGCCAATTTTAAAATTTTACAAGTTTCTTTCCTGATGCATAGAAAGTTCTCAAGGTTCACATCGTCTTTCTTGTTATTCCACTTGATCCAAGCTTTTCTTCTTTCCTCTATTGCGTGATCACATTGACCGTTCCACCAAGGATGCTTGCGCGTTCTATCAAGAGGAATGGATTCCGAAGCCGCAGTAACAATGGCGTTCCTTAAAGTAAACCATGTTCCATCTTTTGGTTTGTTGTGGAGTGTTTTCACAAAAGTGTTGTTATTTGACTTCAGACCACCGATGTTGTACTTTTGCTTTTTCATTCCTTTTCAACATTCGCTCTCTTGTTCCTAAACGGAATACCTTTCATTTTAATAAGGGACAGATAGTGATCTGAGTCTATATTCGCATTACGCAGGACCTTCACATTTTGGATTTCACGATCTGATTTTTTTGATATTGCCACATGATCCAGTTGAAATTCACCCATAAGTGGATTTTGATGTCTCCATGTCTTTGCTTTCCGAGGAAGATGTTTAAACGCAGTAGATTTCAAAACTAGGTTGTTACTTTTGCAGGTGTCAATCAGCCGTTCGCCATTTTTGTTTGTTCGTTTATGTGCAGGATAGTTTCCAACTATATTCCTAAACTTTTTCTCTCTTCCTACTTGGGCGTTAAAATCACCGAGTAGGATGGTGGTGTGATGCGCTGGAATATTGTCAATCACGTTTTCTAATTGTTCCCATATTATATTAGTTTGCTCTCGGTCTTTCTTGTTTGACACGTTCGTCGGTGCATGAAAATTGACCACGGTGTAGGCTTTATTAAGTGATCTAAATGACAATGTGGATAGTCTTCCATTGAATGATGTAAAATCCAGCACTGACTCAACAGCTTTCTTGTGGACTATAAAACCTGTACCAAGATGAGGGATGTTCGGTGTAACTCTTGTGCCAGGTATTCCTTTATAAATTCTGAATCCTTGAGACTCAAAAGCTTCTTCATCACAAAATCGTGTTTCTTGCAATGCAGCGATGACAATGTTATGTTTCTCAAGAACATCCAATGTTTGCTTTAGTTTTCCTATCTGAAGGAGTGAGTTTATGTTAATTGTTGCTAAGTACATAATATATTTCTTCTTACATGACATTGCAGGCTCCCCAGACTCCGCAGGCCTACTAACTCCACAATACGTGGAGGTGGATTTATTACCACCTGGGTAATTACCACCTGGGGTAGATAATCCAAAACTTTGTGTTTCCATCATGAGTGAAGAAAAGAATTGAGAAAGGCTATCCCGAAGGATAGCGGGGTTATAACTGATGAGGTAGTAAGCCTCCCAGTATTAAAATCAGCCGCCCAATCTGGAACAGACGCTGTTTGTAGCCGCTCAATCTGAGACAGACGCTACCCTGATATGTGTGGACCACATACCTTTTACTCCTAATCTCCCGAGCACAAGGAGGCCCCTTCCGCCATTATTACTGTACCGCAGTTCAACCGCTCCACCAACAATGCCGTTGAGGACTTCACCGTAACCCTGGCAAGGGACCCTTACAGGGTACTACCAGCCGGGTCAGCTGGACCTAGGTTTTTTAACGAGGTGTTACTCCTCTGACTCCTCCTTCCCCATTTCTTGCGAATAGGGCCCCGGACTTGCCACATCTATAATTGACGAAGCGTATCTTGCATTGATTAACACATGGTCTATTTGATTCACGGTTGTAGAATCAGGAGCCTTCCAAGTACCTAGATGTATTCGTTTATGTGGGAAACATGTGCTTTTGATCACCATATTGTTCCTGATGGCAAAATGACCAAGTAGTGTGCCATTCTGGTTACTAACATCATGTAGTGTATGTTCCCCTGCACATCTCATCAATAGATCCTTCCCAATCTTGGCGTTAAAGTCACCCATTATTATCAATGTATCGTATCTCTGTATCTCACCGCATATCTGTTCCAATTGTTTATAGAACTCTTCCTTCTCATCCTCATCTTTCTCTTCAGTTGGTGCATACACTGACAATATGGATATGTTCCTGAATCTTCCTTTGATGCGCAATTTACAAAATCTTTCATTTATGGCTTGATATTCCATAATACTATTCCTTACTGACTTGGATACCATAAATCCTGTACCATGTTGTCCTGTTCTGCTATTTGGACCACTATACTATAGTGAATATTCCCTTTTATCTATCCTTCCTTGTCCTTGCCATCTTACCTCTTGTAACGCTACAATGTCTAAATTAAATTTAGTTATCTCTTCTCCTATTTCATTCATCTTTCCTGGTCTCAACATCGTTCTTACATTCCACGTCGCAATATACAAATCTCTTTTCCGTAATCCAGGCCGAGGTTGTCTTCTGTTAAATCCGTCCTTCCGAGGCAATTGTCCTTGTTTCGTAACAGGTTCTTTTATTTATGGTGTGGGGTTGTTAGCCCCACGTCCAACCCCCAACCTGGAGGGCCAGAGTATCCCGTTTAGTCTGGATCATCACCTTCGACCTGTCCGGCTTGGGAGACCCTACCAGTTGCTAAGCTACCGCCGGCATAGCTCTCAGGATCATTTGACCACGCAAGCTCCACCACCGCGTCAAGGTAAGGATACCATTGGTGGAGCGATAGCCTAAAGACTGTAAGAAATGTTTGTTGTTAGTCGATAACTGTTTCTTAGATTTTAAGGTGCGATGGCGTTGTTTTGTTTTTTTTAGAAATTTTAGCTGATTGATTTATATTTCTTTTTCGAATCAGAGTCGACTTCTTTTTTTCAAACCTTGAGTATTATATAGTATAACCATATTTGTGAATGTTTTCTAGTAAGCTTACTCAAGTAGAATGAAAATATAACAGTATAGCAATATATCGTGCTGGACGAATAATTAATTCTACAATTAAATCTTCATCTTGCAAATCAATGAGCTGTTGAAGATGATCTTCAAGTTGCACAGATACATGTTGAATAACCTTTCTGTTCATAGGCAAAAAAATAGTTGTTGTTGGTTGTAGAACAATCGGGTAACCAGCAGGAACATGAGCGTTAAAATTATATAAAGAGTGTGTTGGTTTATGGTTCAAATAAGAACTCGTACCAAGCACAAGGTTGCAACATACTCGAATACTATTAACAGTGTTAATTTTAATCATATATTCAGAATGATGAGTTGTGTTTTCCTCGAACTTTTTATGAGAAAATCCTAACAAATCTGCAATAGAATCTGCAACACCAAAATCTATAGCAAAGTTTTTCGAATATAGTTTACAATTAGAGAACACTTTATGATAATTAATATAAATATATGAAGGAAATTTGTCTTTTTCACCTAATAAATGTGCTAGTAATAATTCATTAATCTTTGCACTTAATTGTTGAAACGTATAGCTAGCATAGGGGGGTATTAAAATAGTTGTATCCACATCGTTCATCTTTATAGCTAAAACGTTATTATTTTCGCTAATTTTTACTTCACTTTCGATTCTATTTCGATCAATCTCAATTTATTTTTTATTCTCTTTAGGGTAGACTTTCTTTTCAATACTTAAAGCCTCTGCTACACTGTCGGGTACACTGAAATCAATATTAAACGGTGAAGACAATACAAGACGGTTGCGTCCTTTTCCATTTATATCCTCTTCCAAATAAAGATTTGTTTTTTGTATATGATTTGTTATAAGTTTCGACAATGAGTGATAACTAAGTAAATCATCAAATGTTGAGGCTAGATCTTCAAATTCATAAATACCTGGTGGTACCACTAAATCAATTGATTAAAAAAATAGTAAAATGAACGCGAAATTTATTATTTCGGTTGGTAACATTTCGAATAGAATTAGATGCATGCAATCCTGCTAGTCCTATTAAAAAAACTCTGCTCCTTCAAGATGAATCGGGTTCTCCAATGTAACATCAATCTTTGAGCCTTTACCTTCAAGAGTTATCCGTCTTTCGAAAGCCATCTTTCTGTATTTATACAATACAAGAAGACTAAACATAAATGTCCACAAATCGATGAAGTAATTGATTGATATGAATGAAAATTATATTGTAGATAGCAATTTTTAAGATATGTTAAAATTTCTAATGGCGATCTTAAATTACCGATACTATCACAATAATGCACGTATTTACCTCGTTTACTGAAAGCCACCCAATGTGAACCAGATTTAACCATCGGTTCAAGGTTAACAATACAGTTTTCATTTTTTCTAGGATGTCTTGGTAACGTATCTCGCATAAAGACTCCTCTAAAATTTGGAATCTTTAATTGATGTGCGTATTTAGCTAAATCGAAATTACTTAATGTTTTATTTGGTATTTGGTTAATTATCTTTTGTATGCAGGAGGATTTAAATAAATGCCTTGACCTGCTTTTCCTCGCATTGCTTCTATCATTCGATTGTGTCTTTTCATTTCTTTTAATTCTTCTTGTGCAGCTTTCGCTTTGTTTATAGCAGACGCTACCCCGGCTGCTCCGCCTGATAGACCCCCCAAGCCCGACAAGGCTGCAAATATCGGAAGTAGGGGTAAAATACCACCTTGCTATTTCGATGCTCTTTTTTAAAATCTTTTCTTTTTTTTTAAATTTAATTTTCGGTTACCTCCTCCAAGCTTAGACTTAGCTTTCATTATGCCACTGACTGTTAGTGCAGCCGCTCTCTCTCTCCTAATGATGCGTCACGGGATTTTACACGAGACCAAGCTTTTGAAGCTAAAATTTCATCAGCCTCTCTTATTTTGTTTGAATCTTTATGATTTGCGTAAGCAATGTCGTGCTCTTTGCACGCTTTATCTAATATATTTATTCCTGGATCACCACGGCTCAATCGCTTTTCTAATTTTGTTCCTGGTCCACAATATTCATATCCCGGGATGTGTAATTCCACGGGTAAATTATCAATAGTTTTATTAAGTACACGAATAATTAATGTTCCACTTCCTGATCGTTTATATTGAGTGGCAGAGTTGCTCCTCTTACAACGCACCATTACTAAATGATAAGTAATATAATGTAATTATATATATATATATATATATATATATATATACACATATTTCAGGAAAATGGGAATGGTGGGGGGAGGAGTTGTAAATACATACAAAATTTGGGTTATTATTTATTCTCTTTTTCATAAGCAAAGGAACACACAATAATTAGTATTATTAACAAAATAAAAGTGTGTGTGTGTGAAAGAAATAAAGTAAGTAAGAGAGATGAAGTGCTTTAATCTCAAATTTGTTTCTAATCATTTTTTCAGAGAAAAATGACCAAACGGTAAAGTAACAATTCCGTTTTCAGTTATGTGTCTTTTATCATCGTTTGATGAAATTGCCAACTTATTTTGCCGAACAGTAAATACAGAATGAGATTTTGAAATTATACAAACTTGAACTTTGTTGGCTTGATCTCTGTTATAAAGACACTTTCGATACTCATCAATATTCATAGTTTTACTCACACTCTTCTTAATGCCTTTAGCCTTACACAAGCTATTCATTTCATCACACAATTTTATTGCATACATTTTGGGTCTTAACCCCACAAATTCTTCAACAATCCTTCCAGCATGTTCATCTTTCATTAAACCAATGTCACCTTTATTTTGTCTGACAATGCCAAAAGGATTGTTTGTTTCATAGTTTCCAGTATCAAACAAATTTGAATGCTGTTTTATGAACTCATAAATATCATAATAGAATATATACATAAAACTATCGGTGTCTGTGTATAACAACCTCACATTTGATTCAGGATTTGCTAAAATAACATTGTAATGAAAGTCATTCATTTTACATTTTGACAAATCTAATATAGATGCACCAACATATACTGGTTGATTGTGAAAAATCTTTAGTCTGCTCATCTCAATGACCATACATTGTTCATGGAATATAATTCTATGTTTAAAATTAGCCTTAGCAATTAAAGACCTAGCACCATAGGGTCCATGCCATTTGGGTACCCATTTGATGTCCCTTGACTTCCTCACATTCTTCAGTGAACGACCAAAAATTGCATTATTCATCAATTTATAAAAAAAAATTCAAAATCATTTTTTGCCTGGTTTAGTTTCTCTGGGTTCACATCAATATATGGTTTTAGCCATTGACTCTGATTGAATTCGATTATTCTGTGAATACGTTCTAATGTCATTCCTAGTTGAATACATTGCTTTAACATTCTATAATGCAAAACATAACGTTCTTTATTATCTAGAGTAGCCATTAGCTTTGTCAACTTTTCTGGACCTAGAGGGTAATCTGAATGTTTGTCATGTAACTCTTGAGGATAACTCAAATCTGCTTCCAAGATATATCCGATTTCTGAAGTATCATCAATATTTAAAACATTAAACCCTTCAACATTTGCAACCCATTTAAAGCCACCTGTTGGAAGATATTCCATCATAGCATATCCATATAAATTATAAACATCAAAGTACATTATGTAGGACTCTTGTTTTTTCTCATCATAAGTTTTCATATACTTATTATTAGCAATCGCATGTCGTGTTATACACTGAACATTACCTCCTCGTTTGAATAGATCGTTCAAAATGTGTAACATATCAATATCTTGAAGCAATTCAAGTTGAACATTGGTTATCTTTTTCATCGCACACTAAGACATAGATGGAGCAGTGTAAAAATGAGCTGCATCAATGCCATACGTTTCCATGCCATTCGATCTAAAATTTTCAAAGACATCCTCCAAAAGAAGTGTGTCTACTTTTAAATACAAATCGGCGTATTCTCCTAATGTTTGACAGGAAAACGTTTCCCACACCGATTGAGCAAACTAATACTCCTCGTTCGATATTGTTTGATTATAAAGACTGCTATAAAACTGGGATATTTCAGGTAATTTAGTTTCATTAAGTACATCCATACTTGTGACGTATTCATATGGAAACACGCCTTTTCTCGCAGTAAGTCGAAACTGTGCATCATCATTATAATAACGTCTAGTTATTTGCTTTGAATCTTCACTTAACGAAGATGAACATTGATCTAGTGAACAGGACAAGAAATCATATGTATCGATAAATCTTAACTGAATGAATCCATTCTTAACCCGTACATACTTTGTAAACCCTTTATAACGTTCCATATTCATTGCTAACAAACTTATATGTCCAGGATTATGTAACACCTCACCATCTTCTTTCTTACAAATTTCTTTAATTATAAAATGTCCATCATAGGCCGTTAGATTATGAAATGCTATAGGCAGGACCATTGCTACTTTGTAATTTAAATTACATCGATTATGTGCGCTTCCTCTATATTTTCCAGTTATGTGACAATGATCGCGTACTTTAAGTTCATTATCTGCAATCGGTTTCTCGCAAATGTGACAAATTTTACTTAACAAAAATAATCTTTCTTCATTTTCTGTCATCTTTAACTTTGGCTTAGCCGATAAGTAATATGTTTGAAGTTTATCCACAATGCTATAAAGTTCCTTTACAAACAATTCTATGCACTTATTTCCCCTAAAGAGTTTAAAACTGCATAATTCACTATCAAAATTACAATGAAGGTATAAAGAAATGCTGTAAGGAATATGTTTATGTGTTAAAGTAGAGTTAGGAATGTCACTATTTGGAAAACAAGAGGAAATAGGAGACAAAACGCATTCAGTGTCTGCATAAATTCTGAATGGAACTGTATCTTTAAATTTAAATTCTGTAAAATTAACAAATCGTTGTCCATCAGTTGGCATTATGCTCTTAGCTACAGGAAACTGTTTACAGTCTGCAAAGTGAACATTTAACTCATCCTCAAGAAAATGATATGACAAACAACGTCTACATATATAAATCCGTCTATGACGTCTAGTGACGCTTGAACGCATAAGGCGTGCAAGATTTCTAATTAAACAAAAGTGATAACTTTCACTGTTTCCAATCTGCAACATCAATAAGTCCACACTCCTTTCATATACTTTATCTGATACATACAAAGGTACAATTGCAAAAGTTTTTTTCTTTTGCTTCGTTTGTTCCCATACATACCCATTTGTTTTCATCATATTGTGCTCCATACACATTTACAGAAATATTGTTTTGATTTTAAACTTGTTTAAATATTTCATTTGCATTGAATTGGAATATCATCTAAATTTAAAACATCTCTGTAATTAGGATAGGAAGAAAGATGATTCACGTTTCGCGTTTTTGGATACAAACCAGCAACCACACTCCACGCAAGACAAGCTTCCTTTGTATCATACAAATTTAGTACTGCATGTTTATTGACTATTACGTCAGGCAATCTACTTGTATTGGACATTCCTACTTGAAATCCAACATATTTATTTATATTAATTCTCAAATTATGACTTTTTTCTAATGCCCACCCGGAACCATTTGCTTCAAATTCGCTCATTTTTGTCAATGTACCTTCAATGATATGATTATTATAAAATTCATTTACATCCGTATAGGCTACTCGAAAACTACTTTATTTTTGGCAGCTAAATATTTTGTTTCTGATATGTCGCGAGGCACATATTGTGCACACAAAACTGAATTCACCTTTAAAGCTTGTACAGTTAACGCTTTCGTAACATACTTTGTAAACCAAATATTAGCATTTGCTAAAAATTCGCGAGGATCCAAAAACTCATTCTTAACATTTGAAACTGCAAGTGTGTACACTCTAGAATTGAATGCCGTTTCAATTAACTCACAGCTTAAGAAAGATTCATCCTTTATTAGAAGTGTAATTTCTTCACAATTCACAGCTTGTTGCAATATGTGGTCGCTAATAACTCAAACATTCAATCAACTCATCCCTGTTCTCAATCAAGTCCGTTTGAGTGTGTTCCCCGATTTGATATGATATTGAAATAGCACCGTTTAGTTCACTTCTAAGATTAGAAACACTTTCAAATGCATTGTCCAATTGGTTTCATATATTTTCACTGTTATTATGTATTACAATATGAACTTTTCTACGTTTGCTAGGAGGTGTCGCCATTGTTGTCTAAGCTATTGTCCAATTTGCACTATTGTTAATACACCACCAGCAGTTGCTGTAACATCGGCTCACCTTAAACCTATAATCTTTTAAAGTATATTCAAGCCATTGAGATAAATTACTGCCTGTAATCTCCAGTGAACAATGAACGGCTTCAAATAGAAATTCGTCCTAAAATTTACCAAGCAATTTGTTTCTATACTCATTCAATTTTGTTACATCAAAACAAGTGATGGAAAATTCAATTTTGTGAACCTCATGAAATGTATTGTACCCGAAGAAACAAATAAAATGTTCATCTTCACATAATTCTTGTAACAAATATCTTAGAACTGTTTCTGTCACCTCTCGCTAACTATCATCTGATTTGCTAACATTAGTAACGTAGACTGAAAATGTTGAAATTCCACTCGAAGATGTCCATTTGTTAAAACAAGCTTCTTTCTCATTATGACTCACCTCATTATCATCTTCTTCTCCTTCTTCTTCTTCGGACTGATGAAAGCATACACGATGATACCTTATTACCGGGTGAGTAGGATATATAGGCCGAAGCTGGCGCAGGGGCTAATGGGCAAGATGGCCGCCGCGCGCAACCAGCCCTATGTTATTCTTATAGAGGGGTCAGTCAGAGCTGGCGCAGTGGCTAATGGGCAATATGGCCGCCACGCCCTGAGACCGTGCATGACGTTACAAAGAGAGGTTGGCCGTGTAGTTTCTAAATGGAATATTTATTATTATTATTATTATTATTATTATTATTATTATTATTATTATTATTATTATTAGGTAATTATTGATTGATTGTGTACAATCAAGACCAGCCTTATATTGTCCACCTCTTGGTGTAGTGGCAAGCATTCTTGGCGGTCATTCCTGAGGTTCGAATCCCGGCTCTGTCAAGAAATTTAATTCTAGGCTGAGAGTTGGAATGGGGTACACTCAACCTTGTGAGGCAAAACTGACAGGAGCTGGCTTTTGATTCATACCTCAGCCATTCTGCCTAACCCAACTTTACCTAACCTAACCTAACCTTACCTAACCTAACCTTACCTAACCTAACCAAATCCCACCTTACCTAACCTAACCTAACTTCAAAGTCAGAATGTACAATACATCTATTGTTTTTATACCCTCATAAATTAGATATAGAGAATGTCCACCACGATTTAGATCCTCGAGCACACTTTCTGACATATCATTAAAACGTGTAGAAAGGACTGTCTGAAAATTTTCACTAACACATAGTACACGTTCACCATACATTGTGTCCACTTTTTGAATGTTAATGATACGGAAAAGAGTATGCATTGGTAATTCAGTGAGCTCTTTTCCTCTCTAATCAACAGTTCTGCCCCCCATAGCATTGAGAATATTTATTGTAGTAGCCTATAAAGAAACAAAAAGATCATATCTATTACAGTTTAGCTATAAGTGATCAGAACCACTATAACATTTTATACTAATAAGGAGATTTCCATAATGATAAGAAAAAATAAAAAAGCTTTCCATAATGATGGACTGTGAAAGTAAACGTCTTTTGCTGCATGATGTCACTACTAAACTGATACTCATACAACAGACAAGTGAGTTCATGTTTCGCTGACGTAATCGTATGTTCCCACGCACTTCCTGTGTGTTCCACGCGCCGTAGTGGCTAAATTTGAAACTAGATGCGATGATTTGCTGACGTAATCGTATGTTCTCCTGCACGCACACGCAGGCCCCTGTAGACGGATCCTTGTGGACGAGTCCCTGTGGACGGGTTCCTGTTGACGGGTCCTTGTTGACGGATCCTTGTGGACGAGCCCCTGTGAAAGGGTCCTTGTTGACGGGTCCTTTTTGACTAATCCCTTTAGACCGGTCCCTTTGGACTGGTCCATAATGCTATAATGAAATTAAACGTTGTTCCACATGAAACGCAAGCGAAGAGCCGATCGCTACTATGAATTAACTTTTTTTTGGTTGTTTTTACACATGTGCCCTTGTTTTTTTTTGTAAGAAGCCGGGCTTTTTGAATACAGATTTATAGATGAGTTATTTTTTGTAATTACCAGAAGATCCAAAACTAATAGGTCATTAGCTTTTTATTATTTCATGAACCAATAAGGCCAGGGACTTGTATGAGAGGTCGTTGGACTTGAGGTGACATTCTGTTTTTGAATGTATTATTTATTTTTTGTCAAAAGGGCTTAACTTCACTTTTGTTAATATCTCGCTAACTAATAATCAGAGAGGGTTAAGTGAGGTGTCATGGGACTCAGGATGGTCAACCCTTTTCCACGGCCAAGGAATTTATCCAAAATACCCAATACATTAAGGTGATTGAGCTGAGATTTTATTAACTAATAATTGGATACGAACATGTGAGATGTTTACCATGTGTGATGAAACATAGCTAGGTAGAGAAAGAATTAGTGTAGGCTACATGTATGGTGACTGACAAGTCTTTTACCATTGAAACTTGTTTTCAGATCAAACTGCAGTATAGAGAGAGTATAGGTTGCAGGTATGGGTTAATAAATGAGAAACGGTGTACGCAAACTCCGATTTATCAAGAATTAAGAGTAGACTATCTTTAATTGATTGGTTAAAGATGATAGCTAAAACATAAAAATGCTCAGTGGTTACCGAGACAAAATGGTCGCTACACACAACAAGCTTTAAATACTTGAGGCTAATAATCTATATATACACACACACACACACACACACACACACACTCGCGTGTTGTAAACTAAACTGTGTTGCTGTCAGTGCTCAGACAGTAGGCTGATGACAAAATGCATTGCTAACAGAAATATAATCATTTCCGGTTGTCTAATGTTACCAGCTATCCATTATTTTTGTTGTTGTTGGAGTGGTAAGCACTTTTAGCTCTTGTACTGGTGGTCTTAACTCGATTTCCAGGTCTGAGGCCTAGAACCAGTTGAACTTAGAAACAAGGGCATAGTGGTGCAGTGGTTAAGCTGTTAGCCTTTCACCAGGGGTTCGATTTCTGGTTAATATGCATGACATAAACGTATTAAACAAAACAAAACAGAGATAACGTTTAAAACTGATTACATTTGTGTGTCTTTTCAAATTATTACTTGGATTACAAATACAAATGTGAACTGGGTTTGATATACAGTTAATGCTGTCTATCACACACTAGACTGTAAGAAAGACAAAAGAGCAAAAGGCGCAGGTAGAGCAGTGGTAAAATTGCTATATGTAGGGAACTACCTGGCAAAGCTATATCGCATAAACAGTGCAGGATACAATCCAGCAATCAAATTTGTATCTTGTGGAACAGAGAAATGCACTTACGTGAGCAAATGTAAGTTCATGTGTAATATGACCTAACACACAAGTGTTCACCTGTGCACATGCCTGATAAGAGCTAACAAGTCACATTCTGTTTAGTGCGTACGTAACGTTAGGTTAGGGCTACAAGGCACATGCCATTTGAGAGCAGGCCAAGGGGGATCTAACTTGGTGGATGGATGTGTTCTAACGAGTCATTTGTAGTTGAAAGAGAATAATACATGTTCTTAAGTTGTTAAAACTGTTCAGATGGCACGTGCAGTAAGACGTCTTGTTATATTTCCTGTGTCATATTACAGACATGGCAGAGAGCGCGCAGATCTGTTAATATGACTAACGCTGCAGTAATTTGAAACCCCACGTGTTCATCAAGACAATGGGTGATGATCATGCAAAGTTAGTAGTTATTGGATATTACACAGGTGTTCCTTCCGGTGTCATGTTGCTGACATGCCAGAGAGCGCACACTGCTGTTGATATGACTGACGGTGTAGCAATTTGAAACCTCAGCTGTTGATCAAGACAATGGGTGATGATCATGCAAAGTCAGCAGTAATTGGATACCACACATCAACATGGACTAAATCATAAACGTGTTGTCATAACCAGCAGAAACCTCATTTAAAGATTTTAGATTTTACATTTTAAATTTAAGATTTTTTGATTTTTAGATTTTATTGTTTTTCATTTTTCTAAAAGAGTAAACTACAAGGTCACATACCTAACCTCATTAAACCTAACTTTACCAAACCTAACTTAAGCTAATCCAAAGGCTAATGCACATACACAGAGCATATAAGGTACAAGCAACTATCCTTATGCTAGTCTTACAGGTTACTGTACAACATGATCACTACCCCAAACGTATTTTTTTTTCATTTTGTTGTTTACACATATGTCAATTTTCCATTTTCAGTTTTTTTTAAATGTCAGTTTTTAGTTTTTTTCAATTTCATAATATGGAAAACATGGACTTTTGCATTTTATTGTTTACACATTTATTAACTTCACAATTTCCCATTTTCAGTTCTTAAAATGTCAGTTTCAAGTTTTTCAACTTCATGATATAGAAACATGGAGTTTCCAATGTGTTGTTTTCACATTTGTCAATTTACCAAATTCACATTTACAGTTTTTTTAAATTTCAGTTTAATGTTTTTTGTTCTATTTGTTAATATGGAAACATGGATTTTTTACAATTTGTGTTTTACATGTCATGCAACTATTCTTATGCTAGTCTTATAGGTTACTGTACAACATGATCACTACCCCCCCCCCCCACTGGATTTTTTTCTCATTTTTGTTGTTTACACATATGCCAATTTTCCAAATTCCCATTTTCAGTTTTTTTTAATGTCAGTTTTAAGTTTTTCAATTTCATAATATGGAAACATGGATTTTCCATTTTGTTGTTTACACATTTATTAATTTCACAATTTCCCATTTTCAGTTCTTAAAATGTCAGTTAAAAGTTTTTTCAATTTCATGACATAGAAACATGGATTTTCCAATTTGTTGTTTTCACGTTTATCAATTTGCCAAATTCCCATTTACAGTTTTTATAATTTCAGTTTAATGTTGTTGTTTTTTCTATTTGTCAATATGGAAACATGGATTTTTCCAATTTGTGTTTTACATGTTCATTTTGCATTAGGAGTGGAGAGAGGTGGGTATTAATTAAAAATGTGCAAGCAGTGTCCATTGTTGACAGGTCCTTTTCATACAACAGACAAGTGAGTTCATGTTTCGCATGCATTACCTAAAATGAAATACCATGCAAGTGTTCAACATTTTACAACTAACCTGTTAGTATGATTTGCACACTACAAAGGTTATATCTGTTCTGGTAATATAATTATTTAGCGTTGGCTTTTATATTTAATATGTACAGTTTAAAGTGATAGAAAAGTGGTAGGAATGTGGTAGCAATGTGGTAGACAAGTGGTAGACAATTGGTAACAAGGTGGTAGAAAAGTGGTAGCAAAGTGGTAGAAAAGTGGTAGAAAAGTGGCAGAAAAGTAGTAGAAAAGTGGTAGCAAAGTAGTAGAAAAGTGGTAGCAAACTAGAAAAGTGGTAGCAAAGTGGTAGCAAAGTGGTAGAAAATATTACATGTATTGTTACGAAATAGTTTAAGCGGTTACATGGATTCAGTACACAATAATTTTAGCATGACAAAGCTCATTTTCTATATCCGGTAGTTCTTCCTCATATTTAGCATGACCAGTTTACACATTTATCAATTTCACAATTTCCCATTTACAGTTCTTAAAATATCAGTTTAAAGTTTTTCAATTTCATGATATAGAAACATGGATTTTCCAATTTTTTGTTTACATATTTGTCAATTTACCAAATTCCCATTTACAGTTTTTAAAATTTCAATGTAATGTTTTTTTCTATTTGTCAAGATGGAAACATGGATTTTTCCAATTTGTGTTTTACATGTTCATTTTGCATTAGGAGTGGAGAGAGGTGGGTAATAATAAAAAATGTGCAAGTAGTGTCCATTGTTGACAGGTCATTGTTGACGAGTCCTTTTCATACAACAGACAAGTGAGTTCATGTTTCACATGCATTACCTAAAATGTAATACCATACAAGTGTTTAACATATTACAAATTAGCTTATGTATTAGTTTATGTGTGGGGGGTCTTATGTAGAGCATTTTGTGTTGGCTTATTTAACAAGTTATTTTGTCAATGCATTTAGTGGATTTTTCTCTTGGTCTTGGAAAGTATATCAGTCCATTTTATCACAACATAATGCTTACTGCCTTGTTTGTAAGCAACAACAACGTCACACTAAAGTTTCAAAAAAATCTTAAGTACTCTAAGGTACTCTCAACTCGTACTCTTACCTCTATCCCATGCCTAGTCAAGAATTTTTTTTTTTCAAAAAAAAAAGGTGAATGGGGAAAGTAGACTATATGTTTAAACTAAAAAAATCATATAAAGTCATATGTTAACTCTAACACCTACGTTTATCCCATTCTTATTCGAAAAATATTGTATTTTTTTAAATTTTTCTAAAAAATATTTGGAAAGTAGGCTATATTTTAAAAAAACTTATCATTCTATAAAGTCATATATAGACTCAAACCAATGGCTTTTATATCCTTAATCGTTAGAACAAAATATGGAATTTTTAACATTTTTTCCAAAAATGTTCATTTTTTAAAATGGACTATATTTTGGAAACTAGGAATTTTACAAAAAAGTGTGTTTGACGTAAATGACAGGTATTTACCCTCTCTACACAAAAACCAAGTCCCAGATCTCTGGGACAAAATCCAAAAATGTTTAATTGTGAAAGTAGGCGATATTTTGAAAACGTATCATTCTAAAAAGTCATATATAGACTCAAACAAATGTTCTTTAAGTTATTTAACTTTAAAACAAAACTTAACATTTTTTCATTTTTCCGAAAATGTCCAATTTTCAAAATTATCTATATTTTGGAAACTAAGAATTTTACAAAAATGTTTGTTTAACGTAAATGAAAGGTCTTTACCCCCTCTACCCAAAAAAATAAATTTCTGGACCCTAGAAAAAAACTGTGCAGTAGTGTGTTTTGGACAGTTCTAAATCCTCCTCCACCTCACCCTCTTCACAAGATGGCGGCCGTAGCTTAACTTAACCTAGCCTAACCTAACAAAATGGCGGCTGTAGCTTAACTTAACCTAGCCTAACCTAACAAGATGGCGGCCGTAGCCTAACCTAACCTAACCTACGAGGTGTGATCAATACGTTCCAAAAAATGTGGCTGTGACTTAACTAAGCCTAGCCTAACCTAACCTACAAGGTGTGGTCAAAAAGTTTCAAAATGGCGGCCGTAGCTTTACTTAACCTAACCTAACCTAACTTACCCTAAACCTACGAGGTGCGATCAAAACATTTTCAAAATAGTGGTCATAGCTTAACTGAACCTAGCCTAACCTAACCTAACCTAAACCTAACCTAACCTAAACCTACGAGGGGTGATCATAAAGTCCCAAGATGGCGGTCGTAGCTTAACTCAACCTAACCTAACCCTACGAGGTGTGATCAAAAAGTTCCAAAATGGCTGCCGTAGCTTAACTTAACCTTTGATTGATCCCTTTTGATTGACACCCTTTTGATTGACCTCTGTTGATGTATTCCTTTGGACTGGTCCCTGTTGACTAGCCCCTTTGGACGGGTCCTTTTTTTGAAGGGAGTCATTTTTTTACGGGTCCCGGAGGACGGGTTCTTGTTGACGGGTCCTTGAGGGCGGGTCCCTTTGACATAATTTGGATAAAATGCATGGGCCAGTCCTTTGGGATCAGCCCAAAGGACCCGCCCACAGGGACCCGTCAACAAGGACCCGTCCTCCGGGACCCGTAAAAAAAATGACTCCCTTCAAAAAAAGGACCCGTCCAAAGGGGCTAGTCAACAGGGACCAGTCCAAAGGAATACATCAACAGAGATCAATCAAAAGGGGGTCAATCAAAAGGGATCAATCAAAGGTAAAGTTAAGCTACGGCAGCCATTTTGGAACTTTTTGATCACACCTCGTAGGGTTAGGTTAGGTTGAGTTAAGCTACGACCGCCATCTTGGGACTTTATGATCACCCCTCGTAGGTTTAGGTTAGGTTAGGTTTAGGTTAGGTTAGGTTAGTCTAGGTTCAGTTAAGCTATGACCACTATTTTGAAAATTTTTTGATCGAACCTCGTAGGTTTAGGTTAAGTTAGGTTAGGTTAGGTTAAGTAAAGCTACGGCCGCCATTTTGAAACTTTTTGACCACACCTTGTAGGTTAGGTTAGGCTAGGCTAGGTTTGGTTAAGTCGTAGCCACATTTTTTGGAACTTTTTGATCACACCTCGTAGGTCAGGTTAGGTTAGGTTAGGCTACGGCCGCCATCTTGTTAGGTTAGGCTAGGTTAAGTTAAGCTACAGCCGCCATTTTGTTAGGTTAGGCTAGGTTAAGTTAAGCTACGGCCACCATCGTGTGAGGAGGGTGAGGAGGAGGAGGATTTAGAACTGTCCAAAATACACTACTGCACAGTTTTTGTCCTAGGGTCCTGAAATTTATTTTTTGGGTAGAGGGGGTAAAGACCTTTCATTTACGTTAAACAAACATTTTTGTAAAATTCTTAGTGTCCAAAATATAGACAATTTTGAAAATTGGACTTTTTTCGGAAAAATGAAAAAAATGTTAAGTTTTGTTTTAACGTTAAATAACTTAAAGAACATTTGTTTGAGTATATATATGACTTTTTAGAATGATACGTTTTCAAAATATCGCCTACTTTCACAATTAAACATTTTTGGATTTTGTTCCAGAGATCTGGGACTTGGTTTGTGGGTAGAGAGGGTAAATACCTGACATTTATGTCAAACACACTTTTTTGTAAAATTCCTAGTTTCCAAAATATAGTCCATTTAAAAAAATGAACATTTTTCGAAAAAATGTTAAAAATTCCATATTTTGTTCTAACGAGTAAGGATATAAAAGCCATTGGTTTGAGTCTATATATGACTTTATAGAATGATTAGTTTTTTAAAAATATAGCCTACTTTCCAAATATTTTTTAGAAAAATTTAGAAAAATATAATATTTTTCTACTAAGAATGGGATAAACGTAGGTGTTAGAGTTAACATATGACTTTATATGATTTTTTTAGTTTAAACATATAGTCTACTTTCCCCATTCACCTTTTTTTTGTAAAAAGAAATTTTCTTGACTAGGCATGGGATAGAGGTAAGAGTACGAGTTGAGAGTACCTAAGAGTACTTAAGATTTTTTTGAAAGTTTAGTGTGACGTTGTTGTTGCTTACAAACAAGGCAGTAAGCATTATGTTGTGATAAAATGGACTGATATACTTTCCAAGACCAAGAGAAAAATCCACTAAATGCATTGACAAAATAACTTGTTAAATAAGCCAACACAAAATACTCTACATAACACCCCCACACATAAACTAATACATAAGCTAATTTGTAAAATGTTAAACACTTGCATGGTATTACATTTTAGGTAATGCATGTGAAACATGAACTCACTTGTCTGTTGTATGAAAAGGACTCGTCAACAATGACCTGTCAACAATGGACACTACTTGCACATTTTTAATTACTACCCACCTCTCTCCTCTCCTAATGCAAAATGAACATGTAAAACACAAATTGGAAAAATCCATGTTTCCATATTGACAAATAGAAAAAAAACAACATTACATTGAAATTTTAAAAACTGTAAATGGGAATTTGGTAAATTGACAAATGTGAAAACAACAAATTGGAAAATCCATGTTTCTATATCATGAAATTGAAAAACTTAAACTGACATTTTAAGAACTGTAAATGGGAAATTGTGAAATTGATAAATATGTAAACTGGTCATACTAAATATGAGGAAGAACTACTGGATATAGAAAATGAGCTTTGTCATGCTAAAATTATTGTGTAATGAATCCATGTAACCGCTTAAACTATTTCTTAACAATACATGTAATATTTTCTACCACTTTGCTACCACTTTGCTACCACTTTTCTAGTTTGCTACCACTTCTCTACCACTTTGCTACCACTTTTCTACTACTTTTCTGCCACTTTTCTACCACTTTTCTACCACTTTGCTATTTCTTTTCTACCACTTTGTTACCAATTGTCTACCACTTGTCTACCCCTTTGCTACAACATTTCTACCACTTTTCTATCACTTTAAACTGTACATATTAAATACAAAAGCCAACGCTAAATAATTCTCTTACCAGAACAGATATAACCTTTGTAGTGTGCAAATCATACTAACAGGTTAGTTGTAAAATGTTAAACACTTGCATGGTATTACATTTTAGGTAATGCATGCGAAAAATGAACTCACTTGTCTGTTGAATGAAAAGGACTCGTTAACAATGACCTGTCAACAATGCACACTGCTTGCACATTTTTAATTACTACCCACCTCTCTCCACTCCTAATGCAAAATGAACATGTAAAACACAAATTGGAAAAATCCATGTTTCCATATTGACAAATAGAAAAAACAACAACATTAAACTGAAATTTTAAAAACTGTAAATGGGAATTTGGCAAATTGATAAATGTGAAAACAACAAATTGGAAAATCCATGTTTCTATATCATGAAATTGAAAAACTTTAAACTGACATTTTAAGAACTGTAAATGGGAAATTGTGAAATTGATAAATGTGTAAACAACAAAATGGAAAATCCATGTTTCCATATTATGAAATTGAAAAACTTAAAACTGATATTAAAAAAACTGAAAATGGGAAATTGGAAAATTGGCATATGTGTAAACAACAAAAATGAAAAAAGAATCCAGTGGGGGGGGGGGGGGGGGGGGTAGTGATAATGTTGTACAGTAACCTATAAGACTAGCATAAGGATAGTTGCATGACATGTAAAACACAAATTGTAAAAATCCATGTTTCCATATTAACAAATAGAACAAAAAACATTAAACTGAAATTTAAAAAAACTGTAAATGTGAACTTGGTAAATTGACAAATGTGAAAACAACACATTGGAAACTCCATGTTTCTATATCATGAAATTGAAAAACTTTAAACTGACATTTTAAGAACTGAAAATGGGAAATTGTGAAATTAATAAATGTGTAAACAACAAAATGCAAAATCCATGTTTCCATATTATGAAATAGAAAAACTTAAAACTGACAATTAAAAAAAACTGAAAATGGGAAATTGGAAAATTGGCATATGTGTAAACAACAAAAATGAGAAAAAAAATCCAGTGGGGGGGGGGGGGTAGTGATCATGTTTTACAGTAACCTATAAGACTAGCATAAGGATAGTTGCATGACATGTAAAACACAAATTGTAAAAAATCCATGTTTCCATATTAACAAATAGAACAAAAAACATTAAACTGAAATTAAAAAAAACTGTAAATGTGAATTTGGTAAATTGACAAATGTGAAAACAACACATTGGAAACTCCATGTTTCTATATCATGAAATTGAAAAACTTTAAACTGACATTTTAAGAACTGAAAATGGGAAATTGTGAAATTAATAAATGTGTAAACAATAAAATGCAAAAATCCATGTTTTCCATATTATGAAATTGAAAAAAAAAAAAACAACTGACATTAAAAAAAACTGAAAATGGAAAATTGACATGTGTAAACAACAAAATGAAAAAAAAAATACGTTTTGGGTATTGATCATGTTGTACAGTAAACTGTAAGACTAGTATAAGGATAGTTGCTTGTACCTTATATGCTCTGTGTTTGTGCATTAGCCTTTGGATTAGCTTAAGTTAGTTTTGGTAAAGTTAGGTTTAATGAGGTTAGGTATGTGACCTTGTAGTTTACTCTTTTAGAAAAATGTAAAAAAGTTAAATCAAAAAATCAAAAAATCTTAAATTTAAAATGTAAAATCTAAAATCTTTAAATGAGGTTTCTGCTGGTTATGACAACACGTTTATGATTTAGTCCATGTTGATGTGTGGTATCCAATTACTGCTGACTTTGCATGATCATCACCCATTGTCTTGATCAACAGCTGAGGTTTCAAATTACTACAGCGTCAGTTATAGCAACAGCAGTGTGCGCTCTCTGGCATGTCAGCAACATGACACCGGAAGGAACACCTGTGTAATATCCAATAACTACTAACTTTGCATGATAATCACCCATTGTCTTGATGAACACGTGGGGTTTCAAATTACTGCAGCGTTAGTCATAGCAACAGATCTGCGCGCTCTCTGCCATGTCTGTAATATGACACAGGAAATATAACAAGACGTCTTACTGCACGTGCCATCTGAACAGTTTTAACATCTTAAGAACATGTATTATTCTCTTTCAACTACAAATGACTCGTTAGAACACATCCATCCACCAAGTTAGATCCCCCTTGGCCTGCTCTCAAATGGCATGTGCCTCGTAGCCCTACCTAACGTTACGTACGAACTAAACAGAATGTGACTTGTTAGCTCTTATCATGCATGTGCACAGGTGAACACTTGTGTGTTAGGTCATATTACACATGAACTTACATTTTTTCACGTAAGTGCATTTCTCTGTTCCACAAGATACAAATTTGATTGCTGGATTGTATCCTGCACTGTTTATGCGATATAGCTTTGCCAGGTAGTTCCCTACATATAGCAATTTTACCACTGCTCTACCTACGCCTTTTGCTCTTTTGTCTTTCTTACAGTCTAGTGCGTGATAGACAGCATTAACTGTATATCAAACCCAGTTCACCTTTGTATTTGTAATCCAAGTAATAATTTGAAAAGACACACAAATGTAATCAGTTTTAAACGTTATCTCTGTTTTGTTTTGTTTAATATGTTTATGACATGCATATTAACCAGAAATCGAACCCCTGGTGAAAGGCTAACAGATTAACCACTGCACCACTATGCCCTTGTTTCTAAGTTCAACTTGTTCTAGGCCTCAGACCTGGAAATCGAGTTAAGACCACCAGTACAAGAGCTAAAAGTGCTGACCACTGCAACAACAACAAAAATAATGGATAGCTGGTAACATTAGACAACCGGAAATGATTATATTTCTGTTAGCAATGCATTTTGTCATCAGCCTACTGTCTGAGCACTGACAGCAACACAGTTTAGTTTACAACAAGTGAGTGTGTGTGTGTGTATAGATTATTAGCCTCAAGTATTTAAAGCTTGTTGTGTGTAGCGACCATTTTGTCTCGGTAACCACTGAGCATTTTTATGTTTTAGCTATCATCTTTAACCAATCAATTAAAGATAGTCTACTCTTAATTCTTGATAAATCAGAGTTTGCGAACACCGTTTGTCATTTATTAACCCATACCTGCTACCTATACTCTCTCTATACTGCAATTGATCTGAAAACAAGTTTCAATGGTAAAAGACTTGTCAGTCACCATACATGTAGCCTACACTAATTCTTTCTCTACCTAGCTATGTTTCATCACACATGGTAAACATCTCACATGTTCGTATTCAATTATTAGTTTATAAAATCTCAGGTCAATGACCTAAATGTATTGGGTATTTTGGAAAAATTCCTTGGCCATGGAAAAGGGTTGACCATCCTGAGTCCCATGACACCTCACTTAACCCTCTCTGATTATTAGTTAGCGAGATATTAACAAAAGTGTAGTTAAGTCCTTTTGACAAAAAATAAATAATACATTCAAAAACAGAATGTCACCTCAAGTCCAACGACCTCTCATACAAGTCCCTAGCCTTATTGGTTCATGAAATATTAAAAAGCTAATGACCTATTAGTTTTGGATCTTCTGGTAATTACAAAAAATAACTCATCTATAAATCAGTATTCAAAAAGCCCGCCCTCTTACAAAAATAACAAGTGCACGTGTGTAAAAACATCCAAAAAAAATGTTAATTCATAGTAGCGATCGGCTTTTCGCTTGCGTTTCATGTGGAACAACGTTTAATTTCATTATAGCATTATGGACCAGTCCAAAGGGACCGGTCTAAAGGGATTAGTCAAAAAGGACCCGTCAACAAGGACCCTTTCACAGGGGCTCGTCCACAAGGATCCGTCAACAAGGACCCGTCAACAAGGACCCGTCAACAAGAACCCGTCCACAGGGACTCGTCCACAAGGATCCGTCTACAGGGGCCTGCGTGCGCGTGCAGACGAACATACGATTACGTCAGCAAATCATCGCATCTAGTTTCAAATTTAGCCACTACGGCGCGTGCAACACACAGGAAGTGCGTGGGAACATACGATTACGTCAGCGAAACATGAACTCACTTGTCTGGTGTATGAGTATCAGTTTAGTAGTGACATCATGCAGCAAAATACGTTTACTTACACAATCCATCATTATGGTAAGCTTTTTTATTTTTTCTTATCATTATGGAAATCTCCTTATTAGAATAAAATGTTATAGTGGTTCTGATCACTTATAGCTAAACTGTAATAGATATGATCTTTTTGTTTCTTTATAGGCTACTACAATAAATATTCTCAATGCTATGGGGGCAGAACTGTTGATTAGAGAGGAAAAAAAGGTCACTGAATTACCAATGCATACTCTTTTCCGTATCATTAACATTCAAAAAGTGGACACAATGTATGGTGAACGTGTACTATGTGTTAGTGAAAATTTTCAGACATTCCTTTCTACACGTTTTAATGATATGTCAGAAAGTGTGCTCGAGGATCTAAATCGTGGTGGACATTCTCTATATCTAATTTATTAGGGTATAAAAAACAACAGATGTATTGTACATTCTGACTTTGAAGTTAGGTTAGGTTAGGTAAGGTGGGATTTGGTTAGGTTAGGTAAGGTTAGGTTAGGTAAGGTAAGTTTAGGTTAGGTTAGGTAAAGTTGGGTTAGGTAGAATGGCTGCGGTATGAAACAAAAGCCAGCTCCTGTCAGTTTTGCCTCACAAGGTTGAGTGTACCCCATTCCAACCCTCAGCCTAGAATTAAATTTCTTGACAGAGCCGGGATTCGAACCTAAGGAATGACCGCCAAGAATGCTTGCCACTACACCAAGAGGTGGACAATATAAGGCTGGTCTTGATTGTACACAATCAATCAATAATTACCTAATAATAATAATAATAATAATAATAATAATAATAAATATTCCATTTAGAAACTACACGGCCAACCTCTCTTTGTAACGTCATGCACGGCCTCAGGGCGTGGCGGCCATATTGCCCATTAGCCACTGCGCCAGCTCTGACTGACCCCTCTATAAGAATAACATAGGGCTGGTTGCGCGCGGCGGCCATCTTGCCCATTAGCCCCTGCGCCAGCTTCGGCCTATATATCCTACTCGGGTGCGATCGATGTTCAGTTCCACTCAGAAAATTAACAGTTTTCCACTTCATTTTGCTGTTCCTTTTATTAGTTTTTAGATCATCTGAAAAGAAAAAAGAAATAATAAGCAATAAATATATATCAATCGTTATATCAATCAATACATATATGTACTCACCAAAAATTTACAGTTTTAAAACAACTTGATGTGAGCGGTTCTTCAACCCCAAATACACCAACATCAGTTTGCCTCTAAGCGAGTTTAGTTCATCGATCTCTGATGCGCTTAGTTTTGCAAATACTGCTGGTAGAAATACACTTGTTATTTCATCTTCAATGATAATGTCCACCACTATTTTTCTTCCAAATCTCGTCTCCACAGCCTGAATAATTTGGACCACATATGGTAAATCAATTATTAGTTCTGATAGTTTCTTATTCGAATACTCAACGCAAGTGGCTAAGTTATTGAACTTCGTTAGAACATCCATCACACACACAATTTGTTCCTCGTCGTTGACTTTCTTTATTTCTTTCACACACACACTCTCTTCGCGCAAACGTAGAAGTTAAACTCATCCACGCACTCATCCATTTATATATCCTTCACTCCTACCTACACTCAAGAAACCATATGCTGCAAAACAAGCTTCTGACGCAATCATCGCATTAATTCTTTTATCACTATTACTTAAAGAAGTCCAAGATTACATTCTCAGCCAATGACGTTAAAGGTCAACCTCGTCTCACGCGAACACTGCAGACATATCACGTGATCGCTCGCACAGCTGCACATGCTCACACCCGCATGGCTATCAGATGACGTCAACACCCATTATTTTATAACCATTGCATAAATAAGCCAAAGGTTATCTGCTTCAAGCGGTTAAAGGTCAACCTCTTCCCACGCTAACATGTGCACATGCACATGCTCGCTCTAGTGCCGGATGACGGTTAGCATTCTAATAAACAGCCCCCCATGACGTCAACACCCATTAATTTTTTTATCACCACCGCATAAACAAGCCGCATGCTCACACTCGCATGGCTATCAGATGACGTCAACACCCATTATGTTTTTTATCACCACTGCATAAATAAGCTAAAGGTTATCTGCTTCAAGCGGTTAAAGGTCAACCTCTCCCCCTCGCTAACATGTGCAGTGCACGTGCTCGCTCTAAGCAACCATGACGTCATCAAGCACACCATGACGTCATCAAGCACGCGATTACGCAATATCCCCTCGTGATGATGCAATATCCAAACTATTCAAGCACATACTACTGGCAGGGACCCGGAACAGAACGTAACATGGAATGGAACCCTTATCAATATGGAACGGAGAAATTCCGTTATCTCCAAGGTTATTTCCAAGTTGTAACGTTACCGCTGTCTGTTCCAATGCGTAACGTAACTGGCCTGGAACGGAACTGAGTCTGAAACTATACCCGGTATCTGGAACAGTGGAACGATGGCCGAGCCTGTACCGGTACAGCAGATTGGAGCCGGGTGGAACGTTACGTGGTCCCGTACCGAAAAGAACAGAGGGATATCTGATAAGTTACAGTTCGGAACGTTCCGCTTAAAACAACGGAACAAAACAGATGGAACGGAACGGGACATATTTAACGGGATTTGTATTGTTACAAGGCTGCATTATGACGTTCCAAGGTCAATTAGGAGAATTCGGAGCGGAGCAATGCAGCTCTATTCTTATTGGGACGACAGCGTTAGTGGTCAAATCCCATCCAAACACAGCGTTTACATATTCTGTCAACCACACCATCCCCTCTTCAAGCTCACCTCACCAGACACCGGCCATGGTTTCAGCTACAATAGAGATCCTGTACCCTAAATATAGATACGCAAATTCCGTCCTCTCGCTATTATCGGTTGATCACAATTTCTTTGCTCTTGATGAATTTTAACCAGATTAGAGTTGTTGATTATTTTGGGGCTTTGTGACATCGTGGTCGTGTAGCTTTGTGTACTTGGGTGTGTGTAGAAGCTGTCTGATAACCTATGGCACTGTGATGTCTGTACTTGTGTATGTACTAGTAATCGAAGTAAGATCTGGGTAAGAAGTGGCCGTGACTTTAAGTTATTTACCATCGCAGCATTTGCCTCAAGCAGAAAGGAGAAATCACGGAAACCACTTCTAGGATGATCTCGTAATCCGCTTTATAAGTGAGAGTGGTCTAGAGCCAGCAATCTAAATTTTCAAGTGTACATTGACTAAAACATTTGTTCTTCTTGGAATTCTGAATGTTTGTTTTACCGTAATTTTTGTTTATAATTATTATTTTTGTAAAAAAAAATCGATATTTTCATTCTTAAGTGTCCACCTCAAAATTTATAATTTTATTCTAAATTTGCATACATGAATCTGTGTTATGAGGGACAGATGACCTCGTAGTTCCGTCCCTTAAAACCTCAATAACTAACTAACCACTCCCACGATGGCTGAGGTAGGAATCGAAACCGGCTCTTCAACCTGTATCTTTTAACGTACGGTATGTGCATGTGGGACAGCGATCGAAAAAAGCGCGTTGTCTTGTGCTGTGTGATGGGGTACGCACTCAGACTAAAATCACTACGCTGATTATTATTGATATTTCAAGAAGTAATTATCCTATGTTGGAATAAATTATTTGTCTTGAATTGTAATAATCTGAACCATTCTGCTAACGGCAGAAAAAAGTAGAGTATTATTTAAAAGAACAACGTTGGTATCGATATCTTCTTCTTCTTCTTTATCGTTTACCCTCCAGGGTTGGCTTTTCCCACGGACTAAGTGAGGGATCCCACCTCGACCGTCACTGAGAGCGATCTCCTAGAGCTTGAGACTCTGATCAAGGGATACAACTGGAGAGTGTGACTAGCACGTCGCCCAGGCGGCCTCACCTGCAAAGCAAACAGGGGGCTGGTGAAGGGAGGAAAGAGAGGGAGCGATAGGCAAGGAAGACGGAAGGATTTGATTGAGGCCTTACGTTAGGCACCATCCCGGCATTTGCCCGAAGACGAAGTGGGAAACCATGGAAAACAACTTCGAGGATGGCTGAGGTGGGAATTGAACCACCTCTACTCATTTGGACCACCCAAGGCTGAGTAGACCCCGTTCCAGTCCTCATACCACTTTTCAAATTTTGTGACAGAGCCGGCAATCGAGCCCAGGACCTCCGGGGTGGCAGCCAATCACGATGACCTCTACGCAACTCACCAAGATTTTACTCATGTAAATAGCAGTGGCGAGCATTCCCGGGTTACCAGAGAATTTAATTCTGTTCTGAGGACTGGAACGGGGTACACGCAGCCTCGTGAGACATACGACAAGATACTTCAAAATCAGGATCTCCCTATTCATGCTGATATACCTGCTGCTTGTCTACCCAGACTTCGCTCAAGGCAGCCCCCTGTGAAGACAGCTACGAGACTTATCAATGAGAACTTGGACATAGTCCAGCTGTGGTCTCATGACTGGAAGATTTTTGCCCCACAGGAGTGCCGAGACATGCCATCTGACACTTCTAAAGTACCTGGCTTTGATCTTCTTCGTCGGATATGGTCAAAATTAAACCGGATCAGGACCAATTCTGGTGTTTGAGCGGACTCTTTGTTCAAGTGGAACAGGTTACCCTCTCCAAAGTGTGACTGTGGACCCGATAGACAAACGGTGAAGCACATCATTCAGGACTGTCCTATAAGAGCCTATGGTGGCAACATATTGGATTTTCTCTCAGTGACTCCTGCATCAGTGGACTATATTTTGAATTTAGATATAAAATTATGAGGCTATCTGTGTTTTTCTTTTCCTTTTTCAATAGTTCATTAATATGTATTATGATGTAAGTGTTTATAATACCATACGATAAATAAATAATCTCACCATATCTGCATATCTCATTCTTGGCCGTCCTCTTGGTCTTCGGTCATAAGCTGCAGATCATACATTTGTCTTGGAATTCTGTCAACATCCATCCTTCGCATATGGCCAAACCACACGAGCCTTTTCAAGGTTATTTTATCCTGTAGTTTGTCGACCTGAACCACTTCTCTGATATGCTCATTACGAATTCTGTCTTTTCATATCTTACCAACCATGGCTCTAAATTATATTAGAAAATGTGTGTTTTTAGAAGCAAAAATCATCAGCTGCATACTAATTTGTTGAACAAAGTTGCTTTAAATACTGAAGACAGCAAACGGTTCATTATACCTAACCCATCAGATACTCTTGCTTGGGAAACAGTCGCATTGATGACTATTACTTTATTTAAGTCTAATGTTGGCTATATTATATTATTTGTAGTGTGTTTTATATTGTAATATATTAGTAAAAACTGTAGATATAATGTATAATGTTAGACTGCTGTAGTTTAGTATAAATATAAAGAGTAATACATTTTCCTGTAAAATTTTGTTTTTATCTTATAAAACAGTACAATAAGTATAATTTATCATAGACTATTGTAGTTCAGTCAAAACAAAATGTGTATTACATTTTATGAAATTGTTTTATATTAATTGGATTTTCTGTGATTAGCACTAATTGACTAGCATACAGAGAAATGGGGGAATAGGTTAGGATGTCTTTTGTTTTGAAAAATGATTATAAATAAAAACACTGTTTTATTTTATATAGCATAACATTACAAAATACAAAAGAACCATTATTCCTTTTTTAAGTCCACGTGCACTCTCCAGCATTTTTCGTTTCATACCACCTATAACAACCAGGGCTGCCATCCTCTCCACTACCGAGGCAGCAGATGCCTTAACACGCTGCTTTGTCTTTTTCAATAACACTCTATCTGCTGCACGTCTTGATTCAGCTTGGCTATTACGATAATAAATGTCATTAGTCTTACATGCTGTATCCAGAACGTTAATGCCTGCATCACCATGAGTAAGTCGAGCATCCAACTTTGTTCCTGGACCACAGTACTGGTAACCAGGTAAATGAAGTTCAATGGGGAGTAAATCAATCACTTTATCAATGAGAACATGACCAGTATAGGTCAGACATATTTTGTTCAGTCGGTGACGTACACTTCTGGCCTTTTTCCGCTGCTGCGGACGTTCTTGCCTTTGCCATCACACCCGTGGAATGAGGAAAAAGAGTATTTACATTGGTTTTTATGTTCGTGGTACAGTTTTATAAGCTGACATATACGACACTGGCGCATAGAGGGTATTTTAGCGATAGGCACTGAATGATGATGCTCGAAGTTGTCACAAGGTTTCAATTCCCAGGAAACAGGATCATCTGACAATTCACTGGGTTCACTATCCCAAATTTCTTTCACAGCATTAGCTGTAACGTATAAAATAAATGCTTTTGGTAATACATTCAATTCTTCTTTTGCAAAACTGTTAAGTATTTTTGTACACAGACACAACATTTCAAAATAGCTCGTTGTATGGCATTATCTTCCAACTCCATCATGGAACAGACAGACAGGACTGACTAGTTTCGATCTCGCTACTGGCTGGAGCAAGTGACATTTCTGTTTTAATCATACGCATCACTTCCTGACATGCATCTCGTGTAAATCAATCAAACAGCTTTCACACATGAAGAAGGGCTTTATTATCTATTTCACATGGTGGTGTGTTGAGAAGAAGGGTTTGTAGCGAAGGACAGTACAAATCCATGTGATCTACACATTCACAGGTGGGAGAAAGAAACTCTAGAAGCCATTCACGGTTTTCATTTCCCTTGACAAATACAACATCTGCCGTTGATAAATGCACCTTCATAACCATGGATAGGTATTTATGGGGAATGGGTCCTTCACACCATCGCAACTTCCAATGAGTTTGTATCCAATGGGTTTGTGTTTTTTCTTTAATTGTCTGCAAATGTAATGTGGGAAGTGGTTTAAACACAACAAGAGTTACTTAAAAGCCCAAAGCGTTGTGCAATCGATAGTGCCTACCTCTTTAAATATAAACTTGTTTTCATTCACCATCAAGCCCTGTACGTCCACCACTAGAGTACGTGGCATGTTTACTCGTCTCTCTACCACCATCCACTGACTCATGTCTACTCTTACCCCTACTACTTAAAGGAAAGGATACCAGTAAGAAAAAATAAACGACTGATGGATTATACTATTTTATTTATTAACAAATCATAACAAGGATTACATTTTATAATTCTAGGATAGGGTCTATACCAATCCATACAACATAGTCTTCTATGTCTATATCGTCCATGGCACCTATGGTGTCCCAATGTCTTAAATGGTAGTGTCCCCACATTGCTCCTTTCTTGAACTTGCGGGCCGATAACCTAGATGTTAGGCCCCTTAAAACAACAATTAACATCATCATATCTTGAACTTGCTTTACACTAGCAAACGGGGCACCATTAATTCTTGAAGCAATATGTTTCAATAAGCGTTATTTTAAAGAAGTTTGAATGCTGATTAGTACTATAATATGGGTTATTGAAAAGAACTGACAAGAAATCAACGGTGTGATCAAGACTCACAAACACATTGACAATATTTTTAATTAATTTGTATTCATTTGTTGCTTTCGAACGATATCTCCACACCCTGATATCACGCTTTTGGTAGGTGCTAGAAAACTTAAAAAAATAATTCGTAGCAACTATTGTATAGCCATCTTTTCTTCCGACTTGCAATTTCGCGATTCAGCGAACGAAACTGGATTTGTCGTGATGTATCAATTTGAATGGCTGCCTGTGATTGGGTAGTGAAAGTGATTTCACTGCTGACCACTAGATCTAAGCGTAGCACTGAAACGTCAAGTCGGAAATAACGATGGCTTTACTATAGGACTCTCTCAGTATTTTGCATTAGTCATTTACAGAACTTAGAGTTTTTAAGTGACTCTTAACACATTTGGAATTGAACTGAAACCGCGTGCATTGAAGGAGCACCGTGTTTTGATCGTGTCTAGAAAGGTTTTAAACGGAAAACCAAAGTTATCGGCTCTACATGCATGTTGGCGTTACAAGAGCTTAACGTTTCCACAATCATCAACATACAAACGTTAGTCCTTATTAACTACCTGGAGTAGTAACAATCTTTCGGAGTTAATATTCTAAACAAGTATGCATGTCAAAGATCGGGGTCTCACCGGTTATTATTTTCGATTAACCCTGTATTTATGTATCAAAATGCTGTGTTGCTCGCCGAATAGAACGGGCTGCCCTGAACGATTTACCCAGCTGAAAAGCATTATTAACTTACAGTACTTCTCTTGGTGTTCCACGCGCAAGTCAAATAATAGTTATGGGTTTTACGTCCATTTTAACTACGCGGATATGCGAGAATTTTGCCTTTAAAGAGATCTTAAATATGCCAGTAAATCTACTGACACGGCACTCACATTCGATCTCTCTCAAACGGACTGACAAAACTGGGCTTCAATTAGGGGAACTTGGGCAAAGCAGGCAAGAATGTTACCGATGCAACACACCGATGCACTCACAAGCATGTCACCCTCTGTCTCTTTGGTAAAATGAGTATTAAAGTACGTTGATTTTCTTTCAGAACTGAATTACCGAAGACTTGGCAATCTATTGTAAAAAAGAAATTGCCAACATCCAATAATAGAAAGATATATCCCTGCGTTCTATGTACAAGGACCTTAAGCTCTCGCAGTGCCTTAAAGAGACATTGTTTTATTCATACTGGCGAAATACCATCTCTTGCAAAAAAGAAATTGACAACATCCAATACTAGAAGACAATATCCCCGCGTTCTATGTAAAAAGAACTTCGGCTCTAGCAATGACTTGATGATACATTGTTTTACTCATACTGAAGAACCATCTATTGCAAAAACGAAATTGCCAACATCCAATACTAGAAAGCTATATCCCTGCGTCCCATGTAAAAAGAACTTTGGCTCTAGCAGAAACCTAATGAGACATTGTTTTACTCATACTCTTACTGATGAAAAACCATACACTTGTGATATATGTGGAGCAGCACTTGCATCAAAAAATGGTTTAGAGGTACATAAATTATGCCACAGTGAAGAAAAGCCATACTCTTGTGACACGTGTCAAATGACATTCTCTCAAAAGCGTCATTTAAAAAGACATATCTTCCTTCACAGTGGGAAAAGGCCTTATTCTTGTGATACATGTGGAGCAGATTTTACCGTAAAAGACCATCTGAATCGGCATACATTGCGTCATAGTGGTCACAAGCCATATTCTTGCAACACATGTGGGGCTAAATTTACTGAAAGGGGTCAACTTAAAAAACATAATGTACACCATACTGGACAGAGGCCATATATCTGTAACACGTGTGGCGCGGGATTTATACAGAAGGGTCATTTGAAAAGCCACATTTTGCGTCATAGTGGGCAGAAGGAATTACCTTGTCGCACTTGTGGAGAGGCATTCATAGACCAGAGCACGCTTAATAGGCATGAAAAGACTCACTTATTAAATAATGCTCTAGAGAAGCCATATTTATGTCAGACATGTGGATTGGCATTTTCTCAAAGTGGAAATTTAAAGAGGCATATATTACTGCATAGTGGAAATAAGTAGTTTTCAAGTGGACATGTTGACCTAATATTCATTCTGAGTAGGCCCACGTGGCAGTATTATTGTGATACATCATGTGGTGCCAGTCAATAGACTTACTTCATACTTTTGTCAGGCAATTTTTAGGTGATACCTGTAACAGGACATTTACTCACAGGGTTTATCTTAATACCGATGTGAGATCATATTTAATATGTTATATTCAGGTAAAATAACATTTTATTAAGCATTTCGTATACTGACCTATGGAAACCTTAAGATTCACTAGATTTCGGTCGTGTTAAATGACTTAAGTAGGCCTACTAACCTCAAATGGTTCGCAGATTCTGCGTAACATTGGTTAAAATTCCAAACAATTTTTGCGAGTGCTCTTACCTACTAGAGAAACATAACGCAGCGAGTGTTACATGCTTGGAAGTATTCAGGAACCATAGCATGACACAATGTCCCAGTGATATTCTTCAGAGCTTGAATGACATCACTTTTATAAGTTTACACTCCAGAAAATGAAAGAAGAATCGGAGCTTCCCTGGAAAAATATGGCGGAGCACGTAAGCCGTCACATCCTGCTTTGTTTGAAAACTGAACGATTCCTTGGATCCTTCTTACGCTTCGTTCAAATCCTTCGGAACATGTTTTCTTATTGACAACTTGAAGGAATGAGGGACTTGATCGATATTTCTCTGATTATGGCAAAATTAGTGAAAACATCCAACATCTTCCTTGTTTTGTATTCGTGATTCTTTGCTATTGATAAGGTCTCCTTCAAGAGTCAGTCGTCTTTTTAGTTCACCAGGAACCGATTTCTAACGATTTAAATAAATGTTGAGTTTATTCTTTGATTTATCCGATTTTCCATTGTCAGTATTTTATTGTTATTTTATGGTATACGCTTGCACTGGTCCAAACTTACGTATTCTTCATTACAGTTGGCTAACATCGCAAAATGCTTGAAACATTGTTCACTGAAAGAGATTTGTGGATCATTTCAATAAAACGAACCATCAGTATGCCGAAACACAGCAGATGCTTACTAAAGAATATTTTGTATTCTACAATTTGATGCATTTTTATTGTAGATTTTATATATACATCTAGCAGTCTATGTGTAGCCCTCTTAAACATACCTGGGAAGACCACAAGGATAATACCACCTCGAAATGCAGTATAATCTTTAGATTTCAGCCCTTGACACTACGGCTTAAGCTAATGTGATAAAATACGAACATCGTCATAGGAAGATGTTGCTGTCCATTCTATGCCTTAAGTATGAGAAACAATATTCAGCAGCTCCCAAATGGTCTCAAAATTACATTTTAAATCTCTAGAGCCAAACGTCTCCAAGAAATGTTCAAAATTATGCCTGCTTTAGAAACTGATCAGGGAATGTCGACCCATAATCATTGCTGCGCCAGCTTAAGGGATTCCATATAGCTTTGTAAGAGGCAGTGCCCAGTTCCATTTATCAGCTAAATACCATACGAACGTTATGGTTCGTACCATTCAACCCTCGTGATATACATGTCAACATTAAAACTATACAGGCTGTCCTGGAAAAAGGTTCCAATATTTACGGAGGTTGTAGTATGCAACAAAGGAAGAACAAAATTCCTATCAACGTTGGTCATTAACTTCATATATTGGGATATAAAATCCTCTATCACTACTGTCAATGATCACCATGTCTGTGAAGTACTCTTCACAACTTGTGCTCGATGTGCAAGCCATCCATTGCAATGCAGCCTTCCACCCTACGCCGCAGGGAAACACGCGTTATTTGGATCACCCCTGGTCGTTGCCGGATTGCATCACATGCATCGAACATTCGTTGTCGTAGTGTCTGCACATCATTGATGGGGACTGCATACACCAGAATCTCTACATGTCCCCACAGCCAAAAATCGAGAGGATTAAGTCAGGAGAACGGGCAGGAAAGACGCGGTTTAGGTGTCGCCTAACCCGAAGATGAAAATGGGCAGGTGCCCCATCATGGATGTACCACATTTGCATTCGTTCCTGTATTGGCACATTCTCTAGCAACATAGGTAATTGGTTCCGAAGGAAGTTGCGGTAAATAACACCATTCAATCCGTTGTTTATCACATAGGGACCTATTAATCTGTCCCCGTGGATGCCTGCCCAAACGTTGATACGAAATTTGTGCTGGTGGCTTCTCTCATCAAGTGCATGCGGGTTTTCATCGGGTGTGGTAGTACAGTAATGCAGCGTCGCAAATGCCTCATTTGAACACTACGGGTACACCAGACGACAATAACATACCAGACTGCTCGGGCAACGTCGGTACTGTGTTGTGTTCTCGTGTCGACTACGATTGATACACATGCAACCACAATGTCCTGCAGAGCATTACGTAGTACCAGACGTCTACCATAGCGCCGAAGATATTACTTTTACGACCAATGTGTATTGGAACTTTTTTCTTCCCTTGTTGCATACTACAACCTCCGTAAATATTGGAACCTTTTTTCGGTCGGGACACCCTGTATTTACAAAAGTAACATAACTTGTGAGTGAAACATAATATTATTTATTTTTATTAAAATAATGTTCTGAGTTACATGAAATAAAAACCTAAGAAATTATATGTAATCAATAACACCTCATTTTAAATTTTTACCCCTCCCCTAAACTTTAGTAGAATAATGAAAGACAAATATGTTTCATATGTTGGAAATCCTATCTTCCCTTAATAGCAGTGAAGTACAGCAGAAAATAAAGAACCACAACTAACTGACCTATGTATACAGGGTGTTTCGTAGATAAATACAATTATTTTTCTGCCAAGAAAGCTAATTTAGGAAATCCTCTTGATAAAATTCTCATTATTATTAAACCCAATTGTTTTAATGTCGGAAGAGTATTTTTTGAAAATCATTTTCAAAATTAGCCCCTGACATGACCCAGAATACTTCTTACAAGAAAAATAATTTACTATTTTGAAAATTCTAGTAATAGAAAAATTATGTTGAAAATGTGATGTGTGAAGCTCAGGCATTAAAATGATGAATGGCGTAGGGCTCGGCTGGCTTACAATATAGTGTGTACCCGTGTTAAAACACTTGCAGTTCGCTCGAAATATTTCTATCTACAATTTAAGTATTCATACTACAAAAACTGCAATATTGTGATTTTCTTAGAAATGTTTTATACTTATTTGGAATGCCTACGGCGTGAAGTTGGTGTGAACTGATGTGTTAAGAGATGAGCACTGCAAAATTGTAATGTATGTATTCAAAGCTAGAAATGAACGTCCGCATTTAGTAAACTACATATTTTATTAACATAGCGAATGATTTGTCCGCCGGAGAAGCACCGAATAGAGTGTGTTGTTCGTATGACACTTCGTAAGAACATCACTTCATTTCAGCGCCTAAACTGGTAATTTGCATGCATAAATTGTGAGTAAACGTTCTATGTAATAGTAGCAAATGGTACTGCTCGGGTCCAAGTTTCATGAACCTGAGAGGAATGTGGATCGCGGACTATGAAAAGTGACGGTGAGGAGTGATGAGGTTTCCCGGTAAGTGCGTAGTAACAGAACCAAATACATTGTTGAGTGACTCACTCACTCGCAACACCACAGTGGTTTGAGCAACGGTCGTATGTTAGCAGTATTGGAAAAGAAAGGAATACCACATGTCATGGTGGGCTGTTGACAGATCTTTCTCTTAGAGCTTGGATCCGAGCAGTAATACATAGGAAAATATTGCAATGTATTTATTCAAAGCCCTGAATCATTTATCACGAAATATTACCTTAGCTACAAACATCACATTTTTAAAATATTTTTGTTTGCAATAGGACATTGATATCACGTCATATGTGTTCAGGACCATACCAACAAACAGCAGAACATTTGTACTTATCTCCGAAACACTGTACATAATAGAGTGCACTGGGACACCTCCGGCTAAAATAAGCTAAATTGATAATTCATCGGGAATGCATTACGTTAGTATGTCGAAGGGTTTTCAAGCTTCCTGCATTTTTAACATTGATAAGGGGTGTTTTTCATCCTAAGATGGTGGCCTCAAGTGGCTCGTGAAGTCATAGGAAGGGGGGCGTCACGCAGTGTAATAGACTTCCCCTCTTCGCTACCATTACAGCCATAACAGCTATTCAGTTGAAGCTTAGCTACTTCTTCTTCTTCTTCTTCTACTTCTTCTTCTTCTACTTCTCCTTCTTCTACGCGATCAGGCCCAGTGGACCGCGCGCTGCTACAAGTTTCCTTCTCCATCGTCTCCTATCCATAGCTGCCATCCGCCAACTGTCCACATGTATCGCTGCCTGTTGCAGATCTTCATGGAGTCCATCATTCCACTGCTTCCTTGGTCTCCCTGGTGGTCTTCTTCCTGAGGGGATGAAATCCAGTAGCTTCCGTGGCCATCGATGGTCTTCCAACTGGGCTACATGTCCAGACCACTGCAGTCTTCTCGGGTTTTGATGGTTCCAGCTATGTTGGCATCATGATACAGGTCTTCTACTTCATGATTGTGTCTAATCCCCCATTCACCCGTGTGTACATCCCTCACCGGTCCGAAGATCTTCCGAAGAACTTTTCTCTCAAAAACGAAAGTCATGTTTTCGGATACTCCATGTATCACATGAAGCTTGGCTACAGAAGCGTAAATATGTTGGTAACAATCCAATCTCTCTTCCAGTGCGAATTGCGCACTGTCACTCAGTTTCTAGCAGAATTCAGGTATACGCGTTATTTTATATTGTTTCGCTTTTATGGATGTGGCCATAACCGACTAGCCATGTAGTAACGATATATCTTTTAAAAAAGTTGGTCTAGTCACTTCGGTGCAAGAAGAAGGGTACAGACAGGCATGGGCCAAGTGGGGTGCTTAGAACCCCTGATCCATCACCTCCGCACCCTCAGGTTTTATCTGTGCAATAAAGGGAGTTTTTAAATATTAGAAAGCATGTCTTGTGGTGATGCACATAAATGTTTCCATGTTAGAAATATTCTGTATGTAGGAGCAAGAAACTCTGCAAGATGCCTTCTTCTACATCAGTAAGCTTCCATTCTGTGTAAACATCAATTTCATTTTTGCAACGCATTCAGTTCTGGCCAGTTGATTCTGAATGGGAAATGCAATAACGCGTTGATGAGCCCCTCGCAACATGACGCATGAAAGATATACTAAAGCTTTGATGCCATTATTCGGTGTTTTATTCTCCATCTATGACTACCCGTTATTAATCCCGTTTCCAACGGGGTCGGAGATGTTATGCGATGAAATTCTAGGTGGCTGATGGTTTCTACGGCTGGATTCCCTTCCTGACTCCAACCTCACTAGATGATTATTATTATTTATCGTATGGCATACAGTAATATTAGAACAAAAGAACAACATATTTACAAATAATCCTCAAATAATCGACTGAATCTGGAGTCACACACACAAAATCCCCGAGGCCGCCTGGATAAGCCCTCAGAGAACAATCACGTACAACATGGGAGATAGTCTGTCTCTCATCACTACAATCACATGCAGGAGATGATAATTTGTTCCATTTAAGCATCGCATCGGCACAAAAACCATGGCCAGTCCGTATTCTGTTCAGTCTATAGTCCATGTCCTCCTGGGTAGATTGAATCCAGGGTCCTTCACAGTAGTTATGGAAGTTATTGAGAGATGAAATGAATGAAGACGAATTCAATTTCAATTTCAAGTAGTTCCAACTTTGGCTACCAGACGCCATTGTCACCCAGCGGCGAACGTTGGAACTTGATAGAGCGTTTTAAACCAAGTAACCTACAAATTTTGCTACACACTACCAATTGTAGTGGTAGGTTCTTTTCATGCAGTAAATCTACTTCCTCTCCGAAGGAAGGCATACTGAAGGACTTAAACGCTCTTAAAAGTCCGACGACTTCGACCAGGTTTGAACCCGCGATCTTGGGCATAGCAGTTCAGCCACCGACTACGCCACCGCAGCCGTTTGCTTATTAACAAATGATATAGTGTGGCGGAGACATCTAGCGGGAATAACGTTTACTTGTACCGGTATATGTTTTATCTCTGACGAAAAGAGAACCTTTACGTGTATATATTTTATCTCTGACTCTTTCTTATTTCTTTTGTATTGTTGATCTGCTAGAGATAATTCCTCGCTAGTTCGTCTTCTAAAATGTGTATTTTATTCCCTCATAATAAAGGAGTCAAACAAATGTGAGTACAGCATCATTAAAACCACAGTGGTGACCCCGACGTAATATTTGAGTGTTAAATTATCGTGTAATAAAATAACGACATTGGCCATGCCTCACACTGGCAACGTACCAACCGATGCGACGATATCAGGTATGCCTACATCTCATACCGAACCTGAAATTTCACGAGTATCAATTAAAATCCCGCCAATTTGGCGTAAAAATGTTAAGGTTTGGCTACTGCAGATCGAGGCCAAATTTGCTACAGCTAACATCACACAAGAGCTTACGAAGTTCAACTATGTTATCGGATCACTGGAGCCAGACGTTGCCGAACTTATAAGAGATTTGTTAGTAAGACCACGTTCGAATACGCCTTTCTTAGACCTGAAGGTCCGGTTAATTGCTGAATTTGAAGAATCAGAAGGACGGAAAGTGACGAAATTACTCACAGAGCTTGACTTAGGAGACAAAAAGCCAAGCCAGCTTTTACGAGAAATGCGCGCCCTTGCGGGGACACAGGTCAAGGATGATTTTCTACACACAATCTTTCTGCAACGACTCCCAGTTAATTTAAGATCGATACTAGCATCCTGCAACGATACTCTAGACAACCTGGCCGCATTAGCTGATAGAATTTTAGATTTCTCAAACCCCTCGCAATTTCTATCGGAGATTCAATCTCGCCAACCCGCCGCAGAACCTCCTACGCAGCAGGTGGACAGGATTTTCAGACTAGAGTCACAATTAGAACAACTTACGTTATCTATAAACAGTCTGATTTCGAACCCACATACAACCCGTCATCGAACGAGATCTCGATCTAGACCTAGATCACCTTATCGCCAATATCGACCAGATAGTTCATTATGTTGGTACGATTTCACATACCAAGACAAAGCTAGGAAGTGTGTCAACCCATGCTCATATAACACAGCCTCCTCTGCTTCTGGAAATGCTCAGAAACCCTCGATGGACGCGGCACATAGTGATGTGGGCCAAGGAAATTCTCGCCGTGTATTTGTAACAGACCGTTCCTCTGGTACACGATTCCTGGTTGATACAGGAGCAGATGTGTCAGTCCTACCGCCCACTGCACATGACAGAAAGCAGACATGTAAACGCATACTTTATGCGGCTAACGGCACACCAATTAAAACCTACGGCGAGCGTTTAATGCAACTTAACCTCAATCTAAGACGTCCATTTTGCTGGCCATTCATCATCGCTGATGTCCAACACGCTATCATTGGTGCTGATTTCCTCAACAACTATGAACTGCTTATCGATATCAAACATAAACGTCTTATTGATAGCACCACCAGTATGTCCACATCTGCAGTGCCAGTTAGACGTCTAATTTCAGAGAGCATCCATTTACTTGACCCTCAGAATAAGTATCCAGAACTATTGGAAAATTATCCAAATATATTTCGTGACAACCCCAATTATTGTGCACCCGATATCACATTCTTTCATACCATTTCAACGATAGGCCCTGCAGTTTTGGCCAAGGCTAGACGACTATCCCCAGATAAGCTAGCACAAGCAAAGATGGAGTTTCAGAAAATGATAAATCTAGGTATATGTAGACCTTCCAAGAGCCCTTGGTCCAGCCCACTCCATTTAGTTCCTAAAAGTGATGGTTCCTGGCGACCTTGTGGAGACTACAGGGCCCTAAATGCAAAAACTATTCCAGACCGCTACCCTATTCCACATCTACAGGACTTCAACAGCCGCTTATGTGGCAAAACAGTTTTCTCCAAAATAGATTTGATTCGAGCTTTTCACCACATTCCAGTCGCTGAAGAGGATATACCTAAAACTGCTGTCATCACTCCTTTCGGCCTCTTTGAATTTCTTAAACTTCCATTTGGGCTTTGCAATGCAGCACAATCATTTCAAAGGTATATCGACGTCATTTTGAGAGATTTAGACTTTGTTTTCTGCTACCTTGATGACATTCTCATAGCGTCTGTCGATGAGCAGGAGCATGAGATTCACCTGAAATTCCTTCTGGAACACCTAGATAAATATTCTATCAATGTAAACCTGTCCAAATGTATTTTTGGGGCCTCTGAAATTTCCTTCTTAGGGTACTCTGTTACGTCTACAGGAATCAAACCATTACCTGATAGAGTTGAAGCTATCCTTTCATATCCACAACCTAGTACAATCGTTGATCTAAGACGATTCCTGGGATTGGTAAACTTTTATCGTCGGTCACTTCCCAATGTGGCAAAGACCCAGCAGAGCCTCTTCAGGCTATGTAAGGACACACGCAAGCGTGGCCGCAGGGCAGTTAAATGGACACCAGAGGCTGTTCAAGCTTTTAACTAAGTTACCTCAAGAAACAAATTGCTGATGCTACCCTACTAGCACATCCCTCAAGTGATCTACCATTGGCATTGACGGTTGACGCTTCCGACTTTTTGATTGGAGCCTCACTACATCAAATCCGTGATGGTACAGCAGAACCTCTTGCATTTTTCTCAAAGACTCTAAATGACACACAAAAAAGGTACAGCACATATGATCGTGAGCTTCTCGCTGCCTATTCTGCAATAAAGTACTCCCGCCATTTATTGGAAGGTAGAAATTTTACACTTTTTACAGACCACAAACCCCTAACGTTCGCATTTCAGCAGCACCTAGATAAAGCATCTCCACGGCAACTCCGACAGTTGGATTTTATAGGCCAATTTACAACTGACTTGAAGTATCTTCCGGGAAAGGATAACATTCCAGCAGATTTTTTCTCCCGCATCTCATCTATCTTCATTACATCACAATTGTCATTTGATGATATAGCTAAAGCACAGGTATCTGATGAAGACCTAAAAGCTCTGCTACAATCAACTACCACTTCTCTTCAATTTAATTCAAGACCATCAATTTACCATCCGGAGCAGAACTAGTCACTGATGTTTCAACAGGAGAGGTGCGGCCATATTTACCTATCCAATTCCGCAAGCTTGCATTTGAAATGCTTCATAATATGACGCACCCAGGAATTAAAGCATCTACCACACTTCTACAGAAAAGATAAGTATGGCCATCACTCAAGGCAGATGTCAAACTCTGGACAAGATGCTGCATAGCCTTCCAGCGCTCCAAGGTTACCAGACATACCAACAGTGCAATTAATACATATGATCCAGTGGAACGACGCTTCTTTCACATACATGCGGATATTGTTGCCCCCCTTCCTCCATCTGAAGGATATACATATATCCTTACAATCATCGATCGATTTTCAAGTTGGCCAGAGGCTATACCATTAAAGGACATAACAGCAGAATCAGCAGCTCATGCCATCCTATACTTTTGGATAGCTAGATTTGGTGTACCAGCCGTCATCACAACTGACCGTGGCAAGCAGTTTGACTGCTCGTTATTCAGTCATCTGATTAAAATACTGGGCATACACCACATTAAAACGACAGCTTACCATCCTGCAGCAAATGGGAAAATAGAACGTTGGCACCGCCAGCTCAAAGGAGCACTTCGGACTCAGTTAACCAACAGCTGGGTACCCCAACTTCCAACAGTCCTGCTAGGCCTCAGATCACTCATCATACCTCACCTAAATTCCTCCTCAGCTGCAGTCATTTATGGAGAGCCTATTCGCCTACCAGCAGACTTCTTTGAAGAATCACCACCGATAGACCTTCCTGCTTTCGTCCTCAAGCTCAAACAGAGTCCTACCAAAACATCATGCTGTTAAAAGAACATTTATACATCATGAACTGTTGCGTTCTTCTCATGTGTTCATCCGGCATGACTCTCATCGTAAAGCAGCCTATCTACGATGGACCATTCCGTGTAATATCACGCTCCGACAAACACTTTGTGGTTATTACCAACCATGGTGAAGAGACTATTTGTATTGATAGACGTAAACCAGCATTTCTACTAAATAGTGAATACACTGGCACAGCTACCACAACTTGTGCCAGTAGCCAACAGCAGATTCATAGGGACATCTGCATCCCACAGACTCAACTGAAAGAGTCCTACACCCGTTCTGGAAGAACTGTTCGATTCCCATCACGATATCTCTCCGTTGTCACTGGGGAGGGAGTATGTGGCGGAGACATCTAGCGGGAATAACGTTTACTTGTGCCGGTATATGTTTTATCTCTGACGAAAGGAGAATCTTTACATGTATATATTTTATCTCTGACTCTTTCTTATTTTTTTAGTATTGTTGATCTGCTAGAGATAATTCCTCGCTAGTTCGTCTTCTAAAATGTGTATGTTATTCCCTCATAATAAAGGAGTCAAACAAATGTGAGTACAGCATCATTAAAACCACAATAGCAACTTTTCAGTCGGTCAGCACGGTTACAATCCCAATGTTAAACAACCTGAAAAAATACATGTCATAAGAAGTTCTTTGCACGGATTATAATAAGAGGAAGAAAATACTGGATGACATGTTTCGCACGTAAAGCGAGCATCATCAGAACCAAAAATTCAAATCTACGAGGCAAATCATTACTCAATTCCTGTTGTCCCTCGTGGAACATAGGGCATCAACAAAGTATCTCCATCTGGTCCTATTGACAGCCAACCTCTTCACCTCTCCCTAGGTCTTGCCTTCTTCCATTATTTCCATGTGTACTGATCTTCGCCACGTATGTCTGGGTCTCCCTTTCTTCCTTGCACTCTGCGGGTTCCAATCCGATGTCTCTCTTTCAATGGATTAATTTCCCTTTCTCAGTGTATGCCCGATCCATTTCCATTTCCGCCTTTTGATTTGTATGGTAATATCAATTTCCTCCGTCCTTCTCCAAAGTTCATGGTTGGAGATTACTTCCGACCAGTGGATGTTGAGAATCTTCCGTAAACAGCGGTTGACAAAGGTCTGCAACCTGCAGGTAATTCCTTTAGTCACTTTCCAAGTCTCAGACCCATATAATAGAACGGATTTGACATTACTTCAAAAATGCGGAATTTGGTCCTTAAAGATATTCTGTTGTTCTTCCACACTGGATAGAGCCGAACACAGGCGCCATTTGCTTTTTGAATACGTTGCGAGACATCTTGTGCTGCTCTTCCATTTGTGGCCACTACAGTGCCCAAGTAAGTGAGGCTATCTATTGTACCCTTCCGTGTTCTTCTAGGATGCCGACTCTTGCTCGGGTAGTGATCTGTTCGGGGTGGCTCTAACTTATTCTAAACATCCTAGGAATATATTCACAGGATCACAGGAGGCTTAACTTAAAATCAGTATGTCAGAGAACTCCTAATATAAAATAATTTATTTCACAAAAACATCACCTCCCTTTTCTCCCATCCATAGACAAATAAAAACAAAATAACTCCCTTAAATTACTCTAATCAACAACATCAAAAATGCAAAATAAATGTTATCACACTGGCTGAAACCAGGAAAAGCAAAATAGTCTATTTTACTGCAGTCCACTGCTTCAAGTTCAAGAACTTACGTCAACAGACTTAGTTCAAATAACTGTGGCTTAAATAACCTAGCCATTCTATCACAACAAATTTGCGCACTCATGTTTATAACTTGCAAATTGGTTTTTGGGAACTCGGACATGTTTTCTCGTACAATCATCATCTTTCCTCACAAGAGTCAGATAATGAAGGCAATAGATTTATTCTAGACTACGGGCATGTGTGTATTTATAACTTAAAAACAATTACATCTCTCAGAGTCATGACTCCGTTAATTATGGTAAAATAAACAAGTCATCATACATGAAGCATCAAATAAATACTTCGGCAGTCGGTGCCCCGTGATTATTAATAAACAAACAATTATAATGAATGCACTCAAAAATAATGACAATAGAATACGTCGCTTCCTAAAGCGGCACACAAGAAGAAACCCCGGGAAGTCGGGCTACCTCCCTTCATAGAATACAATGACACCCTCGACGTTGTGACAGACACTTTCATCGCCCTAACCAGCTGGCTAGCAATAACCTTCATGGCTGCTTTTAGAATTCAGACGGCTTACCACACTTCTACCTGCCTCTTAAAGACTCCCTTTTAACTACCTGGGCTCGAGCAGTACAATACCTTTCCGACGGAGCTAAAGTGGACTCTCATCAGACAATGAACTCAATCATTTCACTTACCATTATCTCATCGTAGAACGCGGGAATATCACCTCCGCTATTAATTTCACTTACCATTATCTCATCGTAGAACGCGGGAATATCACCTCCGCTATTAATTCTGCTCGACCCAGAATCGACTCTCAGCCTTATCTGAATATATCACATTACCCTCCAGCCATTCTTGTCTTACCTCTTTTTTACCTTCGTGTGATAATCACTTACAATACTTATTATTCACATAATTTCAGTGTCACTTACTGGTCTCGTCACATTATCGAGCGGTCTTCCCCATATTAGTTTTTACATTCACATCGTGCATAAGCACTATCAAACCAATTATCCCCTTGACTGTGCATTCAACAAGATTAATGACATCCCAAACAAAACCATATTTAAATAGAACTTTGATGCTCATATACTTATTACGTTAATAAAACACACAAAAATACTCAATACTGATAAACACACAAATCTACACAAAACATGCCTGTTATGCCTAAAATATCTATTTTTATCATAATTGCTTATGATCGAGATAAACTTATCCGACCCCCTTGATGGGAAACATTATGGCCCACATGCCCCATACAATATTTACTTATCTCTCATATTTCCTGATGCGGTTCTGGTCCATGATATCAGTCTTCTTCATTAGTTGGTTCATCTTGATAGGAGGATAATTTACACACGGTTTTCAAAATTTCACCAAAGCAAAGGTCCACTGTGAATTATTATTATTAGCACAATGCACGGTTCTCGCACAAGAAGCTCCTATCTCCGGTATCTATCATCAACTTACTTAGTTCGGCTGACAGTTCAATAGCTTCCTAGTTACTGGTTTATCTGTTAATAGCTCAGGCGGCTATACATATCATTATAACTGCGTCGTACTGTTATTATATGCACCGTTCTAATTCGCACTCGCGAATACTTAGCGATATTCAAATTTCAGAGGTATACTTGCTCCTACTTATAAACTCGTAAAGAATGTTACTTTTCTGATGGCTACTGGGTTCGGCTTCCGCCTCTACAGCGCGTATTTAGAACTTATAAAACTTGTAAAAATCACGGTACTTTCTGATCGCTCTCAAGCGCAGGCTCTCGCCTCAGTGATGCCCCAAAGTAGACTTATAGAACTTGTAAAATTTAAGGTACTTTCTAATCGCTCAGGGCCAAGGCTTCCGCCTCCCGTGATGCCCCAAAGTAGACTGACTTCGCTGTGTTTCAATCCATTATTTATACGATTTCTCTTAGAGGGACGTGGAGTAGGGGAGTTTCAGAATTTATTTCCAAAATAACACTCACATGAATATGCAAACTAGCTCCCTAGAACGTCCTCATTTCCAATGTCTCAATGACTCCCTTTTATCCAAAATCCGATCGTTGGATCCTTATATAATGAGCTCCGTAATTTGCTTCATTGTCCCTTAATTTTGGCGGGATTTGGTCGCGTCTAGCGTCTCTCGCTGCCATTGGTCGTTTCAAATCCACCCCCTGATTTCATTTTAATTCTGGCAAAAATCACAGAATGATCCAATTTAAATTTTGACGATATCTCTGAGAGGCTGGGATAGTCCCCTATACGATGGTATAATTCCTGTTTCTGTATTCTAATTACTGCTCTAATTCCTTTCAAATGGGCGGGGTTTATTTGGTAGGTGATCGTTGAGGTTTTCGCATTCACCCGCGTAGTTGAACGACCTTCGCGTGGTCTCTGGGCGCATTTGGTGTCCAGATGTGGATTTTCTCTCTTCTACTGCCTTTGTCTGCGCTGAGTGAAAGCTGCTTCAAGTCCCGTACAAACCATCCTTTTGTCATGCCAGTTTCACAAGCAACTTCTATTCTCACATCGGCTTTGAGACATGAATTAAATCTTGTTGGAATAATATGTAGACTTTATGCTATCAGAGATGCATAAAGGTCACACTACATCTTCTATAGATTTACCCCTGAAAACAAATGGATCTAGTTTGTTGGTGTTAGTTTATTGTGAGTCCCACCTTCTTTCCTTCTTTTACCAGTTTTTTGTGGCATTTTCCCATGTGCTTCAGACAGGAGACACAAATCGTCAGCGAATTCCAGATCTTCCAGCCTATTCGTTAATTCCCATAGGATGCCACGTTTCACATTTCGAGTCACGCCCATCAAACACTAACACTCCCTGCAGCACCCGAATCCTGTTAAGTACAACTAATACCGCAGTTAAGAAACCGAAGTGCAAAGCCCCCATAAAAAGAAAATTAAATCTGTTCAAAGCTGAACATTCTCAAAGCCACTCACTACAGGGTCACCCTCCTCCAACCACGTTACGAAGGCCAAAGCGATGAGCCCCAGAATAGAAATGCGAACTCTAAAATAAGTACGCTACCGTAGATGTCTACAAGTGTATTAAATAGTTGATACAGGTATGTAAAATTTTACTGGAAATGTTCTGATACCTCAAGTCAAGTGTTTATTACAGTATTATGACAAATCCCCAAAACAATCTATAAATGTGTGCACAAGTGCGCCGCACAACATACAAGTGTGGAAAACCAAATAATCAGTGTTTGTCCACTAATGCATTTCCTAACTGTTTACATGCGGTAGTGAGATTGCAGTATGTACGTTGTAAATTATACAATGCTTTCTAAAAGAAGTGTAAATTTATTGATATTATCTTACTCATTTATCGTTTCTTTTCTTTGAAACGACCCATCCATCCTATATTAGTTGAGTACGGTATCTTTTGTGGAGAATGAGTGCATTTGATGTAACTTGGTGAATGCGATTATAATGTTATATGAGTAATAATAATAATTCGTCATGGAAATTTCGTAAAATCGTTATACTCTAGTTATTTTGAGTGGAGATTAGTAGTGGTGGAAAATGAGTTTACCTCTCCAAGGACCATAAATTCGTGGTATTAAAATTCTCGCAGAAGCAATGCTTGTTCAGTTAATGTAGTCTTCTACAAACAGTGATAATTCTAAAATGTGGGAAAACGTTGTCGCAGTTACACTTGCGAATGAAAGGATGAAGGAACTACAAATTGTGCATTCAATAAAGCTTTGAATATCACGTCCTGTTGCGTTACCCTTCTGGCCAGAGTTTGGGAGCCAGCAAGGGAGGGGCCTTGGTCCCCCTCTGGAATTGTAAAATTACAACTCGATTGTTCATTGTCATACCAGATTTTTCCCCTAATTATTGTTAAAACCATGGGTTCTACTTAAACGCTGTACATCACGGATTTGTCACCTGATATAGGTGCTTCATTATTCTAACAAGTACAATGCTAAGTACAATTGGTTGAGAATCGAGCAGTATGTGATTTCTTGTAACGTAGGGTAGAAACTACAGGGTAGATACTTTTAAAAATACTTGGAAAGGTAATTTTAAGTACCGTACAGTAACTGACAAATATTTATGTGAGTGTTTTTTGAATTATTAGACTGGTTGAGTTTTTGTGGGTAATGGTAGGGCACATACGGTACTAAGTTATAGAAGGAAAGGTCGAGGATAATAACTGTAGGGATAGACCAAGGTTAGAATATATTAAACAGATTGCCTCGGATGTAGAGTGTAGTAACTTAGCCATGTAGAGATGAAACGATTAGCTCAGGACAGGAAAGCATGGAGATCTGCATCAAGCCAATCGAAAGACAGAATATCAAAGAACAAGATAACGGAAAGCAAACACCTATGGTCAAACACTCTTAACTAAAAATAAAATATCCATCCATGCCCCATTGTATCATAACGTAGCCAATGGTTTCAGAACAGTGAAATTCTACATTTAACGAATCTAGTAGCCTATGTAAGGGGGGTGGGGGTGTACGGACCGTAATCTAACGATCTCGATTTCGATAGCAGGAAAGTTGATTTGGGAAATTGTTAATGTGCCCCTCCCTCCCTTCCTGGGAAAAATCCTACGTACGCCTATGGGCCTAAGTGCAGTAACCATTGGTCTTACAGGAGCTTTACTTCCATCTCCCATGGTAGCAGTCTCCCATACGCACGTGAAAATAAATTGGTGATGCTTGCATTCGAGAAATCCATGTCAACAATAATTTCCGGCATGATAGACAGTCTTTTCTCTATAAATCTGGCGTTTTCTGGAGTCTACGATGAAATAATAGCAGATAATTGGAAGCTTAAATCCTTGACTTTTACGAGGATTGTTCCTGAAGGTAGGAAACCATCTAATCTGTCACCTGAATCCATGCCAGAAATTGATGGTTGTTGAAGTAATTACGTAATTGAGTCTCTTCGTAGAACGAAATTTAAAATGGTGTGCGTGCCCAGTGCGAACTCCCAATCTCATTCTGTTGGTACCGTACTCGGAACTGTACATGATATAGATGTATGGTTGTGTAGGTATATATAGCGAAAGTCCTGTGACGGCAATTACACAAAGCATTGTAACACTGGATGAGTGCAAACAGTATTTTCTAAATTACTGAAATTAGCATACATTTCTTTCGTAACCATCAAACACACGCCCTGGGGTTTAATTTCCTTGTGAAACGTACAAATATTTGTTCAGTTTCTTCTCCGTCCATGTACCTTTCCGGCCAGGTCTTCTTCGCGCGTTCACTCAAGGTCAACCATTTCCTGTGCGATAGTCGGACAGTGCACGTCGTAATAACTGACTGGGGTGGATTCCACCCCAACGCGTGTGTTTGTGTACGTAAAAGGTGAATCGCAAGTAACACGGACATTTCTTTCGTGCATTTATTTTAGTTACTGCAAATAAATATTTGGCTTTCTTTTCACCCGTTTACTTATGTACGGTCTGGTGGTGTTATAGTAGACTATCAATGTGTTGGCCTAACGTCATTGTTGGCGGTACATTGATTATATTTCCATTTTATTGTGAGTGATGAACAATACAGAACGGATACTTTTGATAGTGTCCAGGAATTTCTCAAACACTGTAGTTGCTTTTACAGCTCAAAGCTCACGAAAATACACGTAGCGTATCGTGCTATTATCCAAACCTTAACCATTCATTGTAGGGCAGCAGCGAAGCACATCAGCTGTTGTACTGAGATTGAACCTCCTCCCCCTACCAAGAATATGAAATTTCCGGTCACAGTGATGCTTGCCTTCAAAGAAAGGACTGGAAAATTCAAACATCGTGCTGCAGTTCCAATACACTCGTCTGCATGTAACAGAATCGTTTACTGTGAAGAGTGCACTCCTGAGTGTAAGCTGTATCACCACAACTCTCCCCACCCCCAACACGCACAGGCTATACAGGACTTAACGGTATTTCAAAACTATACATTTCAATTACTAATTATGGTTTCCACTTTTCAATACAATTTAGTTTATTTTTTTACTCTGAATTACACGATACATGTTTCGGCATTGCTATGCCTCCTTCAGCCATTCTTAGTTTAGTAAAATATCTCATACATGTTCAACATATCTTATTATACTAGCTAAAATCATTTACATACGTAAAACATTGGGTTTTCGCATGACTAACCAGATATAAAATTCTTAACAATGCAGTTCTTTATTAAAAATCCGGAATAATACTCCTTTGTATTTAAAATTCAATTCATTGTTATTGTAGCCGAGTACCGTCTCATTTTAGATCATGTAATTGATTTATATTACATTTTGGTGTGTTTATCTAGCGAGGAACTTTTTTCATATTTTAAGATACCAAGTACAGGGTTATTCATAAATCAGTGTCACATTTCGGAAGGTTGTTGTGAAATAAGTAGTATACATATCAGTGTGAATGATATACCAAAAGACGGGCGATCTCTCCAAGTTTATTTGGCATACCTTACAAGTGTTCTATGTGTGCACCTTTGGATACACGGCAGACATCCAAGCGATAGTCCAACTCCGCCCACACCCGCGCCAGCATGTTACGGTCGATCGTTGCTATCGCTGCTGTACTTCCGAAATGTGACACTGATTTATGAATAACCCTGTATTTTCAATTCCAATACAACTACTAAAGGTCAAAGTGTTATCATGGAAGCTGAGAACAAGCATCTGCCCGTGAAAACAACGTTGCAAATAAATGGTAAGAATAACAATAAGAAGATACAGTGTTTAAAGTTGAGAAGAACATTGGACTTAACATTGCTAGAGGATTCAGACAACAAAGCGATAATCGATTCACTACACAACGGGACTCTGAACCAGGCTGCTATAAAAATGGAAGAAATCCTTAAGAAGGCAATATCTCCTACAGTAATTACCAATAGAAAAGCGAAACCATGGTTAACAGATTTTTGCTACTAAGCAAGGAAAATAGCATTGACAGCCTTGCATGCCGCAAAATTGCAGCGCACGAAGAAGCGACGGGAGTACTACGCTAATTAAAGAAGGGAATATAAAGCGATTGCTAAACAAGCCCGTCAGACGTTTTTGGAAAATGAGGAAAAGCGTGTCATTGAATAGGCTACTCACGACCCTTACAATCTCTGCGTCCTAAACAGCCTAAGTTTTCTCGTAACATACCAATGGATGTTTGAGAAGCGCACCTTCGTGCAATTCTTCAAGAGAGAGACACGCACCCAATCAATTTTCATGTCGCCTCAACAGTTATCCCAGCTGACTCAGAGAGATTTACGCTTGAAGAAATAGAAGAAACTGCCAACAGCCTGAAAAATGGGAACGCATGCGGTCCAGATAACATTTATAATGGACATCTGAAAGATATATTCCCGGTGCTGAAAGAATCCTTTCACCAGTTACAGAATAAATGTTCACAACAGGGTAAGATACCAGCCTGTTGGGCTAAGTCCACAATAAAAATGATGTATAAGGACAAAGGTGATACAGCTGACCCTAATTCATATAGAGGGATTGCTCTGGAATGCACACACTTAAAGGCACTTGACTTATCTGGTACCGGTATGCAGGCGCCTCACAATATTAATAGACAAGTTCCCAGACTCTCAGTTTGGTTTCAGAAGAAAAAGGTCAACTATTCGAGCAATTGCTTGTCTACAACAATATATTAGTGAAGCTCTGGCAATTCCTAAGGGAAAGCTACATGCCATCTTTATTGATTATTCTAAGGCTTTTGATACGATCAATAGAGTTATCCTATTAGAGAAGTTGCGAAAGATCATCGGGCCTAGTTGTTATCTACTTCCAATCATTAAGAATCTCCCTACAGACAATTCGGTAGAGATTAGTGATGGCATCACCAAGTCAAATCCAAAACTTCATCGGCGTCCATCAGGATGACCCCCTAAGCCCATTGCTTTTCATTGCCGCCACAGCTGACATTGTACAAAGAGTACCGGTAGTTTCAGAAAATGTCAATATTATCGTATATGCGGATGACATGGTTCTGACGTCAATTTCTCAGTCGGATTTGCAGACTACTTTCAATAGCGTTACGAAATGGGCAGAAGAGAACCAGCTAAGGTTAAATGAAAATAAGACTGTCTCTTTGACCTTTAGAAAAGGAGGAAAACTGGGAACATTCTAAATCAATGATCGGCAACTAAAGTCACAAACTTTAAGTAGGCTACCGTACGTAGGAGTCACTTTTCAGACACCAGGGAACGTGTTCCCTTTACATGTAAAAGACCGACTAAATGCTGCAATAAAATCTGTTTACGACATCAGATATTTGAGTCATCTGTCACTTTCATGTGCCATCAAGTTATTTCATCTTAAGGTTAGTCCTGTGGCCACCAATGGATTTGTATGGGGATACGTCAAGTCGACAGTGTACGCACAAAGACCACAGAATCTGGCTGACCTACGGAGGAAGATTACAGCGGCCTTTCAGCAAATCACTCCAGAAATGCTGCGTGGCACGTGGCGTAACATGGATTCGAGGTATCATTTGTGCCGCGTGCGCGATGGTGGACATGTTGAGTGCTAATGTGCTGTGACACAAACTCCAGACTCTCCTTAACACGTGTGTACCGTTAACCAGCAATAAATGTGCATAGTTTCTTGTGTATAGCGTTTTATTTTTCTGACATCCCAAACGGATGACCCTGTATATGGATGTATCTTGACAAGAGGCAATTGCACAGTATAGAGAAGGTTAAAGCATTCTATTTAAAGAAAGTGATTTACCTATCAAAATACGCTCCATCACGCCTCGTATACCAAATGTCGATGAAATCATTCTTTATGGAAGTGTTGCGTTTGAAACTACTGCTCCCGGTCACCCCAGCGTATAAGGAACTCCTACAACAGCTTCAACAAAAAAGGGACAGCATACGGTGGGACTTTACCAATGTGATGCGATGATCAACCGCAACTGGACTCAGGGAGGCTATGAGTTGAGACACGTTGTGACGACTCTCAGTCCATGGGTATTCTACAGTGAGTCCGGGAATATTCTCCGTAGCGCCTACATGCGTCTGCGAGAGCTAGCTACAGCAGTTACGTTGGTAGTACGCCTGCCGCTTGCATCATCTCTACTTAGTATAAAACTAAGTCCCCGTTTCTCTGATGTTACTGGTAAACTCAAGAACCACTGGATAGATTTTGATGTGGTTTTCACTATTCTGTAAAGGATATATCGAGTATGATTTCTGTAGAAAATAATTTATTTATGATCAAAGGAAGCCGAGCTTCGCAGCATTAATTCGGAGATTTCATCAAGTTTTTCGTCTGTTAAAAGCGTAGGCCTGCCTGTTCCCGGTACGCGAGATTGCAATTTCTAGTTCACTTTTAGCATTGGAGAAGGACACGGCTTCTTAATTGGCTATTCTGACAAAACACGACTGCAGCAAGGGCTCTGATTAGTCAGCGAAGTTATAGGGTGGAGCCTATCAGCGATGCCGTTCCAGGTTTGAAATAAATATGTAGAAATCCCGCTGCTTTAACTGCGTAATTTTTAGGTAACCGTATAAATAGTAATGCGCCATGTAATAGTTGCATGATCATTGTTCCAAGCCATAAGTGTTTCCGTACCTTCTTAAGTCAAGAAGAATCATTACCAGAATGTTTTTCATCACTAGCTCATTTACTCTGTACGAACGCCGAAGTAGTTTACCATCCACTCCCGATCAAGAATTGTATGAATTTTGTACAGTACATGGGAGGTGGCTCAAAATATTTAATTTCCGACGGCCTGAATTGCATGAATGGCAACCACGGGGCCGAAAGATGAGCTTGCCATTCACCACACTTCTTGCCTTAAGAAGATATGGAAACACTTATGGCCTAGTAACAATGATCATGCTACTATTGCTAGGCGCGTTATAATTTATGAAGGTACCAGGAAAATACGAAGTTAAAACAGTGGGAGTTCTACATATTTAGTTCAAGCCTGGAACTCGGTAACTACGCTGACTAATCACAGCCCTTGCTGCAGTCGTGTTTCTTCGGAACGGCCAATCAAGAAGCCGTATCGCTCTCTAATGCTAAAAGCATACTAGAAAATGCAATCTCGCTCCCGGTATATCGTGAACTGAGCCAGTCACACGAAATTTACTTAATAAATCCCGAATGGTATCACGGTTTGGACACTTTGAATTAGGAAACCGCGCCTGAAATCTTAATTTTACATTTTCTCTAAACCGATCGCCTTCGCGAAAAACGTATTAAAAAAAACTCTCTCTTCAGTAGTAAACATTACCGCCTGTATACTGTTGCAATCTTCCAATAATCTATCTGAATGCTCGCTGACTGTAATACACGCTGAAGACCTGCAGGCTCGCGCGCTTATCGCGATGCACATCGACAGCTCACACGGGGAAGTCCCGCTTTGAAGGACACAGTGCAGTGCAGCCAACTAAAACTCATGACTCAACCACTCACAGCTGCACGTACCCACTGCGGAGAACATTCTCGGGCGCACTGTAGTTACCTTGGGTTTCACTAACGTCTGTGTATTAAAGTGAGATTCCATGAGCCAAGTCCGGACTGCAGGTGCAAAAGATGTGTCGAACTTTGTGAGCGCTATCACCGTCAAGTACCGGTAATTAAATGTAAACTGAGACTGACAATTGTTTATAAGAATTTTGTACATACATATTTGTGCGCAATAAAACATTTATGATAAATGTTTACTCCTCCGCTCTCTATATATTACACAACCAACTTCCCCGTTTTAATCACGACTCCCAGAATATGAAACAAGGTGTGAACACATGTACGGTATTTCCGAAGGCATTACTCTCTTCCAATATTAATCTTGAAACTACGTTTTAGTTCTAACCGGCCGTTATGTAATACAATCTGTGGTTTGTACGGATTCTTAGGGAGGTTTTCCGAAATGATGACACAACAAAATCCAGTTAAAAACAAATCTCGTACTGTACCAGAAACCTCTCAGATGAAAGTAACACGACCAAAGGAATCCTTAAGGTGAACTTGCACATTTGTCTCACAATCATTGGTCCATGCTTTTCTTTTGCTCGAAAATAACAGATACGACGAACAAAACAATTACCGTATGTTAATTTGCTGCACCACACAACTTCCAAATGTGTGGTTACCTAAGTCCGTTGCAGGTGCCTGTCTGTAACTTTTGTTAGTTATTGTAGTTTTAAGGAATGGAATCTGTCTCTCAAGGTGTGTGTTTTCCTTTCAATTCAAGCGTTTTTCTAGTGCTATAGCCTACATGTGAACACTAAAGGTATCCATAAAAGGCTTTCTAAATCACAGTCACATTTGCAAATAATCATTCATCTGCCAACTTGGATATCATATTGTTGTCGAAATAAATGATTGTAACCTTTTTGGACGTACGCTACTGTACTGGCAACTCGCAGGACACAACACTGCCAAGTAATCCGTGCCGTGGGAGGTCTAGAAAATGTAGCCTACCAACCCTCTTCAATTGACTAAATTCCTCTTCTCGTATACATTGCTGCCGGCTACATTGCCAAAAAAGATGCCAGGCCACGCCACTGCTGTAACTCAACTTTATTAGGCCACCAATTTGAATATGTGCTAGATTTATTTTCAATGTGACCTTGGTTTGTGTTCATATTGCTGCATTTTTTGTACTCTAGAATATCATGGAGGAACCGGTCTACATCAAGTGCGAGCCACACTCAGAAGAATTCTCCCATTTAGTAAGTGTATTTGTAGTTACGTTGCCTAAAGGGGCGTTGGCTGTGGTGAGGGGATCGGGGAGTTACACCTCAACATGAAATGTTTGATAATATAGCCTAATGAGGCTAGAGTATATATCTAAATTGAGCCCTCTTTTGCGACTGATTATGAGTTCATATAAATAATATTATAAAGATTAAAATTATAATTTATTGCAAATGGGGCATGTAAATGCACATGTAAATACACAAAATCAAGGATGTTTCTAGGATTTTCCGGAGGGGGTTGAATCCATCAATGAATTTTCAACTCTTGTGATAAAATTAAAATAAATAAATATTTAATGTTGTTGATTTAGGATTTCTCCAACATTGTGGTCATGTAGGCCTAGCCTGTATACTTGGGTGTACGTTGAATATGTCTGATAATCTGGGATCTGTATTTATGACTAGGATTTGGGTAAGAGGCCGCCGTGGTGTTAAGTTAGGGACCATCCAAGGTCAGGAAAAAGTGACTCAGATGGTAGGCATATGTGCTGATTAACTCACAGTAGAGTTGCATGGCGATCTGCATCAAGACAGTCTGAGACTGGTGAAATAAAACAATAACATTTCTCAAGAACAAGATGATAATAAGGTGGTAATAAATCATTGAATCTGTATGCTCCATTTTTTGTTTATTTTCTGTCTATTTATCTGATTATTTATCTTGTAATTTATTCATTCATTCTAGTATATAGTCTTAATTGGCTTATCATTTCTCAGGAGCAAGGTACTGTTAACTGGGGGGTGATAAAAGCTGAGCCAAATGATGCATTGGACAATCCAAATTTAGAAGAGAGGAATGAGGAAGCAATTGAAGAGGAACTTGATGTTCAGGTACAAACTGTTTATTCATCATCATCATCATCATCATCATTTATTGAACAATTAATTCCAACAAGCGAGAGACTTTTGCATAGGAATTGTACAATTCAAATTTATTGGCATCTACTATAATTTTATATACTCGTACCTTACGAGTACACAGACAGACTCACCGATTTGATCAGAAAACACAGACTAACTTTTTATGGGCTCAAACAGAGAATGAACAACAATTGACTTACAAAGAAAATCTTTGATGTAGTAAACAGCTCAAGCAGGAAAACTAATTAGTATCATGAAATAGAGGAAGAAATGGCAAATGATTGGAGACAGAGGAGAATTCAAAAACAAAATTAAGAATACAAAATTTAAAGTAAATGAAAAGAAGAAGATGGGAACATTTTGGACAGAAAACGGAAACAGGAGCACAGTCAAAGGATAAAGAGATTTTGGGAAGAGAAGATGAAGAAGGGAGAGAAGTGAAAATTGTGTCGTCATGAGATATTTAAGTTCACACACTGTCCATAAGGGCAAAAATGACATAATAACAAGAAGTTCCGTGACGAACTAAAGAGCCTACTTCTCTTAAAATTTAAGATTCATGCCAATGATTAATCTATATGGATCTATCTAGAATACTGACGAAATTAAGTTGGTAATATCGAAATGTCTAAGTAGTTCGAAATATTGTATACCTGGCATAATGTAGCCTAATAGAGAACTACTGTTGGCAGCCCTGGTGACTGAATATATTCTCAGTTCCATCTCTTAAGGTACAGAATACAAAATTTGGTTAAGTCCAATGGATAGCATGGACGTTACATGCAGTTAAACATTGGATCTAACAGCACTCGTAAAATCATGTTGGCAACAATGACATACATGTATTGGTCAGAAATAATCTGTAATAATATGATCTATTGTTGTGTCAATTTTGAATGAAATCCATTAGTTAGTATAGGAGTTACATACATTTTAAAATTGGACCTATCAGAAGTCTTAGAATCATGTTGGCAGCACTGGCGTAGGCCTTTATTAGTTACTCCAAAATAATCTAGAATACCAGGTACTATACGTATGCAAAATTTAGAGCTATTGGCTTGCATACTTTCTGATATATCGATATTAGGGTATAAAAATAGAGACAGTATTTATTAACAGTTGGCAGCCCTGGTTACTCTTAAGAATCGGCGTAGTCATATCTGTTATGGTACACATAGCACACACGAAATTTGGTTGAAATCCAAATGATGGTATAGAAGTTACATGTATTTAAAGTTGGACCTTTCATCAGGCTTAGAATCATGTTGGTAGCACTGACATATATAAGTTACTCCAAATTAATATAGAATGTCAGGTACTATACGTGTGCATAGTTTAAAGCTGTCGGCTTGCATACTTTCTGATATATGGGTATTTGTATTTAAAAAATTGAGAGCATTTATTAACAGTTGGCAGCCCTGGTGGCTCTTAAGAATACGCTCAGGAATATAAGTTTAAGTACACATAGCACATACGAAATTTGGTTGAAATCCAATTGATAGTGTAGAAGTTATATGCATTTAAAATTTGGACCTATCAGCAAGCTTATAATCATGTTGGCAACACTGACATGTATGGCCTCCTAGAAATTAAACTGCAATATTATTATCTATACGTGTGCCAATTTTGAAATAGCTGCAATTCATACCTTCCAAGATATCCAACATGGAGCTCAAATTTCAATTGTGATTTTTCAGCAGTTGGTAGCACTGACATCATTTTCAAATATGGACGTGAGATATTCAGGTATAGATCTTTACTTCTACCAAATTTTGTTTCGATTGCTGCAGCCGTTTAGGAGTTGATAGGGGGGGGGGGGACACACACACACAGCCAGACAGACAGAAGGACAGACAGACACACATTTGCCCGATCTCATAAGTCTACCTTTTCCTAATTTTTGCCAAATGTGAAAAGTAGGCTAATAATAATATACCTTACATACACATTTGTGGCATGATTAAGTTAATTGTCAACAATGAAATTAGACCTAACACAGTAAGTAGCTTACCAAAAGAAAATTTACAATAAAAGTATACGAAAGCCTAAAGCAAAATAATAATTAAATAATATATAAAACAAGAAGTTCCGTGACGAACTAAAGAGCCTACTTTTCTTAAATTTTAAGATTCATGCCAATGATTAATCTATATAGATTTATCTAGAATAATGACGATATTATGTTGGTAATAATAGAGAACTACAGTTGGAAGCCCTGGTGACTGAGTATATTCTTAATTCCATCTCTTAAGGTACAGAATACAAAATTTAGTTGAAGTCCAATGGATAGCATGGACGTTACATGCAGTTAAACATTGGATCTAACAGCGTGCGTAAAATCATGTTGGCAACAATGACATACATGTATTGATCAGAAATAATCTGAAATAATATGATGTATTATTGTATCAATTTTGAATGAAATCCATTAGTTAGTATAGAAGTTACATGCATTATAAAATTGGACTTATCAGCAGGCTTAGAATCATGTTGGCAGCACTGACATATATCAGTTACACCAAATTAATCAATAATGACAGGTACTATACGTGTGCAAAGTTTAGAGCTATTGGCTTGCATACTTTCTGATATATTGATATTAGGAGAACAAAAATAGAGACAGTATATATTAACATTTGGCAGCCCTGGTTACTCTTAAGATCGGCATAGTCATATCTGTTATGGTACACATAGCATACACAAAATTTGGTTGAAATCCAAATGATAGTATAGAAGTTACATGTATTTAAAGTTGGACCTCTCAGCAGGCTTAGAATCATGTTGGCAGCACTGACGTATATAAGTTACTCCAAATTAAATTAGAATGTCAGGTACTATACGTGTGCATTGTTTAAAGCTGTCGGTTTGCATACTTTCTGATATATGGGTATTTGGATAAAAAAAAATTGAGAGCATTTATTAACAGTTGGCAGCCCTGGTGGCTCTTAAGAATATGGCCAGTCATATCCACTTATATACACATAGCACATACGAAATTTGGTAGAAATCCAATTGATAGTGTAGAAGTTATATGCATTTAAATTTTGGACCTATCAGCAGGTTTATTATCATTTTGGCAACAGTGCCATGTATGGCCTCCTTGAAATTAAACTGCAATATTACTATCTAATCGTGTGCCAATTTTGAAATAGCTCCCATTCATACCTTCCAAGATATCCAACATTGAGCTCAAATTTCAATTGCGATTTTTCAGCAGTTGGTAGCACTGACATCATTTTCAAATAAGGCCGTGAGATATTCAGGTATAGATCTTGACTCCCACCAAATTTTGTTTCGATTGCTGCAGCCGTTTAGGAGTTGATAGGGGGACACACACACAGACAGACAGACAGACAGACAGACAGAAAGACAGACAGACAGACATTTGCCCGATCTCATAAGTCTACTTTTTCCTCATTTTTAGCCTATTTTCAATTTTGAAAAAATAGGCTGATGAGATCACCTTTTGTCCGTGTGTGTGTGCGTGTGCGTGTGTGTGTGTGTGTGTGTGAGGTATGTGTGTGTCCCCCCCTAATAAATTCTAAACGGCTGGAGCGATTTTAATGAAACTCGGTAAGTTCATAGCACTATTCCGGGCGACCCCGACCGTGCCCTCGAAATTTTGTTACTTCTCACCAATACAACATGGCGGCTGTGCGAAATATCACACCAACATTCAATATTTCCGAAACTATACCGATATCAACCTGAAATTTTTACGGTGATAAAGGGAACTACTAGAAGTTCACCTATGTGACTCTTGAAATACTGGTAACTACATGACCAACATGGCGGCCAAGCGAAGTTGCGACGTTTAATTAGACGTTTCTCGTGATTTAACCAACCAAACGCAATAAAACTTGGTACAGTATATGTTAATACACATTGTAATGCACAGACATCTAACTTCGTTCAATTGTTTACATAACCACAAGATGGCGGTTGTGCGAAATATTACATCAGCATTCAATATCTCTGAAACTATTACCGATATCAACCTGAAATTTTTTACGGTGATAAAGGGAACTACTAGAAGTTCACCTATGTGACTCTTGAAATACTGGTAACTACAAAACCAACATGGCGGCCAAGCAAAGTTGCGACATATAAATAGACGTTTCTGGCGATTTAACCAACCAAACGCAATAAAACTTGGTACAGTATATGTTTATACACATTGTAATGCACAGACATCTAACTTAGTTCTATTGTTTACATAACCACAAGATGGCGGCTGTGCGAAATATTTCACCGGTATTCTATATCTCTGAAACTATTAGCGGTATCACCCTGAAATTTTGTACGGAGATAAAGGGCACTACTGGAAGTTCATCTATATGATTTTCAAAAACCGGTTAACTACAAAACGAACATGGCGGCCAAGCGAATTGGAAAATTTAAATAGACCTTTCTCGCGATTTAATGTTCCAAACGCAATGAATCTTGGTACAGGGAATGTTTATACACATTGTATGGCACAGGTATCTAATTTATTTCAACTGTTTACATAACCTCTATATGGCGGCTGTGCGAATTTTTAAATTAAGTTTTTATTTCTTTTGTCGTAATCATGCGATCGAAGTGAAAGTTTGAATAATGAACCTACGCAATAATTTTCCTTTAATGGTACATGACTTTATGGCCTATACATATAACAATCCAACATGGTGACCATCCGAAATATTTAGATGGATCTCAATACCTACGATCCATTACAGCAATCACACTGATTTTTTAAATTTTCATAGGGGCTATGAACATAAGTTCGCCTATTGACGTCAGAAAAGTTGGATGGCGCAGCCACGCGGCAGAATGTTGAAGCTGTAACATTGTGACTGGTGAGATTTATTTAGATGGTGAAGCATTGACGTCGTGATGGAAACAGAAAGAAATTTGTCAAATTCGAGGAGGTACTGCTCTGTATACGGTTGCAAATCGTATAAAACAGCTACGAAATATCTTCACTACTTTCCTGTACAAAAAGTTCAGAGAGAAAGATGGGCTTCGGCGCTGTCAATTGGAAAACGTGTTACTTGTTACATGCAGTGTGCAGTCTGCACTTTTGTGAAGACAACTTCTTTCCACCGGTACTGTTGATAATTGATAGTTATTGTCTCTAATTTGTATTCACATGGATTTAGCTACATCAAAAATACTGATAAACTTATAGCCTATTACTTCTGTGCCGTACAAAGAATGTAATCCGCTCTTCGTAAACTTATTTTAGGGGTTCTTCCGATTGGAAATAGCCGAATGGTTAGAAAACTTAAGAGTAATGCTGTTCCTAGCCTTAATTTGCCAGAGAATTTATATTCTTGCCTTTGAACAGCAAGTATGTAGGTCATTGAAGTATGATTTGGCTTAAATTGTGTTTTTGGCTATGATCTCCCTACTGTTGAATTTAGTTAATTAAAATGTAAAATCTTAGTTTTAAGTACCGGTTTGGTGACCCATCATCCCAGGCAGGCCTGCAACACCTATACTACTCAGGCAGATAGGTCACTTAGCCGTAATTTTGAAGTTATAGTGATGTTAAGTATACATATGCGGTAATGTAGAAGGAGACCGGATCGGCCTAGGCTATTCTAACTTTAATTAGTTCCCATTTCAGGGTTTTACAGTTTTGAGTGCGAATAGTTGGTTTGAAAGTTGTACAACAGTAAGGAAGAGTATGTTTTGTATAGGTTTTAATTGGTATTATGGTTTATGTCGAGCTGAGGAGTGAATTTGGTTTGGCTTATAGTGTAGTTTTTGATCTGTTGCGTTTGCTTATGACAAGTTCAAATGGAGACTCCAGCTTTGTTAAATATCTGTATTTTAAATATTTAATTAAATATATTGATAAAGAGGATGTCTCCATTTTAACTTGCCTGTGGCAAGAGATTAATAAATGAACATTCTTGCCTTTGAACAGCAAGTATGTAGGTCAATATTTGCAATATTGAAGTATGATTTGAGCATCCCAAGTAACGCTTCTTTGAACCCAAAACATTCATTCAAATTCAGGGTTGCTTGATTCAATTTATTATCAGGGAGTCGTCCTTTGTGTTATGTGATATATATATATATATATATATATATAGATATAGATATATATATATATATATATATTGTTAAATTAATAAAAACATCGATACCGCTAGGCTCCCAAGTACAGGCTTCATATATGTAACAGCAGACAGTAAATTAACTATCTACATGTGGGTAATATTTTTAACTGGTAGTAATTAGGCACTGCATTTAAATTGATTATAAAAATATTTCTATCAATGAAAGGAAATATGAAGTATTTTGCCATCATAAAATAGAAGCCATAACATACGCACACCCAATTACTTCACGTCACTATATCGCCGCCATATTGCAAACAGCTGACCGTAAGCTCCTCCCCCGTTTCGGACGTCAATAGGACTTTCAATAACCTGGTGATCACAAATCCAACATAGCGGCGGCGCGAAGTATAAATATTCACATGGACGTTTCTCGCAAGTTAACCATTCGAGTGCAGTGAAACTTGGTACAGTAAATCCTTATACGAATGTTAATCCACTGGCATCTAATTTATTTCAATTGTTTCCATAACCACAAGATGGCAGCTATGCGAAATTTTAAAATCTCGTTGTTACTTCTTGTGTCCTAATCATGCGAATGAAGTTTGAATGCTACACGTACACAATAATCTTCATGTAACAGTACATAACTCTAGGACCTACATAATTATATGAAGTCCAACATGGCGACCATCCGAAATATTTAGTCGGTTCTCAATATCGACGAATCTATTACAGCAATCAAATTGAAATGTTGTATGTTCATAGTGGCAATTAACATAAGTAGAATATATGAAAATAGGCTGTATAGTTCATCACGGAACTACTTGTTGAAAAATGTGATAAATAGGCTAAAAATGTCTTGATGACATTCCTCCAGGCAACCGTATAGAAATTGTCCAGATTCCTCCAGGCACTACAGGGAAAATACAGCCCTTGGATAAATTTTTCTCCCGGCAATGGAAAGCTTTGTATCGCCGTTTAACAGACATTGTGTCGGCTTGTGAAGACGTTCAGTTTGTTGTATATCAGAGAAACAGCGTAATGAAAATGCAATCCTTCATTCATTTTCAATTTTCTTCCCCACGCTTCAAGGACATGGTTAAATATTCGTGGTTCGCAAACAATTACTTAACGGGTGAGACCTTCCGAGTTCGAAGTGCCTGCGGAATTTTGTCTTCAGATAAGTAAGGAAAACTGTGAAGAACAATGTGGCCTCAAAGTGCATATTCGTTGTGCATGGTGCCAATAATATTTGTGTTATTATCATGCGATTAACGAACCTCATTTATGTTTCACATTCGATCCCTAACAATGAAGTGTCCTTGGCGCGTGGTAGCCTGCCAGTTCGTTCTCTCTCTCTCTCTCTCCAGCACAACTGCAACTCCACTTCACTGTGCGCCGCACGAGCCAGCAAGATGCAAGGGTTGTCCAGTATTTGCGTTGTCACACGGATTTTGTATCAAGATTTCGATACCTTTCAGTTCGCAATGGCAGCTAATTTTTTGTACATCGCCAATTTATGGTTTCCTCATCATCTCTACGAAATTTCATTGTGGGTTCCGATATGCCCTTATGGACAGTTCCCTTATTAGTATTGAGATGATGACCGCACACAAGTTTAAATTTAATTTCATCTCAAAATTAAAATGTAAGTAAACGTAGCGTTATAAATTTACATTTAGATGAATAAAGACCCAAAATCTATATACATTTTAAGTCTACCACCCCACCATCGCCCCCAGAATAAGCTAACAAGTGGTTCCGTGAAGAAATATACAGCCTATTTTCATATATCCTACTTATGATAGTTGACACTATCAACATACAAAATTTCAGTTTGATTGCTGTAATGGATTCGTAGATATTGAGAACCGACTAAATATTTCGGATGGTCGCCATGTTATATTTTATATATGTAGGTCCTAGAGTTATGTACTGCTATATGAAGATTATTGTGTACGTGTGGCAGTCAAACTTCAATCGCATGATTAGGACACAAGAAGTAACAAGGAGATTTTAAAATTTCGCTCAGCTGCCATCTTGCGGTTATGGAAACAAATGAAATAAATTAGATGCCAATGGATTAACATTCGTATAAGGATTTACTGTAGCAAGTTTCACTGCACTCGATGGTTAAATTGCGAGAAACGTGCACGTGAATATTTATACTTCGCGTCGCCGCCATGTTGGATTTGTGATCACCAGGTTATTTCAAGTCCTATAGGTGAACTTATGTTCATAGCCCCTATGAACATAAAAAAAATCAGTTTGATTGCTATAACAGATTCGTAGATATTCTGAGCCGACTTAATATTTCGGATGGTCGCCATGCTGGATTGTTAAATGTATAGGCCATAGAGTCATGTATCATTAAAGGAAAATTATTGCGTAGGTTCATTATTCAAACTTTCACTTCGATCGCATGATTACGACACAAGAAATAAAAACTTAATTTTAAAATTCGCACAGCCACCCTCTTGAGGTTATGTAAACAATTGAACTAAATTAGATACCAGTGCATTACAATGTATATAAACATTTCCTGTACCAGATTCCATTTCGTTTGGAACATTAAATCGCAAGAAAGGTCTATTTAAAATTTTCAAATTCGCTTGGCCGCCATGTTCGTTTTGTAGTTAACCGGTTTGTGAAAGTCTTATAGATGAACTTCCAGTAGTGCCCTTTATCTCCGTACAAAATTTCAGGGTGATACCGCTAATAGTTTTAGGGCCGGTTCCATCAACCTTGCGTTAAATTTGGCTAACGAAACGTTAGTTAACAAATCGTTATAATTTTAACATTCTGTTACAGATTACGTGTTCTACAAAACGTTTTAAGAAGTCGGTTAACAAACGATACGTTAAATGTCACTTGCTGTAAGGATCAAGGAAGCAGTGAACGGCATGGATGGTTTTTCAGACTTCTGAACTGTGCCTAGTCTACTTGTATTCATTTGTTTGTTATTCGTGAACTCAAGCGATGATGTTGCCGTTATCTGGAACTAGCGTAACGGCGATGGAAACATAAACAAACCGAACTGATGCTTTAACATGTGATTTGAGTAGATGGGTGTGCTCTTTTCTCGTATTTTCAGTTATTTTTATAATAATTGAGGGAAAGTGATGAGTAATTTATTTGCTCAGTTCCGCTGTGCTCTTCAAATTCAACAATTGCCATATCAATGCTTTAATTCAAAAAAAAAAAAAGAAGCTTTTCAGACGGAATGGAGTAGATTAGGCCTACTTCGCGTCGCAAAGCCGATTTCGAAGTACTGTATATGATCGTATGCGGCTGCCATTTTAAAAAGGAGATTTATTTATTAATAAACACTACCGGTAATGAATTTCTTAAAATAACCAATACCCTACATTCTCCCCTGCGTTACAAACTACGCGACTTTTAGCAGGGTCAAATTGACAGCTGTTCTTCCCTTGTGGCAAAAATTACTTTAGGGGTTGCTTTATCGTAGGCCTACATGTGGTTGTCTTTTTTTTTTTTTTTTACTTGCCCCATTGCTGCTTCAAATCTGTGAAGCTCAGTTTTCCTAATAATCAGGTGCCTATTAAAAATTTTAAAAATCTTTATAGTCAACTTGTAGGCAATATATATATCAACAAGAAGTTCCATGACGAACTAAAGAGGCTACTTTTCTTAAAATTTAAGACTCAAGCCAATGATTAATCTATATCGATCTATCTAGAATAATGACGAAATTAAGTTGATAATATCGACATTTCTAATTAGTTCGAAATACTGTATACCTGGCATAATGTAGCCTAATAGAGATCTACAGTTGGCAGCCCTGGTGACAGCATATATTCTTAGCTCCATCTCTTAAGGTACAGAATACAAAATTTGATTGAAGTCCAATGGATAGCGTTACAAGCAGTTAAACATTGGATCTAACAGCGAGCCTAAAATCATGTTGGCAACAATGACATACATGTATTGGTCAGAAGTAATCTGAAATAATATGATCTATTGTTGTGTCAATTTTGAATGAACTCCATGTTAGTATAGAAGTTGCATGCATTTTAAAATTGGACCTATCAGCAGGCTTAGAATCATGTTGGCAGCACTGGCGCAGGCCTATATTAGTTACTCAAAATTAATCTAGAATGCCAGGTACTATACGTATGCAAAGTTTAGAGCTGTTGGCTTGCATACTTTCTGATATATTGTTATTAGGGTGACAAAAATACAGACAGTATTTATTAACAGTTGGCAGCCCTGGTTATTCTTAAGAATCGGCATAGTCATATCTGTTATGGTACACGTAGCACACACGATATTTGGTTGAAATCCAAATGATAGTATAGAAGTTAAATGTATTTAAAGTTGGACTTCTCAGCAGGCTTAGAATCATGTTGGTAGCACTGACGTATATAAGTTAGCCCAAATTAATATAGAATGTCAGGTACTATACGTGTGCATAGTTTAAAGCTGATGGCTTGCATACTTTCTGATATATGGGTATTTGGATAAAAAGAATTGAGAGCATTTATTAACAGTTGGCATCCCTGGTGGCTCTTAAGAATATGCTCAGTCATATCCACTTATGTACACATAGCACATACGAAATTTGGTTGGAATCCAATTGATAGTGTAGAAGTTATATGCATTTAAAATTGGGACCTATAAGCAGGCTTATAATCATTTTGGCAACAGTGCCATGTATGGCCTCCTGGAAATTAATCTACAATATTATTATCTATACGTGTGCCAATTTTGAAATAGCTCCCATTCATACCTTCCAGGATATACAACATGGAGCTCAAATTTCAATTGCGACTTTTCAGCAGTTGGTAGCACTGACATCATTTTTAAATATGGCCGTGAGATATTCAGGTATAGATCTTTACTCCTACCAAATTTTGTTTCGATTGCTGCAGCCGTTTAGGAGTTGATAGGGGGGGGGGGGGGACACACACACAGCCAGACAGACAGACAGACAGACAGACAGAAGGACAGCCAGCCAGCCAGACAGACAGGGAGACAGACAGACACACATTTGCCCGATCTCATAAGTCTACTTTTTCCTCATTTTTGCAAAATGTGAAAAGTAGGCCAAAAAATCATTTTATCAATGCAGGGTGAAATGAGACATGCTGATTCACTAAATTTGGCTACCTACTTTATTAGGTACCGATTCCAAAGCAGTCTCTTTAATTTAAATTTGAAAGTCGACAGATTGGAAATTGATTTTCAATAGCTTGGAAGATGGTTCTAAGCTTGAATGGCTGAGAACTTAAAGCTACAGTTACCAAATTTATACGAGCGGATTTGAAAGAGAGCGAAGTCATCTGGTAGTTGCATGTTATAAGTATGAATGTCTGAATTTAGGGTGTAGTCACTGTTATGCAGGACATGGTTTTGTTTAATTATGTGTATTAGCATAGTTCCAAAATTATGTCTCTCCCCTCTCCCACCTTATTTAGCACTTGATATATTCCCTGTATTTTTAGCCTACTTTTCACATTTTGCAAAAATGAGGAAAAAGTAGACTTATGAGATCGGGCAAATGTGTGTCTGTCTGTCTGGCTGGCTGTGTGTGTGTCCCCTCCCCCTATCAACTCCTAAACGGCTGGAGCAATCGAAACAAAATTTGGTGGGAGTAAAGATATATACCTGAATATCTCACGGCCATATTTGAAAATGATGTCAGTGCTACCAACTGCTGAAAAATCGCAATTGAAATTTGAGCTCCATAATGGATATCTTGGAAGGTATGAATGGGAGCTATTTCAAAATTGGCACACGTATAGTTAATTTAATTTCGGTTTAATTTCCAAGAGGCCATACATGGCAGTGTTGCCAAAATGATTATAAGCCTGCTGATGGGTCCAATTTTTAAATGCATATAACTTCTACACTATCAATTGGAATTCAATCAAATTTCGTATGCGCTATGTGTACATGAACAGATATGACTGAGCGTATTCTTAAGAGCCACCAGGGCTGCCAACTGTTAATAAATGCTCTCAATTTTTTAAATCCAAATACCCATATATCAGAAAGTATGCAAGCTGACAGCTTTAAACTATGCACACGTATAGTACCTGACATTCTATATTAATTTGGAGTAACTTTTATACTACATGATTCTAAGCATGCTGAGAGGTCCAACTTTAAATGCATGTAACTTCTAAACTATCATTTGGATTTCAACCAAATTTCGTGTGTGGTATGTGTACCATAACAGATATGACTATGCCGATATTGAGAGTAACCAGGGCGGCCAACTGTTAATAAATGCTGTCTCTATTTTTGTTACCCTAATATCAATATATCAGAAAGTATGAAGCCAATAATTCTAAACTTTGCACACGTATAGTACCTGGCATTCTAGATTAATTTGGAGTAACTAATATAGGCCTACACCAGTGCTGCCAACATAATTTTAAGCCTGCTGATATGTCCAATTTTAAAATGCATGTAACTTCTGTACTAACTAATGGATTTCATTCAAAATTGACACAACAATAGATCATATTATTTCAGATTATTTCTGACCAATACATGTATGTCATTGTTGCCAACATGATTTTACACGTGCTGTTAGATCCAATGTTTAACTGCATGTAACGTCCATTCTATCTATTGGACTTCAACCAAATTTTGTATTCTGTACCTTAAGAGATGCCAACTGTAGTTCTATATTAGGCTGCATTAAGCCAGGTATACATTATTTCGAACTATTTAGAAAATTCGATATTACCAACTTAATTTCGTCATTATTCTAGTTAGATCCATATAGATTAATCATTTGCATGAATCTTAATTTTTAAGAAAAGTAGGCTCTTTAGTTCGTCACGGAACTTCTTGTTAGTGTTGTTGTCTGCTTATACAGGTAATACTGGACAATAATTTATTACTTACCAAGAGGGACATAGGTTGTGATTCAGAGATCACATGGGAAGCAATTGCTTCCAATTATTTGTACTGAGTTTCTGGCTTTTATCTTTCATCTTCACCTCTGTTGGTCTACTCGTTTTCTCCTGTGATCCCATTGATATTAGGTACCCTAGGCCTTGGGCACCAACTTTAAAATAACACAGGCCAGTGTTTCTCAATCTTCATGAGTCTGAGTTATGAAACTTCCTTGATTGTAGAGTCCAGTATCTGTAAATTTATCTGTGAGTACTCTAATCTGCATGTTATTAAATACTTCCTTTGCCACCTACATTCTGGGGGTCTAATATTGCATGTAATTAAATTAAGGTGATATATTGAAACATTGCAAAATGGTACCGTCTATATTAAATAGGTCTGTGCTATATTAAAGTGCTGAATGGTCTGAATGTTCATTATCATCAGCTAAGTCTAGTAACAAAAGATTCAGTGCTTTTTTGTAATATTTGTCATGTTTGGTTTTTATATTTTGCTGTTATTTTGGAATATTGGTAGTCATTCTCTCCAAAACGAAATATTAGGTTATTTGAAATATATAAATGGTCTTGAGGGAATATCTCGCCTCGGAGGCATCATATCTGTTGAGTAAGTATAAAATATATGACCGTAGTCAGGATTTGAATCCAAATTGCCTGCAGTCGAGACAGAAGCTTATCGAGGCCAAAATGTGAACATGCTTCATGTAGGATACATTTTCTTGTCCTAGTGTGAGGGACGTTGCGGTGGCTTCTGGAATGACGTGGCGATGTCATCCTCAGATGATTAGAATCTGTGACTGATGGAAGAACAAGCATATGAGAGATAAGTGGGGTGAAGCAGAAAGAATGTGTGTGTCTGATAAATTAGATGATATGAGATGGTTAAGGAGAATGATTGAAATAGAAATATAAGTACAATTGACTATATGGAGGAAGGGTAAGTAGAGGCAGGTTACCAAAGCACTAATTATACCTGAGTGAAATGATAGCAGCTTTCTGTAGGTCTAGGAGACTGAGGATAATGCATTGAATGATCATAAAATCAGTCAAGAGGAAAACAGAGGCATAATATTGAAACTTGAATTTAGAAGGGGGGATTTGGTTAATGTACAACTGTGTTGCGATGAGTTGATATTATTTAACATTTATTCATTCCAGTTAAGACTCTTACATGATCAGCTTTATCACTCATGCTTCAAACAGTATTCCCAGCATTAGGATACTGATACCTAATAGTTGTTAAACATTGAGTCTTGAGGAACAAGTTACTGATAACCTGGTGGTGATAAAGCATTCTCAATGGACTTGTGATTTTTTTCAGGAGCAAGGTACTTACAATCTGGTGATAAAAGGTGATCCAAATTCAGAAGAGATAAATGTGGAGACATTCAAAGATGAAGTCGATATTGAGGTAACTTGACTTGTTTTTGTTTGAGTTTCAGTTCCCTTGTTACAAGTTGTTTGAATCATGGAGTTTCCCTTGGCCAGATTTTTGTTTGTTATTTGGTTACAATCTTTTAATTTTGGAAAATGTAGATAAATATTGTTGTCCATAGTAGTTCTGCATTTAGGAAAGACATAGTTAAAGAAATTGACTAGAAGAGTATTTTGTATAGTCACAAGCAGCTAGCAGTAGAGGGCTGTAAGGATTATATGCAGTTTTGGAATGAAGAAAAGTGTGGTGCAAGCTGTATTTGAAAAAAATAATAATAAAAAAAGCAACGGACTATTTGTAACCATATAAGATGGTCTAATATGGTAGTTACGTGTCGATGAAATACTGTCGAGTAAGCTGACTTGATCGATTTTTTTGGGACAGGCTATGATAATTTAGGGCCTGACATTTGCAGGTAACTTAAATGTTGCACACTGGAATGATTTGAAACTTCACAAAATGTGTATGGCGAATGTGTTCTATGTTGGAATAATTTTGGTCAAAATAAGGTCAGTCATTAGTGAGTTCTTAAAGCATAACTGAAAGGTTGGTACGACCTATCACTGAGAGTGAACAACATTGTAGGCACATACATTTTATAAACTGTTTTATAGTGATGTGTACTTCCTTTCTACAAATCTTGGTCCAAATTGATTAGTCATTTGCATGGATTTGTAGAGTATGTGTAAGGTTGGTATTAATGGTTACTGATTTCTAGATGTAGCTGACCAGTAAACAAATTTAAGACCAGCATGGTAGCATCCATCTTATCCTTACAGCTAGAATATTAAAAATAAATTGTCTTTGTTGTTGAGTCATTAAGGCTATTATTACTATTAAACCACTGGTTTCTATATATTTATATCTCTGGTTTTAGTTTGTGTTCGAAGAAGTAACATAAGTAAAAGCCTTACTGAATTTTAGTCTTTAATAAGGAAAGTACATGGCCATTGACTGCATTAATGAAATTATTAATAAGCAAAGATCTGACACACACAGGTCTTGATTATGTAAGCAATATGAAGTAAAACAGTTGACAGATCATCATGTCCTCTTAAATTAACAAAACTATTATAGGACATAGTGCCATATTAACAACGAGAATATTACCACAAGGGGTTTATGGCTTGCCTTGCGGTTTTTGTACCTAAAAGCATGTATAGTATATTCATCTATAACAGTAGGATGTGATGGATAATAAAAAAGAATTCGAAGATAGTTACTCTACTTTCATTGAGCTGCCCTGTACAGTTACATTGTTTAGTTATTTATAGTATGAAGATATGTGGTCTATGTAAAATAAAATATTTCTTCACTTCCTTAGGATTTGAAAGAAACCCAGGATGAAGAATGTGATGAAAGTCAAAGCCATTTAAATCAGTAAGTGATCCACTTTATAAGTAAAAATATTCCTTCCTTTTAAGAATGAGTACAAACAATGCTGGATAGGAGTACAATTTGTTTGTGCCATCATATATATTGTGGAATGTAACTCGTGCACAGAAATGCAATTTGTAATAGATAAAGGTGCGGTGAATGTAATATCGCAAGTTATGTGTTCATTCTTGCCCAACCACAACTGTGTTGATTTCTGACTTTTCACACTAGTTTTGTGTTATATTGCTTTTACTACAGCTATTTCTTACATCATATGTCATATATTTTTTATCACTTATTTTATTTACATGAATTATTGTATTTAATATTGATAACAAGTTTTCCACTATTCACTACAACTTACTTTTATTAAGATTTACCTGTATGTACCTATATAATTGTGGTACATGTTTCAGTTTTGTAAAAACCTTCCTCAGCCATAACATTCTCATATGGGCCAAAACCACCATAAAGTGCGATTCAAACAAATAAAATCAAAAAACAATGAGATGATATAGGCCTATCACTAAAACTGATGATATATTTTTCGGAGATAAGGAATTGGAAGTGGTGAAACACTTCAAATACTTGGGAAGTGAACTGACTGATGATATGTAAATTAGCAGAAGAATACAACTCGGGAGTGCTTTCTACCAACAGGTACGGAGACTAGTATGGAACAAGGATATACCAATTAAGGCTAGGAAGTTATGTACGAAGCATGTTATGTTCCTATAATGACATATGCAGCAGAAACTTCGACAATGACTAAGAGGGATGAGAACAGAGTACAGGCAGCTGAGATGAGATTCCTGAGAAGTATGGTCCAGAAAACGAGGAGTGACAGAGTGAGAAATGATGATATATGGAAAGAACTGGGAGTACAGAAACTAAATGATAAACTGGAGCAAAATTGAGTTGGTTTGGACATGTCAAACGGATGAATGAAGTAAGGCTACCAAGACGAGCACTGGAACGACGGACGACAGGGAAGATAGGACGAGGAAGACCAAGAATGCGTTGGATGGACTCGGTGAAGTATAGCATTAGAAAACGGAACCTGGATTGGAACACCGTGTCAGAAGAAGAATGGTGGAACGACAGAACAAAGTGGAGAGGAACCATATTTGCCCCCACCCAGTGTCAGCTGGAAAAGGGGAAATGAAGATAATGATGATGAGTCTATAAGATATTTTGTTAAGATATTGAAAGTGGTCCAGTTCAGTGCAAACAGTGACGAGGTCGACTGCTCTCATCCAGACTGTGTGCGACTCAAATAGCTTAGTAGACACTGCAATCTTGACTGACCAAGAGTTTAGTGCTTTTCAGTCGGTCAACACGAATGTACCCAAAAGAGATGGGTTATGCCCTAATCCTGAAATAAATTACATGAGATTAATAAAACACTAGGATGACCAGTTTCGATCGTCAAGCGATCATCATCAGATTCAATACACTTAGGCTATAAAATCTATGTTTGAAATACAGGTGAAAATATTTACAATATGTACAATTATTTAGTTGCAGTATTGGTACTGCAACTGTCAGTGTATGCTAAATGCAGTATATATGTTAGGTGAAATGCTAAATGGTGATGGCTATCTGGAGATTGTACTTTAGAGAGATTATATGGTTTAAACTATGGTTAAACTATAAAATTTTAGGCTAACTACTTATCTGATTGTCTTCCGTACTACAGCTATTCACAGTTTCCGTGCTCACTTGAACTCGCTGTGCAGTCGACTGCGGTGTTTATCTTAACGACTGGTTTTTCCCTGCCTTCCCCCCCTGTCCCTACGTGCTGTGGGGAGTGATCGCGATGTGTTTATGTGAGGTGTTGCCAACCTAGATAAGATGTATGTTATTGAATGAGGTGGATCTACAACTATTAAAGACCGTGGATTAGTCCTCGCCACGCGTGGAGCATAACCCATTCGAACTAAGCGTTGACGGTCTTATGAGGACGTCCCGGCACCTTTAATACTGCCTCTAATATGGGCCTTGGTTTATTGCAGAAGAAAAGTACATCGTACACCTGATCCAGATAACATTTACCTATTAAAACCCCCCTAATTTCCCCCCTTTTTGTTATCTAGCTTGGCTGTGTCGCTAAATTGTGTTTTGTTTCCGACAGGGTGTGTTTTTTAGTAGCGTGAAGAGGGGTGAGCTCTCCATGAACGTGTGTTCATTTAGATTGTTGGGATTGTTTCGTTTGGCTAGGTGTATCTCGATTGCTTCCTTTATGTCAAGAGCTCTGCCTTTCGATTCGTGATGGAATATTTTAAGGTCCGACTCTATGTTGGTAAAGCTATGCCCTGCGTCACACATATGTTCGCACACGGCTGAATGTGTTCCGTATCTTATCGCATTTCTATGTTCATTATAACGTGTGTCTACTCGCCTTCCACTCTGCCCGATGTAATTAGCTTGACAATCGGTGTCTTGGCACGTTATAGAATATACCCCTGACCTTGAATACGGGTCACGTTTATTTAGATTACTATTTAGGAGGTGCCTAGCGGTTGTGTTTTTCGTCGTGAAAGCTATCTTTATGCCTTGCTTTTTGAATAGGTTAGTGATTTTATATGTATTCGCATTCACATAGTTGAAACGCGCAAATTTTTTCTCATTACTGTCCGGTTTGGGAATCGTTTTATCTTTATTTTTATGTTTGGCTATAATTTGATTTATTTTGCTTGGCGAGAAGTTGTTTTCCTTTGCTATTTGCATAATAGTTCTTATTTCCTTATTATAGTTGTCTTTTGACATGGGTATGTTTAAAGCCCTGTGCACCATTGAATTGAAACCCGCTAGTTTGTGCGTACTGGGGTGATTAGACTGATTGTCGATTGCATGCGAGGTTTGTGTTGCTTTCCGGAATATGGAATATGAAAGGTCGTTGTCTTTACGTTCAATAGTTATATCGAGATAATTTATTTTCCGGTCTATTTCGGATTCCTTAGTGAATTTGATAGAATGGTGAAGGCTATTAATGGATTGGAGAATTGTTTCTTCGCTTGTTAGTTCAGTATCGTAGATGCAAATTACATCATCTACGTATCTTTTCCATATTACTATTCCCTTTGTTGAAGTCTTTTCTAAGAACGCATTTTCTAGTGCATTGATGAAGATGTCAGCGATTAACCCACTTAGTGGCGATCCCATTGCTAGGCCTTCTCTCTGTGTGTATATACGATACTGAACTAACAAGCGAAGAAACAATTCTCCAATCCATTAATAGCCTTCACCATTCTATCAAATTCACTAAGGAATCCGAAATAGACCGGAAAATAAATTATCACGATATAACTATTGAACGTAAAGACAACGACCTTTCATATTCCATATTCCGGAAAGCAACACAAACCTCGCATGCAATCGACAATCAGTCTAATCACTCCAGTACGCACAAACTAGCGGGTTTCAATTCAATGGTGCACAGGGCTTTAAACATACCCATGTCAAAAGACAACTATAATAAGGAAATAAGAACTATTATGCAAATAGCAAAGGAAAACAACTTCTCGCCAAGCAAAATAAATCAAATTATAGCCAAACATAAAAATAAAGATAAAACGATTCCCAAACCGGACAGTAATGAGAAAAAATTTGCGCGTTTCAACTATGTGAATGCGAATACATATAAAATCACTAACCTATTCAAAAAGCAAGGCATAAAGATAGCTTTCACGACGAAAAACACAACCGCTAGGCACCTCCTAAATAGTAATCTAAATAAACGTGACCCGTATTCAAGGTCAGGGGTATATTCTATAACGTGCCAAGACACCGATTGTCAAGCTAATTACATCGGGCAGAGTGGAAGGCGAGTAGACACACGTTATAATGAACATAGAAATGCGATAAGATACGGAACACATTCAGCCGTGTGCGAACATATGTGTGACGCAGGGCATAGCTTTACCAACATAGAGTCGGACCTTAAAATAATCCATCACGAATCGAAAGGCAGAGCTCTTGACATAAAGGAAGCAATCGAGATACACCTAGCCAAACGAAACAATCCCAACAATCTAAATGAACACACGTTCATGGAGAGCTCACCCCTCTTCACGCTACTAAAAAACACACCCTGTCGGAAACAAAACACAATTTAGCGACACAGCCAAGCTAGATAACAAAAAGGGGGGAAATTAGGGGGGTTTTAATAGGTAAATGTTATCTGGATCAGGTGTACGATGTACTTTTCTTCTGCAATAAACCAAGGCCCATATTAGAGGCAGTATTAAAGGTGCCGGGACGTCCTCATAAGACCGTCAACGCTTAGTTCGAATGGGTTATGCTCCACGCGTGGCGAGGACTAATCCACGGTCTTTAATAGTTGTAGATCCACCTCATTCAATAACATACATCTTATCTAGGTTGGCAACACCTCACATAAACACATCGCGATCACTCCCCACAGCACGTAGGGACAGGGGGGAAGGCAGGGAAAAACCAGTCGTTAAGATAACCACCGCAGTCGACCGCACAGCGAGTTCAAGTGAGCACGGAAACTGCGAATAGCTGTAGTACGGAAGACAATCAGATAAGTAGTTAGCCTAAAATTTTATAGTTTAACCATAGTTTAAACCATATAATCTCTCTAAAGTACAATCTCCAGATAGCCATCACCATTTAGCATTTCACCTAACATATATACTGCATTTAGCATACACTGACAGTTGCAGTACCAATACTGCAACTAAATAATTGTACATATTGTAAATATTTTCACCTGTATTTCAAACATAGATTTTATAGCCTAAGTGTATTGGATCTGATGATGATCGCTTGACGATCGAAACTGGTCATCCTAGTGTTTTATTAATCTCATGTAATTTATTTCAGGATTAGGGCATAACCCATCTCTTTTGGGTACATTCGTGTTGACCGACTGAAAAGCACTAAACTCTTGTTTACTAAGGCAACACTGAAAATATGGCTTCAAACACCACAATCTTGACTGACCATTTAGCAACAATCACATACTCACACTGAGCAAGCGGATTTGGAAGTCAATCACCACTTTCAGTATCTTAATAAAATGTCACATAGACTATAACTAACAAATAATGACCAGTTGCATTATTTTGCCTACTAGTGAAAATAAATAAGTGTACCTATTTTAAATACTTGCACTCATACATTTGGACAGATATAGTGGCCTGGGTATGATGGATCTGGTGACCGCTTTACGATCGAAACTGGTAATCCAAGTGTATTTATTAATCTCATGTAATTTGTTTTTAGGGAATAGCCCAATCACAATTGGGTACAATCATGTTGACCGACTGAAAAACATCAAATGTCGATAATGAACCAAGGCGTTTTGTGACAACTGCTTGTCCTATTATAAATATCAGAATTGTTTGAAGACGTGAGTTAACCACGTCATGTTGCGCCTCCTTAGGAGCCCATATCAAAACACAATTCCCTTCTTCCTGATCTCCTGAACTAGAGAGTACAGTCACGATCTTTTCAAAGGATATCCATCACATTTATTGAAGTTCCTAGGGTGGTTTAGCTATTTCTATCGCATCTCGAATGATTCTGGGTGTGAAATTGTTCTTCATACAGATGGCAGATATATCATCAAAAAGAATTTGATGGTCTGTATAGCATGGTCAGTTAATGCAGACATATCTGGTTGACCAAGATGTGTGCGGCTATGATGTTCTATCAGGTTTTGATGGAATATTGAAGAGTGGCGCAGTGTTTATAGACCTCACAGCTGCAAATGATACGGTGTGGAGAGAAGGTTTAATGTGCAAATTCATCAAACTTACGGGATATAATGCCAGCGCTCATAAATAACATGCTGTCGAACAGGGTGATCCAGGTAGAGATCGATAGTAAGCATAGTAAGCTTGAAGTGCTTAACAATGGTCTACCTCAAGGATCTGTGCTGTCCCCTTTATTGTTCAACCTGTATATTGCGGATATTCCTTCTACTACCTCCCGTCAATTTGCTTATGCTGATGACCTTGCTATTGTTACTCTACAATCCACTGTGACTAAGGTACAAGAAATCTTAAATGCAGACCTTGATATTCTATGTGAGTGCTTCAAAATGTGGTGTCTGATTCCAAGCGTCAGCAAAACAGAACCTGCTTTTTCCACCTCTAAAACAGGGAGGCAAATTTAACTTAAGCTGTCTCGCTCCATGGTAGGGCTCTATCCCACAACCCCTATCGCAACTACCTTGGAGTAACTCTGGATCGAACATTATCCTTTAAGACACACGTGATTTAGAGTGCTGCTAAACTGAGGACAAGGATCAACATTATCATGAAACTGGCCGGCTCTACATGGGGAGCTTCTGCATCCGTTCTTCGATCATCTGCGATGAGACTGGTAGAGTACTGTTCTTCAGTATGGTTGAACAGCCCACATGTTACGAAGTTCGACAGTGTCCTGAATCAGGCAATGCGCATCATCAGTGGTACAGTTAAATCTACTCCTTTTTTTCTGGTTGCCTGTGCTGAGCCATACAGAACCACCAAGGTTAAGGAGATATAATCATCTGATCCGTGAGTTCACAAAAATACCCGTGAATGTAGCCCTCCCAATTCATGAAGACATAATTCATGAATTTGGTCGATTAGAATCACGTTCTCCATCTGTATTAAAAGCTCAAGAGTTGGTTAGGAGAGGGCCTTACATTTCATCAGAATGGCAACAGGAGTGGAACAACACAGCTCCGAAGGAATGGCAGTCACTACTTTGTACCCGGCACCCACCAGCCACGTAAAATGTGGGTTGCCCTTAACTGGGTACAAACCAACCCTGGGCGGTGTGGCTCATTGCTGCATAAGTGCGGCATGACAGCGTGACCTAACTGTGACTGTGGTGTGCCAAGACACACCATCCGTCACATTGTTACAGAGTGGTGTAACAGGACACACTTGGTATTGCTGTAAGACTTTGTGCAAGCCTCCATAAAGGCTATAGAGTGGCTGGACAATTTGGATTTGAATCTCTTAATGTATCAAGTGCCAAATTGATTGTTTTATAGATGTTACATTGTTTGTAATGATGTTATATAGCTTATTTTGTGTACTTTGTCATAAGATTAATAATAATAATAATAATAATATAACCATTGTAAGTCTCCCACGTGTCTGGTCAACATACATACATAACCTTAGTAACATGAAATTCTGTATATTCAAGCACAATAAAGACCAACTGAGACTTAAACTGATCGCAAAGATGATTGCAGTCTTAAATATTTCGTTGACATTGTGTCTGTTGGAATATTGCTAAACCTATCCATGACAGATTGCTCGTATGGCGGGAGGGCCAAATTCAAATGAGGAGAAATCTGCGACAATGTGTATTTTGGTTTAGGATTTAGCCCCTCATTAATCTGTCTCATCAAGTAGCAATTCTTTTAGAATGTTTCGGCCAGGATCACAAATTAATTCTGTCACATCTCAAGCAATGATTGTTGTGAGGTAACCCCACAAAGATAACTTTTATAGGTGGGTTTATGACAAACCATATATCCCTGGCTGCCGTCATATTGCTTGTAAACTAAGACATCCAGAAAAGACAAGCAACCTTCATTTCCAGAGTAAACCTGTTTCAGTATTCAGATTTTGATTGTTCAAATGATCCAGGAACATGGATAACATGAGTTTGCCATGGACCCACATAACGACAAACCTTAACCGGAAGGCTTGAGGTTGCAGGACTGGAATGTAGATGCACATAGTATATAGAATGACTGTTAAGTTCCTTTTGTTAAAAGATCTGTCATCTGTATGGAGAAAGATTTTACTACCAGAATCATTCAAGAGGCTATAGAAATGTTAACACCGTAAGAACTTAAATAAAAGTGTTGGTTATCCTTTGAGCAGATCTTGACTATCCTCAATAGTTAAGTCATCACCTTGTCCTTTGACTCATAAGGTCATAGAGCAGGGAATTATGTTTGGACTTCCTATCTAATGTCATTTAATATTTATTAGCCCTCTTCTTCAACTAACTGTAACATTCAACATGTGCTGGTTCAGTGTTATTATTATTATTATTATTTTAAATTTTGATCTATTAGCCTCAAAGGTACTCTCTGGGGAGTATAAAAGTGCTTGAAATTGCCTTACATTGTAGAAAGCACTTGCACTGTACTTTCACATGGCCTAGTTAGCGATCGTAGCATAAAGATAGGGCATAGTGACCTTTGTAGAGCTGAGGCCTGGTCTTTCACTTGGACAAAGAGCAGTTATTAGTTCTGTAGTTCTGGTGATTAGAGCAGGCGATGGTGAGTGTATATAGCCAAGTAAATATGATGTAGTTTAGTAGGTACTGTAAGAGAGACATGGTAGATCAGCTGACACTAACAGAGATCCATGAGCCAAACAAAATGAAGCGGAAGCAGTGACGTCATGGCGAGGCCGAAAGAAGATAGCCATGTTGTGAAATTAGTGTGTGAGTACACGTAGAGCGAGAATCAAATATACGCTAGAATATACTTATGGTTGGTTGGTTCCTTAGTTTAGGGGCTGCGACAACGCGGTCATGTAGCCCCGTGTACTTTGGGTGTGTGTAGAATCTGTCTGATAACCGGTGTTAATTGTGATGACTGTATTAGTGTGTGTATCTGTTTTTTAATTCAAGTAGAGACTGCAACTTTGAATTTTCAAATAGTTCCTACTTTTGCCGCCAAACGCCACCGTCAACGACTACTAGGCCTAGTTCAGAACTAGCTACTAGACGCCACCGCAGTCGGCTCTTGGCAACGAACGTAGCAACCTAAGAGCGTTGTTTACATTCTTAACCTATCCAATTTAGTTTCACACAGGTGTAATTAGAGGAAAGATCTTTAACATGCCATAAATCTATGACATGGGACCGCCGGCTTTACTTCCCCTCCGAAGGAAGGCATACTGAGGGATTTTTAACGCTCTTAAAAAATCCGACGGCTTCGGCCGGGTTTGAACCCGCTATCTTGGGCATAGAAGCTCAGCATGCTACCAACTACGCCACCGAAGCCGCCAGAATATACTTATGCACGAAGTGTAAGTGATATGTCCATTGCCAAATATACATTATTTAAGTAAGTAGTAACATAAGTGAATATAGATGACGTGGAAAGATTAATAAGTTAAGAATATATAAATTTGCTGCAGTAACAGCTGTCAATACAAGGGAATGCGTGGTAATTAGGGTAACTCCAGGGGAGATGGAAGGGCCTAGCAGCAAAAATAATGAAGTAGGTAGTTAAAATATGAAAACATCAAGGATTAAATCTGGGCACAATAAGAACGAAGAATTAACTTCTTCTTCTTCTTCTTCTTCTCCTTCTTCTTCTTCTTCTTCTTCTTCCTAGCATTAATCCCTTGCGGGGTCTGCTATTTTGCTATATCTCCTCCACTCCTTTCTGTCGTTGACATCTTCTGGTGTTAGGCCAACAGCGTGCATGTCAGCCCTGATGTTGTCAGCCCGCCGCTTTGCAGGTCTTCCACGTGGTCTTGTTCCACCCGGGTTGATGTGAAGTGCTGTCTTTGCAACTGAGTTGTTCTGTCTCTCACGACGTGACCGTACCAGCGTAGACGTGCCTCCCCAACCTTCTCGACAATTGGTGCAACACCAAATCTTCGCTGGACGTCTGTGTTCCTTGCGTGGTCACATCGGGTCAGCCCCATCGACCATTGGAGCATTTTCATTTCCATTGTATGCAAAATTTGCTCATGTTGTTTGCTCATTGGGCGACATTCAGTCCCATAGATTGCTGCTGGGCATACCACAGACGTATAGATCTTTGCCTTTAAATGCAGAGGCACCTTTTTTATCACAGAGAACTCCAGTCACTCATCTCCACTTGAGCCAGGCTGCGTTTATGCCTTCCTTCAGAGGGGAAGTAAAGCCGGCGGTCCCATGTCATAGATTTATGGCATGTTAAAGAACCTTCCACTAATTGCACCTGTGTGAAGCTAAATTGGATAGGTTAAGAATGTAAACAACGCTCTTAGGTGTCTACGTTCGTTGACAAGAGCCGACTGCGGTGGCGTCTAGTAGCTAAGTTCTGAACTTGGCCTAGTAGTCGTTGACGGTGGTGCTTGGCGGCAAAAGTAGGAACTCCTTGATAAATTCTAAGTTGCAGTACTTAAATTAAAAAACAGATAACACACACTAATACAGTCATCACTATTAACACCGGTTATCAGACAGATTCTACACACACCCAAAGTACACGGGGCTATATGACCGTGTTGTCGCAGCCGCTAAACTTAAGAACCAACCAACCCTCATCTGAGTATCAGGAGTGGCGTCACAATTTGAAGTGACAAAGGACCTTAAGTTCTTAAAATGCATGCATGGTCCTCTGCAGATTTTCTGTGCTGATACTGATGGTACCTCTGGTTTGGAGGCCACATTCCAGGTAATCTGTCTGCTGGATATTGATGTGTAGTCCATTTTCAGCCAGTCTGTCGTTCCACGTTTGAACCCTGTGCTGGAGTTCAGGGCGGGTTTCTTGGGCAAGTACCACATCATCCGCATAGAGAAGGGTCCAGGGATGGTCTGTATGTATGTCGTTGCCGTATCCATGCAGAGGATGAATAACAGTGGCGATAGAGCAGAACCCTGATGAACACCCACAGTGATTTCAAAAGGTGGGGAGACTCCAGCTAGACTCCGAACTACAGTAGTGGCATTGCGTTACAGAAGTTGCACCCAGCGTACATATTCCTCAGGGACCCCTTGACAACGAATAGCTCGCCAAATAAGATCATGAGGGATACGGTCAAAAGCTTTTTCTAAATCGAGAATTCATTCAAATAAAACATGTACTTGACCAGATATTGGATTGAGTGTAATATGTGTTACAATGGCCTGAAGATTACATAAACGCTAGTGATGCTGAATTACATGTATTTTAAGTTATCAAAATTGGAAGGGTCTGACGTCACAACCCTGATAAGAAGAGAAGATGATTAGTAAAAAAAGAAAGTTCCTATGCTACACTGAGGAACATCGAATCGTGCATTCTTTTCTAGATCTACATGTTGAATACCTGTTAAGCTTCCTGCCAAGGCTATATTACAGGCGAGCACATGTTTATATCACTCGCAATTTGCATGAGGATAGGCCTGTAAACCAGTTTCTTAAAACATTTTTGACTCACAAAGTTAGCTATTTTTACAGTAAAGTTGCGGAACAAATACAAATACAGAACAAGAAAAGAACAGTTAGCGCACGGTGCTAAGTAAAGGACGATTATGAGAGAAGTATGAAATGTACTCTCGAGTCGTCAAGTGATTACGAAATCGGCTAAGCACGGATCGACGCAAGTACTATTTCGTATCATCTAAATGGATTGATTATTATTCATCTCAAGATTAAACGTATCTCACATAAACGAGAGGAACGTTTTGCCTGGAGTACTTTTCAGATCGATATTTAGATCACCTCAGAGAATGATAAACATTTTGACTTACACATTGTTTTATACAACTTTATATCGAGAAGTTTTGGGGCTTATAAACCATTAACTTAAGTTCAATTCGAAAAAATCCTCCGCATTTTTCATCCAAGAACCGGGTGTAATCTATCTCCTTAATCGTTGTCTCAACAGCGCCAATGTTACCAATTTCCATCGAGCGCAGTTGTGACACGTTTGACTTGTAGGAATTCGCTATCAAATTTAAGCTGCTCGTGTTCTGAGGTTTGGGGCATCGAATCATCTTTCTCCAATATACCTACACCTCCAAATTCGAATGAATTTCTCTTGAATTGCGAAATGGTACGATAGCCGCATAGGCAAGAATGAGATGCGGGTAGTATCTGCGTGCAAGGAGCAAGGTGCGCAGTAAACCGTCGCACTTTCAATGAGTAATATGCAAATTTTGACTTGACTCCCAGCCCCAAAACATATCCATGTTAAAAATAGAAGACATTGACGCTGGTATAATCACATAGATTGCCACATTGAATTAATTACTTTTAAATTATTGTGATGTTTGATGTTAAGTTTAAGAACGTTCTATGCAAGCCCTATGTGATGGTTTATTACACAAAGAAGGAAGAGATCTAGAAACTTGAGTTTGTAGATCCAGTAGTTGATCTGATGAATAATAGAATAATAGATATGAAGCGTAGAGAGATTGAACCTGTTCATGAGACTTTAGATAAAACTTTTGGCTTAGCAAGACATAGCTTGAAAGTTGTACCACACTTTCTGTCTCCGTGTGGAATGAGTTATCACACTTGACTACAATGGGACCTTTAAGTCAGCTGTCTGGTGATGAAGGAAGCGGGCGGCCGTGGCTCATAGATGATAATACCAAACTCAGGATGATTTACGCCCTCTGGCATTGATGTGCAGAAGAACGACGTGGTGGATTCGTGGAAATCCTGCTGGAGTCGTCCATGATGATTGGAAATTAGTCAGACGAGGGGTAACGCTCTCAGGCGTTGGCTAGAAGAAGGACGTTCAGTTGTCGGCATGCAGTAGTACGCCTAGCGGAGTCGAAGGGACCCCTCTGTTGGTTAAATTCAGGATCAGAGTGACGCTCTCTGACGACAGCTAGTAGAAAGATGCCCTGGCGTCGGCGTGCAGCAGTACGCTAAGCGGCGTCGTAGAGACTCTTCTGGTGTGGTCAGTGATGTAGAATAAAACATCGGGCAGAAAGCAGCCTGGCAATCTATAGCAGATGATAAGTTTCCAGACGGAGCTGAAGTCACGTGGCAGGTGATCAGCGAAGCGATTGGTGGCTTACCAGAGCATCCGATCGGCAACAGTCATTGACGGCAGAGAGCATGGCGGCCATGTTGCTAAGCACTCAGTGTAAATACACGTGAGAAGGGTGAAGTAACTATTCTGAAACAGCTCTTACACAAAAGTTTAGCGTATGATGAAATGAATATTCACACTCAAATTGGGAATGTACGATTATACTGCATACATTCGCAAAAGCGAACAGGAGATGGGTAAAGATACTTGACCTATTCAAACCTCATGGGGAATAACAAAATGATACAGAAGCACATTCGCAAAGGTGAACTAGTAGCATCTTAAAATCGCAATAGGACCAAATTCAGTAGTTAGGGCTCTTCCCGTTTTGTAAAGGTCAGAATTTATAGAGCTCAAACCGTATAGCGATATTATGCGTTTAAAATTTAGTTGAATACGAGACGTTTTGCAGGAGCACCGTACTTTCTTGTGTACTGTCTATGATGTCAACGGAAAACTAGTTTTACTGCTCTATATGCGAGTTGACGTCGCAATAGATTAATGCCACGAGCATTTCCTAAGGTAAGGCACAAATAAATCGCAAATTTCTGGTTCACTTTAGCTGGGGTAATAGTAATATCCTTTCGGAGTTGATACTCCAGACGGTTGTGCATGGCAAGAACCGGGGCTTGATAGTTATTTGTAATTAATCCTGTATTTAAATTTTGAATGCGTTTCTAAGGTTGCTTTCGCTAATGATACTAGTTGCCCGAATGAAAATCATCTTTGACATAAACTCTTTAGATGTTCCACCGAGATACATAAAGCATGGATAATTTTACACTCTATCACGAGGAGGGACAGAGGATCTCACTGTTCCGCCACTTAAATCATGTCATCGTCATCATGAAGTCAATTTCTTAAAATCAAAACTAACTCAACTATTTTATTTCAGAAAAATAACCCTCGAGAGATCTGTAGATAAAAATATAAATGGTACATCTAATCCTGGAAGAAAATATAACTGTACTATATGCAACAAGAATCTTTCTTCCTGCGGTACCTTGAATAGACATATGCTCGTCCATACTGGTGAGAGACCTTACACTTGTGAGATATGTGGAGTTAAATTTACAGGAAAAAGCGGATTGAAAATGCATCAAGTGCTTCACAGTGGCGTAAAGCCATACACTTGTAGTTCTTGCGGCGTCGCTTTCACCCAAAAGGGTCATTTGAAAAGACATTCCCTACGTCACAGTGGGCAAAGACCTTATATTTGTGGAACATGTGGGGCTGATTTTACCGTGAAAGATCATTTGAAGAGCCATATGTTACGTCATAGTGGGCAGAGACCATACTCATGTGATACATGTGGAGCTAAATTTACTGAAAGGGGTCATTTGAAAAAACATACATTGCACCATACTGGACAGAGGCCTTATTCTTGTGATACATGTGGAGCAGCATTCATTCAGAAAGGCCATTTGAAGAGCCACATGTTACGTCATAGTGGGCAAAAGCCTTTCTCTTGTCTTATATGTGGAGTTGCGTTCGTTGATAATAGCACATTAAACAGGCATATGTTGTGCCATGATGCTCGTAAGACTTATTCCTGCGATAAATGTCCAGCTGCATTTAGTCGTAGAGGTAATTTGGAGACACATCTTTTGCTTCATACTGGAGAACGGCCATATTTATGTGACACTTGTGGATTGGCCTTCTCTCAAAGGGGAAATTTGAAGAGGCATATGTCAGTACATACTGAAACTAGCTAGATTTCGAGCAAAGTTTCTGAAAATATTTTTAAACAATTTTGCAGGCTGAGTATGGAATTCAGCGGAGGTTTCTATGTAGCTAACGGGGAGGAATGTATCACGGAGCGTTACTTCAAGTTAACGGAAGGCTATTTTAGGTGATTCTTGGAGAAGTACATATACCCAAAGGAATCATCTAAATACCCACATGCGAGATCTAATTTAAAGTTTTATTATTTTATGCAAGAAATATTTACGTTTTCACTTGACCACATACTTGAAAACCATAGGCTGACAATTCTGCATAACATTCCTATCGATTGAATTCTTACTTGATGAACACATTTCTGGCGACGAATGTAAAGTACTTGCCACGGTTGGTGGGTGGTTACCGTGTCGGACTACCAACCCCAAGCTTGCAGGTTCGCTCCTGGCCGTGGTAAGTGATTTTGGAAAGACGACAACAATCATGGTACGCATGTCATACGTTGTTGGCATGTTACAAAACCCATTTGAATTCAGTAGGCCGTGTTCATAATGGGTATATTAATCTCTGGATTTTCCGCCAACACAAAAAGTTACTCCTTTCTCTACTAGAAAGCGCTATAGTGTCAAGGAGCTTAGATATCTAACCTCCTTGACTTTCTTAGCGCTCCACGGAGCGATAACATTCGACATGCAACCTGCCTTCTGAATGTAAATTAACAGGGCTTACACCCGACACCCAAGGCCGAACGATATTATTATTATTATTATTGCTGGAGACCATCTCCTCATACCGCACTCCCGTCGCGTTTCCTAGTATTTCTTCAGTGAATAGGAATTCTCGTTTTTTTACAAGGTACCTTAACCGTTATGTCGTACTTAGTTATTTCAAAAGTGATCGATTTATTGGAACTCAACAGGAAATCAGATGCTCTGTTCTTATTGCAACCTTGAATCAATAAAAGATCTTGGTGGTCTTAAGAAAGAAGACTACCAATATATACTTTCAGAAAACCTCCAGCACAAATTTGCCGTAGCTGTCCGAACGAGGTTTTCATTTTCGGCATTCATTCGTATTGTTATCTCCAGCAAGCGTCATTTGTCTTTGTTTGTGTCCAACTGGGAGCAATGTGTAAGCAATGCATTACGTTTTTCTTGTTAGTGACAACCCAAACAAGTGCGCTTCGTTTATATTTCATCAAAAGTGGATCATTAGATACTTTGCAGAATGCGCTTGTACTGATCATAAACTTGTGTATACTTGTGCACTATTTCCAAACTACTTTGCAGTCCATTGATTGGAAGGAGATTGATAGGGCATTTCAATTAAACGTACCGCCAATATATTGTAACAAATAGCATTATTACACAACCGATATTTGTGTTGTACAATCTTGCATTTGGAAAGTTTTCAGTGTTGCCGTCTTAATAATTGAATATTTGCTTTCATTCGGTCGACATGAATTTATAGGGGCAGATGACCACGTAGTTCCGGCTCTTAAAACCTCAATAACTATCTAACATGACTTTATGCCCAATTATATCAGGCTAGAAATACGAGATTCCACCTGAAAAATTCTACTTGTGATTAATTATTACTATCGCATATTACAAAGAAGTTATATGGACATAGAACTTCAGGCAGAATCTCATATGTGCCGATTAATCGAGAGGAAGTTACCAGTTAATTGTATTTTAATTTGTAAATTTTACTCTTGCATAAAGATGGTATATTGGCTTTCACGGCCGGTGATCCAAAACTCAGCAATTCTTCTAGGTTTGTGCCGTGTTTTGTGTGGGGTTTCGCCTAGGACACCAAGCTAGGCTCATCGGCGGGCTCTTGGTGTCCCCGCCCGGACCCCCACAGGAGTGACGAACTGCGCGCCACCTCCCTTTATATAAGGTGCAACTGCACCACTTGACTACGAGAACTAAAAGTTCAAGCAGCCTTAACCTCCCTATGAAGGCTTCCAAAAAGATGGTATATTGGCTTTCACGGCCGGTGAACCAAAACTCAGCAATTCTTCTAGGTTTGTGCCGTGTCCCGTGTGGGGTTTCGCCTAGGACACCAAGCTAGGCTCATCGGCGGGCTCTTGGTGTCCCCGCCCGGACCCCCACAGGAGTGACGAACTGCGCGCCACCTCCCTTTATATAAGGTGCAACTGCACCACTTGACTACGAGAACTGAAAGTTCAAGCAGCCTTAGCCTCCCTATGAAGGCTTCCGGGGACACCAAGAGCCCGCCGATGAGCCTAGCTTGGTGTCTTAGGCGAAATCCCACACGGGACACGGCACAAACCTAGAAGAATTGCTGAGTTTTACTCTTGCATAGTTTACAGTATATACCTCATAATAATATTTTCTAAAATATTAAAATTTGTAATTGATTATTGACTTCCCCATTCCCACTACCATCACTTCAGCTTCAGTTGAAGTTTGGCTACGGGAACGTAAAGGTGACCATAACAATCGATATGATGCAAGTACCATTTGCGCATTGTTATTCGATCTCTACAGACAGATGAGCTCGATGTAACAGGAATTCACCACAGAATAAGCCGTGTGTATAGTGTAAGCTTTAAGGGTGATGGCATGATGCAGGAAATTTACTGAATTTCAAATACCTCGTGGTATATTCCTCCCCGGTTTCATACATTAATTCCACAGCTGAAGTCCATACTCAGCCTTCATAATTGTGTAAATGATTTCAAGACCTCAACTTGAAAGCTACTTAGTTCTAGTGTGAAGAGAATTATGGGATGACTGTGGTAAGGGATGGAAGTTAGTGGTGAAAGAAGGCCGCGTACAGACACTGAAGTGACTCCTATGAGTCGTCGTTTCATGATTTTTAAATTTTTGAAGATTTACCCGAAATTTCCAGCTGAGTCCTCCACACGATTCTTACAGAACCTACGAACTCCTTGAACGATTCCAATAAGAAGTTTTTCATCACCCAGTGTACAATCGTAAACTGTCTCAATATGCAGAAGGCGACTTAAATATTTGGACATCGTTCGAAAATTGGTTCATTGATTTGAAAAATGATTTCATCTTCATGGTGATTATGTTGGGTAGTAGATTAAATTTGTACTTTTGTTTCTCAGTAAAAACATTTTGTTGTTCATCAATTTTCAAAATGGTGGGCTGACACACTATTGAAATGCTAAACACAATTTCTGAGGATGCAGTAGAGGAATTTTAAGAAAACTTACTAAATGAGAAGTTGAATATACACTGCTCACAAAATATACTTACCACAACTTTGGTATGAACACAAGCTGTTTCACATCCATGGTGCTCTGCAGGGTTGTTTGTTTATCCCTTAGTGACATTAATGTGGTGGAATATTGAAGTCAAGGACATAACCCTCCAGTCGTAGCAGTTATCGTTGTGATCGCATCCCAAATAGCAGTAGTTTGTGACGTACGGCATGGTCTGTCAATGCTGAGTGAGCTGTCATATTAGTAATCGGCACAGGCAGGTTAAAGCACAAGACATGGGATGGAATTTACCATCAGAACAAGTCATGCGTGCAGGAAGGACGCACTCAGCGTTACGTGGCAGAGCGGCTGAAAGTGACTCAAACAGTCATCAGCAGATGGTGGCAGGGATATCAAGATCTACACACTGTTAAACGCCGACATGGTTCAGGGAGGAAACGGGAAATAACGCCAGCTGAGGACCGATTTCTTCGTTTACAGGCCCTCTGATATCGCCGCAGTACAGCCAGGAACCTACGAGGTGAGCTAATTAATACACATGGGACTGGTGTCAGTACACAGACAGTTCGCAATAGAATAAGGGAAGGTCAGCTTAATTTCCGGAGACCGTTTAAAGTGCCCCGATTGACCCCTCATCACCGAAGATGTCGTCTGCAGTTTCCACAACACCATGTCAACTGACAGCTCCGACACGACGCCAGTATTCTTTGCCCATGAATCCAGATTACAACTTTCTGGGTGAGATGGTCGTATTCGAGTCTGGCGACGTCAAGGAGAACGAAACTAGCCTTGCAACGTGCAGGAAACAGTTGCTTAGAGTGGCGGATCAGTGATGGTTTGGGTAGGAACTTCTTTGAAGAATAAATGTGACCTCGTAGTCATTCAGGGGCGATTGACAGCTGTGCGCTCCATTGAGGAAGTTCTGGAGAACCATGTACTACCCATTGCAGACAACATTTCACATTACTGCATGATGGAGCTACTGCACATTCTGCTAGGGCGAACATGGATTTCCTTATATACGCCCCTGGAGCATATCGTCTCTGTTTAGTCCATGCACATCAATTTCCTTTCACTAACAGCAAGGTAATATTCGGTGTGATATAGCCTGAAAATGTTTTTCTTTCTTTCATATTAATAGGGAATATTAATATAAGAATTTGATTTCATTTAATCAGAAACATCATAAAGTAAAGATACATGTGCATCCTACTATTGTGTTTCAAAGTATTTTTAAGTCATTATAGTTACTCAAATTAAAATCATTTTACAGTATATTTTCATAAAACATAGCCTACTGTTTTCCCAATATAGAAAGCAATTAAGCCATTTCTCAGCGTTGTCTTATTATCACTTGAATTGCAAATACGGACAACACTATAACACAGGTTATATATATACAGGGTCTTTCATATAAAATAAGAGCGCCAAGCGGCGGCTTTGTTAACCGCTGCTGCGGTCACCTTGGCCGAGCTTTTGGCGCGCCAAGGCCCCCTGCTTTAAGCGTGTGTACAATCCTATATGATGCAGGGGCCTTGCTAGCGTGTGTACAAAGCTGAAATCTTATTTTAGTTAGTTATTGTTGATGAAATCGAAACCCCTACTTTTGCTAATTTTGTGAGTGATTTATTCGGAGACCGTTCAAGATTCTCGCCAATGTCATCTAGCTCATCTTCTGTTAAAATAGTTCGTGTGCGGGCATGTTTTTTATTGAGCACCGAGCGAGTAGTGTCAAACTTATTTGCAATTACGTGAATCTGTGCTAGTGAAGGTGGCACTTCTTCTGGAAATTGCTGAACAAATGCATCACGTACCCGCCGAGTCTACTCGTACTTAAAATAAGTTTTACATAAAAAATACGATGTTGCAATGATAACTGTCTCACCACTTGAGGTTTAAACTGGCGACTGAGCACCTGCACGCTTATTGCAAGGTCAAGTTTGGTAATGTCGATCTGTTATTTTTTTACAGTCCATCGGAACTTGAAGAGAAAAAAACAGCCATCGTGTGTACTATGCGCGCGCTTTCAATTCTATAGGGGTTTCGGTTTCATCAACAATAACTAACTAAAGTAAGATTTCAGCATTGTACACACGCTAGCAAGGCCGCTGCATCATATAGGATTGTACACACGCTTAAAGCAGGGGGCCCTGGCGCGCCAAAAGCTCGGCCAAGGTGACCGCAGCTGCGGTTAACAAAACGCCGCTTGGCGCTCTTATTTTATATGAAAGACCCTGTACTGTACACCACCAAGTACATGGAACTTAATGACCAAGTCCCTCAAGCAACAACGATTATGGTGAAGACTGGCACTCATTTATAAAGTACTGAAGTTGTTAAATCATTTCAGGGCTTTTAGACATCGTCACCATGTAGCCCCGTATACTTGGGCGAATGTATCTGTCTGATCACCTGTGTTATTGTGATGGCTGTACTAGTGTGTGCATTTGTAATTGAGGCCAGGATTTGAGAAGAAGGCAGACACGGTTCTTATTTAGTTGCCATTACAGCATTTGCTTGAAGAGAAACCACGGATGACCACTTCCGGAAAGAGTGAGGTTGGTGTGCCACCTGCCTCTTCACAGTTCTGCTTCAATAGGCTGAGTGTAACACGTTTCAACCTTCAGACCAGAATTAAATTTATTCGCAAAGCAGGGAATCAAATCTGTACCTCGAGGCGGCAGCAAGAAACTAGTTACCACACCATGAGATGGACAATAATTTAAATAGAATGTTTAGAAACTGTGTAATTGCCTAACTCTTTATTACTGATTTTTCTTAGGTTGGGTTGACTATTAATTGAGAAAACTTTGGTTTATATTTAAAACTAGCAGTAGTGCCCGGCTTCGCCCGATGGATTTATTTCTTTTATGAATGATAATGAATACTACCGGTACTACAGAAGTGGCACATGATACTTAAACTAACAGATAAAAAATATTTTTAAAATATAACTTTTTGTGGTGGTGGTGGTAGTGGGGGTGATAAGTAGTACCGTACAGTATAATGGATGTAACATTCAGGTCATTTTCCCAATAATGATAATGATAATAATGAATAGGGAAACGGCTATTTACCAACTACAGTACTGACACACGTCATTTACAAACGAATTGAAAAATATGATTAGAAAGAGGAGTACCGATAAGTGAAATAAAAGACACTGCATAGGGCCTATATCTCATTGGTTGTTAGAAAAGTAGAGACCAATAGTGTCGTTGAAAAATAATCAGAGCACTTTGGAAAATGTGCTGCACCAACACCATCGCACTTATACAGAGGCTTAATATTTTCATGATGATAACTGTTTTAAGGGGCATAAGAAATCCTTTTTCACTAATTACTCGCCATGACTGCAATTTATAAGTAGGGAAAGATGTAACAATTTTCGCAATTCTGCACCAGGACACGTGATGCTGCCCGCATTGCCAGCCAACAATAGACTTGTTAAAATATTCTTACAGTTACACTTCTACGGACATGAATGGTTCTAGGGCCTTAAAACGTGGTTTTCAAGTTCCTTTTCTCTGTTATTTTAAATGTAGGGAATGGAGAGGGTTGTCCAAAATATCAAGTGGTCAGTGTTACCAGCAGGGCTTCCAAGGGTACGTATGTACAATTTGGTGCAATTAGGTGAAACGGTGTAGATTTGTGAAAAAGGGCCTAAATGCAGGAAATGGACTGGTCTTTCCAAAATTTTAAGTGGACAGTGTTACCCGCAGGGTTCCAAAAGGTAAGTAGTGAAACGATTTCTTTCTTTATTAATAGGGGTAATGGTTGTTTATACACAATAAGGAAACTTTCTTTCTCTTATACTCCGCAATTGTAATCTCTTCTTCTATATATGTATATTTTTAAAACAAACATTCATACATCCATTATCAGTTCCAACAACATCCAAAAATCAACACCTCAACATCGTAACACTCATCTATACTTTTTCATCAAAAAGCCTTCCTACATACACATTCATTAACCTCAAAACATAACCCAGTTCCATCTAAAAATCAAAACATAACCATAGCAACTTCTCTTAATGGGCAAAGTCCCTTGCCACCTCATTACTAGGTCATCACAGAGAATCCAATATGCACTAAACACTGAACTCCCTGTAGTGCCCCAGCAAGAGGTGGCCATGCTTTTAACCTATATAGACTACATTAAGAAAAATAAATGAACCGTTACAGTAGGCCTATACACAATTTTGTTCAGATCGGTGAAACGGTGTAGGTTTGCGCCAAAGGGTCTAAATGCAGGGAAGGGAGTGGTCTGTCCGAAATTTCAAGTAGACAGTGTTACTCGTCGGGTTCCAAAGGGTAAGTACCGTATATTAAGTTTGGTTCAGATCGGTGAAACAATGAGATTTATGCCAAAGGGCCTAAATGCAGGGTGTGTATTGGACTGTCCGAAATTTCATGTAGACAGTGTTACTCGTCGGGTTCCAAAGGGTAGGCAGGTAAAATTTGGTTCAGATCAGTGAAACGGTGTAGATTTTTTGCCAAAGGACCTACATGCAGGAAAAGGAGTGGTCTGTCCGAAATTTCAAGCAGACAGTGTTACTCGTCGGGTTCCAAAGGGTAAGGCTGTGTCCCAATACTCAAGTTGTCTGCTATTGACTAGCTGCTAGCTACTATGTGCTATGCACTACGGAGATTTGGGACATGTCTGCTTGATCACAGCCTCCTTCATAGACTTGTGTTCTGAAACGCACTGGAATTACATGCTGGTGCCAAACCAACACTCAAGATGGCGGTGATCTGCTACTCCTTGTAAGCTCTTTGCGCTTTCATCAGCTGTTTTAAATAAACAATAGCTGAACGATACGATCATGGATGCGCCAAGAAGATCACTTTTTAGCCGAGCCCTAATTATGGTTTGTTTGGCTTAAGTCAAAGACAACCTACAATTTACATAACCTACCATACCGATAAGCTACAATTTCTATAACTTCCTTGACGTAGTCGACCGATCTAGCAAGCACTTTCGTTCACTAGCTACTACAGACTTGATTGCTATGTGCTAAGCAGTATTGGATCACGACTTCTGACGTCACATCCGGTAAAGTAGTCGACTATCTAGTTCACTACGGCTGAAATTGTACTAGTGGGACACAGCCTAAGTATATTAAGTTTGGTTCAGATCGGTGAAACAATGAGATTTGTGCCAAAGGGCCTAAATGCAGGGTGTGTATTGGACTGTCCGAAATTTCATGTAGACAGTGTTACTCGTCGGGTTCCAAAGGGTAAGTATGTAAAATTTGGTTCAGATCGGTGAAACGGTGTAGATTTGTGCCAAAGGGCCTAAATGCAGGGAATGGAGTGGTCTGTCCTAAATTTAAAGTGAACAGTGTTACCCGCAAGGTCCCAAAGGGTAAGTATACAAATTTTGGTTCAGATCGGTGAAACAGTGTAGTTTGTATAAATAGGCCTAACAGACAAACCAACATTGAGCTTTATATAATGTATATAGATTCAAATAAATACTCAAATTTGCCTGAGCGTCCGAAGTCGAATAAACGTCAAATATACATTCCGTAGAGCCCATTCTTTTCCTATCTTGCCATGAACCTTAATAAAGGTCGATCTGTTATTTGACACTTAGGTCTCATTGGTATCATTGCTTGGGAGATTAATAAACTCATTGCTTTAACATATTCTCTTAAGACATAGCTGACTCATCTCATCTCTCACTAACTAGATACAGTTTATAACAGTAATTAATACAATACACTATGTAGGTACAATCGGTTAAGGCCTTATATAACCATTGGGTGCAAGTCACCCATTCAATGTATTTCTGGTAGTTCACTAACACAGTTGTTATTCATCAGAGTAGTCATCGGAATCAGTACATATCTTTCACACGCAGCATTATTATTGTAGCAACGGAATTTATTGCCTGGGCTGACAGACACCTGGATGCATAGGCTATCGTTGATTCTTCTTATTTGATGATTTCCTCAACAGGAGTCTCATCAGCTTATCTGCTGTGGTGGATAAAAGTTTGCGTACATCCCCATGAATCATATGCCCTCTCTGTAGCTCGGTCAACACATTTGCACGCAGGTCACAAAGGCCACCTGCCACTTCGATTTATTATATTTGGTTTGCGTCAAAATAACACGTAATATAATGTTTTTTGCCAAACCCGTAGGCATCCACCAACCCATACGATGTTGCTTGAGTCTTCCATCTTTTGAATGGTTTAATGCAGCTGTCCTCCATTCAGCCCCATTCAATCTCTACACAGAAAAAACAAAAACAAAAAAAAACAGGAAGTTATTCTTCAAAGCCTTTGTCTGGAGCGTGGTACTCTATGGATGTGTAACTTGAACTCTTGGAGAAGCAGAAAAGAGGTGAATTGAAGCGTTTGAAATGTGGTGTTATAGGAGGATGATGAAGATCAAGATGGGTAGATTGGGTTACAAATAAAGATGTGATAAGACGATTGGGAGAAGAGAGATGTTTCTAGTGACTGCTTTTGAAGAGGACACATACTAAGACACCCAAGAATTGCAATGTTAGTTATGGAAGGAAGTGTCGAGGATAAGAACTGTAGGGGTAGACCAAACAGATTGCCTCGGATGTAGAGTGTGGTAGCTATGTAGAGATAAACGATTAGATCAGGACAGGGGTGCAAGTACGACTGCATAAAACCAGTCAAAAGATTGAAGATCAAATACACACAGCTACTACATCCAAGGTAATCTGTTTAACGTTAGGTCTACCCCTAGAGTTCCTGTCGTCGACCCTTGCTTCCGTACCAAAGTATGCTATTCCTAGGTGCCTTACCACGTGTCCTACCAACCAGCTCTTCTCTTCATTAGCAGTTGCCATAAACATTTCTCCCACTCGTCTTAAAATCTCATCATTCGTTTTTCTCTCCCATCTAATCTTCATCATTCTCATGTAATACCACATTTAAAATGCTTCTATTCTCCTATTTTCTGTTGCCCCAACACATCAAGATTCAGTTCCATAGAGCGCCGCGCTCCAGACAAAGGCTATGGAAAATGACTTTCTAATATCTATATTTGATGTAAATCAATAATTTTGTAAAAATACTTTTCATGCCTGAGCCAACCTCCCTTTTATATCTTCTTTGCTTCGTCCATCACTCGTTATTTTGCTTCCCAAGTTGCAAAAGTCTCATACTTCCTTAAGCTTTTCATCTGCCAATTTGATGTCAATAGAGGATTCTGTTTTTTTTTTGGCTGCATTCATGTTTGTTTTAGATTTAATGATTTTATCATGAATTCTTTCTTCAAGACAAGAAGAAAACAATATAAAAAATATTTAAACCCTATGGTGAATCGGCTAAGATGGCACATCATCAGCAAATCTCAGTTGAAATTATTTGAATCTTTAGTCCTATTTAAGATTTGTCTCTAATTTTCTTCATTTCTTGTTCAATGTACAAAGGGAAAACTATGAGTGATATGTTGCAGCGTAGCCTTACTCCTTTCTGAATACTATCTTCTCTTTCATGTCCTTAGACTCGTAAAACTTCCGTCTGGTTTCTGTATAGATCGTAGATCTCTCTCCTCACCATGTATTTTATTCCAATCCTTTTCAGAATGTCAAACAATTTACTCCCAACTTATCAAAAAACCTTTTCTAAATAAGTCTACGAATGCCATGAACGTTCCCTTATCTTTCCCTATTCTACCTTCCGAAATCAGCGTAAGACCTAGTACAGCTTCCCTTGTTCCTACGTTTCTCCTGAAACCCAATTGTTCTTCACCCAATTTGGTTTCTGTCTTTCCATCCTCTTGTAAATTATTTTAGTCAGGATCTATGAAGCATGAGTAAGGTAATCTCCACATCTGTCAGCTCACCTGTCTCATGAATCCTACTTATCAAGTGAAATTACCTTATGAGACCTTCATCACCTATGCAATAAATGCAAATCAGTCGGTCATTGTCTGGTGCATTGTTCTTAAGTCTTCTATAAAATTCTGATCCCAATAATAAAATCTTATTTCTGACCCTCATCTATTTTCCCTACCCTTTCAACTACATGCTTATCAATCTTCTTGCCCATATACAAACGCTCTATGTAAACTTTCCATCTCTCGACCTTTTCTCCATCCGTCAATGCATATTCTGCATTCCAAGCAGCAAAGGTCACCTACTTCCTTTAGCATTTCACCTGCCGATTTGTTGTGAGTAAGGATTTCTGATTACTTTCAGCTGCTTTCCATTATTTTAGTTTTACATTTATTGACTGGACAACAGGGGTGACAGCCAAGAATGCTAACCACTGTGCCACGTGGTGGTATTGGCGACATTCAATAAGGGTACACTGAGGGATAAACAGGGAATATAGTTGCTTGTACTTCCTCAGCCCAATGACTGGGCGGTGTACAATGTGTTAGTACAGTGAGATTCTTTTGCTTGAGCGGGGCCAGCGGCCGACTGCCGGGCGCACGCATCTTCCGCCAGCCAAACTAGCTCGGGCCGCAGGGTTGCGCGGAGGCGAGATAACCAGGGTTATTAAAGTCAGTCACTCAACTTTCATCAACGAGGGTGTGAAGTGTCAGCACAAAGATAAGAAGGTAACATAACACCTTCCTGCAAGATTTAATTAAAGAAGCATAGAAGTTCTTCTTATTTCTTGGGAGTCTGGATGACCTCACGTCACCAGATAAAGGTTAGAACATACCATTTCATAGAAGATGCTGAAAATGTATTTTTTCAGCTGACAGACAGTAACTTTTGAAGTTAGATCGTTACATTATGTAGCTACTCCTGTACCCCCTTGCGTGTTTACTGTAATTAATGGAAGCACGGACCTAAGCTCATTTGATGTTTAATTGTGATGTAATTTAAAATTCAAAGTGTACAGATCAAATACCCGTACTCTAGTGGAGCTGGAGAACAATATACGGCAGCAGATGTCCCTCAAAACAGAAGGGAATTACAACGTGTAAACGCTAATTTATTTACACGGTACTGTGCCCAAATCCAGTGGCCTAGATTTGAGGGTACAGGCCACAATGCTAAGTCCAGAATTGAAAGTTTGAATAGCGCGCGCCAAACCTTCTTAGAAGGAATTGGAAGCTTTCGACAGCCAAGAAATGGTTAAGTGACGTAGGCCGAGAGCGTCATAGTCGAGGCTAAATTGACATTAAATATTTCCCGATGGAGTAGAATCTTGAGACTAACATCAGATTACTGGCACGGACAAGGGAGGAAGAATGTGCTTTATATCGAGGAAATTGATTGAGCGGAAGCTGAGATATGAGATGTTTTAGTTCCAGCATTTTTCCCGCAGTGACCTCGTGTAGCCCACTGAGGAGTATATAAGGCACGCCTGCCCGAGCTAAGGATGTTCACTTCTCCATAGGCACTCCGTTGTTATGGATGTTCACTTCTCCATAGGCACTCCGTTGCTATGGATGTGTAGTACTTCGTAAGCGCTCTAGCCGCTAAACACTCTACGTAACTCCGAACACTGTTATAATCTTCGTGCACATGGTTGCAAATTCTTCGCTATTTACAGCACAGTTGCTGGGACTTACTGTTTCGACAGTACATGGTTACTGGTATTCGAAAAGTGTTAAACATTATTGTGATCTTCGAATTCAAACGTTATCACCAAGGTGATAAAAATTTGTGGCACTGGTAATTATTTACTGCTACAACTGGACATATGGTAGACTTTGTCTACATTTCTTTCTTCTGTCCACAATTATTCAAAGCTGGATTATTTAATCCAACAGTCAGAGGACAAGCTTTTGTCTTGTTAGTGGACCAGCCAAGATAAATCAGTACTTTTATTACCATTCTTGCACAGTACAATTCTTTAGCCGATATTGGGAATACAGTTTTGCCTTGCTCAAAATGGAGAGTGAGAAACTCTGCCCAGCAAACTCGACAGAATTTGTATTAGTGCTGAACAAGATTATAAGCGTATTAGGAGTACTGAACACATCACAGTTGGGTCATGTTAATAATTTTCATCAAGGATCATTTTGATCAGACCCCCGTCAACTTTACTTCAGCTTTTGAAGCTGGTAACATTTTTCTTCAAGATATTAAGGCTTCAAGTATGAATACCGCTATGTCTGTGTAAGACCATTGCGGGTATAAAATGGAGGCCGATACAAGAATATAAATAGACTACGTGTCCTAATGGGGACAAGAAGACTGAATAATCTGGTTCAGACCAGATTACAAGCATCAAGATCTACAAGAATGTAAGCTACAAATTTGCATTATTTTTATGCGTAGTTAGCTGGATTTCTCATATTTATCTACAGTCTTACCAACACATAATTTCTTTCATCGAGATGTTTTTTGCTGTTGCAAATATTTTCTTTTGCAATAGAAGCTTCGATCTGAGTAGTTTTTACACTCAAAAGTCAATGATTCGAAATTTATGGACGAGCAGAACGAACATTTATTTAATTTTGATATTTTTCTAATCGCGGTCATCAGCCGTCGTAACTGAAGATTTAATAATAAATTTAAGTTGAGGAATGGATATTTATCCATTATTTAGAAGTCGAGGATGATATTTCCCGAACAGTTTAACAACTTAAAATCCTTTTGTGGAGGAAATAATAATAATAATAATGTTGATTTAATAATAATTATTATTTTTCTATTTTCTGAAATAATAATAAATATTTGTGATTTCTAATAATCATTTTCATGTAGTATGATTTATACATTTGACATTTGAAACAATTTTCTAAGATCGGATATTTGTTGATTCCGAAGGTTAGTGGTTAACGCATGCCCACAAATAAATAACATATTAATTCAGTGGAATTATTTCACGCTTACATTATGCATTTAAATCTTTGAGGAGACACGGAAAGTAATGATACGGGAAGCTAAAAGCATGTATAAAACAGGGTTTTTGCTAGAGTTTGTATAAAAATAAAATCATTATTGAGCAACGTCTTTCAAAACGTTTGGCTAAGAATAGACATGGCGTGGAGTTATTCATGTTTTAAACTGATGGTAAAATTATTATTGTAAACTCATTGGTGGAGTTTACTAATTTATAAATCTTCCAGTTGTCGTAACAAGCAAAGGCTTGATTATTCTGTGTAATTTGAGAAGAAATAATTGTTGTGTGTGCAGAGAGTTAAATATGCCATTCTGAGTGCGCAATTAAGTCGCAGGAATGAGGTTGTGTGAAATGAAGCATCAATCATATTGTAGGTTGGATGTCTTTGAATTTAGTAGAGGAATCGAATTTAGCCACACTTTCGTCGAGATATAACCAAAGGTTATTTTGTTGAGCCATCATTGTCAATTCACAGTTTACCCACGTGTTCTAGAAGTATTCCTAGTAATTGCTTGACCGAGAATTGTTATTGTTAAACTTGTACTTTTCATTACGAAAAGACTTGACCGTTGTCTGGATGCTAATTATGATCGTGTGATTTTTGACGCATTTAAATCGAATGGGCCGATGCTGTTAATTATTTAAAACTGTTACTTCTTAACAACCACTACAAACGGAGAGGATTTTGTGATCCTGTAAAAATATATAAACTTTTTGCAAATAAGTTGATGATTAACATATTTGACATTTTGTCAATTTATTGAAATTTTGATAATAACAAACGAAATTGTTTCATGATAAATTTTCTAAATATTATTTCCAAATGATAATTAATTGATTAAATGGTTGAATCCATATGGAATGGAATTTATATTTTGTTGATACTAATATTTTGACAATTATATTTATGATTGAGTCAAAAGCTCTGAATAGACTTTGGATCGATAACAGGCGATTCAATAAATATTTTCTGTTTATCGAAGTTCGTCGAATCCAAATGCTCGAAAGTCCATGTACATGATATTGTGTTGTATTTCTTGTTAATAAATTTGTATTTGAACAAATCTTGAAATAACTGAATCCTGAAGTGTTAGTTAATTTGCTACGATATTTTTGAAAAAGTGAACTGTGATATACCGGTATTTTTCAACGAGTGATAATTTTTTTCATTTCAATATGTGAATACTCAAATAATATAGGGATCAGTAAAGACAATTAAATTTGCACTGACAAAACCCTACTACTGTAAATAATTATTTTGAGCGAAGTCAACAGGACTATTAATTTGACCTTCGTCTCAATTGTTAAGTGTTCATGTGTTGGTGAAATTGTATATTTTGTACATAACATATGATTCGTCGTTCATCTTTTATGCCATTTTGGCATACTTTCAGTCAATTTTAAAGTTTTAAATAAAATGAGATAATTTTATCGGATGCATTCATTTCAGAAAATCTCCTTCTATCCTTATTGTTGCATCGAGTTGAAAATCAGTAAAGCATTTTTTGTTGAGTTATTGTAGTCACTTTAACCCATCTGGCGCCCCGGGATATTTTTATTCTCGTGCTGACTGATATTTGGTGAAATGCATATGTGGTCGTCCGGACTTCGGTCTGAACGGGCACAGTACAATGCCTGCTTGTCAGCTGAAGGAGAACACTCTCAGCATCTTCTTTGAAAAGGTAAGTTCTTTAATCATGATTTGCTGGTGAATTTACCATTAATTAATGTACTTTGTTACGGTTTCCACCTGCGGGCAATCCGTGGGCCGAACTCGATTGGCTGGCGGAAGGCGCGCGTGCCCGGCTGCTGGTCGCCGGCACCGTTTCAGCAAAAGAATCTCCCTGTATAAATAATAAATAAGTAAATGAACACTTCTGGTAAAAATTACATGTATGAGTTTGAGTCTTCAGTCTTTTGACAGGTTTGATGCAGCCCTCTAAACCTCCCTCTCCTGAGCTAATCGTTCCATCTCTACATAGATAGCAAACCTTACAACCGAGACAATCATTTTAACATATTCAAACCTTGGTCTACCCCTACAGTTCTTGTCCTCAACCTTTCCTTCCATAATTAAGTTTGCTATTCATGGGTAATTAGTATTGTGTCCTAACTACCTATCTCTTTTCTTCATTAGCAGTTGCCAGAAAGATCATTTTTCTCCCAATAGTCCTAATACCCTTTCGTTTGTTTCTCTATCTACCCATCTGATCTTCATCATTCTCATGTAACACCTCATTTCAAACGCTTCTATTCTCTTTCCTATTGTACCAACAGTTCAAGTTTCACATCTTTGGAGTGCCATGCTCCAAACAAAGGCTTTCGAAAATGACTTGCTAATAACTAAATCTATTCGTGATGTCAATAAATTTATTTTCGGTAGAAATGTTTTCCTTACCTGAGCCAACCTACTTTTTATATCCTCTGCTTCTTTCTTCACTGGTTATTTTTGTTCTAAAGTAACAGAAGTCTCCTACTTTCTTTAAAATTTACCTGCCAATTTGACGTCAATACTAGTTTCTGAGTTTTGTTTTATATTCATTGATTTTCATCATGAATTATTTTCTTAAGATGGAGTCCATGCCATTTGAAAACGCATTCAAGTCCTCTTGGTGAATCGGTTAAGATGACAATGTCGTCAGCTAATTTCAGATTTGAAATGATTTCTCCTTAAATCATTACTCCTACTTTAAATCATTCTCTAATTTCCTTCATTGCTTGTTCAATGTATAGTTTGAAAAGTATGGGTGACAATTCACAGCCTTGCCTTACACCTTTATCAGTTCTGATCACTATTATAAGGGGGCAATTTTGGATTACGCGTTTCGACCGCCAAGCGGTCAATGGTATGACGAGTATAAAAGATGTTTGTAAAAATCGCCGTTTGAATCTCGTTATATAAGGCTAGTTTGTTTTATGAGGGTTTGTGAATTACGTAGAGTATTATGCACTATACCTAACAATAGAATAAATAAAATATAAATTAGAACATGCACTTCAATACTACAGGGAGATTCTTTTTCTGGAGCAGGGTCGGCGACCGGCTGCCAGGCGCGCGCGCCTTCCGCCAGCCAACCGAGCTCGGTGCGCGGATAGCGCGCAGGTGGAAACCGTAATAAAGTACATTAATAATGGTAAATTCATCAGCAAATCATGATTAAAGAACTTACCTCTTCACAGAAGATGCTGAAAATGTTCTCCTTCAGCTGACAGACAGGCGCTGTACCGTGTAAGTGAATTATCGTTTACACGTTGTAATTCCCTTCTGTTGTGAGGATTATCTGCTGTCATATATTGTTCTCCAGCTCCACTGGAGTACGGGTAATTGATATATACTCTTCGTATTTTAAATTACCCCACAATTAAACATAAAGCGGGCTTAGGTCCGCGCTTCGATTAATTACAGTAAACACGCAGGGGGGGGGGGCAGGAGTAAGTACACAATGTAATTCCCAAGAAATAAAAAGAACATGTGTGCTTCTTTAATTAAAACTTGCAAAAAGCTGTAATTGATGTTATGTTCTTATCTGAACGCTGACACTTCACACCCTCGTTGATGAAAGTTTAGTGACTTAATGACTTTAATGACCCTGGTTATCTCGCCTCCGCACTATCCGTGGCCCGAGCTCGGTTGGCTGGCAGAAGGCGCGCGCGCCACGCAGCCGGTCGCCGGCCCCGCTCCAGCAAATGAATCTCACTGTATTATGAATATGGTGTGGCGGAGACATCTAGCGGGAATAACTTTTACTTGTATATGTTTTATCTCTGACGAAAAGAGAACCTTTTCTTGTATATATTTTATCTCTGACTTTGTTTTATTGTTTTCATTATTGTTGGTCTCCTAGTCAGAATTCCTCACTACTTCTTCGTATAAAATGTGTATGTCATTCCCGTGCCAAACAAATGTGAGTACGCCATCATTAAAACCACAGTGGTGATCCCGACGTGATATTTGAGTGAATGTTAAATTATCGTGTAATAAAATAACGACATTGACCATGCCTCGCACGGACAACACACCAACCGATGCGACGCTATCAGGCATGCCTACATCTCATAACGAACCTGAAATTTCACGAGTGTCAATTAAAATCCCACCAATTTGGCGTAAAAATGTTAAGGTTTGGCTACTGCAGATCGAGGCCCAATTTGCTACAGCGAACATCACACAAGAGCTTACGAAGTTCAACTAAGTTATCGGCTCTCTGGAGCCAGATGGTTGCCGAACTTATAAGTGATTTGTTAGTAAGACCACTTTCGAATACGCCTTTCTTAGACCTGAAGGCCCGGTTAATAGCTGAATTTGAAGAATCAGAAGGACGGAAAGTGACGAAATTACTCACAGAGCTTGACTTAGGAGACAAAAAGCCAAGCCAGCTCTTACGAGAAATGCGCGCCCTTGCGGGGACACAGGTCAAGGATGATTTTCTACACACAATCTTTCTGCAACGACTCCCAGTTAATTTAAGATCGATACTAGCATCCTGCAACGATACTCTAGACAACCTGGCCGCATTAGCTGATATAATTTTAGATTTCTCAAACCCCTCGCAATTTCTATCGGGGATTCAATCACGCCAACCCGCCGCAGAACCTCCTACGCAGCAGGTGGACAGGATTTTCAGACTAGAGTCACAATTAGAACAACTTACGTTATCTATAAACAGTCTGATTTCGAACCCACATACAACCCGTCATCGAACGAGATCTCGATTTAGACCTAGATCACCTTATCGCCAATATCGACCAGATAGCTCATTATGTTGGTACCATTTCACATACCAAGACAAAGCTAGGAAGTGTGTCAACCCATGCTCTTATAACACAGCCTCCTCTGCTTCGGGAAAAGCTCAGGCCCCTCGCTAGACGCGGCAAATAGTGATGTGGGCCAAATAAATTCTCGCCGTGTATTTGTAACAGACCGTTCCCCTGGTACACGATTCTTGGTTGATACAGGAGCAGATGTGTCAGTCCTACCACCCACTGCACATGGCAGAAAGCAGACCTATAAACGCATACTTTATGCGGCTAATGGCACACCAATTAAAACCTACGGCGAGCGTTTAATGCAACTTAACCTCAATCTAAGACGTCCATTTTGCAGGCCATTCATCATCGCTGATGTCCAACACGCTATCATTGGTGCTGATTTCCTCAACAACTATGAACTGCTTATCGATGTCAAACATAAACGTCTTATTGATAGCACCAACAGTATGTCCACCTCTGCAGTGCCAGTTAAACGTCTAATTTCAGAGAGCATCCATTTACTTGACCCTTAGAATAAGTATCCAGAACTATTGGGAAATTATCCAAATATATTTCGTGACACTCCCAATTATTGTGCACCCGATATCACATTCTTTCAGTGGCGCACCCAGGATTTTACTTTGGGGGAGGGGGGGGGGGGTCGGGGGGGTATGGAATCCGGGGGTTCTCCCCCCGGAAAATTTTTAAAAATTAGACGCAGAAAACTGCGTTTTTATCTATCCTGAGACGTGAAAAATGATATCAAACTTAGCTTCTATTAAAAAGTTAAAACAAGTTTTACTGGGTTAATAGATTACAAATTTATTAATGTAAACCGAACCGCAAAGTCTGCCGGAGTTAACTATAATTCTCATCAGTTAATTGCTGATCAATAATTACGTAATACAACACTAAAAGCTTCCACCAATCACTACAATACAGGAAGAAATAAGATATTTATTACCAAATCAAATTAAGATAATGTATATTTATACTGAAACAAATATATTGGTAAATAATACAGATTATTTGTAGATAAAACCAAAAGAAAATAAGACTATATTTAAATCTTGATGTCGAGACGGCGAGGTTTTTTCGCAAGTTCGTTTAAAACCTCTTCGCTATTAACTGGTATGTCTTTATGCACATACAATAATGCCAAACCGTTCAGTCTAGTCTCTGATGTCGTATTTCTTAAATAAGATTTCAAATACCGTATTTCAAAGTCGAAAATGACCGTTCAGCAGTACATTAAGTTACTGGTAAAGTTACCAAAATTTGCAGGAGTTTGTGCACAGAAGGGTACATTGATATGTTGCACGCTTGTAGAGCTTCTATAGCATTGATCTTTCTATACTTTTTTATTTAACTTACAGTTTTCTCTTCTTTGCAAATCAATTTGTTTTAGTCTTCGTTGCCATACTTTTAGTTCTCCCAGGAGTTGCTGTGAAGAATATGTGGTTAGATCTGAGCAATATTCTTTAAACAAAGCGTCCACAACTGCTTCGGGAATATCTTCGTTGTCAGAACTAAGAGCTTGGAAGGAAGATAAAATGTCATTTTGAGATATGAATCTATCCTTTAGTTGTGCAATAAAGTGATCAATAAAAGGGATAAACAGGGTTCTTTTGTAATAAGATTCTGGCCCATCGTTGGGCATGTTGTCTCGCCCTATTTGCCTCTGTCGTAGACCTTATTCACTGTACCTAAGCAATTTCTAACCATCATGCAATCACAAGCGTCAGATATGGCCAAATTCAGAGAGTGACTGCTACAGTGAATACAGTGCGCATTTGGAACTTCTTCTTTTATGTAATGCTGTACACCCTGATGTACACCACTCATAGCTGAAGCTCCATCAAGTCCTTGTCCACGAATGTACTGGATATCAATTCCGAAATCTTTCAGGTTGCTTAAAATTGCATTAGCGATTCCCTTTCCCGTCAGGTCATATATTGGCACAAATTGAAGAAAATCTTCTCTGACATTATTGTTGGCTTGATCTACATATTTTGCACACAAAGACAACTGTTCGATATTGGAAATGTCTGCTGTTTCATCGGCAATGACAGAAAAACATTTCGCCTCATTTATCTTGTCCACAAGTTGTGTAAAATAATGTCGTTACAAGCTGAGATAATTTCATTTTGTATTTTCCAGCTTGTGTACGTAGCATTTCTTTTAGCAGTGAACAAGTGCTGTTTTAATATATCATCTCCACTCTCAACCCTCAACCTCAGAAGGGCTCGGAAATTGCCCTCATTCTCCGTAAATATTTGTTCCCCTTCAACGTTGTCAAATAGGCCTCCATCCCTGTGTCCTCGCAATGCCAAGCCCTGCCTTACACAAAATATCACCGTCTTGATGACTGGAGATAAAAGGCGTCCATTTTCTTCAACTTTTTCTTTAATAGATTTGTCTATTTGACACACAATATCTAGTTTTTGCCTGTTATGAACAGCTAAGAAATTTTCTGCATCCAATTTAATGTTTGCGTGATATGCAGCCAACTCATGTTTGCGAAAGTCTTCTTGTGCATGGCGCCAATCAGAGTACTCAGTTCTAACAAGTCTGCCTAGCGGCAAACCTTGTTTACCAGCTCCACTGGGAGCAAAACCAACGCAGTATTTGCAAAATGCGCCTTCTAATTTATTAGAATAAACAGGCCATTCTCTTGCTTTTAACCAGCTATACTGAAACGTTAACCTCTTCTTTCCAAATCCTGAACCTGGGAAAACGTAACGTTCATCTGGTATCCACACCTCTGTCAGAATTTACCGCTTGTCTTCATCCGTAATAACCTAAAACCAAATACTTCGTCTTAATATTTTAAATAATTTTCTGAAATACATTATAAATATGAACATTAATTAAGGTAATAAAGCGAAAATTATTTATATGTAATTGTCTAATTGATTGGTGGTAAGCTGGCTACAAGGATTTAACTTAGCAATATCATTCTTAAAACAGAGGTGTGGAAATACATTACTAAAAGTAGAATAACTGTATAAAGTAATTTACGGATATGGGCAAAAATATTATTCCTTACCTGTTTCCCAATAAAACTGCCTATGTCATGAGGAAGGTGACTGGATGCGTCTGGTTCTCGCATTGGCGTCGGGACAGCAGGTCGGCATATGTCAACAATCATAGCGTCTTCTTTCTCCAACACTTCGTTAGTGTTCACATTTGCACTTAATTCTGGTACAGTTTTACTGCAACTTGGCTGTGGTTGGAATTCGTCTTCTTTTTTTTATAATTTTAATATAGGACAAAATTGAACTAGATTGCTCTAGTTTTTTCTTTTTATTTACACTCATCTTACTATCACACACGTGTTTAATGAACTATAAAAGTTACGCAACGTCACTATCACTGTCAAAAGGAATATTCTTAATTAACAACAGGCAAAAGCTCCCCGTGAGAGTTTAGACAGAACTGACTATTTATAGGTTAGCAAGCCTGCTAGACTTGACGAAGCTGAAGGTGACTGGCCAGGGGAGGGTAGTGGGGAGCGATAGGGGAGGGGACAGGGCAATGACCTTAAGCGAGACAGTAAGTAGTCGCCGTGCATAGCCTCGTGATGTATGGACTTTAAGTGACGAAAGCAGTTTGAACCGGTTTGAGTGGTAGGGGGCAGAGAATTCAGAGAATCCACGTTGCCACGGAGATGAGATTTGAAAAAAAAACACGAAAGAGTAAATAAAATTAGGCTCACGCGGTAACAATCTCGCTCTCTCCACTGGTCTTGTTAATTTTTTTCACGTGTAATATAATAAATTTTTCGTTAATTCTGTACGTTAAATACTTTTCTGGACCACTCCTGAAAACCCCCTGGGGGGGGGGGACCGGTCCCGTTCGTCCCCCCCCCATCGGTGCGCCCCTGCATTCTTTCATACCATTTCAACGATAGGCCCTCCAGTTTCGGCCAAGGCTAGACGACTATCCCCAGATAAGCTAGCACAAGCAAAGATGGAGTTTCAGAAAATGATAAATCTAGGTATATGTAGACCTTCCAAGAGCCCTTGGTCCAGCCCACTCCATTTAGTTCCTAAAAGTGATGGTTCCTGGCGACCTTGTGGAGACTACAGGGCCCTAAATTCAAAAACTATTCCAGACCGCTACCCTATTCCACATCTAAAGGACTTCAACAGCCACTTCTGTGGCAAAACCGTTTTCTCCAAAATAGATTTGATTCGAGCTTTTCACCACATTCCAGTCGCTGAAGAGGATATACCTAAAACTGCTGTCATCACTCCTTTCGGCCTCTTTGAATTTCTTAAACTTCCATTTGGGCTTTGCTATGCAGCACAATCATTTCAAAGGTATATCGACGTCATTTTGAGAGATTTAGACTTTGTTTTCTGCTACCTTGATGACATTCTCATAGCGTCTGTCGATGAGCAGGAGCATGAGATTCGCCTGAAATTGTTTCTGGAACACCTAGATAAATATTCTATCAATGTAAACCTGTCCAAATGTATTTTTGGGGCCTCTGAAATTTCCTTCTCAGGGTACTCTGTTACGTCTACAGAAATCAAACCATTACCTAATCGAGTTGAAGCTATCCTTTCATATCCACAACCTAGTACAATCGTTGATCTAAGACGATTCCTAGGATTGGTAAACATTTATCGTCGGTCACTTCCCAATGCGGCAAAGACCCAGCAGAGCCTCTTCAGCCTATGTAAGGACACACGCAAGCGTGACCGCAGAGCTGTTAAATGGACACCAGAGGCTGTTCAAGCTTTTAACTACCTCAAGAAACAAATTGCTGATGCTACCCTACTTGCACATCCCTCAAGTGATCTACCATTGGCATCGACGGTTGACGCTTCTGACTTTTCGATTGGAGCCTCACTGCATCAAATCCGTGATGGTACAGCAGAATCTCTTGCATTTTTCTCAAAGACTCTAAATGACACACAAAAAAGGTACAGCATATAAGATCGTGAGCTTCTCGCTGCCTATTCTGCAATAAAGTACTTCCGCCATTTATTGGAAGGTAGAAATTTTACACTTTTTACAGACCACAAACCCCTAACGTTCGCATTTCAGCAGCACCTAGATAAAGCATCTCCACGGCAACTCCGACAGTTGGATTTTATAGGCCAATTTACAACTGACTTGAAGTATCTTCCGGCAAAGGATTACATTCCAGCAGATTTTCTCTCCCGCATCTCATCTATCTTCATTACATCACAATTGTCATTTGATGATATAGCTAAAGCACAGGCATCCGATGAAGACCTAAAAGCTCTGCTACAATCAACTACCACTTCTCTTCAATTTAATTCAAGACCATCAATTTACCATCCGGAGCAGAACTAGTCACTGATGTTTCAACAGGAGAGGTGCGGCCATATTTACCTATCCAATTCCGAAAGCTTGCATTTGAAATGCTTCATAATATGACGCACCCAGGAATTAAAGCATCTACCACACTTCTACAAAAAAAGATATGTATGACCATCACTCAAGGCAGATGCCAAACTCTGGACAAGATGCTGCATAGCCTGCCAGCGCTCCAAGGTTACCAGACATACCAACAGTGCAATTAATACATATGATCCAGTGGAACGACGCTTCTTTCACATACATGTGGATATTGTTGGCCTCCTTCTACCATCTGAAGGATATACATATATCCTTACAATCATCGATGGATTTTCAAGTTGGCCAGAGGCTATACCATTAAAGGACATAACAACAGAATCAGTAGCTCATGCCATCCTGTACTTATGGGTAGCTAGATTTTGTGTACCAGTCGTCATCACAACTGACCGTGGCAAGCAGTTTGACTGCTCGTTATTCAGTCATCCTGATGAAAATACTGGGCATACACCACATTAAAACGGCAGCTTACCATCCTGCAGTAAATGGGAAAATAGAACGTTGGCACCGCCATCTCAAAGGCGCACTTCGGACTCAGTTAACCAACAGCTGGGTACCCCAACTTCCAACAGTCCTGCTAGGCCTCAGATGACTCATCATACCTCACCTAAATTCCTCCTCAGCTGCAGTCATTTATGGAGAGCCCATTCGCCTACCAGCAGACTTGTTTGAAGAATCGTCACCGACAGACCTTCCTGCTTTCGTCCTCAAGCTCAAACAGCATGTTCAATCCTTACGCCCAGTCCAACCAAAACATCATGCTGTTAAAAGAACATTTATACATCCTGAACTGTTGAGTTCTTCTCATGTGTTCATCCGGCATGACTCTCATCGTAAACCCTTGCAGCCCATCTACGATGGACCATTCCGTGTAATATCTGGCTCCGACAAACACTTTGTGGTTATTACCAAACATGGTGAAGAGACTATTTGTATTGATAGACTTAAAGCAGCATTTCTACTAAATAGTGAATACACTGGCACAGCTACCACAACTTGTGCCAGTAGCCAACAGCAGATTCATAGGGACATCTGCATCCCACAGACTCAACTGAAAGAGTCCTACACCCGTTCTGGAAGAACTGTTCGATTCCCATCACGATATCTCTCCGTTGTCACTGGGGAGGGAGTATGTGGCGGAGACATCTAGCGGGAATAACTTTGCTTGTATATGTTTTATCTCTGACGAAAAGAGAACCATTACTTGGATATATTTTATCTCTGACTTTGCTTTATTGTTTTCATTATTGTTGGTCTCCTAGTCAGAATTCCTCACTATTTCTTATAAAATGTGTATGTGATTCCCGTGCCTAACAAATGTGAGTACGACATCATTAAAACCACAATGGTTACTTATCTGAGCGCAAGCCATTGGTTGTAAAGGTGTAACGTTTTCGCACAATCCCAAATTGCCTCATTATAAGTCATATCATGACTAATATGAGTATCTTTTTCCAGGAGTGTTTATTTACTTACTTATTGCTTATATTAAATACATTATACCCCCACCCAGTTATTGGGAAAATTCATGTTGACCAACTGAAAAGTTACAACAGACAGATTTTGTAGGCAACAATCCAACAATGGTTTAAAAACTTTACATTAATTCAAGACACCCAGTGACGTACGTGATTTCACTTTTAAGGAATCGAGCTGTTTCCTAGAAATACAGTAGTTGTGCAAGTTAGAAAGTGTTCTTAGGTAAATAGACGGAATTACTTAGCATATAGGACCTCTCAATTTCAACAGCATGTTCTGTCACCTGCCAATGACTTCACCTCTCCCCAGATCTAAATGACTCTAGTCAGCTCCCTGTCTATAGTTCTCTTCCAGGTGATCCTTGTTCTGCCTTGCGGATTTCAATTCAGTACCTGTCTCGGGACAACTTTTTTCATCACACCAATGTGTGGCCGATCCACCTTCATTTTCTCCTCGTTATCTATTGGTGTGTGGGACTTGGACTTGTGCCCCCCCCCCCCAGAGGTCTTTATTGGAATGCTCTTGAGCCACCATTTTTTCATTATGTGCCACAAGCTACACATAATAAAAGTGTGGTATCTTGTGGTAGTGTATTTTGTCACTCTGATGAAGAAAGAACTGTATTGTTGTGGGAGTCAACGGTCATCATTAAACGCGTATTACTCCACAACATATAGTAGTCAGTAATCAAAACATCTTAAAATAAAACTAAAAACGAGCCTTACAGTGAACTCTGTTGGTCATTGAAATAACTACATGTAAAACTGCAGTGCCAATTCTTGACCGGTTTTCAGCAAATATGATATAATGAATATTTTCACACCAAACAACGACAACTTGAAGATGATTTATTGTAGGAAGAATATCTTTAATCGTGCCTCCAAACCTTGAAGTAATTTTGTATGAGATATAGATTCCACATAGCCACACGGCCGACAGTACGTCGAGTGCTTACATTAAATAAGAATACAGCAAAAGTATGAAGATTTAATAAATCATAATTGTTTTCAGCAAATATGATATAATGAATATTTTCACACCAAAGAACGACCACTTGAAGATAGATTTATTGTAGGAATATCTGTAATGGGGCCTCCATACCTTGAAGTAAATCGTATGCGATATACATTCCACATAGCCACATGGCCGTTAGTACGTCGTGGTATCAATCTCCGCCACCGCGCGCGCTCATTGATTCCGTCCCATCCATTTCCGTTTCATTTTTCAAAATCACCCCCACAAAACATATAGAGATACCGAGTGGAAAGATGTTACACATCAAAAACAGAAAGCAATTGTTAGGGAAAGCCTTCACATGTACAAACTCTTATGAAGAAAGAACTCTTTTAATAGTTAGTAATCGATTACCGTACGTTGAAAGTAACTAATTTAGTTTATAACCATTGATAATAATCACAGGGAAAAGTGTAGTCTTTGCGAAGAAACTAAGACAATTTAAAGTCTCTAGAAGAGGAACATGAAACACGGCTGCCACCCAGGGATTTTATGAGACTAACCATTTCCATTCTTACTGACGAAACTAGACTAGCATGACAATGTTTCACCACAATGAATTAGAATGTGCCTTCTAAGATTTTCTCCCGTCTTAAACGTATTCTCACACTTAAAACACTAAAGAATGAACTGACAAGTGCCCTTTTAGTTTGCTAGGATCACTGAATGTCTTTCCACAAGTTGCACAAAAATATTTTCGTTCCGCTGAGTGATGCAAAAGATGCTTCTTTAAATTCCAAGAACGTCTGAATGCCCTTTTACAGATGGAGCATGCGTGCGGCTTGTTTCCACTATGAACAGATTGATGGCCTTTAAGATTCTTTTCCAATATGAACGACATTCCGCATACAGAGCATGTAAAAGGTCTCTCCCCAGTGTGGGTTAGTTGGTGGTCCCTCAATTTCCAATGGAAAATAAATTCTTTTTGACATATTGTGCAAACGTGTGGCTTTTTGTTTAAATGGACTAACTCGTGTTGATGCAAATACTTCCTATTGTTGAACGCCTTGTTGCATAATGAACATTTATGACATTTCACCTTAGAGTGACGTTGTAAGTGATTCTTCAGGTATTCAAGTGTGACGAAGTCTTTTCCGCACTCTGAACATTTGAATCGTTTCTCAGAAGTATGAGCCAATAGATGCCTTTTCAAATTCTCCGGTAGGGTAAACGTCTTCTTGCATCGAGAACATGAATGTGGCTTCTTACCAGAGTGCACGACCATGTGCCTTTCAGCACTTCTACGATACCCAAATGTCTTCCCACATGTAGTGCAGGAATATTTCCCAGCTTGAACACTGCAATATATAAAATGTTGTTATGTCTTGCATATGCTATGGATGCAAAACCTTTAGAGCACCTTTTGAATTTGTTAGTCCGTGTCGTATTATACTTGACGTCTCTCCAGCATGTGAGATTAGTATTTTTGATATATTTGTTCTAAATGATTTAAAGTGCTTCTCGTATGGGGGTTAAATACGCTCTTGAATGTTTAAAACTTAGCAATAAACACGATAGTATTCCTGCCATTTCTGGTAGACCGTAACCAGGTCTGTGTGGTTGGTTCGCTGCCCAGCTAGTGTGCGGTGGAGGGGGACGGGCTGATACAGATCACCTATTTAAAAATTTAAAATGCTTCGTGTAGTTCATTGTCGGTCCCCAAATTCTATTCAAGCGTTGGCTCTAAATTTTACTATTGAAATTATGGCAATGTGTACGAAATTCTGTTTCCTCTCTGCACACTGTGGTGTGCATGTGAAGTACTAGAAAGTAGTTCTTTGTCTTTGAATGGAACATGTGATCTTCTTCTTTCCACGCATGTTCAGCGATAGTAGATTCTTCTGTTTGTTGGAGATTGCAATGTTTGGGAACTTATTTGATTCTTGTTTCTGAAGCTATGCAGTTAAAATAAATTAAAAAAAGATACGAGCCTTACAGTAGTCGCATATGATGTGTAACATCTGACATGTTATCCTACTCCTATACTACACAGCTTGGACATTCTTAAAATGATAATTTAAGCTCCGTTTCATACTGGTACTATGATGAATGTATAGATTGAATTGGAGGTATGCTACTGTCACACTTGTTTGAACGAACATCACATACTGTATTATACTGTAAATTAAGAGGAGGAATGAAACCATAGTCTCTAGCCTATCTATAGACTACTAGAAATAATGTTCAATACAATCAAATTTCCCAACTCCTGCTTGGTGCAAACTATTGTAATTAAAATTAGATAAATCGTAATTTCATGTAGATTCTGTTAAAATGACGTATAATGTATGATAGATATCGTTTAAATCGATAATCCGGTAGCAAAAATAATTGCCGGGACTGGGGTTCGAACCTGAGACCTCATGATTCGCAGACCAAGATGCTATCTACGCAGCCATTACAACCACAGAAATTTAGGGTACAAGACAGTTACTCATTTTCACGTGCCGGTAATAATATGGAAGTATTTTTTATGCTCCATTAATAGTTAGCTTTTTTTTCGGTAATGTTCCTGCGTGGAATTGAGTTTTAAATTAGGTATGAATACGCCTACTTGACAGTAAAGGGAATTACTATAGTGGTCCGTGAAAGGCTACCTCACTTCCCGTATAAAAACATCGATATATATTACATTGATCGCTGCATTGCCGCAATGTGGATTAATATCTGAATAGCCATTGTGCAGAAACATAATACCAGCTTTGCCAACTAGTTACAATGTTCCATATAAAAGCCTACCATCATTTAAATACTGATATGAAGACTTTCAACATGTGGTTTGTGTAGCAATCAGTTGACACCAGAGTTCCCATGAGCGTTTACCATTCAGTATGAAAGTGTTGAGCAAAGTTACTCGGGGAGCGGTTGCCTATCACTTTTATCCAGAGATTGAAAAACAGACTCTTAATAAATCATAATTGTTTTAAGAAAATGTGATATAATGAATATTTTACACCAAAGAACGACAACTTGAAGATGATTTATTGTAGAAATATCTGTAATGGTGCCTCCAAACCTTGAAGTAATCCGTATGTGATAAACATTCCACATGGTACCATAACCAGCTGGATCGCCAGGAGCAGCCAGGAGGGCTACGATCCAGCTGGCAGTGCGTCTTACAAACTTCCGTCCGATCCACTTCCGTCCCATTTTTCAAAATCACTCCCACAAAAATATCCAGCAACCGAGTGGAAATATACTTCACATAAAAAAACCTCCATTGGGTTCCGTGGTATGTAAACACGACAAGAATACATTGATAATTTCCCAATATCAAGTTCCCCACGAAACTAGAATCTCAAGAAATGCCTTATATTCCTCGACGCACTGGGGATCAGAGTTAATTGTTGTTGTTTTAAGGGGTGAAACAGCGAGGTCATCTGCCGTTGGTGATAAGAAACCACAGATTGCCATATGAGGTCTATCCAATAGCCTAGCCTTACAGACAGATATTTTGGACAAGGACACGAATCACCACCCCAGTAACAAGGGATTTATTACAAATGTCATTTTAGAGTGCTGACAGCGAAGTTAGCAAGCAACTAAGCTTTGATTTACAACAAACTGAGTTTGCATTGCCTGAGCGATTTTCTTTTAGCTCGCTACCGTTAAAACGCTAGCGTAGCCGAGGCTAGTGGCACTCCTATCTCAAAAACGTAATAAAGCACAATACAAATATTCATTGACCGAGCTAAGCGCCCATCTGAAAAACAGATCCAACACGAGGAAATAGGTAACATTTCATCCTCCTTTCTCGTGAATGGCTACTCTCACTACCATACAAATCGACACATTTACTATGAAACGAACGGCCAACAGAGAAAAACAAATACATGCTTATTAACTTTGTATCAGGAGGATCACAGATAGAATAGAATGAATACTCAATCACCACTCTGAAACACTATTTGCTGCCTACATTAAAAAAAACAGGAACTCACAAGGACGCCCATTAGCCCACTCGCCAGAAATACCTGCTGTTCCTGGGAAAAAGATCGAGTAATTGATTTCCAAGACACAGAAATACTTTCTAAGAGCATGCTACCAAGCTTGACTATACTGAGAAAGAACCGAAATGTATAAACATCTCTCTCACTTCAACAACTACAGTAAACGGAGAGCCAGCCATGAATAGAATATGGGGACCGCCAATAAACCACGCCCAGCAGTTGAAGTTACAGGGAAGTAGGCTTGTGTCAGGCGTGTCAGCCCCTCCTCCGCACACTCCACACATCCCAAGTAGTGAACCAACAACATATAACAATAACTTCACCATGAGCTAATGAAATCATTGAACAGGTTACCAGAATGTTTTTTTTTTTTAAATATTTCATATTAATTCCCGAACATTTGAACAGTCTATATAAAGCCACACAAGCATCACTTCAAGTCATTCAGAACAATCTGTGAAAATGCCAGCAGCAGTTGTAGGAGATACATCAGATATTAAGCTGCATTTAACAGGGCCTATCAATCCGAAAAGCCACAGTGAAGATTCAAAATTATTATTTTATAGAAGGCATCCGCTAGCAATAACCCAGTAAAATTCTAGTTTAGAATATTCTAAACAGTTGTTCTCAAATTGTGACACATGTAGCCATGAGGATATCTAAGTAGGCATCTAAACTGCAGTAAGGGAAGCCCATAGTTCAACTTGTTTTGTCATCTCATGATTTGAAAGAGCATATTATTATGCAATGTTGACAATGATTTGGACTATAGTTTTGCATTGTAATACTTGATGAAGTTTATTTTGAAGTCCTTATCACCAGACTGTGTCATATGCAGCTGAATGATGCAGATAAACAACAGAGTTTCAAATTTGAGTTGATATGATGATCCAACTAGTCAGGTAAATGTGACACTAGAATAAAACAATTAACATCCACTACCTTGGAAATATAAAGTATGACTGTCCCCACACTGACTCCGTGAATGATGGTCCCCTTGAGCAACAGTTATCATTATCATGATTCCCCACTGAAGCAATACCATGGCTCTAGGATTGGCTATTACTAGTAATCTGAAGAGAATATGCCAGCTCGCTAATATGAGAGAGTGCAGGCTTTCAGTCAAGACAGCAGCATATCTTGCTCCCACCTGGCCTGTGACTTCATGCAAAGACTCTGCATGGCACCCAACTTCAAAGGAAAATATTAAGAAGTAGCAAAGTCTAGACAAAAGGACCATAGATTTCATTAATTTGAAAAAAAAAAAAAAAAAGTTAAAGAACCCCCTCTTCCCATTCCTGAAATGTTTGAACTTTTAGAGATCATGTTCCCCCCCCCCCCCCAAATATTTTTCTGGAACCTTCTGCAGTTATTCAGCTACGGTATAGAATTGTAGCACAATTACAAGGAATACCTTTGCACTCTTCTCAGGCCCACACTACAGGATTCCAGACCACACACTATCCACGGACGGTCCAAGCCTAGCATTCTCTTCCTGGCAAGACCAAATTCTCTAACAAACTTGGACTTTGAAATCTAAGGTCAAAGACTATCTATCTGAGAATGTCATTGTTCCGGTTTTTTCTTCCTTCTACTTTTCAACGAATTCAATTTCACTTTCTCTCTCCTCTCTGTCTATAACTTCATTCCTGCATAAGTCAATATATGCATTGCCATCCATGCATAACACTAATGTAATTATTGTAAACATTCTGCAGATATATGACTTAATTCCCAAATCATGTGTAAATGTAGAAATAGAGGCTACAAATGGGGAAATTAAAAACATTTGTAAGAGTTTTCCAAATGTCCAAATTATAGATGTAAGTAAATTAGACAGGAAATTCCACACTGGGCATGGCCTACACTTAAATAGGTTAGGAAAAGAGTATCGTAGTGAAGAAATCTGCAAAATTGTAAATTCAAATGGTAAGAATAGTTCAACAGTAATATGCTTAGAGTGGAAGCAGAGAAACTGGTAAAAGAAGCCAAATGTGAGGTTTGGCAATCAGATGAGTAACTTTTGATGTCAAATTTAACTGAGTGCAACAATGCTATTTCGGATTTGTCTAGCAACAATAATAATAATTATGATAATAATAATGTATATTAATCACCAACACAAGCTTGCAAAAGTAACAAATTTAAAATTTACCTCCAGAATGTTCAGTCTCTCTACAATAAAATTGATTAGAAAAAAATAAAAGTGCAGGTCATTCACTGAAACAAATGTTACATATTTCAATGACTTATTAAATAAGTAAACATGGTCAGAAATTTATAAACATGATAATGTAAATGATAAATTTAATGCATTTAACAGTACCCTAAAACAATATTTTGATACAGCATTCCCCTCTAAACAAAGAACTATTAAAAACAACAACTAGCAATTGGATAACAACAGGGATTATAAATTCATGTCAAAGAAAGAAATTTCTACACAAAATATATAAACAATACCACAATTCAATTTATACTACAACAAATTCACTAGCATATTAAGTAAGGTAATAAGACTAGCAAAGAAAATGCATAATGATAATTTTATTTCCTGATCATCTAATAAAAACAGGGCTATATGGTGTGACAAAGAAACTGGAAAAACTGCTAAAATACAAAGAAACATTACACTGGCCTGCAATAATAAAGTGATTAATAATCCAGAGGAAATAGCAAACACTTTTAATGACTATTTTCTGGAAATTCAACAATAAATATTAAATAAATCACAGGTAAATACACTAAATTCTAATAATAAAATAAATATATGCAGTGATTCTTTATTTATAAATCATGTCACAAGTGAAGAGGTAAGAAAAGTTATAAAAGAGCTAAAAAATAAATTCTATGCTGGCATTGATGGCATCCCTGATGCAATTTTAAAGAAATGCGCAGAAAATATAATAAATCCACTTACGCGCTTAATAAACAGTTCAATTCTCTCAGGAACTTACCCGGATATTTTGAAGTTAACAAAAGTAATTCCAATGCACAAAAACTGTTCAAAAGATGAATTAGATAACTATCGTCCTATTACCTTACCAACTGGTATTGCAAAAATTTGATCTATCAAAAGCATTTAATGTTGTTGACCATAAAATCCTCCCTACAAAACTAAATCAATATGGTATTAGAGGTCTAGCTAATAAATGGATAGAGTCTTATTTAACAAGGCATAATCAAATAGTAAGCTTGAGACACAAGGATGATGGAACCAGATTACTAAATGAAACATTGTCCAATGAGGGTATTATTAAAATTGGAGTACACCAGGAATCGGTTTTGGGCCCACTACTCTTTCTTCTATATATCAATCAACAGCACGTTGATTCTCATAACGTTATTTTCTTTGCGGACGATATAACACTCGTAATAAAATGTGAAACTAAACAGGTCATACAGCAGTCTGCTGACTCTGTTACAGAAGAGTTAACCAAATGGCCTCATAATAAACTATAAAAAAAACAGTATCTCTAAATGTCAACACTATACAGAATAGGAATCCTGCGACGCCCAATATAACATTAAATGGTCATCAAATAGAAAATAAATAAAAAACAAAGTTTTTATGACTATGGATACAACATGACTTGAAATGGAATAAACATAAACAATATCTGAATACTAAACTGAACTCGATGTGGTTTGCGTTACATATTTTGAAAACTTGCTCAAGCATGCACTCTTTAAGAAACACTTATTTTGCTTATTTCCATTCATACTTAAGATATGGGGTCATATTTTGGGTTATATCACCAGATGTACTAAGCCTATTTGGGATACAAAGAGGGTGATTAGAATTATGGCTAATGTAAACACTAGAGGATCATGTAGACCCCTGTTTAAAGATTTAAACATCCTCCCACTGTCTTGCATTCATATCTTTGAAAGTATTATGTTTTTTAAAAATAATTTAATGAATAAAGACGTTTTTCTTAAAAAAAAAAATACAATGATGTTCATAGGCTTACCACAAGACAAAATCAAAACATTCATATTTCACACACAAGCATTTATATCAAAAAGGAACTTTTCACACAGGAGTTAAATTATACAATAAACTACCCCAGTATATAAAATTTGCCCCAAAAATAAAAAACTTTGAAAGAATGTTGAAAGCTTATCTGCAGTGCCATTGTTTTTACTCACTAGTAGAATATCTTAAGGGCTAGGAGCAATGATATCTATAATTATATTTTACTTTTCTATTTTAATTGTAACACCTAGCTGTAAGTTGTTGTATTTATAGAATTAAGTTTTCAAATTGTGATAATGAGTAAGATGTAAATAGTTGTCCAATAAGATTGTATCTCTTAAGATCTGTTATTATAATAAGTTATAAATAGTTATTGTATCAGTATTGTATACATGTAGGTTCTTTTATTTTATTGATGTAATTTCTAACATGTCCTATATCAAAATTGTATTGAATACATGTAATTGATCAAATGGATAAATACAAATCTAATCTAATCTCTTTCTATTGAAATCTTCAGTGTTGCCTAATTAATCAATGTAAGTTACAGAATTACTTTTCAGTCAGGCATTCTCCTTAATATCCGTTCCTAAAAAGAATCAAACATTTTTACCCTCACAACACCAAGTCCCACCGTCATTAAATTGTAAAACGCCTGCATAAATGCTGATTCTATGGGCTATTGCGATGTAAAACATTTACTAAAATGAATATGCACAGAGGTTTGTTGGGTCTCAAGTTAGCTCTTTACTGGCACTATTTCTGGGAGGTATGAAATTGTTTCTCTAAATAAGTCTTCTCCAAAAGCACGTCCTAATCAAATAGAATGTTGTCTGCCAAAACAACTAGAGCAGCCTGTTCAAATTTTTCTTACCAGGACCAAGTAAGGACGCCGGCCCCGTGGTGTTGGGGTAGCGCGCCTGCCTCTCACCCGGAGGCCCCGGGTTCGATCCCCGGCTCCGTCAGGGATTTTAAAACTGACTTGAGGGTTGGATCGGGGTGCACTCAGCCTCGTGAGGACAATTGAGTAGCTGTCTGACAGTGAGACAGTGCCCCGGTCACGAAAACCAAGATTAATGGCCGAGGGGACCCGACGCGCTGACCACGCATCACCCCAAAATCTGCAGGCCAATTGGCTGGGCAGCGGTCGCTTGGTAGGCCTGGGCCCTTCAAGGGCTGTAGTGCCACGGGGTTAGGTTAGGACCAAGTAAGGGGCTACTAATTGTTGCATAACTTACCATTTTTATTTATTTATTCAATATAGTTATAAAAGTAAATAATTATTGTCATGGGTTTGAGAACAAAGTGAAATTTGAGGCCATGCCAACCGGAAAAACTATATCAAAAAAGAAGTAACTTATGTAGAATTCTTGAATATTAAATTATGTTTTTCAGCCTTAAGGTCATGTTGTACACATGAAGTACAAATCATCAAGATGTTAATCAGAGAGTCTGACATTGGTCTGCAACTCCAAAGGTCTCAGGTTCCTGTCCTGGTCACACCAGACACAGCTCTCTGGTTAACATCTTGAAAGCTTGCATATCATGAATACACCATGACCTAACAGCTCACTTGGTAAAAGAAGAATTTAATATGCTTATCTCTCACAGTACATGTCTGGACTCATTGGAATTGTACAGAAAATTGCTTCCATAAATACTGAAGGTGGGACATGTCTATTCAAGAATTAATAATGCAATTTAGGGTTACAATAGCTCTGACAATGTACAACTACAAACTTTTCACCATGTTTCCTTGCTATTTACATAAAATTGGTGGAGTGCTTTGTTATGAATTACACTTATTATCTCAAACAAGCGGGAACAAGCCATCACTGCCATAGACACATTCACATTTCAGTACATATTAGAACCAGAATATTAAGTCCTCAAATATGGTGTTTCACAATAGTACTTTCACTATGGGTACTATGTTTGGACGAAATATTATCAGACATTCATTGACTACATATGGAGAACTCCTAATCAATATAACATGGTATAAAGAGTACAGATATCTTTGAGTTGGTATACCTGTTGAAATTGAATTCAGCATTAACTGGCAGAAATATTCCATATGCATGTCAAAATTAGTAATAATGGAGTCTGTGCTACTAAATTTCAAAAGTTATCAATAGAATTATTGGTTCTGTGCCATACATTAATAGGATCGCTTTTCAATTGACATTCAGTCGGTCAACACTATTGTAACCAATTTGCTTGGGTGGGGAGTAACAATTAGTTTCCTCATGCCTGAAAGAAATACTTGAATTATTTATACACTTAATAAAACACTTCTCATACAAAGTGCTATACGGGAGGCAATCACGAGTTCAAACATGAATGTCCACAAAGGAAACCTGAGACCAATAATATTAAGTGGACATCAGTGCTATGTGCATTTAGCAAGGGAAATAACTAAACTTAGCTCATGTATTTACAGCTGGCAGCCACACCAAAAAAGTAATAAGCAACATATTCAGCTAATGGTGGTTTCCTAATGAAGAAAAAACCTGGAACTAATAAGGTTTCATTGTTGATAGAATGACTGATCAGAGGTTATATTACAAATATCATAAAGAATAAACAATAGGGAGATTTATTTCTCCAAAGTTGCTATTTTCAGTTTATTTTCCATTCCTTGGTTCTAAATGATCTGGGTGCAACTTTTAGAAAGAAAAAAAATACATATTTTAACATATCTTCTACTTATTATTCAGTACCGGTATGTAAATTGAATAAGTATACTAGGAGAGGGATTTAATCAGTATTGTAACATTCTATAGGTATGTCGTTTTTGGAAACATTGTGCTTGATCCTTTCAGCCTAAAGTGTATTACATAGCTTCATAGTCCTCTGGACCAAGGACTATGTTGAAATGGTGACACTTAATTGTTTAAGACACAGTTGTAGTTGCATGGGATAGTAGTAAGTCCTTGCCAAGTATCACTGATATAACTACAGCCTATCAAAATTTTCATACGAGGGTGGGGGTGGGACATAAACACCATTAAAAGAAAGGTTTTCTCAAGCCTAAGGCTAAAAAGGTTATGAAATGCAAGCCCTCACAATGAAAAAAAGTAAACTCTGTACTTATTACTCACTCGTTTGAAGTAACTTCACTGATATCATCCTCCTGCAGGTGAGCTTCCTTTTCTGCATCCTATGGAGGGAGAATAAATGCTGGCATGAAGTGCTCAAATGTTATTAGTGGAAGGATTGATTAAGACATGCCCAGTACGTAGGATTACTGCCATGTCTGTAGATGTAGCAGACAACAGTGATCGAGAAAAGTCACCTGAATATCTATTTCATCTTTGACTGCTTCCACGTTCATCTCTTCTCTATTTGGATCATCAAGTACACCACTTGGCTCAGCTTTTACTACCACCAGGTTATCAGAATCTTGCTCCTGTAAATGACATCATGCTATATCATCTCCGAGTCAACACCACCTTGGTCCGTAGGAATAAGAAGCATACAAATACTGAATGGTTTATCACCAATAAGGTTTCAGTACCTTATACCTCAGTAATAACAAGCAAACAAAGATACACAGGGGTTTAGGTTATCACCCAGCCAAACATGACCATTGTAATCTAGTGTTATCAACCGACTTAGATACAACGCCTTATCAAAAAATGACTTGGAATAAACTACTTCTTCAATGTAGTACGGTATGCCTCCATTATAAAGTATTTCATACTAAATTTATATTATTTCTATCAGTACCGGTAGGCAACATACTCAAGCTACTGAAATATGGTTCAGGCACGAGACGCCAGCGGCCATCTTGCGGTGTGACAGAGCACGACTCACCTCCTTCAATCACTGCTACAGTATATTATAAGATTATAATATACAAAGGGGGATGTCCTTGAGGATAGTTTAAACCAAAGTAAGTTAGAAAGAATAGGCGATTTTCGTATGTTCTGAGCTAGCCACCTCATTTGAAAGCAACAGCCTTCTATCTAGACCCCTATTAAGACCTTAGTAAGTTAGCAACAATGAACAAGTGTTTACAATTTGTCTGCATCAATCAATGCATATTTCTCATGCTATTTAGAACAAAACCTCTGAGTAACTAGACTTTTTAGTACCAATTCAGAGCTCTGACAGATTGATTGTGTGATTTTTAAGAATATGTTACATGTTAGGCAACTGATATTAAATACACTTACACGATTGGCTGATTCTTCTAAATCTGGCATCCATTCTGCTTCGCACTTGATGAAGACGGGTTCTGTCATGATTTTCAAGAATCTAAAAAAAGGCATGACAGAGAACACTTGAGCAACTCCAACACAATATAATTCAAATAAAGTATGGCCATAAGATCACAGATTCAAATATTGGTTAAACTAATACACGTTATAATAATGGTAATGTTTTGTGTTTTATATCCGTTATAACTACTGCTGCATCAGATTCGCCGAATTGCCGGAATTATCTCCTGAAAAGGATTTTTAACAAGCCAGTCAATCTACTGACATGGGTCTCTCACCATTCAAGCGCCCTCAAATGTGAGCTGACTGTGCCGTGATTCAATTCTGTAACCTCAGACACAGCCGTCAACGGTGTGGGACACAGCCAACCAGTATAAAATAGCCTAAATAGCATGTTAAAATTACAGTACTACCTAGGCCATTACATGTCACGACATGTTACATTTGTTAACGTTGTTCATGATTGGTCCGTATTGACGAATAATAGTTTAAAAATATTGAAATATACTCTATGTTCCGTCTAGTCAATACTTATTGTGTTTATTTAACCACTAGTACATGTTTCGAGGCGTACTGTAGTATTAATGAAAATCACATTTCATCCACATCATCCATTCTTTCATTAATTTTAATGTCAATGACTGGCCATTAACGTCTTAAAGTCTAGGTAATTCTGCACGCCGTGAGAACATGCCTTTTCGTAACTTTTAACGAGGTATATTATTGAAAATATAGGATTTATGATTTACATACCTTTCTCGGAGTTGTTGGGAGTCGTTTCACAATCTCAACTACAACTGCCGCATCTCAATAATTTTTATTTACGAAAATAAAGAATTTTTATCGTGTTCGTTTCACTACGGACGCCATCTTGGACACTCGACAGACGGACATGTGACTACGTTACCAACATGTCGCACACAAAATTCACCATTCACCATTTCACACGTATTGTATGTATGTCTACCCCTTATTATTCCCGTTTTTCCAACGGGGTCGGGGATGAGATGCGATGGAAGTCTGTGTGGCGACGGTTTTTACGGCCGGATGCCCTTCCTGACGCCAACCTTAGGAGAGGAGTTAATGAGAGATGAAATGAATGATGGTGAATGAAACTGGGCAAGGATGTGGAAGGAAGCGGCCGTGGCCTGTCAGAAGGTACCGTCCCAGCATTTGCCTGGTGTTGAAAATGGGAAACCACGGAAAACCATTTCAAGGACGGCCGACGGTGGGGCTCGAACCCACGCGTCTACCGAGTCAGCAGAGAGCTTGGCCCCATGGCCTAATGCTGCGCTTTAGCCAGCGTAGCCACTACTGTCGGTATTCACCATTTCACACGTAAAGACGTAAAGTACTGCCTGGCCGAAAATTACTGCTAGTACCACAAGCAAGGGGGTCTGGGGCGTAAGCCCCAGGTTAGGTTTGTTTTTGTATGTAAAACATTAATAAGATAGAATTTATGTCCGCTACTAGGTTAGGTACTGCCTGGCCGAAAATTACTGCTAGTACCACAAGCAAGGGGGTCTGGGGCGTAAGCCCCAGCTTAGGTTTGTTTTTGTATGTAAAACATTAATAAGATAGAATTTATATCCGCTACTAGGTTAGGTACTGCCTGGCCGAAAATTACTGCTAGTACCATAAGCAAGGGGGTCTGGGGTGTAAGCCCCAGGTTAGGTTTGTTTTTGTACGTAAAACAATAATAAGATAGAATTTATGAAGTAATTTCACATGTCACACAATCCATGGTTAAAGTACGACTGACGAGTTGGATTTGGCGCAATAGTATATTACATTATCGGCGCTCTTTTGTTTCTTTGTATACCCGGTGCGAGATAGTACCAAATGCGTGGGGTTGGCATTCCTGACTTAGTGAGAAAGATGTCTCCTAGAGACTTCATTTCAACTATATAAGTAGTGTTGCTATTTGGGATGGCTGGGTGGGTCTATGACAGCGGACGAGTCAACATCTATTAATTTATCATATCCAGATACCATTACTACAGGCACTTTGGCTAATTTCCTTACTCAATGATTTTTATACACATGTTCTCACGGTGTGCAGTGCTACTCAATATTTTTAAACGACATGTTACGTCTGTGGTAAATACAAGTTTTAATATTCGTATCGTATTCATCATGGAAGAATGCAAATACATTTGCCATTGATAGCTAAATGTTTTTTGATATCCGTATTGATAGATGAATTCTGAAGTTTAAAATATTGACCTCGATGTCAGGTCGAAACATGTAAATTACTATAATAATAATAGATATATTTTAATTCAAATATTGATTGCCTAATATTTTAAACTTTAGAATTCATCATGGTAGCCCAACTATAATGGGCAATAATGTAAATTAAGAAAGTAGGGGGAGGTGGGCCAAAGTGAGACAGACAAGCTCATTCAATCTATTTTTTGAAAGAGGGAAATTTATTTATATATCTTAGAGCATTATGGGGTTTGAAGCCATTTTTCACTGTTGCCTTAGTAAACAATGGTTTGGTGCTTTTCAGTCGGTCAACACGAATGTACCCAAAAGAGTCACCAGGATATCTATTTCATCTTTGACTGCTTCCGCATTCATCTCTTCTCTATTTGGATCATCAAATACACGAATGTACCCAAAAGATTAGGGTATAATCCAACTCTTTTGAGTACATTCGTGTTGACCGACTGAAAAGCGCCAAACTTTTTTTATTTTTAGTTAGATTTCATTAGAAAGCTAACTATTGCAATGGGTCCCATGTTTCGACTTCCGGAAAATTTCGACATATCTTCGCGTTTCACATCCCCCAGACCCCAAAACCACCGTCAGTTCAAAAGTTTATATATAATTTCCCAGACCCCAAAACCACCGTCAGTTCAAAAGTTTATATATAATTTATGTATATACTAGCAGAAGTACCCGTTCTTCGAACGGTGTTCGTAGTTAACACCAGACATTATCAATTGAGCTACTGTGCAATGGTTAGCGGGTTGTCATTCCATCAAGTTTATCAGAACGAAGTTAGTTTATTGGGAATATCACACACACTGTTAATTTAAGGCCCTTAAAATGTAGTTTTCGGAGACCCTTTATAGATTCCCGAATTATCTGTCTCACATTGAGAAGCGCAACATATGCTTTGGTCGTCCTTGTAGGATAATTTTTATATTTCGCATATTTAAGCATATATTGAGAAGTTTTTCTCTATATCCACCCTTCTACTGTATGAAAAGTACGGTGAAGAGTTTTATAAATGATTGGTGTATTGACTCTCATGGTTACCATACCTAATTTTAAGATGCACCAAGCATCCGAACACGAGGTATAGGCGTACATAAAGATACACAGAAAGACAGACAGACAATTCTATTGTCTACAACATATTACCCAGATATCCAAATATGGGTATATCTACCACACAGTATCAAATAAAATCATCCTTATGATGAACCCGTATGTCGACAAAAAAAAATTAGTTAAAATGTGCTCTCAGACTAAATTCACCTAACGTGTACTTCCTGACGTGAAATACAATTGAAAGTCTTGTAGACGAAACGCAATACACGTCACATAAAAACTGACCCTCTACGTTGTGCTAGGAGCCCATACACAGGAATACCCCTTTCATAAATTATAAAGGCTTGTGGTGCATGAAAATTCAGGTTCTCTAGACTCAAATTGCCCAAATTCCTAAAAGCCGCAAAAAATGCTAGTTCAATTCAGGAATTTTTGAAAATAATGTTGCTGTTTGGAGATATAATAGACCTACTGTACTATATGTCGAACGTGAAAATTGCATGAAAAAATTCTAGGTTACTCCTTCACCCACTTAATTCCATTGATGAATTATACGGTCTACGTTAGTTCCGTGATAACCTTATAGCCATTTGCAAACTTTCACAGAAATGTAATAAATGGAGTGTCATTGCTTCTTACAGAAATTGATGGAAAGTTTTATGCCACCCCATGAGATAATGTTCTCATGGTTACCGATTTGCATTCCTTCATTAGTTTGTTAAATTAAATTAAATTAGTTTTCTCGGAATATTTCACAAACTGTTGGATTTAGAGCCTTATAATGTAGTTTTCGAGGACCCTTTAGGGCCCCCGAGTTTTGTTGCTGGCACCGAGGGGCTTTGTCTCGTCGTTGTACGCCATAATATAATACTAATAATAATATAATATAGGGAGAAATTATAACACCTATTTTTTATTATTTTTTATTCAGCCAATGGCCATGTACTATTCTTTTCAGGACGGGTCAGAGAAGGGATATTATCAGAGAAAGAAGCATTCACATCGCGCTTGCAAAATGGAAATGGCCTACCATTTAACTAAGGACATCTATATGAAAAGGTCAATATCCTTCAACGCAAAACTAAAACATTACTGCAGTGTCATCCGTCCGGAAGTCTTGCATGCTTCTGAATGCCTCACGATGAACAAAAAAGGCTTGGTCGAGAAACTGGAGGCAAAAGAAAGAAAAAATTTGACAAAGATATTGGGTTCCATCAAAGACAATGGGGAATACAGAAAACGGCATAACCATGACCTATATACTCATGTGGAGAAGATAAGCAACGTCATCCGGAAGAGAAGGTTACCATTTTTTGGGCATGTGAAACGAATGAGCCCAGCGAGACTGACCAACCGCAACATAACTTACTTTCAGGAGAGGAAAACAAAATGGGCCTGGTTCATTGAACTGGATAAAGATCTGAAAGAAGTGGGGATTACACCAACAGACATTCAGGAGTGCGTCCCACTCAAAGGGAAATTTCAAGCTTGTAAAGGTTTCCAAGAAAAACCGAAGCTGAAAACGGGAAAGATTTGGACCCAGGAACGGAAGGAAGTCCACCGAGAACGAATGCGGGCGTACAGGGCAAATATCAAAGCCAGTAGGAGACGGTTGGAATGACGCGGTCCATAGATGGCCTATACGAAATGAATGAATGAATGAATGAATAATATGGGGATAGGAATATAATAGACCTGCCGTACCACACCCGCAGGTGTAAATCGCGTGAAAAAATTCTAGAGTACCCCTTGATCCTAAGCGCGTTAAACGTATTGATGAATTTTACGGCTTTGGTTCCGTGATAACCTTCTAGCCGTTTGCAAACTTTCACACTAATGTAATTAATGGAATTGCATTGCGTCTTACAGCAATAGATGGGACCTCTGAGAATCCGTTGGCATGGTTACTGGTTTGCATTCGTTCATTAGTTTATTAAATTAAATTAGTTTTCCGGGAATATCTAAAAAACGGTTGGTCTTCGGTCCTTAAAATGTGGTTTTCGGGGACCCAGTTTTGTCTCTCACATTGAGGGGCTGAAAATGAGTTTTGTCTCGCCCTTCTACGACTATTTCAGCATGTATTTTAAGGTAGGCCCCCTTTTATGAGAGGTACGGAGAAGAGTTACATCAATGATAGGTGTCGTGCCTCTGATGGATATCTGTACCAAATTTTACGTTGATACACCCAGCCGTTCTCGAGTTATAAGGGAACAAATTTGTCCACAGACAAACAAACAAACAAACAAACAAACAGACTGACAAACAAACATTTTTTTTTCGCGCGCATCCATCACAAAACAGTCTGAAACGTGTAAACATCTCAAATTTCCGTAGAAATTCAGAGATAAACACACAAATTTTCATTTTTATATCTAGAGAGATATACTGCACCGCTCGGTGTTGACAGTGTTTTATTGCACAGATTCTGGTTTTACTCGCTAACCGTTGGAGATATACGAAAAGTGATAAGGACCTTTCGGATAGAAAATTAAATGTTAAAGCTCATGTATACCATCAAAAGTTTGCTATTTCTTAGCGTTCTCTTTTTATTTGAAAAGGAAATATGAAATTTTGAAACCAAAGGGTGTAGTGACGTCACAAATGTCGGTTTTACTCGCTAACTGTTGGAGATACACGAAATGTGATAAGGACCTTTCGGATAGGAAATTAAATTTCAAAGCTCGTATGTGCCATCGAAAGTTTGCTATTTCCTACCGTTCTCTTTTTATTTGATATGGAAATATGAAATTTAGAAACCAAAGGTTCTAATGACGTCACTAAAATAGTCGCCATTTTTTAATAGTGCAAAATTTCGAAATCAAAAGTATCCTGTATGTAAACCTGGTAACTCAGCTACATCCATGCAAAATTTCATTTAAATCGGACCAGTGGTTCTTGAGTTATTGAGTAACAGACAGACAGACAGACAGACAGAAAGACAGACACACACCATCTCATTTTTAGCCTACTTTCGATTTTTGCAAAAAATGAAAGTAGACTTATGAGATCAACACAGGGCGAAAAAAGTGTGTCTGTCTGTGTGTGTGTATGTGTGTGAGTCTGTGTGTGTGTCTGTGTGTGCGTGTGTCTGTGTGTGTGTGAGTGTGTGTACTCTGAATGTCTTTCCCCCCCTATCAATTCGAACACGGTGAATGCGAATTGAACGAAATTTGGTACAAAGGTAGCACTAGCAAAGGACACCTCAGTGTCATGTTTTATATCGCCGCCATCTTGACGGAAACGTAATGGCGACCTCACAAATGTTCAAAGCTTAAATCAAATTTCGACTAACCTAATCATCCGATCTCTACCAAATTTTGCAACAACATACCTTTATGGGGGGAGCATCCTTTGACCAAACCAATAGGTCATCAGCGTAATAGTTTACGGATGGCGGCCATGTTTGAGTGAAAGTCGATTCCCCCTATTAATTCGAACACGGTGCAACCGAATGGAACGAAATTTGGTACGGAAGTAGTACTAACGAAAGGCACCTCAGTGTCATGTTTTATATCGCCGCCATCTTGACGGAAACGTAATGGCGGCCACACAAATGTTCAAAGCTTAAATCAAATTACGATTAACCTAATCATCCGATCTCTACCAAATTTTGCAACAACATACCTTTATGGGGGGAGCATCCTTTGACCAAACTAATAGGTCATCAGAGTAATAGTTTGCGGATGGCGGCCATCTTTGTGTGAAAATCGATTCCCCCTATTAATTCGAACACGGTGCAACCGAATGGAACGAAATTTGGTACAGAGGTAGCACTAGCAAAGGGCATCTCAGTGTCATGTTTTATATCGCCGCCATATTGACAGAAACGTAATGGCGGCCACACAAATGTTCAAAGCTTAAGTTAAATTACGACTAACATAACCATCCGATCTCTACCAAACTTTGCAACAACATACCTTTTTGGAGGGAGCATCCTTTGACCAATCTAATAGGTTATTAGCCTAATAGTTTGCGGATGGCGGCCATCTTTATGTCAAAATTGATCCCCCCTATTAATTCGAACACGGAGGAACCTAATGGAACGAAATTTGGTACAGAGGTAGCACTAGCAAAGGGCACCTCAGTGTCATGTTTTATATCGCCGCCGTCTTGACTGAAACGTAATGGCGGCCACACGAATGTTCAAAGCTTAAATCAAATTACGATTAACCTAATCATCCGATCTCAACCAAATTTTGCAACTACATACCTTTATGGAGGGAGCATCCTTTGACCAATCTAATAGGTCATTCGCCTAATAGTTTGCGGATGGTGGCCATCTTTGTGTCAGAATCGATTCCCCCTATTAATTCAAACACGGTGAAACGAATGGAACGAAATTTGGTACAGAGATAGCACTAGCAAAGGGCATCTCAGTGTCATGATTAATATCGCCGCCATATTGACAGAAACGTAATAGCGGCCACACAAATGTTTAAAGCTTAAATCAAATTACGACTAACATAACCATTCGATCTCTACCAAACTTTGCAACAACATACCTTTATGGAGGGAGCATCCTTTGACCAATCTAATAGGTCATTAGCCTAATAGTTTGCGGATGGCGGCCATCTTTATGTCAAAATTGATTCCCCCTATTAATTCGAACACGGTGGAACCGAATGAACGAAATTTGGTACAGAGGTAGCACTAGCAAGAGGCACCTCAGTGTCATGTTTTATATCACCGCTATCTTGACGGAAACGTAATCGCGGCCACCCAAATGTTAAAAGCTAAAATGTAATTACGACCAACCTAATAATCTAGTCTCTACCAAATTTTGCAACACCATATCTTTATGTGGGAAATATATTCTGACCAAACTGCAAGAACATCAGCCCAATAGTTTGCAGATGGTGGCCAAGTATGTGTGCAAATCGATTCCCCCTATCAATTCAAACACGGCGAAACCGAATTGAACGAAATTTGGTACAGAGGTAGCACTAACAAAGGGCACCTCATATTCATGTTTAATATCCCTATAGCACGTTGTATTTCAACAAGCTACTACAACCAACATTCAATCATACTCCTTGAAAAGGACAAAGAGTTATAACAATACCCATGCATTTAGGAGAAAGTAGGCTATATGTTCTTTACTGAACATCTTGTTATATATTAGTATGATGTATCTATCTATCTATATATATATATCAGTTTCTTGTGGACACGATAACTGCCGTAATTTTGCACCAATCACTTTGAATTTTTTACATAATATGTATCCCTATAAAATCTCGGTCGAGTTCGTTAATGAGCAAAATCGGTCAAAGGGGGTGAAAATGGGGGGCTTTTTTCGAAAAAGTGAAATATCGCTATAACTCTCTTAATACATGAAATATCGAATCCCTTCAAAGTTCATAATATGTATCGAATAAGTGCCAAAAATTTATGTCAAATATGTTTTTTGATAGCACCAACCATTGACCAAAGGGGTGGGAAAAAGTGGGTTTTTCGGGAAACATTAATCATATCTCTGTTAATAGGCACAATATCAAAACCGCACAAAATGGACAATATTCCTCCAATAATTACCTAAAACTTTTGTCTGAAAGAATTTTTGATTCGACCCACCATTACGCCACGGGGTGAACAAAATGACTTAAATTATAAGAAAATGCCAAGTGCCAAGAGAGGTTGCCATGACAACTTTACTTTTAATTGATAAGGGATGAGCCATCAGCAGTTGCTATGACAACGCCACTGCACAAGATTACATTCAGTTTTCATATGTCTGTGGGAGCGACTTCGGTATCGGAACTGGTAGCATGCTGAACTTCTATGCCCAAGGTCGCGGGTTCAAACCCGGCTGAAGTCGTCGGATTTACTAAGAGCGCTAAAAAACCTGAGTTTGCTTTCCTTCGTAGGGGAAGTTCCAACGTTCGTTGCGAGTTGCTGATTGAGGTGGCATCTAGTAGCCAAGTACTCAGCTAGGTGTCGTTGACGGTAGTATTTTAGGTAGATTTCATTAGAAAGCTAACTATTGCAATGGGTACCATGTTTCGATTTCCGGAAAATTTCGACATATCTTCGCGTTTCACATCCCCCAGACCCCAAAACCACCGTCAGTTCAAAAGTTTATATATAATTTATGTAATATATGTATATATGTATATCAGTTTCTTGTGGACACGATAACTGCCGTAATTTTGCACCAATCACTTTGAATTTTTTACCGAATATGTATACCCATAAAATCTCGGACGAGTTCGTTACTGGGCTAAATCGGTCGAAGGGGATGAAAATGGGGGACTTTTTTTTTCTTCGAAAAAATGAAATATTGCTATAACTCTCTTAATATGTGAAATATCGAATCCGTTCAACGTTCATACTATGTGTCGGATAAAGCTCAGAAATCTATGTTTGAAACGTTTTTTGATAGCACCAACCATTGACCAAAGGGGTGGGAAAAAGTGTTTTTTTCGGGAAACATTAATCATATCTCTGTTAATAGGCACAATATCAAAACCGTACAAAATGGACAATATTCCCCTAATAATTACCTAAAACGTTTGTCTGAAATAATTTTTGATATGAGCCACCATTGCGCCAAGGGATGAGAAAAATGATTTCGGAATTATAAGAAAATGCCAAGAGCTATCAGTGGTTGACATGGCAACACTACTAAATTGATGAGGGATGAGCCATCAGACGTTGCCATGACAACGTACTTGCGCGAGATCAGATTCAGATTTCCATCTGACTAAGTGTGAAGCGGCTTCGGTGACGTAACTGGTAGCATGCTGAACTTCTATGCCCAAGGTCGCGGGTTCAAAGCCGGCCAAAGTCGTCGGATTTTCTAAGAGCGCTAAAAATCCCTCAGTAAGCTTTCCTTTGGAGGGGAAGTTCCAACGTTCGTTGCGACTTGCTGATTGAGGTGGCATCTAGTAGCCAAGTTCACAGCTAGGTGGCGTTGACCTTAGTATCTGGTAGCAACATTAGGAACTACTGCTTGAAATTTAGTGTCTGCATTCCTTACCTGAATTACAGACTAATACAGCCATCACAATTCACACCGTTTATCAGACAGATTCTACACTCACCCAAAGTACACGGGGTTATATGACCGCGTTGTCACAGCCCCTAAACTGAGGAACCAACCAACATCTCTGCGGGAGATATAATTTTGCGTGAAGAAGTAACAGATCGTTACATAGTTACACATCAGTGTCGAAACCTTGCATAAGGACAGTGTGACCACAAGTATAACAAGTAGTTCCGTGAAGAACTGTACAGCCTATTTTCATATATCCTGCTCATGTTAATTGCCTCTATCAACATACAAAATTTCAGTTTAATTGCTGTAACAGATTCGTAGATATTGAGAACCGTCTAAATATTTCAGATGGTCGCCAGGTTGGATTTTTATTTTTCTACTATTATATTAAGATTATTGTGTACGTGTGGTATTCAAACTTCAATCGCATGATTAGAACACAAGAAGTAAAAACGAGATTTTAAAATTACGCACAGCAGCCATCTTGTGATTATGCAAACAATTGAAATAAATTAGATGCCAGTGGATCAACATTTGAGTAAGCATTTAACGTGCAACGTTTCACGGCACTCGGATAGTTAATTCGCGAGAAACGTCCATTTAAATATTTATACTTCGCGTCGCCGCCATGTTGGATTCGTGCTCACCAGGTTACTGAAAGTCCTATAGGTGAACATATGTTCATAGTCTCTATGAACATAAAAATTTCAGTTTGGTTGCTGTAAAAGATTCATAGATATTGAGAACCGTCTAAATATTACGGAAGCTTGCCATTTAGGATTGTTATATGTATAGGCCATAGAGTTATGTACCATTCAAGGACACTTATTGCCTAGGTTCATTATTCAAACTTTCACTTCGATCGCATGATTACGACACAAGAAATAAAAACTTAATTTAAAATTTCGCACAGCCGCCATCTTGAGGTTATGTAAACAATTGAATTAATTTAGATGGCAGTACATTACAATCTGCAAAATCATTTACTGTACCACATTTCACTGCGCTCAGAGAGTTAACTCACGAGAAAAGTCTATTAAAATATTTCAAATTCGCTTGGTCGCTATGTTCGTTTTGTACTTTACAGGTTTTTGAAGTATACATAGGTAAACCTGTATCAGTACCCTTTATCACCGTACAAAATTGCAGGGTGATATCTGTAATAGTTTCGGGGATATAGAATGTCAGTGAAATATTTCGCACAGACACCATTTTGAGGTTATGTAAACAATTGAACTAAATTAGACTCCAGTGCATTGCAATGTGTATACATATTTGCTGTACCAAGTTTCATTACGTTTGGATAGTTAAATCGCGAGAAAAGTCTATTTAAAAGTCTCCACTTCGCTTGGCCGCCATGTTGGTTATGTAGTAACCAGGTTTTTGAAAGTCTCATAGGTGAACTTCTAGTAGTACCCTTTATCACCGTACACAATTTCAGGGCGATATCCGTTATAGTTTCGGAGATACTGAATGCTAGTGAAATATTTCGCACAGCCGCCATGTTGGATTGGTGAGACGTAACAAAATTCGATGGGCACGGTCGAGGTCGCCGGGAATAGTGCTATGAACTTACCGAGTTTCACTGAAATCGCTCCAGCCGTTTAGAGTTTATTAGGGACACACACACACACACCTCACACACATACACACACACACACACGCACACACACGGACAAAAGGTGATCTCATAAGCCTATTTTTTCAAAATTGAAAATAGGCTAAAAATGGACTCCAAATGACAAGAAGTTTACCGTCCCCATAAGACAATAAAATGTTTAAAATATGTTTAAAATGAAGAAAAACAAAGTTAATTAATCTCCAATTATAAAATACTTTCACGCAATAAATGAGGTCTGATCCTTCTACGAAAACCTGCATATTCTGCCTATTTTCGCCTATCTCCAAGTTTGTCCGGTGAAATCTACCTCCGCCTTCCGGCGTGCCGAGAGGACTTTTTTTTATTTCTTAGAGGTCGGGTCTGTTGGAAACAGACATTTTGATCCTGTTTACTCTTTGAAAGAAGCATGTTATGTAGGAGATAAACAGCATAGTCGTTTTTGAGGTGAGAAGAGTAACATTTTCTTTCTTTGTTGTTTGTTATTTTATAGTTATGTGTATCATTGTACATTAATGAATATGATATGGTCGAAAAAATACATATTACTAAATAATTATTGGATTGTCAGTTTGTTCAGTATTGTAGGTTAGATAGTAAACATTATTGTTTTTACATGTTGCAAGTAGGCCACAGTGAGACACAGTAGGGTGGGCTACAGTGAGACAGTGATAAAGATATAAGGAGCTACCCCAAAACTGAGGAGAGAGCAGACTCAACTTCTAGCAGAGAAAGAAGAGATCTTTCATTCCAACTGACACCCCAGAAAGAAACAAACTTGCTCTTAAGTCCACAAATAAAAAACAAATCAAAAGAGCTGCAAGAAGAGTTTGTTCAGCCAAAGGCACTTGAAATCCTGGAAGGCAGCCCATGCAGCAGACATTTCCATGGATGATCATGATGTTGATGATTCTTTTAATTCAGACAACTCATCAGATAATGAAGAAATAGAGCTTCAACATTTCATCAACTTGCTCGCAAAGCTAAGGAAGGTGACTTCGTTCTGGTCGAGTTTTCAGCGAAACGCTCAAGATTTTACATCGGGGAAGTGAAACGAGATTTAGATGATGGAAATTATGAAGTAAAATTCTTAAGAAAAAGTGAAAAAATGATAGGCAGTATTCTTACACAGAGGTTGCAGATATTGCATCAGTCCCCGTGAAAGACATCAGATCACTGTTGAACCGTTTTTATCAAGTTCATTATTTTTTGGTCATATTATTATTATTATTATTATTATTATCATTTCCTTCATGTCGCATTATTGTGACATACGTTTCTCTGTCTCGCCTACTGCGTTCAAACTTAGTAATTCTGCGTTAACGTTTCACCAGATGGTGAAACTTTTCACCCCTACTGACACAGTTTTACCATTGGTTGAAGCATAACTTGTTGCTAAGCTTTGCTTCTCCCATTGGCCCTCTTCATGTTCTGGAGAGGGGGTGTTCTGCGTCTTATTTTTCTCGGGCGCGTTACTGCGTTCCTTAAGAGAAGGTCTCCCTTCCAATTTTGGGACGTCATATAGACGGACGTGTGTGCACGAGTCGGGCTTTTGCCCGCACCCAAAAAGCAACTAAATGTAAGTACGATTCAGTCATTGAATTTATCTAACTTGAGGCCATTCTAAATTTCTATTTCTCCATATTTTTTTCATTTTGTGTCCCCTTTGATTCACTTATAATTTCCTTTTCTTATGATGATGTGAATTCGATCCATGAACCCAAGTCCCTTCGCCTTTGTTTACGTTAGTTTAGCGAAGCCTCTGTGTTTATTTGTCATCCCTCCCTTTCATGTAATCGGTTTTATTTTTACGTAAATCTCTCAGGTCTGAAATATCTGCTATTTTTCTACGAGGCTTAATTATGCTCTGTATTGCGTCACCACCTGGTTCGGCGTTCTTTTATGACGACCTCCGGTGGATTGTCGCATCAGAGCCTTGTTTTTGTGGATGGAATCGGCGAAGTTACGGAGCTGAGTCTCACGTCTTCAGCCAGATCCTCCCTCTGTTTTATTGAAATGTATGTGAGCGATGGTCATTGTGCTAATCACTGCCCATGCGCCATATTACTTTCTTTGTTTCATCGTATGTCGTTGTGATTCGGCATTTCTACCTCTGTGTAAGCCTACATCTACCTACGAAGCATATTTCTTAGCTGATTGATTTTTTTATTTTATTTCCTGTCCCGGTAATGTCAAGTAATTTAATGTAATTTTCATTTCGTTTATTTTTATGTGTTAATTTTGTGTTACTTCCTCCGACTTCGTTATATTACGTAACTCTGTGTCATCCCCCACCCCCCGTCTCCCTACATACGCACTCCTCCACCCCCACCCTTTCACCTCCTACCCCATGATTTCACAACATCATGAGCGTCTTAGTTCTGTTTTTGGCGCTGGACGTTCTAGTCCAGATCATGTCATCTCTGTAAGTAGTCGTTCTTGTAATCTATCCCCACAAATTTCTTTAATTTCTTTAATTTTGCTTCATCTTTTTTAAGTTTTATTATTGAATCGCGTTTCCAATTAGTTGCTATTATGATTTGAATTTATTTCTAGATTCCTTTTATTTTACATTTAAGTTGCTCGTGTTTTATTTTCATTTCTAATTTGTAATCAGTACACATGTGTTTATTTTATTATTAATATATTTTATTCAGTAAGTACAATATTTGCTTCTGTCTTATGATTTCTCGTATTTGAGTTCCTCGTTTGTCTTTCGATTCGACTTAGTCTTGGCTTCGCACTGTAGCGGAGTTACGACTAACACGGTCTCTGGGACCCTTGCTCTATTACTTAAGTTTAATTTTTCCTTTTGATTTTACTTTAAACCTTTGTTCTGGCTTACTTTCTGTGGAAGTCATCTTTCTTTCGATTCGGAATCCTGGGCCCAGCACGCATCGAAAGAAGTATTCCTTCCTCGTTCCCTACGTAATCCTGTTTAGTTTTTGTTGTTTTTACTTCCACTGTATTCCTCATATTTCTGCTATTTTGTTTAACGTAAAAGCACAAGGCGGTGAAATTGGTAGCAGAGCGTGGTTACGCGCGAAATCGTCCCCTTTAGGTTACCAAACTTATATTATTTTTGCAATTATTACAATGTTGTATTTCTGAGTTTAAGATACCTGTACTGAATTGTTCCCCCATCCCCAAAGAAAGTGTGGAGTGTGAAAGCATTTCTCGAGTGAACAAGAGACATCCAAAGAATGTAGTTCCGAGGTGAAGAGTGCAACAAGTTAGTGAGTACTTCGCAACGCTGGAATAGGACACATTACGGTATTGTGACCTTTATTTTACTAAGTTAAAGTGTTTTACTTTTCTCCTTGTCTATTGTCATGTCTAAGTCAGAATTTCCACCCGTCAAAAAGGAGTTAAATTTTATGGGCCTTGAATCCTTAACAATGCCCACGCCACTATTTCGAGATACGACACAGGACCTGCTAATGATAGACCATCCCCTTTTAGATTGCTCCATCGCCCCTGTTGGTACTGTTAATAGTGCTCGCCACAACGAAAATGTTGCATCAGTAGTGAGTAGGTGGGGTTTGACGTTTTCCGGAGAAAACAATACCTCATCAGTTTTTTGTTTTATCCAACGTGTGGAGGAATTGTGTTATTGTCACGATATTAATCCCGACAGTATTGTACGTTGCTTACCTATTCTTTTGTCTGGAAAAGCGCTGATGTGGCATCGCACTTCTCCAAATTTTTATAAGTCATGGGACGAATTTGTTGGGTGCATTAAGGACCGTTTCACGCCACAAGATTTCAATTTCGCTCTCAAACAAGAAATATACTCCCGTACTCAGGCTCCTGGGGAGATGATCGACGATTATGTAACCGCAGTCCGTCTGTTAGCAGCGAACCTCCCCCAACCCTTTCATCCCAGGGATCTGTTGGAAATTGTATACAGGAATTTAAATCTCACTTATAAATACTTCATTCGGCGTACATCCGTTTTTTCCATCGAGGACATCATATTGCAAGGCCGTGAGTATGAATCAAATGCACGAGCCTGTTCGAACTATACTCCATCTCCAAGAGCCGATAATACGATTTTCCCCGAGTTAGTCTACTCCCCCCAGACAACACTGTCTAGCCCAGCTGTCGACCGAACAAAAGACAACACCTTACGGTTTAAGCCGTCCGCTCGCCGTGCTGAGTCCCTTGCTAGGAATTCTAATCCAAGCCCTTCTGTGGCTCGTAATTCATCTCCTGTCTCCCGTGAAGGGACTACAAACAACCCAACAACAATCACACGCAATGTTTCTTCTGGTCGCATAACTTGTTGGAACTGTAATGAACTTGGACATCATTTTAAAATGTGTTCTTTAAAACGCCGAAAATTCTGTTTTGGCTGTGGGATGAATGAGGTCACGACTCGTTCCTGTCCGAATTGTAATTCCAACCAGGAAAACTCATAGGGAGGTGTTCTGAGTTCGACTCCCGGAGCAGTCCTCCATCCAAACTTGACAATGCATCTAATTTTAATGTTGTGTTACAACCAGGAGTCTCAGTAAATTTCGATAATGTCTCGGCACCTGCTATTTTGGCTACAGGCGCCACCAGAAGTTTCATTCACCGTTTAGTGGCAGATGGCATTCGCACTTCACAAAAACACCCCATACAGAATAAATGTCAGTTCCTGTCTGCGGGATCGTCAGTTATCGACGTTGCCGAAACTATTTTATGTCGCATTAAAATTCACGGATTTTCTTGGAAACATGTTTTTCATGTGGTTAACAATCTCTCCTCTCAATGTATTCTAGGAATTGACTTTATGCATAAAACTGGTATGCAGTTAGATTTTATTAACGATTCATTTTGTTTCAAATTTCGCTCAAATAAAATGTTCCCCTTTGAAGAATGTACTTCTAACTACGTTGATGTGTCTCCTGTATTTTCCGTACATCTTCCATTAACTTTGATGTCCGAGCAACGTGATACTCTGAATGATTTAGTTGAGGAATTTTCTGATGTCCTCACAGAAGATTTAGGTTCTGCTGTAAATCACGAATGCCACATTGACTTGAGCGACAATGTACCTGTTCGAAGTTCTCCATTTCCTTGTAATCCGCCCAAGCTCATGGCCATGAAAAAGTATATCAATGATTTGCAAGATCGGGGAGTAGTGGTTCCTTCCAAATCAGCTTATGGGTCTCCTGCTTTCTTAATTCCCAAGAAAGAAGAGGGCGAGTACCGGCTAGTCGTAGACTACCGAAAATTGAACAAGAAGGTAGTCTTTATAATTTCCCACTGCCTACTATTGAGAGTGCTTTTCAGCATTTCCACGGGGCCAATGTGTATTCGATGATTGATTTAAATAGTGCATATTATCAGATTCCTTAGGATGCTGAGAGTCGCGACTTCACTGCTTTTAACACCCCTTTCGGATTATATAATTTCAAGCGTCTCCCGATGGGTATAGCTGTTGGTGCGCAAGTCCTCAGTCGCGTGCTAGACGACATCTTGGGAGACCTGAAGTTCAATTTTGTATTTAATTATCTTGACGATTTAGTCGTATACAGCAGATCTTTTGAGGAACATGTTGTTCATCTTAGGGAAGTTTTCTCCCGCCTCAGGAAGGCCGGTCTCACTATCAATCCAAAAAAAGACCTCTTTGGGCTGCACTCAAATTAAATTTCTGGGCCACATTCTGTCAGCCGATGGTATCCGTGTCATACCCGAGCGCGCAGATTGCGTTCAGCAGTTACCTGTACCCACCACAGTTAGGGCCTTGAGAAGAGTAATGGGTATGTTCACGTTCTATTTTCGTTTTATCAAAAACTTCTCTGACATTTCGGCACCTCTAAATGCTCTCAAAAAGAAGAATGTGAAATTTGTGTGGGGGCCAGAACAGGACAAAGCTTTCAATGTTTTGAAAGAAGCCCTTATGTCAGCACCAGTACTGCACACGCCTGATTTCGAATCAGCTTTCTTTTTACATTGTGACGCCAGTGATTTGGCCATTTCTAGTGTTTTGAGCCAGCGTGTGGATGAAAAATTTGCACCAGTGGCCTTCGCGAGTCGTATGTTAAATCAACATGAACGACGTTACTCAATTTTCGAGAAGGAAAGTCTTGCTGTGGTTTTTGGATGTGAAAAATTCAGGACTTTTTTGGAACACCGTCACTTTACTGTTTTTACCGACAATGAGGCTTTGAAATGGAGTCTTTCTCACGTGAAAAAGCTTGGACGCATCAACAGGTGGATTTTGAGGTTGTCATCTTTTAAGTTTGATATCATCCACGTAAAAGGGAGCGAGAACCCGGTAGCTGACTGCCTGTCACGCATGTTTGAAGAGACCCCTAGGACTCCAATCGAGAGCGTTTCTATCAGTACACCACTTCAAGAAAATCTTTTCCTATTGCAACATTGTCCTTGGTCTTTTGTGGATATCCGGAAATTCCAGTCTGAGGATCCATTTTGCACTGACCTCTGTGCAAAAATTGCAAACAAAGATCCGGCAGTAAGCAACTATTGTGTTCGAAATGATGTTATTGGCTATGTTCTTCCTAACTCTTCTAAATTTAGAATGTTTGCTCCATTAGCAGTACGTGATATGCTTTTGACATATTATCACGATTCTGCACTGGGAACTCATGCAGGGATGCAGCGCACTTTCCGTAAGATATCCGGTGAATTTTATTGGCCCTCAATTAAGGTAGATGCTTTTGCTCATGTCAGAAGATGTTTAGTCTGCCAGCGTTCTAAACCTGCCCAGAACACTCGTGTCGGCTTCCATCAAGCTGGTATTGTCACTCGTCCCGGCGAACGCCTTTTCATCGATTACTTTGGTCCAGTCGTGAGATCAAAATCTGGCAATCAAGCCATTTTAACTGTCATTGATGGTTTTTCGAAGTTTGTTTGGTTATTTCCAGTAAAGAATATCACTTCTCAGACTACTATCCATTTCTTGTCTAGATATATATTTGGAGTTTTTGGTTCTCCCAAGTAACTTGTGTCAGATAACGCCTCTGTGTTCCGTTCCAAAGCTTTTGAAACTATGGTATTTAACTGGGGCATCCAACATATTTTCTTGTCACCATATCGACCGCAAGGAACTCACGTAGAGCGTTTTCACAAAAACTTGAAGGCTTGTATGTCCGCTTTTCACAATGCCGATCAAACCTCCTGGGATACGAACCTACAGTATTTCAGTCTCGGGTTCAATACCTCTTTCCATTCGTCCGTTCAAACTACTCCAGCTGAATTATTCCTAGGCCGAACGCTTGTCGACCCCTTGCTGCTCAAATGGAATATTGAATATATTTCCGAACCCTCTCGCACTACCTCTGTTGCTCAAAAATGGGCCATCGCTACCGGTCACCTCAAGAAAGCAAAAGCCAGAGTAGCGAAGCGTTACAACTTAGGCCGTCATTAAGTTAAATTCCAAATTGAGGACAAAGTTTTGTGTCGTTTACATCCTTTGAGTGACGCTACCAAACAAATTTCCAGTAAGCTGAGCTTACGTTGGTCAACTCCCAAGACTATTGCACGTTTTTTAAATCCTGTCTCAGTTGAGTTTGTGGACGATCACGATGATTCAGTGACTTCGGCCCACGTCACGCAGTTGAAAAAATTTGTCAAATGATCTTGTGAATTTCACCTCGCTATAATGTTGTATTTTTGTTTTCCTTTTATTCTAATTGGATGCCCGAGCTCCTTAATAACCAACCTAGCATGTGTGCCTATTCTGATCTTAATTCGTGTGCTTCCTTTCCATTTATTCCTGTGACAAGACAGGAGACACCCGTGGCCTTTTTCTCGTACGCGAGTGTGTCGTGAATACTTGACATCTCTGTCGAGCTATATCTTTGCCTGAGGCCATCAGCATATACCTGGTCGGTCACTATTTGCAAACCACTCCTACTCCTCTTTTGTACTGCTCCTCGGCTTAACTCCTATTGTTCGGCGACAGACAGGGACCCTTCAACACTTCCGGCTTTACCTTGTAGGAACTTTGTATTTATTTTAAATTTATTGATGTAATTGACTTTTTGTGTCATGGTTTTGAGATAACATGCACTTTTGTGTCATCTTGATTTTGATGTTTACTGTGAGGTCATGTATTTTGTTTTGTTTTAAATTGTCAAGTGTTCTTAGAATGTCGTGTTTTGTCTAGCAACCATCCAGACGGACAGGGAGTAACAACAAGCAGCCTTTGTGTACCTGGGCTGACCTGGCTGGGGTCTTCTCGGAACTCGTTAACGGACAGTCACCCCTCACTGGATCTATACATGGCTTTATTTTCAGCTGCTGAAAAGGAGAGTACTTTCCCTTTCGAAGACATTATGACACTATTGCATATTCCTCGTTGACGCAACGAGCGGTCCTATATACAGGTGTCCCAATTGTATTTTTTTTAATGTGATCACGATTTAACTTTTTCTGTCTTTTCTCATCAGAGGCTGGAGAGATTTGCAGTCTTGGGGTAACGTCCATCTTGAAGATTTCAACATCCGCATCATCATGAACTAGCAAGAACAATGATCACTATTAATATATGAACTCACTGTATTTCTTTTTGAACGCAGTACTTTTGACGTTAGTGGCTAGTGTTGACGAGAAATGAAGGGGGTACCACCTTCATTTCACGGTCAGATTGGTCCACTGATCATTTTTTTTTTGTTGTATTCTTCTAGAGGTCTTTAGTACCCATTTTTTTTTTTCAGTGTTCAATTTTTCCCCCTTTACGACTTTTTTTCCCTCTCTATTTGTACGAAAAAAGAAATTTCCATGGCCAGGAAAATTGTTTTTTTTTGGGAGAGCAGGGGAATTTTGAACCGTTTTTATCAGGTTCATAATTTTTTTGGTCATATTATTATTATTATTATCATTTCCTTCATGTCGCATTATTGTGACATACGTTTCTCTGTCTCGCCTACTGCGTTCAAATTTAGTAATTCTGCGTAAACGTTTCACCAGATGGTGAAACTTTTCACCCCTACTGACACAGTTTTACCATTGGCTGAAGCATAACTTGTTGCTAAGCTTTGCTTCTCCCATTGGCCCTCTTCATGTTCTGGAAAGGGGGTGTTCTGCGTCTTATTTTTCTCGGGCGCGTTACTGCGTTCCTTAAGAGAAGGTCTCCCTTCCAATTTGGGCCGTCATATAGACGGACGTGTGTGCACGTGTCGGGGTTTTTGCCCGCACCCAGAAAGCAACTAAATGTAAGTACGATTCAGTCATTGAATTTATCTAACTTGAGGCCATTCTAAATTTCTATTTCTCCATATTTTTTTTTCATTTTGTGTCCCCTTTGATTCACTTATAATTTCCTTTTCTTATGATGATGTGAATTCGATCCATGAACCCAAGTCCCTTCGCCTTTGTTTACGTTAGTTTAGCAAAGCCTCTGTGTTTATTTGCCATCCCTCCCTTTCATGTAATCGGTTTTATTTTTACGTAAATCTCTCAGGTCTGAAATATCTGCTGCTTTTCTACGAGGCTTAATTATGCTCTGTATTGCGTCACCACCTGGTTCGGCGTTCTTTTATGACGACCTCCGGTGGATTGTCGCATCAGAGCCTTGTTTTTGTGGATGGAATCGGCGAAGTTACGGAGCTGAGTCTCACGTCTTCAGCCAGATCCTCCCTCTGTTTTATTGAAATGTATGTGAGGGATGGTCATTGTGCTAATCACTGTCCATGCGCCATATTACTTTCTTAGTTTCATCGTATGTCGTTGTGATTCGGCATTTCTACCTCTGTGTAAGCCTACATCTTCCTATGAAGCATATTTCTTAGCTGATTGATTTTTTTCTTTTATTTCCTGTCCCGGTAATGTCAAGTAATTCAATGTAATTTTCATTTCGTTTATTTTTATGTGTTAATTTTGTGTTACTTCCTCCGACTTCGTTATATTACGTAACTCTGTGTCATCCCCCACCCCCCGTCTCCCTACATACGCACTCCTCCACCCCCCACCCTTTCACCTCCTACCCCATGATTTCACAACATCATGAGCGTCTTAGTTCAGTTTTTGACGCTGGACGTTCTAGTCCAGATCATGTCATCTCTGTAAGTAGTCGTTCTTGTAATCTATCCCCACAAATTTCTTTAATTTCTTTAATTTTGCTTCATCTTTTTTTAAGTTTTATTATTGAATCGCGTTTCCAATTAGTTGCTATTATGATTTGAATTTATTTCTAGATTCCTTTTATTTTACATTTAAGTTGCTCGTGTTTTATTTTCATTTCTAATTTGTAATCAGTACACATGTGTTTATTTTATTATTAATATATTTTATTCAGTAAGTACAATATTTGCTTCTGTCTTATGATTTCTCGTATTTGAGTTCCTCGTTTGTCTTTCGATTCGACTTAGTCTTGGCTTCGCACTGTAGCGGAGTTACGACTAACACGGTCTCTGGGACCCTTGCTCTATTACTTAAGTTTAATTTTTCCTTTTTATTTACTTTAAACCTTTGTTCTGGCTTACTTTCTGTGGAGGTCATCTTTCTTTCGATTCGGAATCTTGGGCCCAGCACGCATCGAAAGAAGTATTCCTTCCTCGTTCCCTACGTAATCCTGTTTAGTTTTTGTTGTTTTTACTTCCACTGTATTCCTCATATCTCTGCTATTTTGTTTAACGTAAAAGCACAAGGCCGTGCACTGTTGCCGGTTCCCTATGCATATGGAAAAACAAAAAGATAGAAGTCATACCTCAAATTTCCTGTATATTTTGGGAAACTGAATGTGCTGTTGTGTTTTCTGGCAATATTTCTTTGTTTCAGTGTTTATTTATGTACTTAACCAGTTAAAATAATATTTTTTTTTCATTGTGTCTCCGTGTGGACCATCGTCTGTCTCAGTGGACCACGGGTGGGCTACAATGAGACGGCTGCAACATGTTCACAATTTAGGCTATTATTTTTTACAGAAAAGTGTGGATGCTTTAGAAATTCTAAGGGTATGAAATTGATGAGCAACAATCAACTTATATTTCAATATATAGAGAAAAATAAGGCAGTATACTAAAATAATATTTTCTCTCTCACTGTGGCCCACCCTCCCCTCAGAAAAAGAACAAAAAAAAAACAATTTGACTTAACTGGCATAAGCCTATCGCTAATATTTGGGTCAGATATACGCTATCAGATTTTACCTGCAATTACAGTATCAACAGCTTAATTTGGTTATAAACCCAGACTCGTTTGACACAACGCAATTTTGAAATCCAGACGAAAGGTTTTTAAGTGTGTCATGTCTGTTCGATAAACAGAATAGAAAACATGAGTTACAGAACGCTCAGTTAAAGTACAAACAGTCAATTACAGTAACGTGAGCAGACGGGAAGTATTCTTCCTTACTAAAGAAATTAACATGAGATAAACTCGTGAAACAGTTCCCACAAGATTGTTTCGTAAATTCAGGAGGAGACCAAATCCTGGTTTTTGCACTTCTACATGGCTAATTATTGATAATATATGATTTTCTGGGAATCATTAGCAAAGGAAATTACTATCAATTATCAAAATTATTGAATTACGTATTCAACGATGGCAGCCATGATTCCAAGGCAAATGCAGCTCGCCCAAAATGCAGAATCCATGGTAAACTACGAATTGAACTTGGCGCTTCTTTGCTTTACAATACGGTATCGGCTATACCACTGCCGGCTGGATCGCAACACTCCTGGTTGCTTTAAACTGCCTGCCCATTCGACGATTACAGCATTGTTTTGAGCGTACAACCTCGTTTCCAAATAAAGGCGCTAGGAAGCAGCACCAAGGCTCTGTGGCAGACATAAGTTTTGTATTGATGCTAATGGAGCAGTTGTGTTTGGAATGTATTCTGAATGATTTTATAATGCTGTACTGCTGCGTGCCCTTTTGTAAATCAGAACAGGGCAAGTTAGAATACCGAGGAATCTCATTTCATGAGATACCATCGGACAATTCACTGCGTGGGATGTGGTTACGTGCAATTTCCAGAGAAGGTGACGCAGGGGAAGCAAATAAACAAATAAATAAATACATACCGGTACATGAATGAAGATTGAGTAAATACGTGAGACAATAAATATGTAAGTAAATAAATATGTAAGTAGGTAAATATGTAAGTAAGTAAATAAATAATTTAAGAAATATGTAAGTAAATAAATAAGTGAATAAATAAGCAATAAATAAGTAAACAAATAAATAATTAAATAAATAAGTAAACAAATAAATAATAAAATAAATAAATGTGTAATAAATAGATATGTAAATAAATAAGTGAATAAATAAGCAAATAAATAAGTAAATAAATAATTAAACAAAATAAATAAATAAATAAATAAGTAAAAATAAGATAATAAATAATTAAATAAATAAGTAAACAAATAAATAATAAAATAAATAAATGTGTAAGTAAATAAGTAAATAAATATGTAAGTAAATAAATAAGTAAATAAATAAGCAAATAAATACATATGTAAGTAAATGAGTAAATAAATATATACGTGAATAAATAAATAAGTAAACAAAGAAATAAGAAAATAAATAAATACATAAATATGTAAGTAAATAAACAAATAAGTAAGCAAATAAATAAGATATTAAATAAATAAATAAAAACATGTAAGTAAATAAACAAATAAGTAAATAAATACGTAAGTAAATAAAAAGCAATAAATAAGCAAATAAATAAGTAAAGAAATAAGAAAATAAATAAATAAATTGTAAGTAAAAAAATAAGCAATCTGTCCAAAAAAATCTGTATAAATGTATAATACAGCCATCACAATAAGACGGGTTATCATACAAATTCACCTCACACCCAAGTACATGGGGCTACATGACCACGATGTCGCAAAGCCCCTAAATAAATCATCATCCCATTTTTCGGGGCCCGGAGGCATTTCTTTTCCCTGTCTTTTATTGTCCTTATTCTTTTCATCTCGCCAAGTATGTAAGTTAGATTTAAGTCAGTTAGAAGTAGTTATATTTTTATTATCGTCTGCATAATTACGGAAAAAGAGCTAGACATTTCGCCCCTTAAAAACAATCGCCTCCACCACATGTATTTTTGCTTTCCTTTATACTGAAAATTTGCCCGTAAGTATGTGTCTGAATACTTTTAGACGTTAGAATAACAAAGGAACTAACTTAGTGTAATGTTTTCACGTCCGTCAGTCTCGATATTAAGCCTCCAAACATAACAATATTTCGTTTCAGGTATCTTCCCCTTTAAAAAGCCGCGGCAATTTCAGTGCCTTGGTGCTGCACCTAGCGGTGAATTAATGCATATATCTTGTACGCCTGTGAGTGTCGAATGGGCAGGCAGTTTAAAGCAACCAGGAGTGTTGCGATCCAGCCGGCAGTGGCTATACAGTAGTACTGTAGGTGTGGGGCAATACTTCATGTTGGCAATACTGTATTTGTACATAAATCACGCGTGTAATGGAGGACTCAGCTATCTATAAAGTCGTGATCTAAATAGGGGATGGCGGAGGGTTACAGACAGCTGTGGAGTAAACGTCTATTACTACATCAACCCCTGATATTTTTGTCCATCTTTACCACATGTAGGCTATTTTGGCTAATTTTAGTACCGTAGTTAGAGAATCCTCCCAGGATTTGGTCTTCTCCAGTGTTTCTACGAAATTCATGTTTTTCAGTCGGCCAACACGATTGTACCCAATGTAACTTTTTCATGTTGATCGACTGAAAATCATAAATTTCGTTTACAAAGGCAACACTAAAAAATGGCTTCCAATAAGATACAGACTCTTTCTAATGGTATCTTAATTTCGTCGATAAACTGCAGTGGCCACGAACAAGGGCGCGGGGGCGTAGCCTGCCTTTATTAAATTGCCAACAAATAATACATTAACAGTTATCGTTTACCTCAGACGTGGCTTGTACATAAATCACGCGTGTAATGGAGGACTCAGCTATCTATAAAGTCGTAACTGCGTAGCCCTTTGTAGTTTGTACGGAACCGCAAGAAATTCCAGTTAGATGTTGACTGCTGAGGGATTTATCTCAAAGAGTTGTCATTAAGAGTTTCTTCTGTGAGCACTGCACGTCGCCTCTTATCAAGAACACATTTCCCGTTTCACTAAATTCATTTAGGCCTACTATCCCAGTGGCGATTGCTGATTTTTTCAAATAATGTGTTGGACGTAATATGATAGGCTTAACTTTAGATAATTATTATAGCTCGGCTTAATTATTCAGTCACAGAGCACTATTACAAATACATTACTCAATACAGTACAATCGAATACCACTCCAAAGATGTGTACACGCTGAAAACAGACTATCCATTCTGACCGCGCGAAATCGTAACCAATAAGCCCGTAGTATTGGTTTAAATTCAACCAATAGCGAGACTTGAGGAACTCAGTCGACGCCCTCAGAGCGCCATTAAACAGACCAAACCTGCCCCTTCCCTCTCAAGGGCTCCCATACATTTCTAAATAATCACGTGCTTTGAGGATGTAAACCTTCCTTCCTCAGCTTTCTACTCCGGGCCACCTCCTGGCGGTGAAGGTCACACTTCACCCATCTAGGGGTGAAATGTAGAACTAGTTACAAGTACTGACCGCGACAGTAAGACCGAGCTTATTGAGAGGGCGCGCAAGGTAGCCCCAAAGACTGTTTTACAAAACATACAATTTCATTTTTAGCCTATTTTCATTTTATGAAAAAAAAAATAGGCATATGAAATCACCTTTTGTCCGTTAGGCTGTGTGTGCGTGTGTGTGTGATTCGTGTGTATGCCCCCCCCCCTCTAATATCTTCTAAACGGCTAGAGCGATTTCAATGAAACTCGGTAAGTTCATAGCACTATTCCGGACGACCCCGACCGTTCCGTTCAAATTTTGTTACGTCTCACCAATCCAACATGGCGGCTCTGCGAAATATTTCACCAGCATTCAATATCTCCGAAACTACCCATATCACCCTGGAATTTTGTACGGTGTTAAAGGGAACTACTAGAAGTTCACCTATGCGACTTTTGAAAACCTGGTAACTACAAAACCAACGTGGCGGCCAAGCGAAGTTGTGACTTTTAAATAGACGTTTCTCGCGATTTAACCAACCAATCGCAATGAAACTTGGTACAGTATATGTTTATACACGTTGTAATGCGCCGACATCTAACTTTGTTTAATTGTTTACATAGCCTCAAGATGGTGGCTGTGCGAAATATTTCACCGGAATTCTATATCTCTGAAACTATTACCGGTATCACCCTGAAAATTTGTACGGAGATAGAGGGCACTACTGGAAGTTTATCTATGAGACTTTCAAAAACCGGTTAACTACAAAACGAACATGGCGGCCAAGAGAAGTTGAAAGTTTTAAATAGAATTTTCTCTCGATTTAATGCTACAAACCCAATGAAACTTGGTACAGCAAATGTTTATACACAATCCAAAATGGCGAGCATCCGAAATATTTTGACGGTTCCCAATATCTACGAATCTTTTACAGCAATCATACTGAATTTTTTAATGTTCATAGAGGCTATGAACATAAGTTCACCTATAGGATTTTCAATAACCTGGTGAGCACAAATCCAACATGGCGAAGACGCGAAGTATAACTATTTAAATGGACATTTCTCGCGATTTAACCATCCGAGTGTAGTGAAACTTTGCACGTTATATGTTTATACAAATGTAAATCCACTGGCATCTAATTTATATCAATTGTTTTCATAACCACAAGATGGCAGCTGTGCGAAATTTTAAAATCTCGTCTTTATTTCTTGTGTCCTTGGAGTTTGAATACTACACCTACACAATAATGTTCATGTAATAGTACATAACTCTAAGACCTACATAAATATAAAATATAAACATTTATAAAAATCCGAAATATTTAGACGGCTCTCAATATCTACGAATCCATTACAGCAATCAACCTGAAATTTTGTATGTTGATAGTGGCATTTAGCATAAATAGGATATATGAAAATAGGCTGTATAGTTCTTCACGGAACTACTTGTTTAAAACAGTTGAAGCTGAAGGAAGACTGTAGGATGATCCTCACGTCCTTCATGGAGGAATCACCACTGTAGTATCCTATGAACATCTCTAAGACTTGGCACTCGAACACCTGGGAAATCCTCGTCAAATACTGTAATCTCATGACGTAGCGAGCGGATCCTGTACGGACATAAACCCCGTGCCGCTTCAGCCCATGAAGGGCATAGGCCTACCAAGCGACTGCTGCCCAGCCATTTGGTCAGCAGATTATTGGGTGACGCGTGGTCAGTGCGTCGGGTCCCCTCAGCCGTTAATATTGTCTCCGTGACCGGGGAGCTTCTCAATTCTCGTCAAGAGGCTGAGTGCACCCCGTTCCAGCCCTCACGTCAGTTTCTAAAATCCCTGATGGAACCAGGAATCGAACTCGGGTCCTCCGGGTGCGAGGTGCAGCGCTACCCCAACACCACGGCATCGGTACAGACATACGAGTAATAAATAGACACTCGATGTGGCACTTCTGTTTTGCTCTAACCCGATACAAACTGCGTTGCGTGACCTTGAATAAACCAGTTATCGCCACAGACCGCGCACTCCCCCCCCCCCCCCCCACAAACGCTGGTCCGGCAGGTGGGTAGCGACAGCTTAGAGGGCAGGCGGATAAATAATAATTCTCAGTTAAGGTCAATGCTATATTAACAAATTTCTACATTTCAAGAAATAAATAGCATACCATCTACCAATAAAACTGAAATCATAAAGAATAAGAATATCACAATCTTAAAATCACCACACACTTTCTAACCCATTCATTTTACTTGTCTCTATTCTAGCCACTGGCCAACCCTTTGCTCTTCATCTGTTGGGAGAGGCTCAAAATATCCCTAGGCAAGGTGTGATCCACTCAATTTTACCCACTAGGCTACCCAGTACCCACAAACGAATATCTACCTCTATGACTGTCTTCTCTTACAAGAGTGATCGTTTCTGCCACTCTAAACCCCGTCCATTACCAATCTCTACTTGATGCTTTCCCGAGCTACTTCCCGTGTAAGATACATTCTACCTTATCTAACTTTTGCTGATTCGTTAGCCAGACTTTCCCACGCCAGAGATTTTAGCATAACTGTAGTACTGCTTTTCCTCCGATGGTCCACCATCACCTAGCTACCTACCGACAGTAGTGTACGCGGGCTAAAGCGCTGCGTTAGGTCATGGGGCCAAGCTCTCTGCTGACTCGGTAGACGCGTGGGTTCGAGCCCCACCGTCGGCTGTCCTTGAAATGGTTTTCCGTGGTTTCCCATTTTCAACACCAGGCAAATGCTGGGACAGTACCTTCTGACAGGCCACGGCCTCTTCCTTCCACATTCTTGCCCAGTTTCATTCATCTTCATCTATTCCATCTCTCATCCCGGCGCGCAGGTCGCCCACGGACGTCGACTCGAAAGACCTGCACTCGGCCTCTCAGGAGGCTACAAGACAAAAAAAAAACTAGCTACCTGTCTTTTTTTTTCGAATTTAGAAAACTGATAGTACTGCTCGACTGAAACGTCATCCTTTTGCACGAGGACTTACGTCCAAAACACACATGGAAGTCGTTTTTGAAGAACAGGGAGGAATTAGAAGATTCGGACAGAGTTCCTGTTCATCTCTGATCAAGCAGAAGCTGAGGAGTCCAATACAGCCGGTGATCCCTCTAGAGGTCGACCAAGGTAGGGGGGATGTTGAGGACTGACCGAGACTAAAAAATATTTTCTCTTCTAAGTGTAAATATTTCCTCGAGTGTAACTTAAATTAAGTTCTTTGTGACTAAAGGTGGCATCTTAAGTTGATGATGATGATGATGATACTTGTTGTTTTGAGGGGCCTAACATCTAGGTTATCGGTCCCTAGGCATCTTAAGTGAAGTGCATTTTGATTGCTTGTGTACGTAACTGAGGCAAATTGGTTGACCGATGTTAGGTCTGGTGGATATTGAAACCATTGATCTACATACGTTAGACCACTGGTCTACCGACAACGTAAATACGGATGAGGCTAGTGAGAGGAGAAATGTGCCTACGTTACGTCCTCCAGTAACCTCATTTAACTTGGATCACGCATGCACACTGAATACAGTTTACGGGCTCGTCAACTCAAATACAAGATGAAGAAGAGACCGCCTATCCCCTCTAATCACTTTTCACCTATATAGAGAGGTAGAATCTCTCTTAAGGGGAGCTGGAATTTCTTATGCTGCCCGTGTTGATTTTAACTATTATCATTTTAAATGATCTTGTCGACTTCGTCGTTACGCTGAGGTCTGGCGTTACGTTACGGTGACGGGACGAAATGTACCTAGAATGCACTGAGGTGTGTGACGTCATAGTACGATGTAGCAGCCGAGTACCAAGAAGGCAGTGCGAGAACAGAGTTTCAAGAAGGCAGTGCGAGAACAATCAAGTAGGCAGTGAAGAAACAAATTAGAATCTTCAAACTCTGTTCTCGCACTGCCTTCTTGGTACTCGGCTGCTAGCATTTAAAATGATATCAAGTCCAGTCTTTCAGACTGACTATCCGTGTCTTTTTTATTTACTATTGTTTTTCTCTCGAAGTGACCCGACGCGCTGACCATGGGTCACCCTATTATATGCTGGCCAAATGGCTGGGCAGCGGTCGCTTGGCAGGCCACGGTGTTTGGCTTTTACCATTTTCTCAGAAGATATTAACAGGAACTAATTGCATTTTTCAGAATGCCCCTTGATGGTCTCGCCTTATTTTAAGACATGCTATTTTGAAAATAAAAACATTTTCAATTTTTAGTGGATTTTTTAAAAATGACTTAATTTTAACAGCATTTTCATGAACATTTCCATCTGCCAAAATTAAACTAAAGTAAATTTTGAAAAATGGATGTGTCATAATATGAAACATGTAAAGAGGAATTACATCTAAAACTTTCAGCTTTGCCTGTTGAGAAGTTTTGGAGAATAGGAAATTAATTTTGTAAAAGTGAGGAAAAAGTAGACTTATGAGATCGATCCTGGCAAATGTCTGTCTGTCCGTCTATCTGTGTGTATGTGTATGCCCCCCCCCCCCCCCCCACTACAGCTATCGAAACCAAATTTGGTATGAGTAAAGATTGATACCTGAATATCTCACGATCATGTTTGAAAATTACATCAGTGCTACCAACTGCTGAAAAATCACAGTTGAAATTTGAGTTCTATGCTGGATATCTTAGAAGGTAAGCATGGGAACTGCTCCAAAATTGACACACATGTGGATAATATCACATCAGATTAATTTGCAGGAGCCCATACATGTCAGTGTTGCCAACATGATTCTATGCCTGCTGATAGGTCCAGTTTTAAAATACATGTAACTTCCATACTATCAATTGTAAATCAACCAAATTTGGTAATTGATTTGCGCACTGGAGCAGATATGAATTTGCGTTTTCTTTAGTGTCAACAGAGCTACCAACTGTTGATAAATGCACTCTATTAATATTTATCCTAATCTCAATATATCAGAAAGTATGCAGGCCAACAGTTCTAAATTTTGCATACATAGAGTACCTGCAAATGGTGATTAATTTTCAGCAACCTATATACGACAGTGCTGCCAACATGATTATATGCATGCTGATAGGTTTAATGTTTTATCACATGTCACTTCCATACTAATAAATAAAGTTCTTTCAAAATTTGCACATATATAGATCATAATGCTTCAATTTAAGTTTGAGCATCCCATATATGGCAGTGTTGCCAACCTGATTTTATGCATGCTGATAAATTAAATGTTTAAATACATGTAACGTGCAAACTACCTATTGGAGTTAAACCACACTTTACATGTGCATTGTGGACCTTAAGAGATGGAACTAATAATATATTCAGACTCGCCAGGACTGCCAACTGTTGATATATAGCCTCTATAATTTTGAAATGTAGTCTCAGTAGATTAGAAAGTAATCAGGCGAACATCTCTAAATTTTGAAAACTTATAGAACACAATATTCCAGATTAATTTTTGAGCAACCCACACATGGCAATATTACCAATATGATGTATATAGTCAATCATTGGTATGAATCCTAAATTTTAAGAAAAGTAGGCTCTTTAGCTCGGCAAGGAACAACTTGTTATATTAAGAAATGTATTTTAGCAAGAAACTGGCATCGAAGATTTTTCCGCTCGCTCAGGAAACTCCCGTTCTCCTTTCTTAAAAATGTTTTCTGATGTCTATTGAATGATAGACAAGAATTTAAATTGTGTGTTTCCTTTATTTTCTTTCTTAGCGTATGGCTTTTAGTGCCTGGAGTGTCTGAGGACATGTTCGGCTCGCCAGATTTTTGTAGCTGCTTCTACGCGGATACCCAAGGGGTGAGCTACATGTACCGCCGCGTGTGGAGTGTTGTCTGGGGAGGAAAGTTTGATTGTAAGGACTAGGAGTTGGAAGGTTGGGGCTGTGGCCTATAGTTAGGGACAAACACCGGCATTTGCCTGGAAGGAAGATGGGAAACCGCAGAACACCATCTTCATGGTTGCCGGCTGGGGGATTCGAACCTCCTCGCCTCCCGGATGTGAGCGACAGCCTGAAGCCACGCCTTAACGACAACGGCTAACTCACCCGGTGTAGGTTTAATAACAGCACGCATGGTTGTGGGAAAGTAGAAGAAACGTAGTCTTAAAATTCAGCCGTGTAGTTGTTGTTTGAGTCTTCAGTCTTTTGACTGGTTTGATGCCGCATACCATGCCTCCCTGTCCTGAGCTAATCGTTTCATCTCTACATCGCTACCACACCCTACATCCGAGGCAATCTGTTCAACATATTCTAACATTGGTCTACCCCTACAGTTCTTGTCCTCCACCCTTCTTTCCATAAATAACATTGCAATTCTTGGATGTCTTAGTATGTGTACTACCAACCTATCTCTTCTCTTCATTAGCAGTCGCCAGAAACATCTCTCCTCTCCCACTAGTCTTAATACCTCTTCGTTTGTAACCCTATCTACCCATCTGATCTTCATCATTCTCCTGTAACACCTCATTTCAAACGCTTCAATTCTCTTCCTTTCTGCTGCACGAATAGTCCGAGTTTCACTTCCATAGAGCGCCACGCTCCAGACAAAGGCATTCAAAAATGTCTTCCTAATACCTACATCTATTTATTTATTTATTTATTTATTTATTTATTTATCGTATGGCTTTTATTGCCGGGAGTGTCCGAGGACATGTTCGGCTCGCCTGAGTCTGTAGCTGCTTCCAGCAGACACCCTTAGGGTGAGCTACAAGTTCCGTTCAATTTCAAGTAGTTCCATCTTTCGCTACCAGATATCAATGATACCTAGTGGTGAACGATGGAACTTTGATAGAGCGTTGGGACGAAATCTAACCTAACAATTAAGCTTCACACAAGTTTAGTCTGGGGATTGATCTTTTACATGCCATAAATTTCTGACATGGGACCGCCGGCTTGACTTCCCCTCCGATGGAAGGCATACTGAAGGAATTTTGACGCTCTTAAAAATCCGACGACTTCGGCCGGGTTTGAACCCGCAATCTTGGGCACAGCAGTTCAGCATGCTACCGACTACGCCACCGAAGCCGCTACCTAAATCTATATTCGATGTCAACAGATTCCTTTTCTGTAGAAATGCTTTCCTTGCCTGAGCTAACCTCCTTTTTATACCCTCTTTGCTTCGTCCATCACTGGTTATTTTGCTTCCTAAGTAACAGAAGTCTCATACTTCCTTTAGTTTTTGACCTGCCAATTTGATGTCCATAGAGGCCTCTGATTTATTTCGGCTGCATTCCAATATTTTTGTTTTGCATTTATTAATTTTCTTCATGAATTCTTTCCTCAAGACGGAATCCTTAGAGCACGCGCACACTGGGGACATTTTGTCGCGGGACAGTTTTGTCGCTGTCTACCGCAGTGTGCGGCAGCTCAGGGACAACACTGTTTTGTCGCAGTACCTGCGCACACTGGGGACATTTTGTCGCGGGACAGTTTTGTCCCTGCCTACTGCTGCCTGCGCGCGACAGCTCAGGGACAAGACTGTTTTATCGTAGTACCTGCGCACACCGTTAACAACTACAGTGCTTGTTTGGATTATCTTGTGTAGCACTCTCACTTCACACGTTTTATTTGAGAAGATGGATTTAGTGGAAACTTTGTGCGCTTGTTATTCGGCCACGAAGGAAGAAGGAAATAAGGAGACAGTACTGGGTCCATCCAATTTACAGTTCAAGATTACTAAAAGGAACGTTTTATATTTTATACAAAGACCTTCGTGAGCACTCATCAAAATTTTGGTCATACTTTCGTATGAGTGTGCAAACATTTGATGAGTTATTAACAACAATTGGACCCCAAGTATGTTATCAAAACACAAACCTTCGCTTATCCATACCTCCTGAAGAGAGAATAGCAGTAACCATTAGGTAAGTATAAACTAAAGACTATTGTTTGATTTAAGATTATATTACCATTACAGGTACGAAGTACAAACAATACAATTACGTCGAGACAAAAAAATAATTATGTCTTGAAAATTACCCCTATTGACAAAGTTTGAGATACCGTAATAAAATACCATAAGTCAGTAAATATTGTTATTATTCTAAAGAACTGATTTCGGTCACATTATGTATGACCTTCATCAGCAATGTATAATGAGTATTTTACAAAAGGAAACAAGTATAAAGTTTCAAGTCAAAGGAATTACCAAGTATGAAGTATGAATTACACATTACAAGGACAGTAATTCGGGTTCAGAATCACCAATGAAAGTGCTTATGTACGATTCGATTGTTTCATCACTTTCATAAGTCAGTTCGGTACCAGGTCGTTTCGTAAGCGATTGTCTGTGGATTTCAGTCCACGTAAAATCTTCCTTGGATGTGGATCCCGCCAAACATTGAGCTCTAGCTTCAGATGGTCCCGCGTGACTCCGAGACGTAGATGGCCCCTCAAAATAAGGAGCCACTGACGATGGTCTAGCTATATTGTTTCTTTCAGACCTGTTGGATGTGAAAGCGGGGGATTGATAGACGTCTGGCCATTTCAACGATTTAAGGACGTTCATTATCTGAATTTTCGCTTCCATCTTCTGAAAATCAGGTAGTGATTTTAAAGTAGGAACTAGAGATAATGCAAAATTGACATCCTCGTCCATATGGTCATTTCTTTTGTTTTCTAATATCTCCAAGAGGGATTGTTCAAAGCTTTATTTTTTCGGGAAGCGTTGGTTCGCCTGGGAGGTCTTGCTGGTCTATGAGATTCGTTGCGTTCCTCTTCTTCCAAGCCTGTTGTTCCCTGGTCATCCAGATTGCTACTTGTGTCTCTGTTCTCCATAGAAGGAAGGAGGAACAGCAACTTCTGGAAGTATATGTAGTTTCTTCGCTTTTTGGCTCCATCTCCCGACTTTCCTTGCTTTTGCAACCTCAGCTCCCTTGCAAAGCAGCTTCTGAGACTATGCCATTTCTTTTGAACTTCCATACCTGAAACAGAAAACGAAACTCCAAATAATTGTCAAGACATCATTAACAATGCAGATTATTACATTAAGTCTATTCCATCAGGGAGAAAACCACCACTCTTTCGTTAGTTTGTGTATGCTTGGGTTTATTGTTGCACATTATAGACCATTACTTGCACTGTACTGTACTTATCATGGAAGATATAAAAAAGGTTTCAATTTCTTTACAGGTATTTATCTACAGGAATAAGCTTCAATGCTTTGTCATTGGAGTACTTGATTGCTCCGTCCACCCTTCGAAAGATTGTGAAAATTGCTGTTCAAAAATTTGGGAAGGACTGCAACCAATCTTCATGCCACCGAAACTGGAAGAAGATTGGATCAAAATCGCAGATAAATTCTTTGAGCATACTAACTTTCCAAACGTCATTGGGGCCATCGATGGTAAACATGTCAGGGTAGTTAAACCGGACAATTCCGGTTCAAGATACTGGAATTACAAGAAATATTTCTCTGTAGTGCTAATGGTGTGGGTGGATGCGGAATACAATTTTGTGTTCATAGATGTCGGGTCACTAGGGGCTATGAATGACTCTGTTATTTTCAAAGAGTCCAAAATGGGACAAATGTTGGAAAACAACACATTGAACATTCCGGAAGGAAGGCGTCTTCCAGGTGATGAAAATGGTAGAGAAATGCCGTTTTTCGTTGTGGCTGACGAAGCTTTTGGTTTATCAAAGAGTATATTACGCCCGTATGCAAAAAAGAATTTATCAGTTTCTAAAAGAATATTCAACTAGAGACACACACGAGCACGCTGAGTGGTGGAATGCACGTTCGGCATACTGGCCAACAAGTGGCGAATACTACACAGGCCTATTGACGTTAATGAATTCTTTTGTGATAAGATATTGAAGAGCTGCTGTATTTTACACAATTTCATACGCGCAAAAGATGGCATACCTTTTGACGACACTGTTTATGCTTCTCCGCTGGACGATGTTTCCTTCGACCCATCTCAAAACAGAGGCACTGACGTGCGGCAGTATCTATCTAGCTATTTTACTAGCCCAGAAGGATCTCTACCATGGCAGTACAATAAAATGTACAAGTGATCTTCGTGCATCAATACACCAAAATAAATGGAAAATGTATAAACTCCCGATGAACGTGTCTATTTTAAAAGCCGTGGAGCACAATAAAATTGATGAAATTAACTTACCTGCTTTGGTTTTAAGGTTCCCTTCCAAGTCCTTCCAGTTGGAGACAACTGCTGAACACACTTCCTCCCCGAATTGTTGTTTAATATTTGTGTTAGCGTATTCTGTCAGAGTCTTATCATAGATTGCAGGCCGCTTCTCCACCTCTTCTATTAACGTTTCCACATTTTCATCCATTATGACGAGGGAAATTGAAAATGAAAAGTGCACCAGAACAGCTGTTTTTCTGGAGTCACTATGGTATCTACTGTGCACCGTATCTACCCTACCTGAAATGCATATTGCACATTCAGATCTGTAGTTTAGAAAGCCGTGCACGAAAACTAACAAAAATCTAAACGAAATAGTACCTTTATTTTGATTGGCAGTTGGTTAAAGCAAGGGTGAATCTATTAAGGAGGCCATGGATTGGGTCCAGGTTCGTACATGTCCTGACTCTGCATTTTAGTCCAGTAGCTTTGGCGTTGACAACTTAAACAATTAATAGGATCGTGTAACTACTTCAAAACGTTAGTATAATTCACAGTGGGATCATACATATATTCATAAATTATGCCTATTTTGGACATCCGCTATTTTAGTTGACTGGAAATTCTACGTAGCCCTTTATTTAGACCAGATAGTTTTGTTACAAGCCACCACACCAATTAAAATAAAGAAATATGAGGTATTGTCTGTAAATGTAAAAGTGGAAGTCGTTGTCATCGTCGTCTTAACCAGAGGGAGTTTATGTTTAAGGCCGCCAGTAGACCTACGTCTGAGTTGGGTTGAATATTTACACGAATCTCTGCTGCTCTCGCTTTGTATAGTATGTAAACATCCATTCACTGTTGAAGTCACAAGCCTATCCCCATTTTTAAATTCGACAAGAATCGTCTTATTGCATACCCTCTCGCAGTCGGCATCAAAATGTGCCAATATCAATACTCAGAGAGTGAATTCGGGTAATGCTGACAATTCCCCGTCATCAAGTTTAACTACCGTACGCAATGTTCCCCAAACCTCGGATATCGAGTTCCAAAACGGTTAGAATTAAATAAGGTACGAAGTGACGAGGATCGTACAATGTGCGTACGATCTTACTGATAGATTGTACATCGTACTAAGAACGAAATTATCCTGCTTGTACGATCGAGTAGCTTATAAAGATAATACTGGAAACTCTGTCGTGAAAGCATACGCTAGCCGGAAGGCAGCGATTACCGTGCCATCTCTTGGTTCAAGTTTCAAACTACCCTACCCTCGTCATTCGCATACGCACACACCAACCATTCAAAATTGCATTGTACGAGGTCAGGGGTGCTCAACTTAATTATCAGAATAGAATAGAATAGAAACAATGACGGCAAGAAGTTATGCTTCTTTGCATACTGGGTACAGGTGGGAATAATGAATGTGGGCGGTAGCATATAAAGAAAATGTCATTTGTATTTTTCTCAACGTACCGTTCATATCCTGGTTATTGACACTGGTTTTGGATTATTTCGCATAACAGGACTGTATTATAGACATGGACTTGTTTCTTGGTTGAAGGGCAGATGACCTCGCTATTCTGACCCTTAAATCAATTCAAAATTAAACTTCTTTCTTTGAACTCTAATATCTTTGATTATTATACTTGCTATAACACAGATGATTCTTAGGCTATATATTCCCTTTCATTTACACTATTGTTTGAATTTAACCATGGATACAGTATTTCATTGTCACATAATCAGAAAACCTCTCAAGAAATAACTGCTTTTATAAAAGCTACTCAAATCTAAAGCATTCAGAGTAATAGTGCATTACATAGTAACAGTTTATTAGATCAAAAAGGGATTTGCTGAGCAGTTTGTAGACATTCCACATTTTTAGATCTTTCAACAAATTAATAGTCTAGTAGACAAACATTGTTTCGTATGTTGTAGTCACAGTATAGGCTAACATTTTACCATCATCACAACAGAGTACTCGTAGTTCATTTCCTCATATTAGTTTACAATTCTACAATAGTTTAGGGCTTATATTGATTAAGTGTATCACAGCATCAGTAGCTACACCTTCATGGAATTGGTTCGGGAAGGGGGGGGGGACTGGTTTGTTGATAGGATAGTCATTTCTAAGTTTTACAACATTAAAATAAATAGTTATTTTTTATCTGACAGTTATTTGGGAGGGCAGTGATTGTATGTGAGTGTCACTGTAGGTAGTTAAGTGTCCTCCATCGTAGTGCTCATGTTTTTTTTTGTTTTATTTATAATTTGAAATTCTTTACTGTAGTTTTATTTATTTATTGTCAAGTGTGTATTTTTTGTCTGACAAAGAATACATATATAGCCTACATGTCTCACTCTGTTGTGTAGAGACTCCATGGATAACGAGAGGTATGCGACACTTTTGTCCCCAGTGTGCGCACTTGAATGCGATAACACAGGAGACCGACAGTCCCGCAACAAATATGGCGCCAGCTGTTGCGACAGCCCGGACACATTTTTGTCTCGTCCGTGTTGTGTCCCCAGTGTGCGCATCCCAATACAGTGTAATAGCCCTTCACCTTGCGACAAAACAGTCCCGCGACATAGTGTCCCCAGTGTGCGCGTGCTCTACCATTCAAAAACTCATTCAAATCCTCAGGCGTGTCGGCCAAGATGATGATGTCATCGGAAAATCTCAGAGTTGAAATGATTTCTCCTTGAATCTTCACTTCCACTTACAATTTGTCGCAATTGTACCGTAGGCGTAGCTTAATATAAAATAAACAATGAAATTGTGAAACTTTTCAGCATACCGGAGCTTCGTAAATGATTTATGCGTGTCTGTAGAAGGGACTGTTGACCCTGTCTACTCAACAAAGTGGAAAACTAACTTTATTATTCACAGACCGGGAGCAACATGTTATAGACACACTCTGAAAATAAAACAAGTGGGCACAAATTCAGTTAACAAGTATAAATAACACGATGCTTCTGTCTGTTATTTCTCTTTTTAGTTTTCATAAAGAATGTTGTTTCATCTTGTAACTTCTATAAAACTGCTACATAAATGTAATGTACAATATTATTTCTATGCTTAAATCGGCCAAAATGTAATTAACGTTTTGTTTGTTATAGCATTATATAAATACGTGCAGTATATTGTAATTCTGTGAGCAAGCGAGGGAATATTATTCCTAGTATCATTGTACAGGCTTCGTCCATACACATTTACCTTCTCATAGGGCTACTTGTACGTTATGTATTCTATGGACAGTGTTTGTCTGATGGAATCATGGTTGTCAACATACAGTAGAATAGTAGGCCTAGTTATTGTTACGACAGTCGTAAATTCATGGTATTACAACATAACAGTAGATCGATAATAATGATGAAATACAATAATGCGTCTTAATGTAAATAGGGTGCTTTGGGCAACATGTCGGTTGTAACTCTTCAGTCGGTCAACAAGAATTTGCGCAATAACTGTGTGGGGTAAAATGTATGTAATATATGAATAATAAGTAAATAACACTCCTGGAAAAAGAATTATGATCACTTTTATGATGGGGCAATTTCAGGATCACCCAATCTGACCTTTTAGAGGTCATCATCAGATCCTGATCACTGTGTTGGGGTTAAAATGTATATACAAATATTATCTAACACTAATTACCACCTTGTGTAGTGCGTTTAATTTGTGTTTATATTACGATTCATAGTTTGAATATCGTTATTAATGGTCAATTGTTTTATAAGTGTTTGCGAACTGTGTATGAACACACATAAAATAAATTAACCATACATAACGAGATTCAAACTGCGAATCGTAAAGTAAAAAGCAAGTAAACACATTACTTTACGTGTAATTAAATAATATTTGTATACAAATTAATTACGGTTAATTTAAACCTCAATCCGAGTGATCAGGATCTGATGATGACCACTTGAAGGTTGAAATGCGTAGTCCTAAGTTGCCCCATTATAATCCTGATCGTAACTAATGTCATGTAATCTTTTCAAAGAGTGTTATTTACTTGTAACCTTGTATCCCCGTCCAGTCATTGGGTAAATTCGTGTTGACCGACTGAACAGTCGCAGCTGAAAGTTTGTATGAACATCGCTGAAATAATGACTTCAAACTTCACATCACATAGCATTCCCCTGGTCACAAATACTCAGCAAAAGGTTCGAGGATTGGCGGCTTTCGTTTAATTATTTTAACATTAAAATATAATGTACTTGTTTCTATTCCATCTTGTCAATAACTGAAATTCTTGTGAAAGTAACTAGTCCATGTTTCGAATCAAATTTGATTTCTCATCAGCTAGAAGAGATAAAAAAAAGTGACAAGCCAAAGACATAAAATATACAGTAACTATGAATACAGTTCCAAATGAAAATGTATGTATAGGAGAGATTATACTGTTGCGCCTCACTAATTGTTGCGCTCCACCAATTGTTGTGTCCCACGTGATGGCACGGACTTAAGCCATATGCTGATCAAGGATTCTCCAAGCGCAAGTACCAGGATCGTTATCGTGCCCTTCCGATAGCTTCTGATAGCGATTACAGCACACCCTCATTACACAAGGAAATGGGAATGGGGCGTGAATCAGGAATGAGGGAATGCTCCCCAATGTAAAAGATTGAAAGCTTAACTCCCAGTTCATTCTTTAAGGGAGTGAAAGAATCCGCCACATGGATATAAGGCCTGAAAGGATATTGAAATATTGGTTCTCACCTGTTTTCTCAGCTGGTGCTCTCAAGTACCGGCTCAGCTACGTGCCCCTTGGTCAACGAGCGTTCGACCCAAATTGCCCGATGTCCCGATCGGCAGGCAAACGACCTCTCATTCTCAGAGTTCCGACTCTGCAGTACCTGACTCACCGCTCACACCAGAGTTCGCAGCTTTTTATAATAAGGCAGCACGGTTGTTGCTGACCAGGTTGAACTGAGGTTGAATGTCAGGTACGGTTTCGCCTTGAACCGACACCGGGACATAACAATATGTAGGTGTGAAAGCAGTTCTTTGGCACGTGTAGTTCCGGTGAAAGAGAAGATCTTGTGATTGTTGGTTTTCTTTGCAGAGTTGCTGGTTTCTTGGTTCATTTGGTGACTGTATTAACGTTGCAGCCAATTCCTCCACGAGGGAAGAACATATGTTTGTGTTTGTGTTTGTATTCCAAGACAAGTTAGTTGTTGTTCTATGTTGTTTATTCTTCTCTTCATCGATGTCATGGTTAAAACAAAATGAATAAAATATATATTATAAGTGTTGTACATCGTAGTTCACCATTATATATTTTAGGCCCGGCGTCGATAACGGATCCTTTGAGATTAGATTCTAATGCAACCGTTAATCTGCATTGAAATGAAATGAATTGAGGTTCAAAACCGACATCATGAAAATACACTGCTGGAAAAAAGTAGCTCTCCTGAAAACACGACGCCGATGTTGATCCTATGACGGCAGATGCCACCTGGGGTATAGTAGGTGTACTGATAAGGGTTTCAACGTCATCGGCCAACAGATAGTGTAGTGGCATAGCTACCAGAGCACCATCTCTGTGTACCATTTAATAGGGAAAGCTCACAGCCATACGGCTCATTGTGATGCAAACGTGTGAAGCAAGCAGGTACAATACCACGGAGACGCACTCGTGCTTCCTACAGCCAACTGAGCGAGTTTGAAAGGGGTCAAATTGTGGCGTTACGAGTGGTGGGATGGTCCTTTCGGAGAATTGCCCCACGAGTTGGACGTGCTGTGTCCGTTGTGCAACGATGCTGGTATCAGTGGTCACGTGAACATTGTCACACCCGTAGACGAGGTTCTGGACGTTCACGCAGCACAGACGTCCGCCAGGATCGTCGTATTGTAAGGGCAGCAGTGGCAGATCGTACAGCTACCACATCATAGATACGAGGGTTTGTAAGCCCAGAAGTGTCAACAAGAAATGTTGCGAACCAGGTACTAGCAGTGGGACTAAAGGCACGCACACCTCTAGCCCGTCTTCCACTCACGCCACAGCATCGACGTGCACGGCTCGACTGCTGCTGTCAGAGGATCACTTGGAAGATGGAATGGCGCGCCGTGGACTTCAGCGATGAAAGCAGATTCTGCCTGCACGCAAGTGATGGTCGTTGGTGCGGTTGACGTAGACCTGGTGAGCGTTGTATCGTAGAGTGAATTCGTCCAAGACACACCGGCCCCACCCCAGATCTTATGGTCTGGCGTGCGATAAGCTACAACTCTCGTTCACCTTTGGTGTTTGTGGAGGGAACGCTAACCAGCGCTCGGTACATGCAGGATGTTGTTAGACCCATTATTTTACCGTTCTTGCAACAGGAAGGGGATGTGTTGTTCCAACAGGATAATGCTCGCCCACACACTGCCCTTGCAACTCAACGTGCACTGCAGGACGTGCAACAACTTCCCTGGCCTGCACGATCGCCAGACTCGTCGCCAATCAAGCATATGATGGGCCGACAAGTGGCTCGTGCGACTCGTCCACCCACAACTATTACAGAACTGTGTGAACAGGTCGAACAGGCGTGGAATAACGTATCCCAAGACAGTGTTAGCCATCTGCATGATCGACTGGATGCAAGAGTCAGTGCCTGCATTGCCGCCCGTGGAGGCTACACCTCGTACTAATGTGGGTGTTTCAGCATGGATCGATACCTGGTATCTCTGAACCGCTTGACCTATTGATCTGCATATTTAATCATTTCATGTACTCCATATACACTGTTGCCACAATAAATATTGAGTGAATCGGTAACCTCTAAAAGGGTGACCTCTAAAAGGATGACCTAATATTTTTCCGGCAGGGTATATTACTTAAATCTTATATATAAAAGTGAAAGTCTGTATGTATGTGGGTGGGTATGTGGTTTGTTCCGTATACAAATCTACACCGTTCCACCAATCTCAACCAAATTTTGCATACACATAGTTTAGGACCCAGAAGGAACGGCTGGCTACATGAATTTTCGATAGTCTTTCTCATTCTTCTGATTTCGGTCCTTTCGTACTTGAGCAAAGGCTAATATAAAGTCATAAAATATACTCACGAAGGAATGGCAAGGCAGATCATTTCCATTGCAACATAGCTCAAGTCGAGACACGGCCGACTGGATGCGAGTTGCGCTCTGCACTACCGGTATAGAAAATGAGGATCTTTACTTGAAATCCCGTTAGTTACTCAACTGCTTACACAGCACTATCAACCGACTATAGCATAACAAAGACTTGACACTATCTACTATATATTTGTCAAATACCACTCACTCACTCACTCATTCACTCATCACGAAATCTCAGAAACCACCGAAAGGATTGGAATGAAATTTGGTATGCAGCTTCCTCAAGGGCCGCAAACGCTCACTAAGAAAGAATTTTTGGATATTCAGGTTCTAAAGGGGTGTTAAAGGGGTAGACCTGCATTTCATTGAATAGCAATATCTCCCGATTGGTTTCATTGGGGGATGTGTTACTCCGCATATAAACTCATCATTAAAAATAAGAAGACACGTGTCTGAGGGTTTTTCCATGTGGTGTATATTATGAGGTGAAAGGGGTGAAAAGTGGGGGTTGAAAGATTCCTAACGGAGCGTGTAACTCTTAAACGAAATAGACGAGGAGTTTGAAACTCAGCGGAAAAAAATCAGCATAAAAATAAGTAAATAGGTGTTTGACCGTTTTTTCATAAATCCAATTTAAGGGGCCCATGGGGAGGAGTGAAATTCTGGGGGGGGGGACAGGAAAGAAAGTGTCCTAACTGATTGACTTACTGACTCACTCATCAAACTCAGGGGGAAACACTGCTTTAAAGTAAGTAAATAGCTGTTCGACAGTTTTTTTTTCATAAATCTAATTTAAGGGGTCCATGGGGAGGGGTGAAATTCTGAAAAAAGAAAATTGAAAGAAAATGTCCTGACTCACTCACTCTCACTGATCATCGCCCAGCCAAAATTATTGAAGTTAGAAACATGACAGTTTGGTGATATGTTAATTGTATGTCAAAACCGTCTACTAAGGGAGAATTTTCGGATATTCAGGTTCTAAATGTGTCTTAAGGGGGTTAAACCTGCATTTCATTGAATAACAATATCTCCCGATTGGTTTCATTGGGGGATGTGATACCCGGCATATAAACTCATCATTAAACAAGAAGTTCCGTGACGAACTAAAGAGCCTACTTTTCATGCCAATGATTATTCTACAGTATATGAACCTATCTAGAATAATGACGAAATTAAGTTGGTAATATCGAAATGTCTAATTAGTTCGAAATATTCCTGGTATAATGTAGCCTAATAGAGCACTACAGTTGGCAGCTCTGGTGACTGAATATATTCTTAGTTTCATCTGTTAAGGTACAGAATACAAAATTTGGTTGAAGTCCAATGGACGTTCCATGCAGTTAGACGCGTGAAAGCATTTTGGCAACAATGCGTGTGCAGGTTAGAAATAATCGGAAATGTTATGATATCTTGTTGTGCCAATTTTGGATGAAATCCATTTGTTAGTATAGAAGTTACATGTATTTTAAAATAGGACCTATCAGCAAGCATAGAATCATGTTGGCAGCACTGACTTATATTAATTACTCCAAATTAATCCAGAGTGTCAGGTGCTATACGTGTGCAAAATATAGAGCTGTTGGCTTGCATACTTCCTGATATATTGATATTGGGGTAAAAAATATATAGACAGCATTTATTAACAGTTGGCAGCCCTGATTGCTCTTAAGAATACTTATAGTCATATATGTTACGTTACACATAGCACATACGAAATTTGGTTGAAATCCAACTGATAGTATAGAAGTTGCATGTATTTAAAAATTGGTCCTATCAGCAGGCTCAGAATCATGTTGGTAGAACTGAAGTATATAAATTACTCCAAATTAATCTAAAATGTCAGGAACTATACGTGTGCATAGTTTAAAAGCTGTCGGCTTGCATACTTTCTGCTATATTGGTATTTGGATAAAAAAAAAATAGGAAGAGCAATTATTAACAGTTGGCAGCCCTGGTGGCTCTTAAGAATACGCTCAGTCATATATTTTTATGTACACATATTACATACAAAATTTGGTTGAAATCCAATTGATAGTGTAGAAGTTATATGCATTTAAAAATTGGACTTATCAGAAGGCTTAAAATTATTTTGGCAACACTGTCATATTTGGCCTCCTGGAAATTAAAATGAAGTAGTATTATCTACATGTGTGCAAATTTCGGAAGAGCTCCTATCCATACCTTCCAAGATATCCAACATGGAGCTCAAATTTCTAGTGCGTTTTTTCAGCAGTTGGTAGCACTGACATCATTTTCAAATATGGACGTGAGATATTCCGGTATACATCTTTACTCATACAAAATTTGGTTTGGATTGCTGCAGCCGTTTAGGAGTTGATAGGGGGGACACACACACAGCCAGCCAGACAGAAGGACAGACAGGCAGACAGACACACATTTTCCCGGATCGATCTCATAAGTCTACTTTCTCCTCATTTTTGCAAAATGTGAAAAGCAGGCTAAAAATAAGAAGACACGTGTCTGAGGGTTTTTCGATGTGGTGTATATTATGAGGTGAATGGGGTGAAAAGTGGGGGTTTAAGGATTCCTAACGGAGCGTGTATCTCTTTAACGACATAGCCGAGGAGTTTGAAACTCAGCGGAAAAAATCAGTTTAAAAAATAAGTAAATAGGTGTTCGACCGTTTTTTTTTATAAATCCAAATTAAGGGGCCCATGGGGAGGGGTGAAATTCTGGAGAAAAAACAGGAAAGAAAGTGTCCTAACCGATTGACTCAGGGGGGAAAACTGCTTAAAAATAAGTAAATATGTGTTCGACGTTTTTTTTTTTTTTGATAAATGAAATTTAAGGGGTTGACCGGTAGGGGTGAAATTCTGAAGAAAAAGAAATGAAAGAAAATGTCCTGACTCACCCACTCACTCATCATCGCCCAGCCAAAAATATTGAAGTTGGAAACATGGCATTTTGGGGATATGTTCGTTGTATGTCAAAACCGTACACTGTAGGAGGATTTTTGGATATTCAGGTTTCAAAGGGGTCTTAAGGGGGTTAAACCTGCATGTCATTGAATAACAATATCTCACGAGTGGTTTCATTTGTGGATGTGATACTCGGCATATAAACTAATCATTAAAAATAAGCAGACATATGTCTAAGGGTTTTTCGATGTGGTGTATTATTATGAGGTGAAAGGGGTGAAATGTGTGACTCAGGGAAAAAACAGCTTAAAAAATAAGTTAATTGGTGTTCAAACGTTTCTTCATCAATCCAATTTAAAGGGCCCATGGGGAGGGGTGAAATTTTGGTAAAAATAATTGAAGGAAAATATCCTGTCTGACTCACTCCCTCATCACGCCCAGCGAAAACTATTAAAGTTGGAAACATGACATTTTGGGAACATGTTCGCTGTATGTCGAAAACGACAACTAAGGAATGATTTTTTAAATCGGGGTTTAAAGAGGTGTTAAGGGAGTAAACGTGAATGTCATTGAATAACGATATACCATGAGTTGTTTCTTTGGGGATGTGATATTCGGTATATAAACTAATCATTAGAAATAATCAGACATATTGAACCCTTCAGAAAAGCAGTGTTTAATGTAAGAAATCTTAATCAAGGGGTCGCGCTCAGTTCCTATGTGATGTTTACGTTCGCCAAACAACATGCTCTACTGAGGTAAGGGTCATAGGATGCAAACTATAAAATAGAAAGAAAGGTGACAAGATGTAAAATAATAACATGATTTAATGACTAATAGTGCATAAAAAGAAATAAACAACAATAAAATATAAAACAATCCTCCCTGAATTTCCCATGATAGGAATATCTATAAATCTGAGGAGTCAGACGGATCTCCCCTTTATTTAAAATGTGGATCCTGGTCCCACTACCTTGCAACTTGGGTTTTATGTGCGCGTAATGACTAACTACGAGGAATGAGTACTTTGGATAACTGTTCGTTTACAACGGGTTAACAGCCACGATGCTTACGAACAATCATCTCGTAAATCAACATTTATGGATATGGAACATGACATTAATAAAAACCCTTAAAAATTAATGCTGACACACGCACTAAATCTACTATTTACAGGAATCTCTCTCGGGACCCTCATTAGCGCGAAGACGCACTTGACTTTGAGCTGCCAAGACTGGCCAGAATTGCTCAACATAAACAAGGAAATACAGCATAGCACGTGACTCACGGGTCACTGAATGAAATATAAACATGGAATAAACCAACAACAACAAAAGCCTGACTGGCTGATATTACTTTATATGAACAAAACTGAATGTTAAGCTAACGCTTCGGAGATTATCGTGATTCGTAGGCAACTCCCATTTATTTAAACACTTTTATCATTGATCAGTTCTTAATTCTGTATTTCAAGTTATTACTGAGCCACAGAGGCACTCTCCCTAATGACCTGGCTGGCAACCTTCAGTCCGTATTGTGAAACATCTCCCCTCTTCCTCAATTACCTGTCATCGTCCCACTCCAGTGTGTATAAATATAACTGACCAGCTGTGCCGTTATCTCAAGGGATCAACAGCAACAAACTCAACCACTATGGTCAGACATTAATCAAAATATCTAGAATTGCCCTCGCGAGGTCACAATCTAGATTTGTCATCAAGCTGCCAGAAACCAGTCTACGCTGAAATTCCCGCTTGTAATGACACAAATACACACACTCACACACACACACTTGGGAATGACAATACGTTTTTTTTTACACAGATCGGCTGAAAGAATGCTCACCAACGATTAAAAAAAAATTAAAACCTACGATAGAGCTGACTGCTCTTCGTCACAAATCACATTGCTCCAAAGGCAATAATCACACTGAATCTGATCAATAATAAAACAAAAGAAATCAATTACCCTCCAATCTACTGTATAATTATATTACTTCAGTCCTACTTCTGAAACACAACTTATCTCCGAGTGACGTTTTTAACCGCATTGCGTAGCGTATGCAAACACGGCCGTCCACATAGCTACGTTAGTTAAAACAACAAACAAGAAAAGAACCTTCTACTAATAATATACTAATAATATATGCGAGCTGTTTCCATGCAAAAGGTGTGTCAGACCAAAACTAAATAGACTACGTTAATCACACAAGCAAATTATTTACAAAACAAAATATGTCCCATACACCATAAGTTAAATTCGCCGTTCGGGTACTTCTTTCCCCAAAACAGTTTGTTGGCGAATTATCGAAGATACTGCCCCTACAAATATAGTACTGTGACTATCTGACACTGAATTTAACACTTTTAATAATAGTTTCTGTGTCCTTCATGACACGCAAAGTATAACAGCCTCTGTCCACTGACACACAAAATAACAAGCTGTGCCCTCGACACACACAATAATAATAAGCTCCGTCCACAGACGAACACAAGTAATAATATGCAATGTCTTCTCGACACACCGAAGTAATAATAAGCAATGTTTTGGCTCTTCACACCACTTATAAATGAACCAGCCCTAGGTGTAGATAGAGGGGGAAATTAGATAAAAAGTTCACAAAATAATAGTGATACAGGAATGAAATAAATATCATTGAACTCGAAAAATAGCGCAGGTCAAGAATATGCCCATTAATCCTAGAATCGATCGTAGAGATGTTGTCTAGGCGATCTCCCGCGTGAATGCTAGCTGAGCGTGCCCACGCTAGACCTGCCGCGCTAAATAGGCATTCTTCTCTCATTGGTTCCCACTTCTTCTGTAACTTGGCGGTTTTTATCAGGCTTTGGCTAGTAGGAGTGTCTAGCATGCTCATCAGCCACTCACGTTACTGCATCATATTTCTTCTAGGCGCGAATATCACAATGAACATACCAGAGCCGTGTCTCACTGCGCGTCGCTTCTATTTTGAGGCAGCCACCACCTGTCCTTCTGAATCATAGCTATGGTCATTCTTTTCACAATCCTAAGTATTTAGCCTTTTGTCAACAGCTTCAGGTATGTTCCCACTGTCTCCAGCAATGCTTGAAATTTCCTCATCTCCGTCTGGCTATTTTCATGATGCTTGTAGAAATATTTATTAATTGACGAAATAAAACATAGAATCATTTATCCAACAGAGGATAAAGGGTTCAATATGTCTAAGGGTTTATCGATGTGGTGTATATTATGAGGTGAAAGGGGTGAAAATTGGAGGCTGAGGGATTCTTAACGGAGCGTGTATCTCTTAAACGACATAGGCGAGAAGTTTGAAATTCGGCGGGAAAAACAGCTTAAAATATAAGTAAATAGGTGTTCGGCCGTTTTTTTTTCATAAATCCAATTTAAGGGGCCCTTGGAGAGGGGTGAACTTCAGGGGGAAAAACAGGAATGAAAGTGTCCTAACTTACTCACTCATCAAACTCAGGGGGGAAGAACAGCTCAAAAATAAGTAAATAGGTGTTCGACCGTTTTTTTTTTCATAAATCCAATATAAGAGGTTCATGAGAGGGGTGAAATTCTGAAAAATAAATGAAAGAAAATGTCCTGACTTACTCACTCGCTCATCATCGCCCAGCCAAAATTATTGAAGTTAGAAACATGACATTTTGGGGCTATGTTCGTTGTATGTCGAAAACGTCCACTAAGGAATGATTTTTGGATATTCAGGTTCTAAAGGGGTGTTAAGGGGATAGACTTGCATTTAATTGAATAACAATATCTCCCGATTGGTTTCCTTGGAGATGGGATACTTGGCATATAAACTCATCATTAAGAATAAGAAGACACATGTCTGAGGGTTTTTCGATGTGGTGTATATTATGAGGTGTATGTGTGAAAAGTGGGGGTTGAAGGATTCTTAACGGAGCATGTATCTCTTAAACGACATAGGCTAGGAGTTTAAAATTCAGCGGAAAAAGCAGCTTAAAAATTAATTAAATAGGTGTTCGACCGCTTCTTCATAAATCCAATTAAAGGGGCCCATGGGGAGGGGTGAAATTCTGGGAAAAAACAGGAAAGAAAGTGTCCTAACTGATTGACTCACTTACTCGCTCATCAAACTCAGGGGGAAAACAACTTTAAATAATTAAATAGGTGTTCGACCGTTTTTTTTTCATAAATCCAATTTAAGGGGTTCATGGGGAGGGGTGAAATTCTCAAAAATAAATGAAAGAAAATGTCCTGACTGACTCACTCACTCATCATCGCCCAGCCAAAATTATTGAAGTTAGAAGGATGAAATTTTGGGGATATGTTCGTTGTATGTCGAAAACGTCCACTAAGGAAAGAGTTTTGGATATTCAGGTTCTAAAGAGGTGTTAAGGGGGTAAACGTGCATTTCATTGAATAACAATATCTCACGAGTGGTTTCATTTGGGGATGTGATACTTGGCATATATACTATTCATTAAAAATAAGCTGACACATGTCTAATGGTTTTTCGATGTGGTGTATATTATGAGGTGAAAGGGATGAAAGGTGGGGGTTGAAAGATTCCTAACGGAGCGTGTATCTCTTAAACGACATAGGCGAGGAGTTTGAAACTCGGAGGTAATCAATCAGCTTAAAAATAAATAAATAAATAAATAAATATATAAATAAGTAATTAAAATAGAAAGGTGTTCGACCGTTTTTTCATAAATCCAATTTAAGGGGCCTATGGGGAGGGGTGAAATTATGGAAGAAAAACGTCCACTAAGGAAGGATTTTGGATGTTCACTCTCATCGACCAACCAAAACTATTAAAGTTAGAGGAAGGATATTTTGGGGATATGTTTGTTGTGTGTCGAAAACGTCTACTAAGGAGGGATTTTTGGATATTAAGGTTCTAAAGGGGTGTTACGGGGTTAAACCTGCTTTTCATTGAATAACAATATGACACGACTATGACGCGAGCGAAGCGAGTCTAAAAATGAGATGATGTGTGTCTGTGTATTACTCAATCACGCAAGTACCACTGGTCCGATTTACATGAATTTTACCTGGAAGTAGCTGATTTACCTGGTTAACATATAGGCTACTTTTGATTTCAATACTTTGCACTATTTAAATATGGCGACCATTTTAGTGACGTCACTACTCCCTTTGGTTTCAAACTTTCATATTTCCATTTCAAGTAAAAAGAGAACGCTAAGAAATAGCAAACTTTTGATGGCATATACGAGGTTTAAAATTACATTTAGGTAGATTTCATTTGAAAGCTAACTATTGCAATGGGTAACATGTTTCGACTTCTGGAAAATTCCGACATATCTTCGCGTTTCACATCCCCCAGACCCCAAAACCACCGTCAGTTCGAAAGTTTATATATAATTTATGTATATATATTTATGTATATCAGTTTCTTGTGGACACGATAACTGCCGTAATTTGGCACCAATCACATTGATTGTATACCTGTAAAATCTCGGTCGAGTTCGTTACTGGGCTAAATCGGTAGGAGGGGGTGAAAATGGGGGGCTTTTTTCGAAAAAGTGAAATATTGCTATAACTCTCTTAATATGTGAAATATCGAATCCGTTTAAAGTTCATGTTATGTGTTGGATAAAGCCCAAAAATTTAAGTTTGAAGAGTTTTTTATAGCACCAACCATTGACCAAAGGGGTGGGAAAAAGTGGGTTTTTCGGAAAACATTAATCATATCACTCTTAATAGGCACAATATCAAAACCGTACAAAATAGACAATATTCCCCTAATAATTACCTAAAACTTTTGTCTGAAATAATTTTTGATATGACCCACCATTACGCCAAGGGATGAGAAAATTATTTCGGAATTATAAGAAAATACCATCAGAGGTTGCCTTGGCAACACTACTAAATTGATGAGGGATGAGCCATCAGACGTTGCCTTGACAACGCACTTGCACGAGATCAGATTCAGATTTGCATCTGACTAAGTGTGAAGCGACTTCGGTGACGTAACTGGTAGCATGCTGAACTTCTATGCCCAAGGTCGCGGGTTCAAAGCCAGCCGAAGTCGTCGGATTTTCTAAGAGCGCTAAACATCCCTCAGTATGCTTTCCTTTAAGGGAGAAGTTCCAACGTTCGTTGCGAGTTGCTGGTTGCGGTGGCATCTAGTAGCCAAGTTCACAGCTAGGTGTCGTTGACGGTGGTATCTGGTAGCAACATTAGGAAATACTGCTTGAAATTGAACGTCTGGAGTCCTTACCTGAATTACAGATTAATACAGCCATCACAATTCACACCGTTTATCAGACAGATTCTACACTCACCCAAAGTACACGGGGTTACATGACCGCGTTGTCGCAGCCCCTAAACTGAGGAACCAACCAAAATCTCTGCGGGAGATACAATTTTGCGTGAAGAAGTAACAGACCGTTATATAGTTACACATCAGTTTCGAAACCTTGCAGAAGGACAGTGTGACCACAAGTATAACAAGTAGTTCCGTGAAGAACTATACAGCCTATTTTCCTATACCTACTTATGTTAACTGCCACTATCAACATACAAAATTTCAGTTTGATTGCTGTAATATTCGTAGATATTGAGAACCGACTAAATATTTCGGATGGTCGCCATGTTGAATTTTATATAGGTCCTAGAGTTATGTACTGTTACATGAAGATTATTGTGTACGAGTAGCATTCAAATTTCAATCGCATGATTGGGACACAAGAAGTAACAAGGAGATTTAAAAATTTCGCACAGCTGCCATCTTGTGGTTATGGAAACAATTGAAATAAATTAGATGCCAGTGGATTAACATTCGTATCAGGATTTACTGTTCCAAGTTTCACTGCACTCGGATGGTTAAATTGCGAAAATCATCGATGTGAATATTTATACTGCGCGTCACCGCCATGTTGGATTTGTGATCACCATGTTATTTAAGGTCCGATAGGTGAACTTATGTTCGTAGCCCCTATGAACATAAAAGAATTCAGTTTGATTGCTATAATAGATTCGTAGATATTCAGAGCCGTCTAAATATTTCGGATGGTCGCCATGTTGGATTTTTAAATGCATAGGCCATAGAGTCATGTACCATTAAAGGAAAATTATTGCGTAGGTTCATTATTCAAACTTTCACTTCGATCGCATGATTACGACACATGAAATAAAAACTTAATTTTAAAATTCGCACAGCCACCATCTTGAGGTTATGTAAACAATTGAACTAAATTAGAAACCAGTGCATTACAATGTGTATAAACATTTCCTGTACCAGATTTCATTGCGTTTGGAATGTTAAATCGCGAGAAAAGTCTATTTAAAATTTTCAAATTCGCTTGGCCGCCATGTGTATTTTGTAGTTAACCGGTTTTTGAAAGTCTTATAGAAGAACTTCCAGTAGTGCCCTATATCCCCGTACAAAATGTCAGAGTGATACCGCTAATAGTTTCAGAGATATAGAATGTCGGTGAAATATTTCGCACATCCGCCATCTTGTGGTTATGTAAACAATTGAACAAAGTTAGATGTCGGTGCAAGTCGGTACCAAGTTTTATTGCGTTTGGTTGGTTAAATCGCGAGAAACGTTTATTTAAAAGTCGCAAATTCGGGTGGCCACCATGTTGGTTTTGTAGTTACCAGTTTTTCATAAGTTACATAGGTGAACTTCTAGTAGTTCCCTTTATCACCGTAATAAATTACAGGGTGATATCGGGAATAGTTTCGGAGATATTGAATGCTTGTGAAATATTTCGCACAGCCTCCATGTTGGATTGGTGACATGTAACAAAATTTGAAGGGCACGGTCGGGGTCGCCCGGAATGGGGCTATTAACTTACCGAGTTTCATTGACATCGCTCCAGCCGTTTAGATGTTATTAGGGGGGGAGGGGGGCACACACACACCTCACACACACATACACACACACACCTCACACACACACACGGACGAAAGGTGATCTCATAAGCCTATTTTTTCAAAATTGAAATTAGGCTAAAAATCGACCCCAAATGACATGAAGGTTACCGTCCCCATAAGACAATAAAATGTTTAAAATATGCATAAAATGACGAAAACCAAAGTTAATTAAGCTCCAATTATAAAATACTTTCTCGCAATAAATGAGGTCTGATCCTTCTACGAAAACCTGCATATTCTGCCTATTTTCGCATATCCCCAAGTTTGTCGGGTGAAATCTACCTCCGCCTTCCGGCGTGCCGAGGGGACTTTTTTTCTATCCGAAAGGTATCTCCAACGGTTAGCGAGTAAATCCTAAATTTGTGCTATAAGACACGGTCAACGCCGAGCGGTGTAGTTGGACAAAATGTTCCATCCTTAATCTCCCTCTGCGCAGCACCTCGCCTATCCCCTGTTTTAACTGTCACCTTCACATTTTAATTTATTTATGACGCGCAGCGAAGCACGGGTCTTCAGCTAGTATATTATAAACTTACGTGATAGTATCGTATTCTTTTCTCGTTTAAATGCCACAGAATTCAACTATGATCATACCGATAAAGGTTATACTGGAAAATTTCTTGGTAAGATTTCGATGGTGTCATTGATCAATATAGGTTACACTGTGTGTAGGGAAAGAGGTCTTCTTCATTAGATGTTCCAATCAGTATGGAGAGGATTACAGTATTAGACCAAACAATGGGGGAGAACTGGGCGCAGACCAGAGCCTTGACATAGCTGAAATCGAATTATTATAGCTTCAGCCAGTGAAAAGTAGAAAGATATTAAAACCTGATGATGATGATGATGATAATTGTTGTTTTAAGGGGCCTAACATCTAGGTTACCGGCCCCTAATGATCTGGGTGATAGAGAAAATGATAATGAAATGGAAACTAGAACGGAAATTAAGTGAGACGGAAAATACTTACAAAAAGGAACTCAGATTGAAACAACTCACAAAATGTTCTGACAAAAGGGAATTTAGAACGAAAAGATTCACAAAAAGAATAGATTGAAAGATACCCACAAAATCTAGGCTAGGTTCAAAATACGTAGAAAATGCAATGTAGCGTCGAAATCCTTACAAAATGCAACTGAAATTCAAAATACTTACAAGGTGCAAATAAGATCGAAAATACGTCCAAAATGCAATTGAGGTTCAAAATACTTACAAAATGCAATTGAAATTGAAAATACACAATGCAATTCAGATTGAAAGATTCCAGTTCCAATCCAAATTATTCACAAAGTGCAATTGAAATTCAAAATGCTTACAAAATGCACGGTAGATTCAAACGACTCATATGGATTGACAATACTTACAAAATGCAATTTAGATTTAAAATTCTTGCGAAATACGGTTTTGGTTGAAAATACTTACAAAATGCATTTGAAATTCAAAATACTCACTAAAATGCCCTGAAACCTACATTGAAAGACTTACTAAAAAGCAATTTAGATTGTCAATCTTTACAAAATGCAATTGAGGTTGAAAACAATCGCGAGATGTAATTTAGATCGAAAAAACTAACAAAATGCAACGTAGATTAAAAATACCTACCGAAAAAATCGTTAAAGGGAATTTAGATACACGGGGAACCAAGTAAAAAAACAGTGCGGGAATCTTAAAGAGAAAAGGAAATATAATGAAAAGAGGAGTGGAGAGGAGAGGAGAGGGGAGAGAGGAGAGGGTCCGCCCCAAAGGTAAGGGACAAAAGGGGAAAACGGACCCAGCTCAGGAATCCCTCGGGGTCGCCAACTCCCTAACTCACCAGCCGTGAGCCCCTGAGGGTGTAGCACTTTCTAGGGTGCACCAGAAGTGGTGGGGCTACATACACCCTACCTCCTTGAGGGCCTTGAGCAGAAGGCAGGAGATAACAGGAAAAGAAAAAGAAGGCTGACCCCTCCCAGAAGGAGGGTATCAGGAAAGATGAGACAAGGGCCAATTAAGGCGGGAAAGGAAAAGACTCCCTAGGCCTCAGATACCCTAATACCGTCGGGGTCGGAAGAGAACAAGGGTTGACCAAGTGAGGTCGACAGGAAAGAAGACGGAGAGGAGCCCGGCACAAGTAAGTGGAAGCAATGCCGGACTCAGCTGGGGCCCCGTGGTCGCCAACCCACGTCCCACTGGATGTGAACCCATGTGGGTATATTAAAACCAAACGTCACCCCACTTCATCAGTTATTCTTGTTTGCTTCCACAAGTGAAGACAAACACATTGTCCACCCCTCGTGTTTCAGTCAAACCGCTACAAGTCATAAAAGCATTGCAATTACAGTACCGGACTTAGTACAGTAGGCTACATTTTATGTCCACACTGACTTTACGCCTCAATTCAAACGCTTCAATTCTCTTCTTTTCTGCTGCACCAATACTCCAAGTTTCACTTCCATAGAGTGCCACGCTACAGGCAAAGGCCTTCAAAAACGACTTCCTAATTTCTAAATCTATTTATTTATTTATTTATTTATTTATCGTATGGCTTTTAGTGCCAGGAGTGTCCGAGGACATGTTCGTCTCGCCTGAGTCTGTAGCTGCTTCCAGCGGACACCCTTAGGGTGAGCTACAAGTTCAGTTCATTTTCAAGTAGGCTACTTCCAACTTTCGCTACCAGATATCAATGATACCTAGTGGTGAACGCTGGAACTTTGATAGAGCGTTGGTACGAAATCTAGCCTAACAATTAAGCTTCACACAAGTTTAGTCTGGGGAATGATCTTTTACATGCCATAAATCTCTGACATGGGACCGCCGGCTTGACTTCCCCTCCGAAGGAAGGCATACTGAAGGATTTTTGACGCTCTTGAAAATCCGACGACTTCAGCCGGGTTTGAACCCGCAATCTTGGGAACAGCAGTTCAGCATGCTACCAACTACGCCACCGAAGCCGCTACCTAAATCTATATTCGATGTCAACATATTCCTTTTATGTAGAAATGCTTTCCTTGCCTGAGCTAACCTCCTTTTTATATCCTCTTTGCTTCGTCCATCACTGGTTATTTTGCTTCCTAAGTAACAGAAGTCTCCTACGATACTTCCTTTAGTTTCTCACCTGCCAAATTAATGTCCATAGAGGTTTCTGATTTATTTCGGCTGGATTCCAATATTTTTGTTTTGCATTTATTAATTTTCTTCATGAATTCTTTCCTCAAGACGGAATCCTTACCATTCAAAAACTCATTCAAATCCTTAGGCGTGTCGGCCAAGGTGATGATGTCATCGGAAAATCTCAGAGTTGAAATGATTTCTCCTTGAATCTTCACTCCCACTTAAAATTTGTCGCAATTGTACCGTAGGCGTAGCTTAATATAAAGTAAACAATGAAATTGTGAAACTTTTCAGCATACCGGAGCTTCGTAAATGATTTGTGCGTGTCTGTAGAAGGGACTGTTGACCCTGTCGACTCAACAAAGTGGAAAACTAACTTGATTATTCACAGCAACATGTTATAGACACACTCTAAAAATAAAACAAGTGGGCACAAATTCAGTTAACAAGTATAAATAACACGATGCTTCTGTCTGTTATTTCTCTTTTTAGTTTTCATAAAGAATGTTGTTTCATCTTGTAACTTCTATAAAACTGCTACATAAATGTAATGTACAATATTATTTTTATGCTTAAATCGGCCAAAATGTAATTAACGTTTTGTTTGTTATAGCATTATATAAATACGTGCAGTATATTGTAATTCTGTGAGCAAGCGAGGGAATATTATTCCTAGTATCATTGTACAGGCTTCGTCCATACACATTTACCTTCTCATAAGGCTACTTGTACGTTAAGTATTCTATGGACAGTATTTGTCTGATGGAATCATGGTTGTCAACATACAGTAGAACAGTAGGCCTAGTTATTGTTACGACAGTCGTAAATTCACGGTATTACAACATAACAGTAGATCGATAATAATGATGAAATACAATAATGCGTCTTAATGTAAATAGGGTGCTTTGGGCAACATGTCGGTTGTAACTCTTCAGTCGGTCAACAAGAATTTGCCCAATGACTGTGTGGGGTAAAATGTATGTAATATATGAATAATAAGTAAATAACACTCCTGGAAAAAGAATTATGATCACTGTTATAATGGGGCAATTTCAGGATCACCCATTTCGACCTTTTAGAGGTCATCATCAGATCCTGATCACTGTGTTGGGGTTAAAATGTATATACAAATATTATCTAACACTAATTACCACCTTGTGTAGTGCGTTTAATTTGTGTTTATATTACGATTCATAGTTTGAATCTCGTTATTAATGGTTAATTGTTTTATAAGTGTTTGTGAACTGTGTATGAACACACATAAAATAAATTAACCATACATAACGAGATTCAAACTGGAAATCGTAAAGTAAAAAACAACTAAACACATCACTTTACGTGTAATTAAATAATATTTGTATACAAATTAATTACGGTAGATTTAAAACTCAATCCGAGTGATCAGGATCTGATGATGACCACTTGAAGGTCGAAATGCGTAGTCCTAAGTTGCCCCATTATAATCCTGATCGTAACTAATGTCATGTAATCTTTTCAAAGAATGTTATTTACTCGTTACCTTGTATCCCCGTCCAGTCAGTGGGTAAATTCGTGTTGACCGACTGAACAGTTGCAGCTGAAAGTTTGTATGGACATCACTGAAATAATGACTTCAAACTTCACATCACATAACATTCCCCTGGTCACAAAGCACAGCAAAAGGTTCGTGGATTGGCGGCGTTAATTTAATTATTTTAACATTAAAATATAATGTTCTTTTTTCTATTCCATCTTGTCAATAACTAGAAATCTTGTGAAAGAAACTAGTCCATGTTTCCAATCAAATTTGATTTCTCATCAGCTAGAAGAGATAAAAATGTGACAACCCAAAGACATATACAGTAACTATGAACACAGTCCCAAATGAAAATGTATGTATGGGAGAGATTATATTGTTGGGCCTCCACCAATTCTTGTGTCCCCACCTGATAGCACGGACTTAAGCCATATGCCGATCAGGGGTTCTCCAAGATCAAGTACCAGGATCGTTATCGTGTCCTTCCGATAGCTTCTGATAGCGATTACCGCTCACCCCTATTACACAAGGAAATGGGAATGGGAGGGGAATCGGGAATCAGGGAATGCTCCCCAATGAAACAGATTTATAGCTTAACTCCCAGTTCATTCCTTAAGGGAGTGAATGAATCCGCCTCATGGATATAAGGATTGAATTGCCCAAGTACCGTCTCAGCTATGTGCCCCTCGGTCAACGTGCGTTCAACCCAAATTGCCCGATCTCCCGATCGGCAGGCAAACTACCCCTCATTCTCAGACTTCCGACTCTGTAGTCCCTGACTGACCCCTCGCACCAGAGTCCGCAGCATTTATAACAAGGCAGCACGGTTGTTGCTGACCAGATTGAACCGGGATTGAATGTCCGGTACGGTTTCGCCTTGAACCGACACCTGACATAACAATATGTAGGTGTGAAAGCAGTTCTTTGGCACGTGTAGTTCCGGTGAAAGAGTAGATCTTGTGATTGTTGGGTTTCTTTGCATAGTTGCTGGTTTCTTAGTTAATTTGGTAACTGTATTAACGGTGCGGCAGTTCCTCCACGAGGGGAGAACAGATGTTTGTGTTTGTATTTCAAGAAAAGTTAGTTATTGTTCTATGTTGATCATCTTGGCTTACAGGATTGTGCCGCGTCGCATATCGGTTGCGACGCGGCTCAATCCTGTAAGCCAAGATGATAAACTTGACACCGGCCGCGAAAGCCTACGATCTAAATTGTTCTATGTTGTTTATTCTTCACCTCATAGATGTCATTGTTAAAACAAAATGAATAAAAGATATATTATAAGTGTTGTACATCGTAGTTCACCATTATATATTTTAGGCCCAGCGTCGATAACGGATCCTTTGAGATTAGATTCTAATGCAACTGTTCATCTGCATTGAAATGAAATGAAGTGAGGTTCAAAAACGACATCGTGTAATTACACTGCCGGAAAAAAAATTAGGTCGCCTTAAAAGACGACGTCGATTTTGATCTGATGACGGCAGATGGCACCTGGGGGATAGTAGATGTACTGATAAGGGTTTCAACGTCATCCGCCAACAGATAGCGTAGTGGCATAGCTACCAGAGCGTCATCTGTGTCTACAATTTAATAGGGAAAGCTCACAGCCATACGGCTCATTGTTGTGCAAACGAGAGAAAGTAAGCAGGTACAATACCACAGAGACGCACTCGTGCTTCCTACAGCCAACTGAGAGAGTTTGAAAGGGGTCAAATTGTGGCCTTTCGAGTGGCGGGATGGTTCTTTCGGAAAATTTCCACACAAGTTGGACGTGCTGTGTCCGTTGTGCAACGATGCTGGTATCAGTGGTCATTCATTCATTCATTCATTTGCAATTGGCGGTGTGTCCCCCGGTGGCAAATTGGATATACATAATAAATAATTAATTATACATAACAATTCAATAACAATTTAACTGGAGTATTTACACAAATAGTCAGTCTTTTCTTAAACACACCTATATGTTTGGGAAAAGGCTCTAAGACTGCGGCAGGTAGAGAGTTCCAATTATCAATGGCACGGTTTATAAAATAATATTTACCATAATTTGTTCGCTGTGGTCGGCCCTTAACATTGAAAGGATGATCGCTCCTACCCATATAAGTGGGCTTTCCCATACGTTTGCTAAGGTCACCCCATGCTGGTTGATTTGCATACGTCTTGTACATAGCGCAGAGTCTAGATTTCATCCTCCTAGCCTCAAGTGATTCCCACCCAAGTTTCTTTAACATACGGCTCACACTGTTCCTGGGATTAAAGTCACTGAACACAAATTAGCGGCCTTTCTTTATACCATTTCCAACTCATTTATGAGTCCTACTTGATATAGATCCCAAACCGCCAAGGCGTATTCCAGGATACGTCTTACAAGTGACAAATATTCTAATTCTTTAGCAGAGGTACTACTTCCTTTTAATACTCTCATTACAAAGTGCAGGGATTTGTAAGCTTTAGAAACTACACATCCTACATGACTACTCCATTTCATATCATTCTTTACTTGAACGCCCAAATATTTGCAAGAATCTTCTTCTACAAGTATTTCCGAGCCAATGTTATATTGAAAATCTTGCCTTCGCACTTTCCCTATTTTTAAGAGCCTACATTTTCTTGTGTTTATTTTCATTTTATTTTCAATCGCCCTCTTATAGACCAGGTTCAGGTCATCTTAAAGTACTGCGTTGTCTTGTGAGTCATGTATCTTTCGATATATTACACAATCATCCGCAAACAATCGACAGTTACTGCGAACCCCATTTGGTAAGTCACTTAAAAACGCCAAAAATAACAAAGTTCCGATTACGCTGCCCTGAGGGATACCCGACGTTACGGTAATTTCATCCGAGAATCTGCCTTCGACTTTCACTTTCTGGGAACGACTCGTCAAAAATTCTTGGATCCACAAAATTACTCTTCTATCAATCTTCGTCGAAGCTAATTTATGGAGTAGCATGCCATGCGGCACAACATCAAATGCCTTCGCAAAATCTATAACTACGGCGTCGACTGAAACTCCATGGTCTAATGATTCGCTAATATATTGAAAAAGTGATAGCATCTGACTCTCGCATGAGTAACCTTTCCGAAATCCATGTTGCCTATCATTAAACCGTGATAATGTTTCCCACTGTTCCCTCAAGTTGTCGCAAATGAGATGCCCCATTTGTTTGCAAACGATGGACGTAAGGCTAACCGGCCTGTAGTAGCCGAATTCAAGTCTGTTCCCTCCCTTAAATATTGGGACTACCGTAGCTCTTTTCCAGTCATCTGGGATTTGCGCATTGTCTATGGACACATTAAACATCACCTCCAAGTATCGTGCCACGGGCCTACCTCCTAGTTTAAGTACATCACTAACAATATTATCAGGACTTTTCGATAAATTGTAACGTAAGTTTTTGTATTAGCTTTATAATTGCTGACTGGTTTAGTTGGAAAAGGGTAGCCCCTGATTCACCTTTAAGATCCAACACACACAGGGGCGGTTCGACCTTGCACATCTAGGGGGGGGGGGGGGTGAGAATTTAAATAATGCCGACTGGCTGTTTAACGTTGCCGACTATAGGCTTAAAAACTGCGCAACGCGAGGGAAAGACTAAGAGGGAGGGGGCGGCACTGACGGCAAACGATAGACAAGACAAATATACTTAATTAACGGCTTTAATTTAAAATGTATTTTATTAGTTCCAGAATTTTGAATCGCAGGAAAATTTTATAAATGAACAAAATAAGTGTTTAAATATTACCAGAATTAAAAAAAACGAGCAATTCTTTCTAAATCCCAACTCTACGATGTTTTAATAAGGACCACTTCTCCACTATCTCCGTAATTTCAAACTCGTCGACCTTATCTTTCGTTGAAAAAAACATCATGAGGGAGTCTAAGCGGTCGTCACCCATCGATGTCCACAAATGATTGAAAATGAGCTTCAACTTGCTGAAGGACCGTTCGGAAGAGGTATAAGACATTGGGGATGTTAAAATCAGTCGAACTATTTGATAACCACACGAGTAGGGGAGTGGTGGTGCTTCTACTTCACTCTGTCTAGAACCCTCCTTGCCCCACTACTAAGCCTCAGCCATGTAATATTTGCCAAAGCTCGTGAACCCAAGGTCGAATGTTGACAAATGGGGTGTCGTTGGACTCGGGTTGACGTCCTCTCTCCTATGGACCACTCGTTATATTTTTGAAAAAAAATTTTTTTTTTGAAAGTAGGCGATAGTTTGAAAACCAAACATGATAGAATATTGTGCCATAGTTCAAACCAATGGTCTCTAAGACCTTTATTTTTAGCCTACTTTCGATTTTTGCAAAAAATGAAAGTAGACTTATGAGATCAACACAGGGCGAAAAAAGTGTGTCTGTCTGTGTGTGTCTATGTGTGTGTGTGAGTCTGTGTGTGTGTGTGTCTGTGTGTCTGTGTGTGTGTGAGTGTGTGTACTCTGAATGTCTGTCCCCCCCTATCAATTCGAACACGGTGAATGCGAATTGAACGAAATTTGGTACAAAGGTAGCACTAGCAAAGGACACCTCAGTGTCATGTTTTATATCGCCGCCATCTTGACGGAAACGTAATGGCGGCCACACAAATGTTCAAAGCTTAAATCAAATTACGACTAACCTAATCATCCGATCTCTACCAAATTTTGCAACAACATACCTTTATAGGGGGAGCATCCTTTGACCAAACTAATAGGTCATCAGCGTAATAGTTTGCGGATGGCGGCCATCTTTGTGTGAAAATCGATTCCCCCTATTAATTCGAACACGGTGCAACCGAATGGAACGAAATTTGGTACAGAGGTAGTACTAACAAAAGGCACCTCAGTGTCATGTTTTATATCGCCGCCATCTTGACGGAAACGTAATGGCGGCCACACAAATGTTCAAAGCTTAAATCAAATTACGATTAACCTAATCATCCGATCTCTACCAAATTTTGCAACAACATACCTTTATAGAGGAAGCATCCTTTGACCAAACAACTAGGTCATTAGCCTAATAGTTTGCGGATGGCGGCCATCTTTGTGTGAAAATCAATTCCCCCTATTAATTCAAACACGGTGAAACCAAATGGAACGAAATTTGGTACAGAGGTAGCACTAGCAAAGGGCACCTCAGTGTCATGTTTTATATCGCCGCCATCTTGACAGAAACGTAATGGCGGCCACACGAATGTTCAAAGCTTAAATCAAATTACGATTAACCTAATCATCCGATCTCTACCAAATTTTGCAACTACATACCTTTATAGAGGGAGCATCCTTTGACCAATCTAATAGGTTATTAGCCTAATAGTTTGCGGGTGGCGGCCATCTTTATGTCAAAATTGATTCCCCCTATTAATTCGAACACGGTGGAACCGAATGGAACAAAATTTGGTACAGAGGTAGCACTAGCAAAGGGACCTCAGTGTCATGTTTTATATCGCCGCCATCTTGACAGAAACGTAATGGCGGCCACACGAATGTTCAAAGCTTAAATCAAATTACGATTAACCTAATCATCCGATCTCTACCAAATTTTGCAACTACATACCTTTATGGAGGGAGCATCCTTTGACCAATCTAATAGGTTATTAGCCTAATAGTTTGCGGGTGGCGGCCATCTTTATGTCAAAATTGATTCCCCCTATTAATTCGAACACGGTGGAACCGAATGGAACGAAATTTGGTACAGAGGTAGCACTAGCAAAGGGCACCTCAGTGTCATGTTTTATATAGCCACCATCTTGACTGAAACGTAATGGCGGCCACACGAATGTTCAAAGCTTAAATCAAATTATGATTAACCTAATCATCCGATCTCTACCAAATTTTGCAACTACATACCTTTATGGAGGGAGCATCCTTTGACCAAACTAATAGGTCATCAGCCTAATATTTTGCGGATGGCGGCCATCTTTGTGTGAAAATCGATTCCCCTTATCAATTCGAACACGGTGAAACCGAATGGAACGAAATTTGGTACAGAGGTAGCACTAGCAAAGGGCACCTCAGTGTCATGTTTTATATCACCGCTATCTTGACGGAAACATAATCGCGGCCACCCAAATGTTAAAAGCTAAAATGTAATTACGACCAACCTAATAATCTAGTCTCTACCAAATTTTGCAACACCATATCTTTATGTGGGAAACATATTCAGACCAAACTGCAAGAACATCAGCCCAATAGTTTGCAGATGGTGGCCACGTATGTGTGCAAATCGATTCCCCCTATCAATTCAAACACGGTGAAACCGAATTGAACGAAATTTGGTACAGAGGTAGCACTAGCAAAGGGCACCTCATATTCATGTTTAATATCCCTATAGCACGTTGTATTTCAACAAGCTACTACAACCAACATTCAATCATACTCCTTGAAAAGGACAAAGAGTTATAACAATACCCATGCATTTAGGAGAAAGTAGGCTATATGTTCTTTACTGAACATCTTGTTTATAATGAAACTTTTTTATTTTGTATGTTTTTTTGAAAACACTGAAATTTTGAAATGCTTATATTTTGGAATGTAACAAGTTTACAAAAAAGTTTATAAGACATAAATCAATGACCCCGACCCCCTCTACAGCCAAAATAAATTTCAAGTCTTTAAGACATAAAATAACAGTAGTGGAGTAAGGAGAATTCTATTACACTCTAGAACCCTCCCTGCCCCACTACTAAGCCTCAGCCATGTTAAATAAGTGGATATCTCGCGAACCCATAGTCGAATGTTAACAAATGAGGTGTTATTGGACACAGTGTGACGTCCTTTTTGCTATGGACCACTCATTATATTTTTTAAAAAATTAGGAAAACTCTATTTTGGGGTAAACAAGTGTTTTTTGTGATTTTTGCTGATATCTCTGGAACCAATAGGGCTAGAGACTTGTACGAGGAGTCATTCTTTTCGTCGCGTTGCCCTCTTGTCGAGAATGCCTGTGTCGAGTAGGATGAAACCCCCATTTTGGGGTAAAAATGTGATTTTAGACTTTTTGTTATATTTCGCGAACCAACGCTGCTAGGGACATGTACGAGGACTCATAGGACTCGGGGTGACGTCCCCTTTCGAATGTGGTGGTTATGTATTACAAAAAAAACCACAAATGGCCTAACGCCATACATGTTGAAAAAAATTATCTGTTTTTTTTTTAAATTTTAAATGAAGCGTGGTTTTTAAGACAGGCGGTACCACTGACATGTGTGTTAACGAGCCTGTCGCCACTTATGGTAGCGGTATCCCAATAGAACAATGGATATTTTGGCAGGACGGTGGGATGGTTTATGACGGTTCGTTTTCCGATATTTGTTGTGGCGAATGGATGAACGCTAATATTCCAAAACGTGTGAAGCGTGTTAGGATTGCTTACCCTAAAGGTGATCTTTAACCTCTTATTAAACGGTTATCAGTGACACGGCTCTGTGGCATTCATGCATGTTCATAGCCTAACAGACAGTTGTAGGATATGAAGCTATAACGTTCGATTGACCAAGCAATTTGTATAAAGACAAAACAATAGCGTTAATGCAAATTATAATTCTGTAATGAGATAGATTTAGCATGAAACGCAAGCTGTGAATGGTTAAATGAAATGTATGATTTAACACTTGTAGCTGGTAGCCTGCTAGCAAGCCCTCATGTGTTTTGTCACTTGAAGGCTGAAATGATCAAACCTGTTTTGCTAGCTAGCCGAGCTCCGTTCCCACGTTCAACACTTGATAACGCTATCTCAGGAATGTGCGGACCCCACTTGGCAACACCGCTCGCTTGCGTTAGAGGGCAGATGAAGGTCAAACAATCTGTGCAAACTCTGTAAAGGTGATAACAGCCAGCCAGGCGAGCAAACAGCGGCGGGTAGGGCCCCCGCAGAGAGGGTGAAGGGAAAGGAGGGAAAACCGAGACATGCAACAGGAAATCACATGACCACTGCAGTGCGGTGATGGACGAGGCCAGAGGACCGCGGGGAGAGAGTATTGAGCATGTCATTGCACATTGCGCGTCATTTCTATGGTAAGCGTTACTTTGTTAACATAGGCTCTTACTTTGTATAAAACTAATTGCATTTGTGTGCTCAACTCTAGTTAGTGACCATATTGGATACTTTATATATTTGAGGTAAGTGCGGGATTAACACTGTTTATTTTATTTTACATGCTAATGAATGTTTAAATTATTATTGGTTTACCATTTGATTGATGAATTGTTTTTATTTTGTTTGTTTTAGATAATCTGCATACCTGTTGTGCGAGACAGAGACCCCATTCTATTAAAGCCTACGAAAAAAACGCAAACACAAGGCTTTTATAAAGAGCAAGGTAAGATAAAAAAAAAAATATACACTTGTTTGATATTAATTTTTTGAAGGATGTACAAAGGTGCTATTTGAAATAGATATACTGATGGTGGTTTATTTTATTTCTTTTTAGAGCGTGAGCCTGACTACTGCTGTTGAGAACGTGTGTGTTTGGGACCATTGTTTACCGAGCAGTCTACGGCTGAAAACTGTGATGAGATTGTTTCTTTTATAACAATCATGTCTTTTACTGCCACCGATAGCTTAACTTGGGAACCTGTTGAGTCCTGTTTTAAGAAACGCGTTTGCTCTGGCCGCGTGGTGAATGTTAGAGAGAGTTTAATTCCAAAAGACTTTATGGAATCATGTTTTGAAATTATCAAAGAACAAATTTGTAGAGCGGAAAGGTGGCATACGGCTTTAAAGGTCAATACACAACTCTTGTGCGATTTCATATATAAAAACAAGGACGGTGAGCTTAAAAAACCATTTTATATTGGCAGTAAAATGCAAGAGCTTTTGATAGCTAATAATCTGAACGAGTGGTATCAATGCCATATGGTGAATGCCTTGCTAAACAAAATTTGATAAACTACAACAAGGACCCAGTGGTCATAAGACAAAATCCATTATCTACAAATGAACATTTGTCATTTCAACCCGTTGAATGCTGGGTCTAGCTTTATTAAAACACCACCAGCAATAGCTTTGAAAAAGGCTGTGGTGAATATAAAGAATCATGACAATGAAAGTTTTCTATGGGCTGTGGCCGCGTATTTGCAGCCAGCACAAGACTATAATGGTTCTCGGCCAGGAAAGTACAAGGCCAAGTTTGTTGAATTAAAATAAACTTTAAATTTAACTCGAGTGTCGTTCCCTATGGACTTAACCGAGATCCATAGGTTTGAACAAGATAACCAAGACTTTTCGTTCATGGTGTATGGCCTTGATGGTAATGAGATTGAGGATCCTCTTTATGCCACAAAAGAACCAAAACGACACCACATTCATCTTTTATAATTATCTGTAGGAGAGGTGAATCACTATTGCCTCATTAAAAGCCTAAGTAGATTGCTAAGCAGACAAGTGTCTAAGCACGCTGGTGTAAAACATATTTGTGATCGTTGTCTACAATATTTTACAACCCCTACGCTTTTGGAACGTCATAGGATAGATTGTGTTTCTCAGAAAGCGGTGAGATTGATATTGCCACAAGGGGACAAGGCTGTGTTAAAGTTTAAGGACATTCAAAAGCGTGACACTGTCCCCTATGTGGTGTATGCAGATTTTGAAGCTCTCACTACGCCCATGGCGGGATGTGAACCAGATCCCACCATTAGCTCAACCACACTCATTCAAAAACATGAACCCTTTGCCTTCGGATTTAATGTTGTGTGTGCCTACGACCCCACACATTCCGTTTACAAATACCGTGAGGGGCCAGATTGTGCCAGATGGTTTTTGGATGAACTTTTAAGTTGGCCGACCATGTACAGGAATTACTGGACCACCCAGTACCCATGTGTCTATCTCCAGAACAGCAGCAGAGGTATGAGCATGCCATATTTGCGAAAAGCCACTGATCATTGCTGAAGAAACCGTTCGTGATCACTCGCACTTTACGGGGGAGTTTCGTGGAGCTGCGCATAGTAAATGCAATTTGAACTTTCCAGCTCCTCGTTTCATCAGTGTCTTTTTCCACAATCTGGCGAATTATGACATTCAGTTTTTGATTCGTGAATTGGGTCATGTCAACAAGGGCTCGTTTACCATTATTCCACAAAACCATGAGCGTTTTACAGCCCTGACATGGAGGTTGAGTGACTTTAGCATTCGATTTTTGGATTCCTTTAAGTTTATGGCATCCTCGCCAGACAGTCTTGTGAATGGCTTGAATGAGGAGGAATTAAAAAAATACCAGAATACATTTCAATGATCCTGAGCAATTTCAATTGTGCATTCGGAAAGGTATATTCCCGTATGATTTCTGCAACAGCTGGGACGTGTTAAAGCAAAGAAAACTCCCACCACAAGAGAAATTTTACTCGAAACTAACACGCAGAACCGTTTCCGATGAAGACTATGCACATGCATGTCAGGTTTGGCGAGTGTTTGGCATGAAGGCGCTAAGTGAATATGCTATGCATTACCTAAAACTGGATGTATTGCTACTCACCGATGTATTTCAAAAATTCCGAGAGTTGTGTCAGCACATTTATGGTCTTGACCCGGCTCACTATTATACGAGTCCTGGGCTCTCGTTCGATGCCGCTTTGAAATACACTCAAGTGGAATTAGATTTACTCACTGATGTAGACATGGTTCTATTTTTTGACAAGGGCATTCGCGGAGGCTTTGTGTCGCTTAACCAAAGCCATGCCGAAGCGAACAATGTCTACATGCCTGATTATTCACCAGACAAACCAGAATCTTACTTAATGTACTATGACGTGAATAATTTGTATGGTTACGCCATGAGTCAGCCTTTGCCCTATGGGAAGTTTGCTTGGCTGACAGAGAAACAAGTGTCTGAATTTGATGTGAACATGGCTAGCCAAGAAACAGGTCGAGGATATGTGCTGGAAGTGGATATTGAATATACCTCATCCTTGTATGATGAATATGCTGATTTCCCATTCTGCCTAGAGGAAATGGTTCCCCCTGACAGTAAAGTGGAAATTGAAAAACTCATGGGCACACTTTACAACAAAAATCGGTATGTGTTACATATCCAAATGTTGGTGCAATGCCTCGCCCAAGGCTTGGTGTTGAAGAAAATCCATAGGGGTATTTCTTTTGCTCAAAAAGCATGGCTCAAGCCATACATGCGACTCAACACAGAGCACCAACAAATGGCAACACAGCAGTTTGAAATTAATTTTTTTAAATTAATGAACAACTGCATCTATGGCAAGTCCATGGAGAATGTCCGCAAATACCGCGACATTAAATTAGTGAATGTCTGGGAGGGGCAGTGGGGTGCCCGGCGGTACATTGCCAAGCCAAATTTCAAATCGATCAAAATTATCGAAGAGGATTTGGCCACTATTGAAATGAGTAGGACCAGCGTGACCCAAGGTTCGTATATAAGAGGTTGCCTCGTTCCGCACGCATGCGCTCTACTCCCCCGGATGATGACGTATTGCTCAGACCCGGCAACAGCCAACGCCACAGTCTCCAGTAAGCTGGCAGCTTCAGCTATTCTTTATGGTGTTGTGTTGATGAGTTGATCTGTTCTCGTTACGTGTCATTATATAGTGGTGTTTGATAATGCTTCATTAAGTACTGCTCTACACGTTTCCCCAGGTAAGTGCTCGTTAAATGAAAGAGCCATTTGTGTATTATTAGCTTCGTGGTACGACCTTATAGTTTTGATGTTTTTTATTTCTTTCAGTGTTCTACGATGCCTGGAATGAGATGCACGGTGGCTTTGTGTACAAACAGTCTTATTAAAACGAAGCGGGATCCCGGGAGTGCGCATATATAGTATCATTCAATCCCTAAAGACAATTTAATTAGGCAAAAAATGGGTGCTGTGTACTAGAAGAGACGGGAAGTGGAATCCGAATACTTCACAAATATGCTCTGAACATTTTACTGAGGATGACTATGAGAGGGACTTGAAAGCAGAATTATTTAATTTAATTCCTAAGAGAAAACTGAAACAGACTGCTGTGCCTTCACTTAAATTAGGTACTGATATACCCGAAGAAACCCAGCTACAGATACGTGAACGAGAAATGCGTAGTGAGAAGAGAGAAAATAAAAGAACTGTGAATAAAATTTTAGAAAGCTCATACTCTGTTCAAGAAGTGTGTGATGACGTCCAAACTACAACGGAGGAAAATCAAATAGATGTTTTGAAGATGGAAAATGAAAAGTTGCGACAAAAGAACGCAGAGCTGGAGAAGAGAATCGTACTGAAAAGCCAAGAAATTGGCAGGCTTAAAAGAGAACTTTGTAAAATGAAGAGAAAAAAGATTGATGATACCAGAGTGCCCGGGAAATACTCGGTTCGGTTTTCACCGAAAATCAAATATACATCTTTTATGTAAGAAATAGAAAATTAAATGGACAGACGATGAAATATCTCTTGCATTTTCCCTGAGATACATTAGTAAGCGTTCATATCTTTACTGAAGAATAAAATGAACATTCTTTGCGTGGACTGTCTGCACTGCAAAAATGGGCATCAACAGTCAATATGAACAATGGAGATCTCCAAGATATTTTCCGCTTTCTGGGCGTTGCTGGTTCATTTCTGAGCAAGAAAGAAAAATTACGGTTCTTCTTTTTGATGAAATGAAAGTTAAAAGCGGTATGGAATATGACAGGAAAGGAGATGAAGTTATCGGGCCACACTCCAATGTGCAAATAATAATGGCTCGGGGACGTTTTGCTCAATGGCAGGTGCCTCTCTTTGTTGATTTTGACGTGAAAGTAACCCGCGAGATTTAAAACTCTATTATTTTAAAACTTGCCGATATAGGGTACATTGTAAAAGCATGTGCTAGTGACATGGGGGGTGGGGGGTTGGAAATGTTGGACTTTGGAAGGAACTAAGAATTAGTACTGAAAAAACCTGGTTCACTCATCCCTCTACGGAAGAAAAAATATACATGTTTGCTGAAACTAGTACGGAACTGGTTTTTAGACACTGTGTTCCAGCTAAAGAGCGGGAAGATTGTAAATAGAAATCCTATCGTAGCATTATTAAATGATCAGAAGAAACGTGATCTCAAAATGTTGCATAATCTGAACGAAAGTCACATCACCGTGGAAAAGTCTCAGAGACAAACTGTCAGAAAGGCGTGTCAATTATTGTCTCACAAGACAGCCACTGTTCTTCAATTTATGACACCGGGAGCTGATCCTCAGCTGGCTGAAGAAACTGGAAAATGTATTGAAATAATTGATAGGTGGTACGATGTGATGAATACATACAGTCCCAAACCTTCAGGTAGACCTTCCAAGAACCCATATGGAAAAGATCTGGAATCTCAAGATGCAATTCTCAACGACATGCTCGCATTAATTGAAACAATGAGATGCTGTGGCAAGAAAAATATACAGCTTTTTCAGAGAGGAATCATCACATCCATTAAATCTTTGAAGTATCTTCTATTAGATTTGAAGAGTGTCCATGGTATTGAGTGCATACTCACCCATCGTCTCAACCAGGACGCTTTAGAAAATCTGTTTTCTCAGATTAGGACGAAAGATGGTCTGAATGATCATCCTTTCCTTTAGACACATTATATCGTTTAAAATGATTATTTTAGGGCGAAATCAAGGACTCCTTCAAAATAATTCTAATACAGGAACCGAAGATGATTCCGGATATATTCCAGCCAAAGTGCTTCGAATGTCTGGTGTATTATTCAAGAAGGAAGAGGATCATTCGGAGAAAGATAGCGAAGTAGATGTCACCAGAGAAATCATTGCCTCTTCGATTCCTGAAAACGAATTGAGCACCCCCCCCCCCCTAACTGAAATGGAAGCCAATGCATTGTTTTACCTTTCTGGGTGGGTAGCAAAAAAGCTTAGATCGACATGTCCAAACCTTGGTAGCTATACATTTACTAGCTTTGAATCGCAGACTCTGAATCCACAAAATGCATGGATCAAAAGTTTGTCGTTCGGTGGACTCATAGAGCCTTCTGAAAGCTAGGAAAAAGAGGTAAAATTGCTAGAAGATGAATTTAAGAAGTACCATGGTCTCAAGAGCATAAAAAGAGGTAAATTGTGCATTACCAATTTGGTTGATTCACTTTACAAGAAATATCCTGAAATAAATCGTGTAGTGGTAGAGACATTCATTCGACAGAGAACTTTCATGCGAATGAAGTTCATAAATGCACTGAAGACAACACAGGGGAGCTACAAGAGGAGTAATGAATGTTCAGTCTCTCATGACAAAATAACCAAGAAGATGAAAAAATACACCAGATGAATATTTTTTCAGGCTTGAACGCTCGATTGAGTTCGTGAACAGTGAGCAAATGTACTAGTTTTCCATACTTAATCTCAACAGTTTAATTGAGCATGAATTGTTATAGAATTAAAACGGTGCTGTGTATTGTACATTATGTGAAACTTTATCAATTATGACTCAATTTTGAAGCTTCAGAATTCTCGTTCTGTACCGATTCGAATAATTTTTATATTTAATTATGCATGATGATAATTGTTGTTTTAAGAGCCTAACATCTAGGTTATCGGCCCCTAATGGTTTGGGTGAAGTGAAAATGAAAGATGATCAAAAGGAACCTACAACTAAAACTAACTACTGAATTACAAACTAGAAGAGGAAATGGGGAAACAAAAAGTATATTTACACGCTCTGATTATTTAAAGCTCTATTATATCAAACTGCATTTATAGCTACAAGTATCACGAGTTCTTATATTGTACATAAACCCCGTGGTTACCTGCTGCAGTAGTGCAAGGCTAGCCGTAACAGTAGTCCCATCCGCTCAGCACTGGTCGGCTGATGACGTCACGCAGCAGGGGAGCGCTGTTACCACAGACCTTATGAGTACGAGGCAACCTGTTCTCTACTAGCCTTGAGCGTGACCATGGATAAGCCCATTTACTTGGGCCAAGTCATGTTAGACTTTTCTAAATCGGTCATGTATCGATTCCACTATGAATTTGCCAAACGCCATTTTGAGGACGTATATCTTTTGTATATGGATATGGACTCATTCATTTACCACATTCGCCACTGCAACCCCTATGACGTTATGAGGCAGCATAGCGAATGGTTCAACACCTCTTTGTATAGTGCTGACAACATGTTTCAGCTGCCCATAAAAAACAAGAAGGAAATGGGTGTTTTAAAAGATGAATGCGGTGATTCCCTTATGACGGAATTCGTCGGTTTGGCCTTGAAAATGTATGCTTATCGCACACTAGACTGTAAGGAAGCCAAAAGAGTAAAAGGTGTAGGTAGGGCAGTGGTAAAATCGCTACGTGTATACAATTACTTGGCGGTTTTACGCACTGGCAAAGCTATGTCCCATACATAGTGCAGGATACAATCCAGCAACCATCATTTGTATCTTGTGGAACAGAGAAAACGCACCCTCGCCTCCATGGATAACAAACGTGTGTGGGCTGATGACCTGCTCACCAGCCTGCCCTGGGGTTATGACCGCAAGGAGGAGGAGGAGGTGTGATTTTTCTGTTCGTTTGTTTAGGGACATGGCTTTTTTGTAACTCGTAGATTTAGTATTTTGTAAATATTGGTTTTTGACATTGTAAATAGCAGATTTTGTAAATAGTGGCAACCCACTTGGACCTTTTGCTCTTTAAAAAAGTTCTATGCAACCTTATTTTTATTTTAAATTTTACAGAGTTGGGAATTGGAAAAATGGTATATAGTTTAATTCTTTTAAAGCTGTACAAAGTTGTAGTTTTTTTTTGTAAATATTTAATGAGTAATAGTTTTTTAGTAACTTTATTTTTGTAACGTAAATTATAAATGGTAAACTAAAAAAGTTCTTTCTGGGTAAGTGTGCATGTCGAGAATGTGTTTTTGGGAATACATAAAGTGGTTGTGTTCGTTCCCAAAGACAGGTGTGAATGTATGAGTAGAGAGAAAACTGGTGTGTATGTATGACCAGAGCAAACACGGTTAGGTAGAATGGGTGGGGAGGGGGAAAATTCACTTAGATAGTCATTTTGTTTTGTCGATAAGTTTGTTTTCTTTGAAATGTAGCGGTGAATAGACATTATTTTTGTAAAAACAGTCTTACCTGCAGTAGTCGTAGACCTCGACGTTTCTCAAAAAACACACATAAACACATCGCAACATGATCATGGCCAAGCACTCCTATCAACATCATTGACAAATCTCAGCTTTCAACATACACCAAATGGAAAAATTTGTAAACAGCAAAATGGAAAATCCATGTTTCGATATCACCAAAATTCAGGAACGCAAAACTTGAAATGGACAATTTTAAAAACTGGAAATGGCAGTGTGTGAAATATAAAAATTCAAAAACTTCAAACGGACATTTTTAAAAAGTGTCATCAACAAAATGGAAAATCCATATCATCAAAAACACAAAACTTGAAACAGCCATTTTTAAAAACTGTAAATTGCAAACTGGCAAATGGCAATGTGTGAAAATGTGAAAATGAAAAATCAGTCCATCAACATCATGATTTTTTTAAATTAAAGAGAAACATCGTGTTCTGGTAAACCTTTGTTTTTATTTCATAACCATAGCGATTGACAAAAGAAAAAAATAGAATACAAACACATCCCAATTCCTCACTCCTCAACTCCTTAATGTTCATGTCCATGCATCATCAACTTTCCTTTTATGGCACTCATCACAATCAGGGCTGCCATCCTTTCATCCACTGAGGCATCACAGGATGTGAAACGTTGTTTAGCTTTTTTAAATAACAATTTATCTGCCACATGTCTTAAACCAGGATGACTATGGTGATAAGATAGGTCATGTTCCTTGCATGCTTGATCCAAAAGATTAATGGGTACATCACCTCACTGCAAACGTTTTTCAAGATGAGTTCCAGGGCCACAAAAACGATAACCTGGAAGATGGATTTCGAAAGGTAAATATTGAATCACTTTGTCAATGACCCCATTGCCAGTACAGGTCTGGCATATCCTTTTCCATTGATGGTGAAAAGGTTTGGTCTTCCTCCTCCTCTGTGGACGATGTTTGTGTTTGTTGTTGTTGCTTTTTATCGCCATGACACCCGTGGAATGATTCAACAAAGTCTTTACACGGACTTTTATGACCGTGATACAGTTTCACTAGCTGACAAGTCGCGCACTGACGAATAGAGGGTATTTTTTGCCATGGCCACTTGCTTATGGTGATCGTAATCTGTACAGGGTTGCAATTCACTCAACACAGGGTCTTGAGTCCATGATTTTGGTACATGTTGCCAGATTTCTTTCACTGCGTTGGCGGCCACATAATAAATGAACGACTTGGGCAGCGCTAAGAGTTCCTTTTTGGTAAAACTGTCTAGTTTCTTTTTGCACACAAAGAACTTCTCGATGGCTTTGTCTGCAGCATTGCCTTTCTCCATGGTATCACGTTCTGTAGATGTTTACACGCCGCTTGTAGAAATCTCACTGGCGTCATTCATAGGTAAATCTTGAGTTATAATTTTGTTCAACAACTCCCAGCAGACATGGGTGGTTAACCAATGAAAGAGATACCACGCATGCGCTAGGGCGGTATGGATAATGTTGCCACAGGAACAAGTATCCATTAGCGTTTGCAGGGAGGGGCAGCCCACGTCCATGAGGTCGATAGATTGACAGTAAGACGCCAAAAATGGTTGCAACCATTCACGTTTTTCATTACCTTTCGCAAATACCACATTGGCCGAGGACAAGTGGGCTTTCATGACCACGTCCAATTATTTATAGGAAATGGTTCCTTGATTCCTGTCTAGTTGCTTATGATTTTCAATCCACTGGGTTTGTTTGCGGTCTTTTTCACACAACAAATCAAAAGCATGGGGCGGTTTAAATAGCAAATGCGTAGCTTGCGATATCCAAAACGTGGTACAATCGATAATGGCCACTTGTTTAAACATAAATTTGTTGTCATCAATTTTAAACCCGTGGCAATCCACAATGAGTGTGCGCAACATGTTGCCGCTTGCCTGGACCAAGTTCAACTGACGACTGACTAAACATTGGCCACTAAGGTGTGGTCATGACATGGACTTACCTGCCATGCTAGTTTGATAAAAGAAACGAGGTGAGGGTAGGACAGGGGGCATGAAAAAAATAAGAATTTAAGAATTACATCATTTTATTATCATAACACGTCTTACAGGCTTTTGTCATTTTGGGATAAGGACGATACCAACTGATACAACAATATAGTCTCTTGTGTTTGTAACGTCCATAACACCGATGATGTCCCAATGTCTCTGAACTAGGCGTTTTTGACGGTGAGCTGCTCGCCGACGCACCGTTGACACCATACAGTCCACACGTATCGTAACTTGTTTTTTTTCATCACTCAGAGGCATGAGTGAGGGATAGCTTGAATGACAGGGTATATTTCCCACCTCCATTCTGCACAGGTAGGGGCAGGCAGGTGACCAGCGCTGATGTTCCCGCATGGGTTCATCGCTCTCTTGCCATTGGTCTATAATGATGGGACTAAAGGCACATTTCACTTCACCTCTTGTTTTTAATAGTAGAATCCAGCGGCCGCCAAGGCTTGAGGGTTTATGAAAGGCACTGGCCATGTTGCAAAAGACTTGAAACGTTGTTCCTCAGAGTTTAAATTCATGGATGTGACTTCTCTTGATGCTTTAAAGCAAGACATGACTGAGCGGCTTGACGTGGGTTGACCTGTTATTTATACACTCGTCACTTGTTTGGACAGTGGATAATAGTTGACTTGTTTGTGATGAATAATCAAACAGTAGGCTGTCGTATTGAATGGTACATTGTCATGCGTTTCAAAATCTATTCGAATGTCAATATTGGATGGCTTGACAGACTCTTCCAGGTAAGAACAGTCTCCTCACTATAAGAGGGGTATAGTTTCATGACACTGGAAATGCCCACATCAGTGGTGACCTTGCCTTAAACGCTTGGGGTAGCAGAATGGGGCCGTTCTCTTTTTGATAATACGACCATCGAAATTTAGAAAACAAGTCGTACAGGGGGCCAAACTTATTTTTTGAAAAATCCAAATCCATTCCTTCATAGGGAAACACAGCTTCGTTGAGGAAAAGACGTGCATTTCTCAATTGCAGGTGATCAAATTGCGTGGCATCTTTGGTTTGTTGATTCTTGCGATTCGTTTGAAAACCCACGATCAGGTAGAGAGGTCTCTCTGTATAGCGAACTGTTTTTACAGACCAACTGTGTGTGTTGGTGGTGGGCACTAGCGGGTACTCATGGAGTGCCCAGCTTCTAAATTCCATGGGTGGAGGCATATCTCTCTTTACCATCTTGAGTTTGTCCAGTTTTTTGCTATCGTCAAGGGTCACATGGGGCACTTTCCATAGCAAGCGTTGTAGTTGAATTTTTGAATCTATGGGGGCATTGTCAGCTCCCTTGAGTGCATTATTATCACTCCTGTCTCTCACCAGATAAAGCACTTGCCTTGCGTTGACCACAATGCGCTGGTGGTCTTCGGCAAAGCCTAAAATCAGTTTAAGAGGTAAATATCCAGTAAAGGTGCCATCGGTGGGTACCATCCAGTCATTGGACGAGTCAGGGCACCAACCTGCCATGCAAATTGTTTTACCTTCTTTCTCACTATAAGAGGGGTATAGTTTCATGACACTGGAAATGCCCACATTTCGAGTGCTATCCACCACGATATCGTTAATGACATAACGTACATCAGAAAACAGAAAGGCCAAACCATGGTTGGCCAACTTGGATGTGGTGGGTGTAGAGCCATCGGCTTTGGTGAGCCGACCTTCAATCTGAATGACACTTTCATGTGGTAGGGTGTAAATATCTTGGTTGTTGATAACAAATTGAATCTCATCATTGTTATTGAGTCCAGGTGTTTGAGCTTGATAGGAATGGAGATCAATTCTTACCACCCCAGGTTGCTCCTCGATGTGGTTCGCTATCTCTAGGATAGAATTCGTCATGAGTGTTGACGTGGTAACCCAAATGCTGTAAAATCTGCTTGTCCTTAGATATTAACGTGTATTCACGTGGCAAGCAACTAACACCATTCCTAGACGGTGTTGTTGCTTTATACACAAACTTCATAGTGGCTTTAGCACCAACTTGTAAGACACTGGTGTGGTAGAATCTAGATCAATGAATTGTTGCTCTCTATTGATCAGTCTTAATGTTATATTACTAATACCATCGACAGCCACAGAAGGAATGAGCACCACTGGAGGGTTTTCACGAATAATGTAGCCATTGGGCGATGACACAATAAAGTCATAAAGTGAATGCGATGGTTCTTGATTGGTGTACACTTGGCTAATAATATTACACGTTACCGACACAGGATGGTCCACAATGAATTTCAGTTCATGGTCTGATTCATGTTTTTTGTTGGGCTCCAACACGCGTGGTTTAAATCCTAGTAATGGGCCAATGGAATCGGGGCGTGTTTTAAAGTCAATTTTGAATGTGGAGAAAATACTGCAGCGATGAGTGTTGGTATTTCCTACAAGTTCAAACTTCCATCGAGAAATGGCTTTAAACCATATTCATTGATCAACACCATATAAATGTGTTCATAAATATCATCGATCGATCGTGTATCCACCAGAGTTTAGGGTGAGCACAGAATCATGATAGTAAAACTTGTTGTTCACATTTTCACGTATGTTGTATATTCGATTGTACGTTTCAAGAGAAACAAGTCCCAAACCATAAGGTCTTTCAATCAATTCGATAGGCGAGTAAAAGTCTAGGCTGACTTCAGGTCCACGTCCATGCAGTGTAAACGTTTTACTTTCTGCCGACATACTGTTGACGTTTTTGCTTATGCTGCGTCTTATATAAAAAAAATAATCACAAACGTGCACACTGTTGGCTGTTAAACGTTTCCTCACGTTTCACATTATAATATATCTTGATCCTTTTTCCAAAATAGGTCACTAGTTCCATGGGCGGGGGTATATTCCCAAAACTGTCAAAGTACCATACGATGGATCCCTCTTTGACATAAGCTACATAATGCGTTCCTGGTCCTCGGTGATCATCCAAATTGACAACAGCACTTTCCTGTTTCCAGGGTCGTGGGGGTAATTGGTTTCGCATAAACACACCTCGAAAATGAGAAAGCTTTAGTTGTTTAGCATAGCGTTCCACTTGTTGATGCGTCAGGGCATGTCTTGCTATGGCTGAGGTTATTTTTTTAAATATTTCGAAATGGTGAAATTCCAAATCCTTGTTGATAAAAGGCTGGCTTTAAATTGGCTATTCTAGCCCCCATTGCAATCGCTTCCACCGTTTCATTGTGACGCTGACTTTCTTTGAGTTGTTGCTTGCCCTGCTGCGTGGCTTTAATGGTTTTCGCCACTGCACTGGCATCGCCCAAAAGTGAACCCAGAGCAGCCAGACCGGCAAATAAAGCAGGTAAAAATCCCGCTCGTTTGGGGACGGGAATCACTCGCCCTTGTTTTGAACCCTGTCGCCGACGTTTAGGAATAACATGTCTCTGTGCTGCTCGAAGGGCTTTCCTTATGGTCAATACATTATTTTTTCTTTTTTTTCTTTCGCAAGGGCTTGTCCACGAATGTCTTAAGCCCAGGCTTTGCCAAGGACAAAGTCCTTTTTTTAGTCTTTCTCACCACATACCTTTGTTTCACCATGATGATAATGACCAACAACCTTTCACAAGAAAGTTTAAATCACAACTAACGTCAGATTGTTATTTCATGGCTGTATATTCCAATTCCACATAAAGTGGGAAATCGTTTATGGTTTTTTCCCGCTTGCTTTTCATCCCATGTCAACATGAGATGAAAGGATAATTCGTCACCTGCATTGACCATTTCATGGTTATGGACCAACATCCTATGACCATTTATCTTTATTTGTAAATGGTTCTCATCAGGTATGGCATATTTGATGTGAATGGTTCCATCATAGTGTAATCGATAGTGGCTTAAACCCGAAGCAAGCACATAGGTCAAGTGCTGGTCATGAACTAGCGGTAAATGGTTTCTGTCATTCACAGGTTTTTTCATTTGTCAGATACACTAAAAATACAGATGGGGTAAATTTATAAAGCCTTTTCATTTCATAGGTCACGTAACGCTTGGTACAGACATCGTATTCGTCTTGTGGGTCTTCCACGTGAATAATCCGAGGGAGATTAGCGCTATAGCCATTCACTATAAGCTGAGGCACTTTATCATAAAACTCATACAATTTGTTATCCACATACTTTTTTGTAGTAACGTCTGTAGACACTTGAGGATGTTTTAAATGGGTTAACCGCTTTCCCTTAAAGTCATAATGTCCCTGTTTTGTACGTGGCACTACAGACCTATCCACGTAGTGTTTATTAGCAGGATCTGTCTCTTGTTTAGGATCATGTATGGGGACAGATCTAGCTTTGGTCATTAACGCACGTCCAAAGACATCCATCGTCAACCTGTAGTACAAGTCTACTGTTTCTATGACAAGGCTCGGTGTCCTGTATATAGACAGCCTGCTAGCCGTCTAAGCCTTAGTTGATATGAAGATTAATAAGCAGCAAGAGTCATTCCCCGTGGGGGACATGGTTTCCCATCTCTGTCCAACATCACGTGAACAACGCCATGGTTCACTGTTTCCATCTTCCATTCGCTGCCTCATTGTGGGGCCTTCCGGCTGTGGAAAGACCAATCTTTTGCTAACGCTCATCACAGCCCCCAATGGTCTGCGTTTTCAAAATATTTATATTTTTGCAAAATCTCTCTACAAACCCCTCTACGTGTTTCTGGATCAAGTCATGTCTGGATTACAAAAAGAGAATATGGGTTATTTCTCATTTTCCACGCAAGAAAATGGTATTTCACCGGATGAGGTAAAGCCTGATACACTCATGATTTTCGATAATGTATCCACTGAACGTCAAGGCATTATTCAAAGCTATTTCAGCATGGGTCGACACATACATATCGATTGCTTTTATCTTGGACAAACGTATTCTAAAATGTCCAAACAGTTGATTCGTGACAACGCCGATGTCATTGTTTTATTTCGCCTGGACGAGAGGAACAGTCGTCACATTTATAATGAACATGTGAATCCGGATATGACCTTTCAAATGTTAACTGAATTGTGTGACAAGTGCTGGAACACTCAACGTCATGCCTGTTTAGTGATTGATAAACAAAGTGAACTCAACCAAGGACGATATCGCTTAGGGTTTGATCATTTTATTGCTATTTAAGGCCCTGTCTCATTCCCTCTCAAGTCATTTGGCAAGACACCATGGCGTTAGCAGAGAGTCAATTGAAAAAGCATATTATTAGAGCAAAAATACTATTCGCCAAAAGTTTCGTCAATTGAAACGATCACGTGCAGACCATGCTTTGTTTATTCAACATCATTTAGCACCTCCGCTAAAAGCCATGTTGAAACCCTCTTTCAAGCCATCTGAAACGCTACCCACCGTTTCACAAGCCACTCAGACGCTGCACGAGGACCCTGAGGAAGAGGAAGAGGAACAGGAACAGGAAGATTTGACTAGTGTTAGCGAAGTTGAGGATGACGAGGAACAAGTGTTTACGCCTCAAAAAAAGGCCGCACCCCTTGCAGAGTTTTTGAGAAAAAAGAAATCCTTGGCCATGGTCGAAACACCTTCCAGATCGTCTCCGTTTTCACAAGTCTTGGCCACCCCTCAATTTATTTATTTATCGTATGGCGTATACATGAGCTACAGATCTATATTTACACTATTTACATAGTTAATCGCTTGTGGCGTCCCCAGGAAAAATTCTCTTCTATCTCCGTCGAAACGGCTCAGTGGGCATTCTTGGGTGATGTGCTTCACAGTTTGCCTCTCAGCACCACAGTCGCAACAAGATGATGACTTTTTCCTCCATTTGTATAGCAGATCTGCACACACACCATGGTTAGTTCGGATCCGGTTTAGCTTGGACCATACTTTCTGAGGTTGTTCAAAGCCAGGTACCTTCTGTGAGATGCATGGCATTTCCGAAGACTCTGCTGGGGCGAATTGTCTCCATTCATTAGACCATTTCTCAGTAAGGTTGAAATTACTCATTGCCAGGTTCTCCGCCGTGCAGATGGGTGGATGTCTTGACTTCAGTCTATGTATATGTAGGTGGTGGATATCCTCATGAATGGGCAGTCTTTGATTAGTCTGGATCTTCTTGTATTCATTCATCAAAGCATTGCATCTGCGGAGGTGGGGTGGGGGAATATGGCTTAATACAGGCAGCCACTGAAGAAGGTTGATCTGATCGTGCCTGTGATCATTCTCATTGTGTCATTTAATTTAACATCTATTCTCTTCTCATGAGAGCTGTTTATCCAGACAGGGGCACAATACTCTGCAGTAGAGTAAACCAGGCCAAGAGCTGAGCAACGTAAAGTAGTTGCACTTGCACCCCAAGTAGTACCACATAGTTTTCGAATGATGTTGTTGCGTGTCTGAATCTTGGCAGCACTCTTTCTCAAAATAAGGCTCAACTGAAAAACATTTTAATAAAATATTTTGGATCAACACTAGAACCCTACCTCATTTATCTATTTATTGGAAACACAGATACCACGTATGGTGTTCGCTATGAGGATGATAGTTTTAAAATTGGGGATTCATCCATTAAATTTGCTCGTACTAAAGCTGTCACTAAGAACATCAACTATAAATTGACACCAGGACTGTTAAAGCTGCTCTTCTCTCGAACACCCTTATTCCATGATTATACGTCAGAGGACCTTGGCAAATATAAATCCATTTTATTGGATACCCATGCCCACAAAAGACAGTATGATCCAGCTCGACAAGCGAATGCCAATATATCTCAAAAATATAAAACCATCATTGCAAAAATGTTTCCCACCAGTCAAATTACTCGTCGTAAAGTGTCCGCTTCGGGAGTGACATTTAAACCATTAAAACCCCTTGTGGATGTTACCTACTGGCACAATCCCAATAAGCTCATCCAGCGGCTACAGTTGTTGCATGCTTCACGTCAAGCCGGCCATACCGGTCACGATTGGGAAATTAAAGAAATTGAACAAGAACTTCGAAATGCCAAAATTATTGTTTAAGCCCTCACCCATTAAAATGGGTATTGCTCACGAGTTGCATCGCCCAGCTAGGCGTCACTTATCCACGACTCAAGGTGATTTCACGGGGTGTGGATGAACTTTGGCAAGCATACCTGGATGAAATGATACCCTATGCTGGCGTTAACGACGGTGTACGCTATATGTTGACCGTCATTGATGTCTATTCCAAAATGGCCTTTGTTGAACCTGTGCGTCACAAGTCTGGTCCACTGATCACCAAGGCCTTTCAACATATTATTCAACACTCCAAACGTCAACCTCAGTTGCTATAAACCGACCAGGGGAAAGAATTTTTCAACAAGGATTTCTCCAGTTTTCTCAAATCTAAGGATATTCACCATTACACCACGTACAGCAATTTCAAATCCAGTGTGGTTGAACGCTTTAACCGAACATTGAAAACCCATATGTGGAAAGCGTTTACCACTCAGGGCAGTTATCGCTGGTTGGACATGTTACCTGAGCTAGTGTCACGTTACAATGACACCAAACATAGAACGATTGGGACCAAGCCACGTCTCGTGACCAAAAATATTCAGCGACTGGATAAACTGTTTAACCCCATAAAAACAGTCGATCCTAAACGTCACCGACTGAACATTGGGGATTTTGTTCGTGTGAGCAAATTTAAGTCTGCCTTCAATAAGGGCTACACGCCTCAATGGCGGACAGAACTATTTCGAATTCGTCAAGTCAACTTGGACAGTCCAGCCACCTATTTACTCGAGGACCTCAACCATCAACCCATAAAAGGTAGATTTTATCTCCATGAACTTCAAAAAACAGCATTTCCTAAACATTATCTTGTGGAAAAGTGTTGAAACAAAAAGGAAATAAACTATATGTCAAATGGTTAGGATTTAACTGTACGTTTAATTCTTGGATCAATAAATTACATGTTGTATTAACCTGTGCACTTTTTTATTTATTTATTTATTTATTTATTTATTTATTTTATTGAATCATGTTGAACGAGAGCTCTGTGTACGGCGCTCCACGCTTCATGCATGCCCATACATGTTTGTCTTTCTCTCTCTACACCTGCGTCTCACTCTTTCACTCCAAGCCCCTCCCCTTTTCCCCTCCACTCCCTGTTTACACTTTGTTTAGCTATTGGATGTCATGGATTCCCCTCCCCACCCCTCCTCACCTCGCCTCTCCCTCTATCCCTCTCACCACAGTTGTTAACACCGCTCTTGCCTGGAAATTGGCTGTAGCAATGGTAGAGGGCGGAGTTGTGGTCACTTACTCCGTTATCTCTCTCTGACATGGTTGTCAGATTGTTTGACCTTCATCTGCCCTCTAATGCTAGCCAGCGGTGTTGCCAAGTGGGGTCCGCACATTCCTGAGATAGCGTTATCAAGTGTTGAACGTGGGAACGGAGCTCGGCTAGCTAGCAAAACAAGTTTGTTCATTTCAGCCTTCAAGTGACAAAACACATGACGGCTTGCTAGCAGGCTACCAGCTACAAGTGTTAAATCATACATTTCATTTAACCATTCACAGCTTGCGTTTCATGCTAAATCGATCTCATTACAGAATTATCATTTGCATTAACGCTATTGTTTTGTCTTTATACAAATTGCTTGGTCAATCGAACGTTATAGATTAATATCCTACAACTGTCTGTTAGCCTATGAACATGCATGAATGCCACAGAGCCGTGTCACTGATAACCGTTTAATAAGAGGTTAAAGATCACATTTAGGGTAAGCAATCCTAACACGCTTCACACGTTTTGGAATATTAGCGTTCATCCATTCGCCACAACAAATATCGGAAAACGAACCGTCATAAACCATCCCACCGTCCTGCCAAAATATCCATTGTTCTATTGGGATACCGCTACCATAAGTGGCGACAGGCTCGTTAACACACATGTCAGTGGTACCGCCTGCCTTGACAACCAAGCTTCATTTAAAATTAAAAAAAAACAGATACTTTTTTTTTCAACATGTATGGCGTTAGGCCATTTGTGATTCTTCTTTTGGTAAAACATAACCACCACATTCGAAAGGGGACGTCACCCCGAGTCCTGTGAGTCCTCGTACATGTCCCTAGCAGCGTTGGTTCACGAAATATAACAAAAAGTCTAAAATCGCATTTTTACCCCAAAATGGGGTTTTCATCCTGCTCGACACAGGCATTCTCGACAAGAGGGCAACGCGACGAAAAGAATGACTCCTCGTACAAGTCTCTAGCCCTATTTGTTCCAGAGATATCAGCAAAAAACACAAAAAACACTTGTTTACCCCAAAATAGAGTTTTCCAATTTTTTTTTAAAATATGAGTGGTCCATAGAAAAAAGGACGTCACTCTGTGTCCAACGATACCTCATTTGTCAACATTTGACTATGGGTTCGCGAGATATCCACTTATTTAACATGGCTGAGGCTTGGGAGTGGGGCAAGGAGGGTTCTAGAGTGTAATAGAATTCTCCTTACTCCACTACTGTTATTTTTTGTCTTAGACACTTGAAATTTATTTTGGCTGTAGAGGGGGTCGGGGTCATTGATTTACTGTATGTCTTACAAACTTTTTTGTAAACTTGTTACTTTCCAAAATATAAGCATTTCAAAATTTCAGTGTTTTCAAAAAACATAAAAAATAAAAAAAATCATTATAAAAAATAAAGGTCTTAGAGACCATTGGTTTGAACTATGGCACAATATTCTATCATGTTTGGTTTTCAAAATATCGCCTATTTTCAAAAACAAAAATTTTCATTTTTTTTTCTTTCAAAAATATACCGAGTGGTTCATAGGAGAGAGGACGTCAGCCCGAGTCCAACGACACCTCATTTGTCAATATTCGACCTTGGGTTCACGAGCTTTCGCAAATATTACATGGCTGAGGCTTAGTAGTGGGGCAAGGAGGGTTCTAGAGTGAAGTAGAAGCACCACCACTCCCCTACTCACACGGGATAATCCTCTTTCAATTAACAGCAAGTTTTGCGATTTCTTTAAAAGATGAGCTTTGTTTACTGACATGAAGCAGGATTTCAAGCTCAGCCAGCACAAGCTCTTCATCTTGAAGGATGATTTTCGGGTATGATTGCTTTATAGATCGGACGCGCTCGATGGTGAAGTTTTTTTCTGTCAGCGGGTATCTTGAGAATTATATGGAATGGCTCTAGCAAATAAATTTGTTTTGCGATATTGCCTTGCACGCTTGTAGTAAATACATCCACAAGTATTCGGAACTCCTTTCTGTAGAATGTAAGGAAAGAAATTTCTCATGTCGTTTCAGCGTGCGCGTCATACTTCTTTGCAAGTCGCCGGGTCCTGTGGTGCTTTAAGAAGTCTTCCTCCGCATTTACTTGCATACTTTTCGCAAATGACGATGCACTCTTTATTAAAGCGTTCATCTTGCCGTCGTTGTTGATATCTTCAAAAGACTTCAAACCGCTCTGATTCAACTGCATCGCGTCAACTACATTCAGCTCCTCCGCTTCTAAAAGCTCGGTTACGTTCTAATTTTAAACATGATGTTTTTTGGTAAAGTACATGCCGCAGATAAAACCAAAGTCTAGAAGCTTTTTCTGCAAGCCTGACGCAAAAGTTCGGGTTTTACTGTCAAATTCAGAATCGAATGAGGTTTTCATTGTATCCAATGCTGTGACTATCTCTTCATAAGACGCAGAAACAGCTCTCACCGATTCAGCGCGCGCAGTCCACCTTGTTTTTGATAAATTCTTAAGCTTAAGTGAATTTTCAATTTTATTCAGCTTTGTGGCGTTTGAAGCAATTTTTCAGTGTTGCCTTAGTAAACAAAAGTTTGGTGCTTTTCAGTCGGTCAACACGAATGTACCCAAAAGAGCTGGGTTATGCCCTAATCCTGAACAAAAAATACATGAGATTAATAAATACACTAAGATGACCAGTTTCGATCGTCAGATTCATTACACTTAGGCTTTAAATCTATGTTTGAAAATACAGGTGAAAATGTATACAATATGTACAATTATTTAGTTGCAGTGTTGGTGATGCAACTTGTCAGTGTATGCTAGTTGTAGTATATATGATGTTAGGTGGAATGCTAAAATGCTGATAGAAATCCGGAATTTGTCTGTTTGGAGTGACTATATGGGTGTAGAAGTCGACTATGGTTGTACTGTATAGTCAAGCAAGCTATTACTTATCTGGTTGGATGTCTTCCGTGCTGTAGCTGCGAGTAGTATCAACTTTCCTCTTGGAGCAGTGACGGTCGACTGATTTGGAATGTTGTCTCTTGTATTTTTTTTTTAGGATTAAGGCATAACCCAGCTCTTTTGGGTACATTCATGTTGACCGACTGAAAATCACCAAACCTTTGTTTATTCAGATTTTTCTGCAAGTTTAAATGTCGTTTTGTGCTATCCGAAGAAAAAACGTACAATGCTTCAAGCGTGTCAAAAAACTCTCGGATAAGCGCGCCAGCATTACATGCTGTCTCGACGAAAATGTTTAACCTGTGAGCTTGGCATGGAACGTACGGAATATCTATTTTGCACTTCCCTGATAGCTTTTTTGAGTGCCGTTGTATATGCCAGACATGTTACTAGCAAAGTCGTACGATTGAAACGCTAGTTTATCGAGTGGAAGTAAAAGTTCTTTTGAATTTAAAATTTAAAAAAATATTTTCAGCCAACTCCTCTCCAGTCTTTTTTCTTAAAACAGCGTCTATTTTAAAAGACGCTCCACAGGAACGAGCTCTTCATCTTTCGACGAAGTATCAGATATTCAACGCGAGGCGGTCTTTATGAGACATTTCGGGAGTAGTATCTGCTATAACATAGACCATACCAGCGTTCTTGATCTCTTCTGCAAATATTTCACGTAACGTTGTGCTTCCGCGTATTCACTTCTTCCGACCACCTATTCATGACCGGACTATGCCGTGAAAGCAACTTCACAATTTGCGTGAAGTTTCCATTATCTTGAGTGATTTCATGCTCGTGACCTCGGAAAGCCAAATCTTGCCGACAAGGGGTTCTTGCTGTGTCAATAAGTAACTGGATAACTTTTTTGTGGAACTCTTTTTCTTGTTCTTTCTCACTTCTGATCGTCCGTAAAAGTTTATCAAGGAGAACGTCTTCGTGGCCTTTTCCATTGGCAAAGTGGCACAAATCTGCCATCGCTGCTTAATGAGCTTCAGAAGTGAAGTGTTCTTGTAATTTGTCCTTTTACTTCTTACCGTGACTTTTCAATTTGTGCCTCTGGCGTACTCCAGCGTGCGATCATTCTTCACTTTTTTCTTGTTAACACCATTAAACATAAACATGGCTGAAAATACGCATGTATTTATTGTGTTATTATTACTTACGTTTGATGGGTACACGTTGTTCCGTGAAAATGTTCCGTGTCGGCGAAAACTCACGTCTCACTGCCACTGTGTTTGCACCTAGATATCACTATAAAAGTTGCTGGTTCAGGAACGACAGCATTCTATCATTCTCGGTGACCACTGCACTGACCTTAGTAAGCACCCCACCCTTTGAGGAACCTTGGAACCACAAACCTGTCAATTTTGTCACAATAGCACGGATATCTGAGGACGCGCCGAGACAAGAGGTAGCAGGTCATATCATTTCTCCGACATCTGAATGAGTTGGCTTGACCTGAAGTTATCAATGCGCTCACCAACACCTTGTGTCTAGCCACATGGCACAGATGCTGGGTTCGCTTCGCTGTTAAGCTGAGTCGCTCTGCATAATGAACGCGGGATGTTACACCCACTCAGGAACGTGCCGATGAGTTCATCCCTTGTCCTAGGTACCTTATTGCTCATCTGTAATTCTTTCTTCAGTTTCCATACAAAGAAACAAAATGGCAAGTGGCAGCCGGTGTACCGAGGACTGGAAGTGAAACTTTTAAAATGGTTATTTTGCTGACTCTTCCCCTTGCCGCACTGGGCTATTGCTTGGCTGTACGAAATTATCGCAGCGTCCGTTTGTGCCGACTGTCAGTATAATAAATGTATATATATATATATATATATATATATATATATATATATATATATATATTTTTTTTTTTTAAATCGGACCAAATCGTATATGGCCATGCCCTATTATGATTTTATAAATGTTGTTTTGGGAAATGTTACGACTTCTTCAGGATTTGCCGACTGCCGACTAATGTCGTATTTGCCGACTGAGAAAATACCTGAGGGGGGGGGGGGGGTGAGACCCCCACTCGAACCGCCCCTGACAACACAGCTATTGGATTTATTGAACACACTACCGTAAAAGACATTTAATTCATTAGCAATGGCCTGTTTCTCAGTAATTAATTTACCGCCACAGGACATTATCATCGACAAATTATTTGAATTTCTTTTTCTTCTCCTAACATAACTGCAATTTTTTTCCACCCATCTCCCGAACCAAGTAAACCTTGCATATAATTGTCATGAGCAGCCCTCTTTTTTAAGACGAGCTCTCTTGATAAGGACTTCAATTTCAACATATCCTTGTTACTATCGTGTCTTTTATTGTATACTTAAATAATTTTCCGTTTTAGACTTCTGATTTCTCGTGTGTAATACTCAGCATCTGGGTTTTGTTTCAGTAGTATAAATGGGACAAATTTATCAATAGCGCTATTTAAAATTTTCAAAAAGTTAGTCGACAGGATATTAATGTGATTTCCTTCCGATGCCCATCCTCCAAATAGCTCATTCAAATACCCCTGAAATTTTCCCTGATCCGCCCTGCGATACTGGAATATGATCTTTTTTGCTACATCAGAGTCTAATTTCGTAATGTCACCGTATCTAATATTTAATTCAACCCCAGAATGGTCACTAATTCCTGGTACTTTCAGACAGTTAATATACTGCTCTACGGCCTTACGAGATAAACATCTAAGGTATTATTGCCTCTGGCAGGGAAGTCCACTACTTGGTAAAATCCCCCCTCCCTTAATAATTTGTTTGCAGCACTCTGAGCTTGACCACAGCTAGTTGACTCACCAGACCAGTCTACTTTGGGGAGATTTAAATCTCCGGCAATTATTATGCTCTTTCTCATAGAATTACCCGTGCAAGTTTTATCATACAGTGTGTCGAGGAGCGAAAAGTTATCTTTCGGTGCTCTATACGCCTCTATCACCTGAAGAGGGAATTTATTTCCTTTATCCAAAATTTGTACACATAACATTTCATGATCCATATCAGCCCACTTTAAGAAACTAGCTATATTTTTGCGCACACAAATAAATAGCCCACCACCTCGCTTCCCCCGATCCCTTCTGTACATTTCGTAGGTCCCTTGAATTATTTCGATAGTATTTATATGCTCATATAACCAAGATTCAGTAGCAATGACAATGTCCGGAGAATACGTCTGTACAAGATTCCAAAATTCAATTAATTTATTTCCTAAACTCTGACAATTAACCTGCAGTAATCTTAGAGTCTTACCTCCACATCAAATATCTCGAAATAGCTCCTGCTCTTCTCGTCGGCTGGCAACATCTGGACCTGCTCCTCCTCACAAAAGCCGGCACGAACCGATGGCCCTGTCATGTAGGCTCCCTAGGTTGAAAGCGCCCCGTCGATTTAGATGCAGCCCGTCTCGGGCGAAGTCACGGCCACCAATCCAGCAGTCAGCATCTACGTACACTAATCCCAGTTGTGCACATACCCAGTCCATGCGGTCATTTACAGTCTTAACTCACCTTAACAGAACATCTCCCCGCCGAACAATGCCACTCATTATATTTTTGCATTTCTAAACTTGCTTTTAGCTTTTCTGCCTAGTTCGTAGAGCTCCCCAATGATGTTTCAAATCGTTCGTCTCAACATGGAGCAACAACACTTTAACTTTTTCACAGTCCACTACATTTGCTTCTTCCACTTGTTGAGCTGGTCAATTTTAATCGCCGGATAACACCGCACTTTCGTACCTGATTTCCTCGAGATATTCGCACTCCATCGTATCATTGAATCACCCATTATGTAACGTCATCCTCAGTTTGCTCCTGCATGCCCTCTTCCACACTGATCCCAGTAGAAAGCCGTTCAGTCACATCCTTCACCGTTTCTTCTGAATCACGAAGCTTTGCTCAAAGTTCCTGTGTTATTTGATCCATTGCTTTGATTTGCACCCTCAAACAGTCCGGCGTACTTTACAAAACCAATTCCCGACACCACAATCCTCCTTCTTGTCCTTAATACAGCCGAAGTGAAACCATTTCTCACATAGTCTACACTCAACACCATTCTTCAATGTCTTACTGCACGTCGAACACTTTAAAGCTGCCACTGGATCATTTGCCTGATTCACATTTGGAGTAACAGGGCCTGGATTCACTTCCACTCCACCAATAACTAGCAACGGAGTTATCACTAGGGCTATAAACCACAAGTTACTAGGCCCCGTACGCACACACAAACACCGGAAATCCCGACTACCCTTCGCATACCACAGTCCGATCCTCGCGCGATAAAACTCCAGAGAACAACCCATTTCAGCACACCTGCGGTCACGTGAACATTCTCACACCCGTAGACGAGGTTCTGGACGTCCACGCAGCACAGACGTCCATCAGGATCGTCGTATTGTAGGGGCAGCAGTGGCATATCGTACAGCTACCACAGCACATATACGAAGTTTTGTGAGCCCAAAAGTGTCAACACGAAATGTTGCGAACTGGTTACTAGCAGTGGGACTACGGGCACGCACACCTCTAACCCGTCTTCCACTCACGCCACAGCACCGACGTGCACGGCTTGACTGGTGCAGTCAGAGGATCACTTGGATGATGGAATAGCGTGCCGTGGTCTTCAGCTATGAAAGCAGATTCTGCCTTTACGCAAGTGATGGTCGTTGGTGCGGTCGACGTAGACCTGGTGAGCGCTGTCTCGTAGAGTGCATTCGTCCAAGACACACCGGCCCCACCCCAGGTCTTATCGTCTGGCGTGCGATAAGCTAAACTCTCGTTCACCTTTGGTGTTTGTGGAGGGAACGCTAACCAGCGCTCGGTACGTGCAGGATGTTGTTAGACCCATTATTTTACCGTTCTTGCAACAGGAAGGGGATGTGTTGTTCCAACAGGATAATGCTCACCCACACACTGCCCTTGCAACTCAATGTGCACTGCAAGACGTGCAACAACTTCCCTGGCCAGCCCGATTGCCAATCGAGCACGTGTGGGGCATGATGGCCGACAAGTGGCACGTGCGACTCGTCCACCCACAACTTTTATAGAACTGTGTGAACAGGCAGGGCCGTGGAGAGCGGCAACGGGCCCTGGGGCTGGAATCTCCCGGGCCCCCCCTCTATAACCAAACTCTGTAAAATTAATTTATAATCCTCGTAAATTTGCACGGACTGATTTTGAGCATTTTGTTTTTTTGTTTTTGTTTTTTGCACAAAATGGTCATCACGAAATCAATTACAAGAACATAAAAATCAGCAATAATAATAATAATAATAATTGTGGCATGCTGAACTGCTATGCCCAAGATCTCTGGTTTAAGTCCGGCCGAAGTCGTCGGATTTTTAAGATAAGTGTTTTGGTTGAACGGCGATCACACACCACTGTACATTAAACAAAGCAAAATCTATTTTCATATTAACCACAGGTATACTCATACGTAAGTCAAGTTATTTATTATGTGCTATCAGTAGATTGCAGCTGATCAGTGATTACTTTCACAAAAGAAGAGAATGTGAATATGACCTATATTTTGTAATTTGCAGTCAGGGGACTTCTTACAACTTAATATTACTTTGCAGTAAGCAAACCTACAGTCAGGTTCTCCTAAAAGTCCCCAATCCTATCTATGACTGGTGACCATCGGGGGCGGATATAAGCCAAGATTATGGGGGAGTAGACACACCGGGGATCTGGGGGTATGAAATATCACCAAGCTCACAGTGGGGTCCGGGGGTCCTCCTCCGGAAAAAATTGCAAAAAATTGATCCAAATTATTGAGTTTTAGGCCATTTGGGTGATTTTTGTGATATTTTGGAGTAAGAATTTGGTGACCATTGGCATTTACTGGCTATAGAAAAGACTCTCCGATATTGAAGTAAAAGCTCTCGCACCTACAAGTAAGACCCCACGGTGTAGCTCACCAATGACCGTGTTGAGGGTCTACATTAAGTCTGCAGATCAGAGGTTTGAATCCCGGTGCTGACAGAAGCTACCCTGAGTGTGGTTTTCCACACTCCCTCCAGACGCATGCTGGGATAGTACCATATTTCAAGTCCAGGAACACCTACCCTACTCTTAACCCTAATAATTACAGTAATAGTCGCGACGGGCAACGCATTCCCTCTTTTCTCAGTCGACAACTAAGAATACGGCATGCGATTGATCATGTCACAGAGGCCATAGCACAGCACAGTGTATACCCTGCTTCCGTCCAGCAGTGGGTGGTTTGAATATAATCATAATAATAATAATAATAATAATAATAATAATAATAATAATAATAATAATAATGCATTTTATTAATCCCTTAACGAGTCAAGGAATCATATACAAAGGAATCGTACAGTTTTAACATGTTGGCGACAAATTACAATTCAATGTTTAGTTTACAAAGTTTTCAGTATGAAAATATATACAACTTTCTGTAGCTTTCATAAGTTTTTGTACACAATGTAGTCTTCTTTTGTCTTCTCAGATTTTGGAATTTCTTCAACCAGACATTTTATAATCATTCCTCATAAACTGTTTTAGCCTCCTTTTAAAGATTGGTAGGCTAGGTGCAATTTTTATATTTTCTGGTAGTCTATTGAACTTTACAAAGGCACTATACTTGATGCGATTACTGCCATAATGTTTGGAATTGATATGGAAAAGTGTTATGTCATCTGCATGTCTAGTTTTGTAAGCGTGTAAATCAGATTGTTTAGTGAAGTTTAAATTTGTGTGGATACCTTTGTGTAGGATTTGGTACATCAGGACATTTGATTTGATTTCTGCATTTAGGGCTACTGGTTGAATTTTACTAGTAATATAAAGGTGTTTGTTTGGTGTTAAAAAAGGGTAGTTATACATATTTCTTATGGCTCTATTCTGAATTACCTCAATTTCCTTTTTTAGGTAATTTGAGCATTTTATCCAAATTGTATTCAAATATTGTAAGTGGCTATGGATTAAGGAAAAATACTTTTTCCTGAGTAGATATTTTGGGATATAGTAGCTCAATTCTTTTATCATCCCAGCAGCAGGTGATATTTGTTAACTTATGCATCAATGTGCTTTTGCCAGGAGAGATTTTCATCTATTATTAGGCCTAGGTATTTGACAGATGAGACCCTTTTAACTGCCTTTCCATTCAGCATTATATTCTGAGTGATGGCTAACTTTGTTATACGCTTAGATATTATTAAATAATTTGTTTTATCTACATTTATTGTTAATTTATTTGACTGGGTCCAGCCAAGTATTGTATCCATGTCCTCCTGCATGTGTGTAATCAGCGTGTTGCTGGTGTACGCATTGTAAAATATGCTTAAGTCATCTGCAAACAACGTTATATTACCATGAAAACTGAGTGTTAATATATACTAAGAAGAGGGAAGGACCCAGTATTGATCCTTGGGGCACACCGTGGGTAATATTTACTTCCTCACTTCTGCAGCCATTTATTTCAACATACTGCTTTCGATTAGATAGGTAATTTTTAAACCATGTCCAAGCTACTCCTCGGATACCTGCTTTATCAAGTTTCCCTAAGAGAATTGCATGGTCTAAGTTTCTACTCTCCAACACAAATAGTTACAACAATGTTGCCAATACACCTCTCTTATTATACAACAACCATTAGCCTCCCCTTCAGTCTACATAATTCGCACGTTTCTTGGTTTTCTATTTTGTTCGCTGTTTGAGAATCTTATAATTTTTACTTCATTAATATTTGTGAAAATTACTACTTTACAGTCAACTTCATTCAATCATGTGGAGGCCTTCAGAAACAAACCGAAGAATTAACGCGTCATCAAATACTGAATTATATCTACAGTACTAGTTGATGTAAACGATTCCCAACCGAGCGCCAATGGTTCATTGCCCGCCAGTGATACTAGACCTACTAGCTACCAAGTACACGGGTTAAATGTTGCAAGCCCCTAAATGAATTAACAACTGTAACGACAAATAAGCCTATTATTAATTGTTAAGTAAGACTACGAATGCCACCGCAGTCGGGAACTGAATTCTGCATTCCGGCCGCGGCTTCTTCAGGACCCTGAGTCATTTCCAAGTTATAGATAAAGAGAGCAACTCATTTTATGTTTAACGGTACTGGGACGTTAAAGCGTATCGTGAAAGGGCTTGATTCGCAAGGAAAAATATCTCTTCGCGTCCTGAAAAATAAGTGCTTTGCAGATCGATGCCTCTCTTTGGAATAAACGGCGTAGAAATATCCAATAATAATAACAGCCGCTGCACCAGATCAAAATAAAATTTTATTTATATTAATATTCGACAGTACTTCGTCTTAATTTTCTTCTAAATTAAGCATAGTTCAAATATTTGTCTCTTAGGAAAATCTGCACGTTTGCCTACATGCAATATATTAATTTCTTCATCGCCATGCACACCACTGACGTTACTTGTTGTTGTTTTAAGAGGCGGAACAGCTAGGCCATCTACCCCTACGACTGTCGTTACTTATTGTTGTTTTATGGGGTGGAACAACTACGGTAGGTCATCTGCCCTTACCACTGAGGTTCCATGCGAGGAATTGGAAAACAAAGTTGAGTGGTTCAGTGCCCTAGCTTAATTGTCATTTTTATCCTGGTTAATTAAACACTCAGTCCAGAAAAATACTGGAATGTTACCTTAGTATAAGTCTTTGGATACATTTCCCAACTCTAGTGCCAATAGTAATATAGATGTTCAATAAGTCCCTTAATCAGAAGTGATTTGGCGCACGAACCCAAGTGCATAGGAATGTTATCGTATTGAATAGACCAGTTATAATAATTATGATACTGTACCTAAACATACAGATTATTCAAATGTTAGCATTGTTTTCTCAACTCAGTTTACGAGAAGATGAACAATTTGGCATGCATTTCTTTTATCTACGTTTGACCAACAGAATCATCCCACCCTTTCACAAGATATTTAGCCAACAATGATAATTTTTCACATAGTGCGAAAGTGAATTACTAGGGGTAGATGACCTTGCTGTTCCGCCCCTTAAATCAACAATAACTATAAAGTGAATTACTGTGTGAACGCTACTTTAAAATTTATTTTACTTACCTGCCTGCACGACATACGATATGTCTAGCTAGACAATATATTCATTTCAGACACTATCACCTCTAAATATCTAAGCTCAACGTGACGCACCAAACTTGAAACTCTTGAGCTAGCTGACCAAACACACCAGGGCAGCCCAGGCTCTCGTGGCCTTGGCGAAATAAGTGAAGGGATGAGAAAGTTACTTGAAGGATTGGTGCATAAACCGAATAAGCTAAATTTAGAATAATGGAATGCTCTCTCTGTCATCATCATCATCCAGTTTCCACTCCAGTTTCCCGGGTGTGGTTTACGAGCGCTCTCCATTTTAGTCGATTCATGTACCACTGCTCCTTCAAGACTTCATCCCAGTTGATTCCCTTGAATGTGATATCTTCCTTCACTTGGTCCAGCCATCTCCTCCTAGGTCTTCCAACAGGTCTCTTTCCAGTAATCTCAGTATGTAACCATTGTTTTACAATTCTTCCTTCTGTCATACGTTTGACGTGACCAAACCATCGCAATCGTCCCCTAGTTATGGTATCCTTCAAGGACTGATTTATTCCAGCTTGTTCTCTTATCTTCTCATTTCTTACTTTGTCCTTCCTAGTTTTTTGAAACATGCTTCTTAGAAGTTAGTTCATTTCTGAAGCCTGAAGTCTGCTGTCATCTTTTTTGGTAGTTGTGCATGTTTCCAACCCATAAGTTTGTTTTGATATTAGTGGCACTTGCTTATTCCAGAGTAGATATCGAACTTGCTGATACAATTGACTTGATTTCTGAATACGGTTATGCTCTCTCTGTCTTCAGATATATTCTGACAGCAATACATAGCGAAGCCCCATCGCCTAAGTTGACCACTTTGAGACAGTTGTTCTTCCCACAAGCGCTTTGTAATGGAAATTATTGTCCACTTGACAGAATACGTTTTTCAATCCCTGTAACATTGTTCACAGACAGTTCATTGCATTCACTAAATGATTGTCAGTAGCAAATTCAAGTCACATAAAGGCAATAATAAATCAATGCCCGATCGGGTCCATCCTCCTAGGACGCCGGGCCCCCTGGGAGGGTCGGGCCCCGGGGCACCAGCCCTGCCTGTCCCCCCCTCTCGTCGGGCCTGTGAACAGGTCGAGCAGGCGTGGAATAACGTATCTCAAGACAGTATTCGCCATCTGTATGATCGACTGGGTGCAAGTCAGTGCCTGTGTTGCCGCCCGTGGAGGCTAAACCTTGTACTAATATGGGTGTATGAGCATGGGTCGATACCTGGTATCTCTCAACCGCTTGACCTATTGATCTGTATATTTAATCATTTCATGTACTCCATTAGCACTGTTGCCACAATAAATCTTGAGTGAATCGGAAACCTCAAAAAGGGTGACCTAATTCTTTTTTCCGGCAGTGTATATTCCTTAAACATATTATAAACTTACGTGATAGTATCGTATTCTTTCCTCGTTTAAATGCCATAGAATTCAACTATTATCATACCGATAATGGTTATACTGGAATATTTCTTGGTAAGATTTCGATGGTGTCATTGATCAATATAGGTTACACTGTGTGTAGGGAATGAGGTCCTCTTCATTAGATATTCTAATCAGTATGGAGATGAGGGAGAACTGGGGGCAGACCAGAGCCTAGACATAGCTGAAATCGAATTAATATAGCTTCAGCCAGTGAAAAGTAGAAAGATATTAAAACCAAACATGTCACCCCACTTCATCAGTTATTCTTGTTAGCTTCCACAAGTCAAGACAAACACATTGTACACCCCTCGTGTTTCAGTCAAACCGCTACAAGTCATAAAAGCATCGCAATTACCGGACCGAGTACAGTAGGCTACATTTTATGTCCACACTGGACTTTACGCCTCTGCCCATATGTTCCAAATGAAGAAACTTTGTAATTGATTCTATACCACACCTTCTGTCTCGGAAACCACACTATACGAGCTCGTTCAGCGCTTTGTTAATAGGCGTGGGTCGTAGCAGATTCATCCCGAATAAGCGACTAAAATTATTGGGTGTGTGCAACTTCGATGCGCGACGATATTTGAGCGTGACAACGTCTTCTAGGACTGATTTCTTTAAACTGCCGCTCTTTAGAAATTTCAACTTCGTATATTTTAAATTATGTATTTTGCAGAACGGAAAGTTCACAGGCGAAATGAAGAAAAGCTAAGTTGCCCTTCCAGGGAAACTCCAAACACAACCACTCTTCTCTGAAGTCTTAACTCAACACGACTCGACAGTTTGCTGCTGGCTGTATCTGGGGGTAATATGTTTGCCCGCACCGGGTGAGTTAGCCGAGGTCGTTGCGACATGACTGTTGGCAGTCGCTCACATTCGGGAGGCGAGGAGGTTCGAATCCCCCCGCCGGCAACCTTGAAGATGGTCTTCTGTGGTTTCCCATCTTCCTTCCAGGCAAATGCTGGGGTTGGTCCCTAACTATAGGCCACAGCCGCTACCTTCCAACTCCTCGACCCTCCCATCCAACATTCCTCCCCAACGGTACTTGTAACTCACCCATTGGGTGTCCGTCTCGAAGCAGCTACAAAAACTGGCGAGCCGAACATGTCGTCGGGCACTCCCGGCACTAAAAGCCATACGCTAAAAAAAATGTTTGCCCGCCAGATAGGCTGTAACTGGGGTGATAGACTCGCCTCTAGCCAGCTCGAAAACTGGAATGGAGATTGTTGGAAGAAATAAAAACGTAATAACACTTATAGTGGGCGATGTATTGAAGATAGAGATATGCTCTCGCGGACTTTTTTGTAGAACTTTTCATGCTGAACAATTCTTACACTCATAGCTTAAAAAGCGCACGGATGCCATGTGTTTTTTTCCCGAAGTGTTCACTAAAATCGTTACTGCTCGGCTTCCTTTAATCATTAATACATTATTTTATACAGAAACCTTTCTCGAGATATCTTTTACAGAATGGTGAAAAACGCATCAAAATCCACCCAGAGGCTCACCCGTGACATCCAAGAACGACAGTAGCGACACTCGAGCGCAGCAACAGGAGAGAGAGAGAGAGAGAGCGCGCGTTACGATATCATCACCTTTCACTGTATCACTTTTTCACCAACGTCACGGTATTTCAACAATTTATTTGAGGACCAGTATAAAAGACGTTCATTTAGCGAATATTCTTCTCAAATAATTGATCATTATTATTAATTATGGAATATATTATGATGGGTTTTATTTGAGCCGTTACAACTTGAATCTCCTGATCAGAAACGATCACACCTTAATTTTTGGAATCTCTGACGGGCATTTCATTTAGAAAATTAAACATGTAAACAGGATTCGAACCCATCGGCCTCGGTGACAAGCACGCACCTAGAGGATGTCTGTTACGTAACGGAGAGAAGCAATAACTTGTCTATATTTGTGAGACATGTACACCTACTTCCTCCCAAACGTGATGAACTTCTGAGTAAACTACCGCCTCCTCGTTAAGTTGGAGCCAGTTCCAACGCCACCGAGAGAGAAGGCCATGCAATAGGATTTATGACGTCATATCCTTCCGGCCATCAGCGAGCGCGCTACCCAGCTATGAACAAGCTGTGAGGAAACGAGACTGAGTGTTTACTTATAAAATTACGTTGTACAGACGCGAATAAATAAATAACGAATCCATGAATGAAACATGGTCAGAAGTTGATGCGATCGGTACATTACACAAATAAATCGACTTTTTCGATCAGACTCGATAAGTATGCATTTCGAACCTTGCGAGTTTGAACTTGTCCGAAAACCCTGTTGTCTCAGCAATAAATGCGATATATAGAAGTATTCAATCAAAAACATGAAAGATATTCACCCCATTTTAACGTGAAATGTCGACTACACAACGGGAAGAAAAGAAACATACACAAATAACCAATTAATCTGTAACAGGGCTGTGTTTGATGTTATTTTTCTGTACTCTCTTACCAGGTTGTTGAGGCGTCTTATATCTGGATGCTCAATATGATTCAACACAGGTAACCAAAACAGTGGAGTAGATTTAACGGTGCCGCTGATGATACGCATGGTTTGATTCAAGACCAAGGACTGTTTAGCCACACTGAAGAGCAATACTCTGCTGTAGAGTACACTAATGCCATTGCTGATGTTCGAAGAGTGGATGCAGAAGCTCCCCTTGTTGAACCAGCGAGTTTGTGGAGGATGTTGTTCCGAGTCTGTAGTTTAGCAGCACTATTGTTCAGGTGTTTCTTGAAAGATAGTATGCGATCAAGACTAACGCCCAGGTATTTTGGGAGAGGGTTGTAAGGTAGTGGTGTACCATCAAGTGAGACCTTTAAAGCAACATTTGCCTGTCGGTTGTTGAGATGGAAATAACAACTTTCTGTTAATGTGTGTACTTGTAATTGGGGACTTGGATTGGGAAGGAGGAGGCCATGGCTTTGAATTAGGTACAATCTCAGCATTTTCCTGGAGTAGAAGTGAGGAGTCACGGAAAACCACTTCTAGGATTGGAGTCGAACACACATCTACATACTTTGAAACAATTGTTTCAATTCATTTTTAAATGATTAAATACACAATAGTAGTCTATTAGGAGCGATGCAACAAAAGTCAATAAATTCAGACTAGAAGTTCGTTAATAATGCACTGGTCTTCTTCAGCATAAGCAACAAGTGGTGCGAGTACAGTATTGATATTGTAATTGCTTTCTTTTAGAACCAAATAAAAACTTATTTACTATAAATTATATTTTGAAATGTTCTTTAATTTAGAAAAGTTAAGAAATCAGATCTGTTACATAAATAATTAATAATAATTTTCTTATAAACTTTAAAAATGTGTTAAAATGTAATAAAAAAACTATATGAAGCGACAGCTGGTGTCTTTCACGTGGTTCCTTTACGAACTCTCCGTAAGTGGCCATCAGGGATTTCCCTCTCTTCACACACACGCACTCGTAAACAAAACTCCGTTTGAGGAAGTCCCTTTCCCTAAACACTACCCTACACAACTACCCCTCCGCCAAGCAGGTGAACTACCGTTGTGGTGGCGACCTGTAGAGTATGGAGACGATTTTTTTTGCAAACAGAGGCTTGCATTACTAGACTGGATGCTGAGAAGCAAAACAGTCCCAAATGAAAATGTATGTAAGGGAGTGATTATATGTAGGTGTGAAAGCAGTTCTTTGGCACGTGTAGTTCTGGTGAGAGAGTAGATCTTGTGATTGTTGGTTTTCTTTGCATAGTTGCTGGTATTGGTTTCGTAGTTCGTTTGGTGACTGTATTAGTGTAGCCACAAGGGGAGGATAGATATTTGTGTTTGTGTTTTGTAGATCCATAGAAGTTAGTTATTCGTCAATTATTGTTGTTTTAATTGGGGGAAGGGGGGGGGCAGCGAGGTAATCTATCCTGATCTAGAGAAATCGTACGATGGAGTACCTGTCCTGTTAACCCCACCCAGTCGAATCAATGTGCTTGAGGTTTGTTTGGTCATGTCATAGTAAGGGTTCAGTAATATGTCGGCTCCTCTTGTCTCGTTCATACCTACCCTGATTACTTACAAGCGAATTTGGATGATGAGCTATTTCAACACGGGTATGGTTTTGGTCTGGGAAACTAATTGAAATTAGCGTCACCTATTTCCTGACACCATGGTAACCATGACGACCAGTCTTCGTCATCTATGAATATAGGGGCTTCGGTGACGTAGTCGGTAGCATGCTGAGCTTCTATGCCCAAGATAGCGCGTTCATACCCGGCCGAAGCCGTCGGATTTTTTAAGAGCGTTAAAAATCCCTCAGTATGCCTTCCTTCGGAGGGGAAGTAAATCCGGCGGTCCCATGTCATAGATTTATGGCATGTTAAAGAACCTTCCACTAATTACACCTGTGTGAAGCTAAATTGTATAGGTTAAGAATGTAAACAACGCTCTTAGGTTCCTACGTCCGTTGCCAAGAGCCGACTGCGGTGGCGTCTAGTAGTTAAGTTCTTGAACTCGGCCTAGTAGTCGTTGACGGTGACGTTTGGCGGCAAAAGTAGGAACTATTTGAAAAATTCAAAGTTGCAGTCCTTACTTGAATTAAAAAAAAAACAGATGCACACACTAATACAGCCATCACAATTAACACCGGTTATCAAACAGATTCTACACACACCCAAAGTACACAGGGCTACATGACCGCGTTGTCGCAGCCCCTAAACTGAGGAACCAACCAACCATCTTTGAATACTAGGTCAGTAGCGTCATCTACATACTGCTATAAGAACACAAGCTCTTAGTTACGTGCTGTTAGTTCATCTATGTATACGAGTTCAGTAGGGTCATGTATACATTGCTATAAGAACACAAGTTCGTAGTTACGTGGTGTTTGTTCCATGTATACTAGGTCTGTAGCGTCATCTACACACTGCTATAAGAACACAAGCTATTTGTTACGTGCTGTTTGTTCATCTATGTACACTAGGTCAGTAGCGACTCAGCAATTCCTCTAGCTTTGTGCCGTGTCTTGCGCCGGGTTTTGCCTAGGACACCAAGCTGGGTCATCAACGGGCGTGGACATCAAGAGCTCGCTGATGAGCCAGCATGGTGTCCTAGGCGAAACCCCACACAAGACACGGCACAAACTTAGAATAATTGCTGAGTTCCAATTATATGAGTTATTTTGCCGTGAATTTGACTACATAGTCCAATAGATTGAGCTGTTAATTGATGTGGGATAGTCAATCTGTAAGGCTCGTTCTGGACACGAAGTGTTTGAGTTTCACATACAAATCCTGTGGCTAATACGGCGTACAATAGTATGGTAGAATTAGGGCATTGTAAATCCAAAGCCTTGATAAGTGGACAGCGAGAAAACGATGTCACAAACTTGCTCCCTAGAGTTGCTCATGGTAAATTGCTTACAAAAAAGAAAACAAGAATACTTCGTTAAGAATTCCGTTTCAACGTCTCTAAAGAGAAGAGTTCGAATCTAATTACAAAGTTTGTTTTTACTAATTTAAATAAATTTACAAATAAACGATCCTGTGGAATAAAACTGACATTAACTCCATCTATCTTTTTCCATTAAAGTACACCACAATCTTTGTCCTGTTTCCTCTCTCGCGCTTAAGTTTCAAATTATTCTTTAAGATGAACTTGGAATTCTCCTAGACACAAGAGCAGAACTTTATATTACCCTTTGAAATCTACGCTGAAGTAAAGTGTATGGATGGATTGGATTACCTTCTAACTTTTCAACGAGGCTAGAAGAGATGTTGAGAGTTTATTGCGACAGTAAAATATTGTGCTCGATTCCAAATGAAACAGAATATTCGGCGATAACTTCAAAGTAAATCACTAATAATCATTTTTTTTTCAATATCTTTATTTGATTTTAAAAGAGACTTCATGATCGCCTAGGTTTTGTTATCACTTTGACAGCCGTCCGGGTTTGACTCCCGTCTCTGCCAAGTGCAGTGATATTCCCCAACACATTTTCTGTACTTTTCTTCGAATCGAAGGTACTGTTTAAAATTAAAATAGGAAAATATAACACGATCTTACAAATACGAGCCAGATTTCTTCCAGTCTTAAAGTGCGAAAAGGAAATTATGTGCCGGCCTTCTTTAAAGGTTATAATTTAGAATGACAGTAACATTACTCTCCGGATTTATCTTCACGACCGTGTGATTCTCATTCTTCGGGTTCTCATACCGTATTTGTCTAAGATAACCTCTAAAAATGTATAGATTTGAAGCCATACTTTTTCAGTGTTGCCAAAACAATATTGTTAATTTGCAGCTCTTCAGTCGGTAAACACGTTTATGCCCAATAAATGGACGGGGTACAAGATATAAATATGTATATGTACATATATTTATTTATTTATTTATTTATTTAGCGTATGGCATGCTACATCTACATAATTACAAGCTAAGGAACATATTATACATTAGCATTTTGAAGAACAATAAATATTACCATCAATTTTGGTGAGGGGACACATATTCAACAGATAAAATGTTCAGAAGCGGCTTCGGTGGCGTAGTGGGTAGCATGCTGAGCTTCTATGCCCCAGATAGCGGGTTCAAACCCGGCCGAAACCGTCGGATTTTTTAAGAGCGTTAAAAATCCCGCAGTATGCCTTCCTTCGGAGGGGAAATAAAGCCGGTGGTCCCATGTCATAGATTTATGGCATGTTAAAGAACCTTCCACTAATAACATCTGTGTGAAGCTAAATTGGATAGGTTAAGAATGTAAACAACGCTCTTAGGTTTCCACGTTCGTTGCCACGAGCCGACTGCGGTGGCGTCTAGTAGCTAAGTTCTGAACTAGGCCTAGTCGTTGACGCTGGCGTTTGGCGGCAAAAGTAGGAACTATTTGACAAATTCTAAGTTGCAGTCTGTACTTAAATAAAAAAACAGATACACACACTAATACGGCCAATACAATTAACACCGGTTATCAGACAGATTCTACACACAACCTTTAGTTGGTTGATGAAATCTTTTGACAGGCCTATGCCATATCTTATGGTGAAAACCATAAATCGAATGATGTGTGTTTGAGTCTTCAGTCTTGTGACTGGTTTGATATAGTTTTCCGTGCCTCCTTGTCCTGAGCTAATCGTTTCATTTCTACATAGCTACCTCACCTGACATCCAAGTTAATCTGCTTAACATATTCTAACCTTGGTCTACCCCTACAGTTCTTGTCCTCAACCCTTCCTTCCATAACTAAGCTTGCTATTCCTGGGTGTCTTAGTATGTGTCCTACCAACCTATCTCTTCTCTTCATTAACAGTCACCAGAAACATCTCTCCGCTCCCACTTGTAATGATACTTCTAGATTTGTTACTCTATCTACCCATCTGATCATCATTCTCCTGTAACACCACATTTAAAACGCTTCTATTCTCTTCTTTTATGATTCGCCCACAGTTCATGTTTCACTTCCATAGAGCGCCACGCTCCAGACGAAGTATTTCAAAAATGACTTTCAAATACCTAAATCTATATTCAATGTCAAGAGATTCCTTTTATGCAGAAATGCTTTCCTTGCCTGAGCCAACCCACTTTTTACTTCCTCTTTGCTTCGTCCATCACTGGTTATTTTGCTTCCTAAGTTACAGAAGTCTCCTACTTCCCTTACCTTTTCACCAGCGAATTTGACGTCCATAGGGGTTTCTGATGTTTTCGGCAGCATTCCATTATTTGTGTTTTATTTTGTTGATTTTTATCATGAACAAGCTGTACCCGGCATGCGTTGCAATGCCAATCAAAGAAAGCGTTGGCGTTGAAATTCTGTTTCTTGAAGTGCTTTTGGATACACAACATGTTTTTCAATTTCCGTTAACTGCTTCTAAGCTATCGTAAAATGGATTTTCTAATTTAGAATCATTCGTGGGAGCGTGCACAACAACTTTCAAAAGTTTCATCGCAATCGGATGAATGGCATATGAACGTATACGGGATCTTGTTTGAACGATTCATGCACTGTCACGCTACCTATTGAGAAATGGATTTACTAAGTCGAAACCCTACCCTGGCGTGTACACAATAACTCATCAAGGTTTCATCACAATCGAAGAAGGTTATATGAACGCATAGGGGATTTTGTTGAAACGCTTCGCGCGTCGTCACAGATTTGTTGCATATACTCGTGCGCTACCTATTGTGAAATGGATTTACTAAGTCGAAACCCTTCCCTGGCGTGTACACAATAACTCATCAAGGTTTCATCACAATCGAAGAAGGTTTTATGAACGCATAGGGTATTTTGTTGAAACGCTTCGCGCGTCGTCACAGATTTGTTGCATATACTCGTGCGCTACCTATTGTGAAATGGATTTACTAAGTCGAAACCCTTCCCTGGCGTGTACACAATAACTCATCAATGTTTCATCGCAATCGGATGAATGGTATATGAACGCATACCGGATTTTGTTTAAACGATTCGCGCCCCGTCACTCATTTGTTGAATCTACTCGTGCGCTACCTACTGTAAAATGTATTGACTAAGTTAGAAAGTGTCCACAACATCTCACCCAAGTTTCATCGCTATCGGACTAATGGGATATGAAGACATAGGGGACTGTATTGAAACGCTCCACGTGTCGTCGTTCATTTGTCGAATTTACTCGTGTGCTATCTACTGTGAAATGTATTTACTAAGCCAGAAACCTTCCTTGGAGTGTCCACCATTTTTCACCCAAGTTTCACCGCTAACGGCAGAATGGTATATGACCTTATACGGGACTTTGTTGAAACGCTTCGCGCGTCGTCCCTCATTTGTTGAATCTACTTGTGCGCTGCATATTGTATAGTGGATTTACTAAGCCATAAACTCTCCATGACGTGTACACAACATCTCACCCAAGTTTCATAGCTATCGGACGAATGGTATATGACCTTATATGAGACTTTCTAGAAACGCTTCGCGTGTCATCGCTCATTTGTTGAATCTACTGGTGCGCTACCTATTGTAAAATGGATGTACTAAGCCAGAAACCTTCCATGGAATGTACACAACATCTCACCCAAGTTTCATCGCTATCGGATGAATGGTATATGACTTTATATGGGACTTTGTTGAAACGCTTCGCGCGTCATCGCTCATTTGTTGATTCTACTCGTGCTCTACCTATTTTTAAAGGGATTTACTAAGCGAGAAACCTTCCCTGGAGTGCACACAAAATCACAGCCTAGTTTCATCGCTATCGGACGAATGGTATATGAACGCATACGTGACTTTGTTAAAATGCTTCGCGCGTCGTAGCTCATTTGCTGAATCTACTCGTGCGCTGCCTATTGTAAAGTGTATTTACTAAGCCAGAAAATTTCCCTGAAGTGTACACAACATTTTACGGAAGTTTCATAGCTATCGGACGAATGTTATATGAATGCATACGGGACTTTGTTGAAACGCTTTGCGTGTCGACGCTCATTTGTTGAATCTACTCGTGCGCTATCTACTGTGAAATGTATTCACTAATTTTGAAACCTTCACGTAAGTTTACACAACATCTCACCCAAGTTTCATCGCTATCGGACGATTGGTATATGAACACATACGGGACTTTGTTGAAACGCTTCGCGCATCGTCGCTCATTTGTTGAATCTACGCGTGCGCTTCCTATTGTAAAATTGATTTACTAAGTCAGAAACCTTCCTTGGAGTATACTCAACATCTCACCCAAGTTTCATAGCAATCGGATGAATGGTATATGAACGCATAGGAGACATACACACCCACAGACAGACAGACATACTATCACGTAAAATTGATTTATATATATATAGATTCTTTCCTCAAGATGGAGTCCATTCCATTTAAAATATATTCATTCAAATCCTCTGTTGAGTCGGCTAGGAAGACAATGTCATCAGCAAATCTTGTAATAATATTGTGTCTTTGGGATTGGTTCTCTTTGGTCCAGTTTCTTTCTACCATTGCACCAGTGTTGTAGAAGTCCGTATCTATTTACGTCCGTTTTGTGTTTCTGTCTTCTGGCAGTTTTACGTATGGACCTTTAATATTGATGGAAGGAGTAACTTTGTTCTAGCGTCTTCCATGTAGAATGTTCCATTACCACCCACGATGGCACTGATTTACCCTTTCTATGCCCAAAATCGCGGGTTCAAACCCGGCCGAAGTCGTCGGATTTTTTTAAGAGCGATAAATATCCCTCACTATGCCTTCCTTCGGAGGAGAAATATTAGATTTATGGCATGTTAAAGAACCTTCCACTAATTACACTTCTGTGAAGCTAAATTATAGTTAAACAATTGACAAACGCTCTTAGGTTCCAACGTTCGTCGCCAGGAGCCTACTGCGGTGAAGTCTGGTAACCAAGTTCTGAACTAGTAGTCGTTGACGATGGCGTTTAGCGGCAAAAGTGGGAATACTTGAAAAAAATCAATGTCTGAAGTCATTACTTGAATTGAAAACAGAAACACACACTAATACACACTAATACAGCCACCACAATTAACACCGGTTATCAGACAGATTCTACACACACCCAAAGTACACGGGGCTACATGGCCACGTTGTCGCAGCCCTAAACTAAGGAACCAACCAACCAACCAACCAACTGATTTACCCACTCCTGCGGCTAGTTTCAGGAATCTGGACTTTACTTTCTCAATTCCTTCTAGATCACTGTTTTGCATATTATTTCAACGCCGCACTGTGAGGGAATCAATGTTGTCTCCGAGGTGTGCTGTAAGTGCAATTTCCATGAACTTAATGGTAATTTGTTAATCATGAAATTTGTTTTTCTACTTTCACGCGAACTTTCATCGCTTGCTGTTTCCCTTGTATACCCATTTTAATAAGATTTTTTAAAATTCTTCTATTGAAAGTGCATGTTAAACCTTCAGTGTACCGCAGTGGGGCTTTAAAATTAGTCTTTCCATAATTCTTTTTTGAAAAATGTAATTTTGTTTTAAGTTACCTAGAATGCTGAATTAACTGACTGAGGTTCAATTTGTAACAGGAGATTTAACATGCACTTAAAATAAAGACGTTTAACAATTCTTATAAACATGGGAGATATGAGAGAAACGTCAAAAGACAACTAACTCAAAGCTAGAGAAATGTACAAAAATTGGATAAAAATATTTATGATTTGAATTTCTTAATGTTAGAAGTTTATTTCTGGGAGAATGTCTATGGGAAATGTTGATAACACAAGTCAGCAAACAGAACATTTTGTGTTGAGTCTTTTAATGCAAATATTCTGACTGTGTACATCGAATAGTAGCCAAAAACGCCATTTATAATTAGTTAAGTTTGTTTTTGTACTTCATGCAATGATAATTAAATATATGAAGTTTTGGTAGACTGTTCAAGAGGTAACGGATTTCAACACGTAAGAGAGGGGATATTCTTTTTCCCCCTAAATTGTCAGAAGCTGAAATTTCATCGGTCCTCAAATAAAGAAACTAACGGCCAGTGATGAATTTCCAAAATTACTCAACACGCACGAATAACAAGCATTATACAGCCTTAAAGCAGTGATCCATGGCTCCTTTTGAAATAAGAAAGCCCAAAATTACAACGAGCTTATTTCCACTATGCTTGAGAACTCATGGGTTCTAGAATGTCCCTTAAAGTGCACATGGACCAATTTAAAGATAACTTGGGGGTATATTCAGAAGAGCAAGGGGAACGTTATCACCTAAGCGGCTTCGGTGGCGTAGCTGGTAGCATGCTGAGCTTCTATTCCCAAGATCGCGGGTTCAAACCCGGCCGAAGTCGTCGGAGTTTTTAAGAACGTTAAAAATCCCTCATTATGCCTTCCTTCGGACGGAAAGTAAAGCCGGCGGTCTCATGTCATAGATTTATGGTATGTTAAATAACCTTCAGGCCTGTTTGCCATCCCTTGATGAATGCGGTACATTTGCATTTGTCAGTTGGCACAGGCTAGAGTAAAAGGTGGCTTTTCACCGATGTCTCAGTTTCACTCATGGCTGTGATTATATGGAAGCTACTGAGGTATGGGTGGTGCTTAGTAATGACATTCAGGGCACAGTCAGTGCCTGTGGATGTTGTGAAAGGTTCTACTCATAGGGTTAGTACTACTGTTCTGACTCAGTGAGGAAAGCAATGGCAAACTACCTCACTCCTCTTTTTGCCTAGTACGCCTCAATATACCGCTGCCTTGGGTTTTTGTGGGCATCTACTCACATAACCTAACGGTGGTACTGTTTGAGGATCCAACCAGCCTTCGAGCTGACTACCTAACAGAAATAACCTTCCACTAATTACACCTGTGTGAAGCTAAATTATATATAGGTTAAACATTTGACTAACGTTCTTAGGTTCCTACGTTCGTCGTCAGGAGCCGACTGCGGGGCATCTGGAAACTGAGTTCTGATCTAGTTGGTCCTTGACGGTGGCGTTTGGCGGCAAATGAAGGAACTACTTGGAAAAATTGAATGTCTGCAGTCCTTACTTGAATTAAAACAGATACACACACTAATACAGTCATCACAATATTATTAACCCCTGTTATCAGATAGATTCTACACACACCCAAAGTACACGGGGCTACATGACCGCGTTGTCGCAGCCCCTAAACTGAGGAACCAACCAATCAACGTTTTCACCAAGACGTGATGGACTTTGAGCAAAGTTATCAAGTACAATATATTGAGAACATTTGGGGGCTAATACGAGAAGGTCGTACCCAAACAGAAAAAGTACCATAAATATTCATTTTTAGCCTATTTTCATTTATATATATATATAAAGGCATATGAGATCACCTTTTGTCCGTGTGTGTTTGTGTGTGTCCCACTAATATCTTCTAAACGGCTGGACCGATTTCAATGAAACTCGGTGAGGTCATAGCACCATTTTGGCCGACCCCGACCGTGCCATTAGAATTTTATTACGTCTCACGAATCCAAAATGGCGGCTGTGCGAATTATTTCACCGGCATTCTATATCTCCAAAACTATTACCGATATCACGCTGAAATATTGTACGGTGATAAAAGGCACTACTAGAAGTTCACCTATGAGACTTTCAAAAACCTGTTAACTACAAAACCAACATGGCGGCCAAGCGAATTTGAAACTCTTAATAGAATTTTGTCGCTATTTAACCATCCAAACGCAATGCAACTTTGTACAGCAAATGTTCATGCACATTGTAATGCTCTGGCATCTAGTTTAGTTCAATTGTTTACATAACCTCAAGATGGTGCCTGTGCGAAATTTTAACACTCAGGTTTAATTTCTTGTGTCGTAATCATGCGATCGAAGTGAAAGGTTGAATAATGAACCTATGCAACAATTCGTAATTAATGGTACATAACTCTTGGGCCTATACATATAACAATCGAACATGGCGACCATCCAAAATATTTAGACGGTTCTCAGTATCTACTACGGAAATCTATTACTGCAATCAAACTGAAATTTATTATGGTATATTGGCTTTCACAGCCAGTGAATTAAAACTCAGCAATTCTTCTAGGTTTGTGCCGTGTCTTGTGTGCTGAGTTTTAATTCACTGGACGTGAAAGCCAATGTACCATCTTTTTGGAAGCCTTCATAGGGAGGTCATGGCTGCTTGAGCTTTTAGTTCTCGTAGTAAACGAGTGCAGGAGCGCTTTATATAAAGGGAGGTAGCGCGCAGTTCGCTACTCTGGGGGTCCGGGCGGAGATACCAAGAGCCCGCTGGTAAGCCAGCTTGGTGTCCTAGGCGAAACCCCACACAAAACACGGCACAAACCTAGATGAATTGCTGAGTGGAAATCTTTTATGTTCATAGAGGCTATGGATATAAGTTCACCTATGGAACTTTCAATAAGCTGGTGAGCACAAATCCAACATGGCAGCAAAATAGAAATATTTAAATGGACGTTTCTCGCAATTGAACGATCCGAGTGCAGTGAAACTTGGTACGATAAATGCCTATAAAAGGTATAATCCACTGGCACCTAATTCATTTCAATTGTTTTCATAACCACAGGATGGCTGTTGTGCGAAATTTTAAAATCTCGTTTTTATTTCCTGTATCCTAATTATGCGATTGAAGTTTGAATACTAGACTACACATATTGGAAATATCTGTTCCCGAAGGAAACAGGATGTAAAATTGTCCGATTGAGCTATGTACATTAACAAATTCACAAAGAAATTTGATACAATGGTCCGGCTAGCTCAAAACAGTTGCCAGCGTTTCGCCCCAGTGTACCAATGGGCTCTTCAGTTGGTTATGGTACACCTCACCAAGACGCGTGGCTAGTACATACTGTGAAGGCCGCTGCAAGGCACTAAATGTCGCCACGAGCAGCGCCAATGTACTACGGAAGCCAAAACTTCCTTTCAAAACTAATGTTAGCTTACCTTGCTAATCCATATTGGAAATATCTGTTCCCGAAGGAAACAGGATGTAAAATTGTCCGATTGAGCTATGTACATTAACAAATTCACAAAGAAATTTGATACAATGGTCCAGCTAGCTCAAAACAGTTGCCAGCGTTTCGCCCCAGTGTACCAATGGGCTCTTCAGTTGGTTATGGTACACCTCACCAAGACGCGTGGCTAGTACATACTGTGAAGGCCGCTGCAAGGCACTAAATGTCGCCACGAGCAGCGCCAATGTACTACGGAAGCCAAAACTTCCTTTCAAAACTAATGTTTTGAGCTAGCCGGACCATTGTATCAAATTTCTTTGTGAATTTGTTAATGTACATAGCTCAATCGGACAATTTTACATCCTGTTTCCTTCGGGAACAGATATTTCCAATATGGATTAGCAAGGTAAGCTAACATTAGTTTTGAAAGGAAGTTTTGGCTTCCGTAGTACATTGGCGCTGCTCGTGGCGACATTTAGTGCCTTGCAGCGGCCTTCACAGTATGTACTAGCCACGCGTCTTGGTGAGGTGTACCATAACCAACTGAAGAGCCCATTGGTACACTGGGGCGAAACGCTGGCAACTGTTTTGAGCTAGCCGGACCATTGTATCAAATTTCTTTGTGAATTTGTTAATGTACATAGCTCAATCGGACAATTTTACATCCTGTTTCCTTCGGGAACAGATATTTCCAATATGGATTAGCAAGGTAAGCTAACATTAGTTTTGAAAGGAAGTTTTGGCTTCCGTAGTACATTGGCGCTGCTCGTGGCGACATTTAGTGCCTTGCAGCGGCCTTCACAGTATGTACTAGCCACGCGTCTTGGTGAGGTGTACCATAACCAACTGAAGAGCCCATTGGTACACTGGGGCGAAACGCTGGCAACTGTTTTGAGCTAGCCGGACCATTGTATCAAATTTCTTTGTGAATTTGTTAATGTACATAGCTCAATCGGACAATTTTACATCCTGTTTCCTTCGGGAACAGATATTTCCAATATGGATTAGCAAGGTAAGCTAACATTAGTTTTGAAAGGAAGTTTTGGCTTCCGTAGTACATTGGCGCTGCTCGTGGCGACATTTAGTGCCTTGCAGCGGCCTTCACAGTATGTACTAGCCACGCGTCTTGGTGAGGTGTACCATAACCAACTGAAGAGCCCATTGGTACACTGGGGCGAAACGCTGGCAACTGTTTTGAGCTAGCCGGACCATTGTATCAAATTTCTTTGTGAATTTGTTAAAGACTACACATACACAATAATTCTGATGTAATAGTACATAACTCTAAGACCTACATTTATAAAAATGCAACATGGCGACCACCCAAATTATTAGACGGTTCTCAATATCAAAGAATCTATTACAGGAATCAAACTGAAATGTTGTATGTGGATAGAGGCAATTAACAAAAGTAGGATATATGGAAATAGGCTTTAGTTCTTCACGGAACTACTTGTTAAAGCTTGTGTGTGTTGTTTTTTTGATTCGTAGATTAATGTTAGCTATGTTTTGTAGGCTAAATAAATGTGATGTTAATATATAAATTAACGTTTGTTTTCGTCTGAACTTACAAAAATAGAGAATTTCCTTCAAATTTAAACTTTCGTTGTGGTAGCTACAAGAGGAGGCTTTGTTAGGTAAAACTATTTTTTCTTTCATTAGTTAGGCATTACCCAGACAAACAGAACATAGACTCAAAATTCGTGTTGACTTGTGTAATTGTCGTAAAATTAACATTGTTACTGGTTTGGCTACCCTCTTAACCCTCCGTTAGCCGCGTGGAATTTCATAACGACATTTTCTTAAAGTCGCGCTGGGTCGGATGGCCCCATGCCATTTCCCATACAATCTTATTGTAGTTTTGTATTCATTTACAAATGAAAAATGTAGAGAACAGGTACGAAAATATATCTTACAAACCAAATTAGACTTCAAATGTTTTAATAAAAATGAAACAACTCAATACCGTATCTGGACAATCAAGCAATCTCTATATATAAAAATGAAAGTTTGTATTTTCTGAATTTCTACGGAAATTTGCGTTATTTACGCGTTTCAGACTGTTTTATGACGGATAAAAGTTTTGTCTGTCTATCTGTCTGTTTGTTTGTCTGTGGACAAAGTTGTTACCTTATAACTCGAGAACGGCTGGGTGGATCAACGTAAAATTTGGTACATATATCCTTCAGAGGCACGGCGCTAATCATTGATGTAACTCTTCTCCATACCTCTCATAAAAGAGGGCCTACCCCCTTAAAATGCATGCTGAAATGGGCGTTGAAAGACGAGAAAAAGCTCATTTTCAGCGTCTCAATGTGATAAACAAAACTCGGGAGCCCTACGGGCCCCGAAAACCACATTTTAAGGTCCTAAAACCATAAGTTTTTGAGATATTCCCAGAAAACTAATTTCATTTAATAAACACTAATGAAAGAATGCAAGACGGTAACCATGGCAACACAATCTCACGAGTCCATCTATTTCTGTAAGACGCATTGCTATTCCATTTATTACATTACTGTGAACGTTCGCAAACGGCTATAAGGTTATAACGGAACTAACTTAAGCTGTAAAATTCATCAATACGTATATAGTACGCTTAAGGGGGTCAAGGGATACTCTTGAATTTTTTCACGCGATTCACACGTGCGGGTGTGGTACTGAAGGTCTATTACTGTACATCCCTATCCCTATATTATTAAATTATTATTATTATTATTAGTATTATTATTATATTATGGCGTACAAGGACGAGACAAACTCATTTTCAGTCCCTCGGTGGCTCGGAGGCTACTACGTTTTAAGGCTCTAAACCACGTTTCTGAGATATTCCCAGAAAACTAATTTCATTTAATAAACTAATAAATAGATGACGAGTACAGAAGAAGACCAAATCAGGAGCTATATAGATATACTGAGAAAATCACAGATGTGGCCAGGAAGAGACGTCTGGCTTTCTACGGACATGTCTCAAGGATAAACCCAACGAGACTAACCAACCTACTTCTCAACTACTGGGAGACTAGAAAGAGCGTGACACCATGGCTAACAGAAGTTAATAAGGGCATCCATGTACTGAAGATAATGAAAAGTGATATTAGAAGCTGATCACATCTCATAAAGATACTTGAACAGAAGAGTTTTTAGGACAGACCACCCTTTAAGAAAACCGGCATCATCTGGACAAAAGAGAGAAAGGAGAAACATAGGCAGAGGATATTGGACAAACATAAAGTCCCTCGCCAAGTTGAAAAGATCAACGTCGTGGTCCTTAGCTGGACCATCTGAAAGGAGAAGACCACGATAAAACTAATAAAGTAATGCAAGCCGGTAATCATGGCAACAGTATCTCAAAAGGTGACGTCCAATTTTCCATCTATTTCTGTAAGAAGCAATGCCCCTCAATTTATTAAATTTCTGCGAAAGTTTGCAAATGGCTATAAGGTTATCATGGAAACAAACATAGACTGTACAATTCATCAATGCGCTTAAGGGGGTCAAGGGGTACCCTATGTTTAAAACGCGACTTACAAGTGCGATATGTTGTACAGAAGGTCTATTATATCTCCAAACGGCAACATTATTATCAAAAATTCCTGAGTTGAATAGTGCTTTTTGCAGCTTTTGGAAATTTGGGCCATTGGAGGCTACAAATCATGAATTTTCATACAACACAAACCTTTATAATTTGTTAAAGGGGTCTTTCAGGGGATGGGGACTTTCCACAATGGTGAGGGTCCGCTTTTATTCGACATATATTGCGTTTCGTCAATAAAGGTTTCAATAATATTTTCACGTCAGGAAGTACACGTTATGCGAATTTAGTTTGAGAGCACATTTTAGCTAATCATATTTTTGTCGACAAACGGGCTCATCGTAAAGATGATTTTGTTTGACACTGTGTGGTTGATATATATTTATGTTTATGTACTTCTATAACTCGTACTCAGGTGCTTGGAGCATCGTAAAATTAGGTATTTTAACCATGAGTCAATTACCAATCAATTATAAAACTCTTCACCGTACTTCTCATAGAAGGGTGGGTATAGGGAAAAACTTTTCAAAATACATGCTAAAATAGGCGAAAAATAAATATTATCCTAGAAAGACGACCAAAGCATATGTTGCGCTTCTCAATGTGTGATACAAAACTAGGAAGTCTATAAAGGGTCTCCGAAAACTGCATTTTAAGGCCCTTAAATTAACAGTGTCTGTGATATGCCAAGAAAACTAACTTCGTTCTGATAAACATATGAAGGAATGACAAGCCCCTAACCATTGCAACAGTAGCTCAAGTGATAACGTCTGGTTATTAATACCGAAGACCGTTCGAAGGGCGGGTACCTCTGCTAGTACATTATAATTTTTTAATTTAAAATCCGTACTTCAATGGAGACTAGTAACTTTTTCAGTATTGCGCCAAGATATATTTCTCAACCTAATTTCGCATGTTTGCTCAACAATGATGCATAGCGTGAGGATTATCCTGAAATCCACAATGGTGTCCCATAACGATCAATAAAATTACCTGTGAAAGTCAAATACTTCGACAATCTTACGAAATTACGCGGTTTTTAGTGTCAATGACGGCTTGTGAATGAATGTAGGGAAATGGGGCTTGGGAATTTTCTCTGAATTATTATAATTATTTTTAAATACGTCACTGGTGATCAACCATAGGTATATTAGCCTACTTTCAATTTTTGCAAACAATCAAAGTAGACTTATGAGATCTACACAGGACCAAATATTGTGTGTGTTTGTGTGAGAGTGTGTGTGTATTCTGTATTCTGCCCCTTATAAATTCAAACACGACGAAACTAAATTGAACGAAATTTGGCACAGAGGTAGCGCTCGCAAAGGGCACCTCAGTGTCATGTTTTATATTGCCGCCATCTTTTCCAAAACTTAATGGCCGCCACTCAAATGATCAAAACTTGAAATTAAATTACGACCAAACTAATAATCGTATCTTTAACAAATTTAGTAAAAAAACATACCTTCATATGGGACGTGTCTTGCGCCCAAACTACAAGGTCATCAGCCGTTCCATTTCATGATGACGACCGTTTGAATTATGCAAACTTTATAATCCATAACTTGGTACCCACGAGTTCCGATTATCGATCCGAGAATCGTCAGAACTGTTCTAAAGGGCGTGGCCCGTTCGAAATTAAATGTTTATATTGCAATATTATAGTGCAGAAGTGACTTTAAAAAGCTGAGCCGTCTCGGTTACAAGTCAAGATGGCAGCTGATCTCTCGTTCTGACCTATATTTCACTAATTTGAGTATGTTGCATGCAATATAGCCTACTGATAGAAATAATATGAACTTTGTATGAAATGGGTTATAATAAATATATAGTATACTCCAGTGAAGAAATCGTTTAGTCAAAGTCATTATTTGCTAAGAAGTTGTATGGAAATCAATTGATAACATTTGACTTGGAGGACACGTTTGGCTCTGTGGTTAGAGCTTTGGTCTTTCACCCGGTCGGCCGGGGTTAAAAACCTATCCGAGTTGTATTTTTTTGCTTGATTTGTTTTATATTTATTGTCTCTAAGTACTGAGACGTTATTAAATTGAGCGTTATGTTGTGCATTTTTTCAATGGAAAATATATATTTAATTAAAACAAAGTTCACCACCGGATCTGCACGAGTGACATCTACTAGCAACCAGTTGAACTATGCGCGAACTAACCACGGCCTACTAGATGCGAGCTGTGCTCTATACCGGCCTTGACATTCCCAGTTAGTGAACCCATGCATACGGTGTAATTGAAACATTTCCTCTTGTTGCCGATAGAGCGCACTCACCCCCAAGGATAGGCGCGATTGTAAATTAGCTGTGCAGTAGGTTTATTAAATATGTTTCTCCCAGTGATACGTTTAGACAAACGAAGTTTTGTTTCAGTTTCAATATTATTGTAAGTAGTCGGTGTTAATATACTGAATACCTACTTGTTTGGAGTGTTTGCTGATGAAATTGTAAAATACTGGGGCAAATTATAAACTATGGTTTGAACGCTCATATCCAGTATGTCATATACTCTTGTGTGCTATTTTGCACTTCGAATAGGAAGAAAATAGGAGGTGCTAAGGACAAAGAGTTATAAGTATATGTTAGTTAGTTATCGTTGTTTTAAGCGGCGGAACTACGAGGTCGTCTGCCTCTGAGTTATAAGTATACCCATACATTTAGGAGAAAATAGGCTACATGTTCTTTCCTGAACATCTTGTATTTGAATTAAACTGACAACTAATTATATCCTCAGTGTTGTCCACGAGTGATGTTTGGGGCTGATACAGTGTGTAGCATGAGTTAGCACACTGGGTCCAGAAGCCTAAATGAGACATTAGTTGACTTTTGCCTCATTTGATGCGTTGCTATGAGACTAATCAGATGGTTAATTCATTAAAATACTGACTAAGGTAAGGTACACGATCTCCTATGTCAATAGTGAGGAAAGTTCATTTGTTAACAAGATATAAAACTCAAACAATCCATCGCCGTCTACAATTCTCAAACCGTGTCTTTAGGTTTGGCAACGCCGCCCAACTGTCATCTGGGAAGCCTAGCGCAAGCACATGGTAATTGCTAACATTGAGTAATCACATAGATTTTGACGCAAAATGTTACCGAAAATACAACAGAACATAACGTCCACTAAATCTACACACAAATATCACAAATAAAGGATACATATTATCATGCTATGTACAGTCAATTCCCGGTAAGGTAATAATAAAAGGTTGTAGGCCTACTGTACCTCAATGCCCAAATGTCTGAAGTTTCCTTTTCTTGCTGCTATGCTCTCTGCCGTCATTGACGCGCTCAGAAAAATAATTAAGACTATTCTTACGAACTAAGAGACTGCCTTTGAAAATAAATTCTTCACTTTTTGTCCACACATGCACTCATCATAGTCACAATAGGCCTCCAAGGTTAGTGCTGACAGTCTAGTAATAATACTCCACTGGTCACTTAATTTAAAAATAGGTAGTTTTCTAATGAAATCTACCTAAAAGCACTTGCCAACAGAGTACTGGAATAAATAGGCCACATGAATATATATATACGAACACTAAATTACTAAGCACTGAAAGTCTACCTCGCTGTAGTGATCAAAACGTAGTGCTATAACCAGTTATTTTAATAGTGTTGCCATAATTTGACTTGCAGCCAGGCACACAACACTTCCTTGGCATCTGAAATAGTTTAATGAAATATTAGTGAAGAATTTGTTGGTTAAATTCATTAGCAGGTATTAGTTGCACATGCAACTTAATACGGGAAATACTCACTTCTACAACTTTCAGCAGGTCTGATTTACCACGAGGAATTTCACGAGTGTTGAAATAGTTAGTTCGAACTGCTTTTAGATGTTGTCACATCAATATAAACGGTATTTATGAATAACATTTAGCATGTGGTCTTACGTGTTTATAGAACTTAAGAGTTGAAGTCAGTATTGCCAATTCTACCAACAGCACGGCTTGAGAATTATAGACGGCGATGGGCTATCAGATCCATGCGCGACTAACGGAGGGTTAACAGCAAACAGGGATACTAGCAGGGGAAGGAACACTGCTGCTTTCCTCTAGGCCATACCTTAATGGCACAGCCACTTCCTTCCATATCCTAGCCTTAATTACCACTACACACAGGTCATCATACAGCAACAACAACAGCAACAACTAATGAGGAAACCCACAATTTGAGTTTTATTAAAGGAATTAGGAGCATTGCGGCATTACTTAGCTTAATGAATAACGAATGAACCACGCTTTGCAGTCAGAAAACACATGCGCTGCTTCTAAAGCCAAATGTTTAAGTTTCAATTTGAAATATACAGAGAGAAACTTGGAGATGAGATGTTTTCTGAAACAGTTTCCACCAAACGTTTTGGTTTATTTGCTGCGCCGAGCCTTTTAAACCCGGAGAGCTTTTGCAGGCTGATGCACGATCAAAATAAATGTAAGAGTTCACACTTAGTGAAACGTGGTTTGGTAGCAAGGGGTGCCCACTGAACCTGGGTCTTGTCTTTCATCTCTCTTATTTAGGGCGTGTTGAGTGATCTTACAGCTCATATCTCACTAAAGCGCTCCTTCGTACCTATCTCTATTCGTCTGTTGTTTATTGTTATTATTATTATTATTATTTCAGGCTGTTTCCTGCTCTGATTGCACTGCCAGCACCTCGGCTATACTCCGTGGCATATTAAACAGAGGGCAGCCACTGAGTGCATGCGAAGCTCTCGGAGTCTGGCGTTTGATGCAGCACCCCATAACTCCCTGTCCTGAGGTAATCGTTTCATCTCTTCATAGCTAACACGCCTCACATCCGAGACTATCTGTTTAACATATTCTAACCTTGGTCTACCCCTACAGTTCTCATTCTCGGCCCTTACTTCCATAACTAAGTTTGCTATTCTTGAGTGTTTTAGTATGTGTCCTACTAACTGTAATATGTTTTGTACCTCCAACACAAATCGTCCCACTGTTGGGCGACACATTTATGTTTCCCACTGTTGTGGTGACAAATGTAAGAGACTTGGTACAGCTCCATTGTTGACATGGAGGAAAGAAAGGAAGGAGATGCCTTCGTTAGTTAGTTAGTAGTTATTGTTGTTTTAAGGGGCGGAACTACGAGGTCATCTGCCTTCGCTGCGCTGCCTAGCACAAGTTGTTGAAGCCAAACGGCTCGCCCACTTTGGTTGCAAGAAAATGGCTGTCCCTATACTTAAAGCCGTAAACCACTAGTAATGGATTTTAGTGACATAAAACTGCAATGACAAGTCAAGATTTTTTCTTGGATAGGCAGAATACACTCTGTACATCACGGTACTTGGCACAAATAAGCTGCGTTATCGTTTTAAAAGCCAATTTAAATATAAATATGAGAGCACCTTTGCGAGGCTAGTTTTGTAAGGAAGACGCGGCAAACCGTAATAATACGCTGAAACACTGATAAAATGGAATACAGGTGCTTGAAGATGCGAGCTGTACCAAAGAAGGAACATCTTGGGAATTAATGATGCCGAACTAATTACGGTATTTACAACAAATTGATTTTTATGTTCTTATTGGTGTTGAGGCATTCATCAGTTTTTAGGCCTAATTTCAAGCACAGCCACTTTCACGCATTGGTCGTACACATTTCGATATTCAAGAATACGAACCTTAAAATTAATAAACAGAACAATAAAAAAGGACGCATATTTGCACAAAAATACGGTATAGCCTTTACTTTTCGGTACCGTACGGTATTTTCTTTGGGGGGGGGGGGTAGAAACTTGACGATTAGCCTCGAATTGATTAATTACGTAGGCCTACCGTAATTATTGACCGACAGTCGTTAGATAATTTGGGATTTGCAGAGGAATGTTTTTTTTGGTATATGCGGTAGGCCTACACATGCTGAGATTAGAATTGAAGAGTTTTTTTTAAATAACTTATCACTACTGTTATTACGTTTCCAAAATTGCATAACCGGAGCGCGATGAAAACCAGGGCCAAAATAAGGTTTAGCCATGCACAATGCCTCATGCAAGTCACAGAACACCGAATACGAGTTAAGGTTACGCCCACTTTGGTTGCAGCGCTTGGCTTCACTCAAACGAGCTCAGGGCATCTCCTCTTATTCTTTCCTCCATGATTGTTGAGCGACCAAATGAGATGTATCAGCCACCTAAGACCAGCCACTAGCCAAATAAAATACTCCCACACATATATACTTACTTTTTACCTTCAGTGTAGTGATAAGAGTTGGGCGCCAGGTCGCAACTACACGTTCAGAAACAACTTTATAATATATAATAATAATAATATAGAGCAGCAAAGATCTCTTTTCGCAGGCCGTGACTAACCAATAATAACGGTTATCCCCCAGTTATAATCCCTCCCATTGGTCGATCTTGGCTACGCTACTGCAAGAAAGCGTTTGCTTAAATAGCCGAAGTGTCCACTGGACCCAAGTTAACACATGCAGGGTTACGAAATTGAATCGGTAAATCTTGAGACTCCAGTCCCAAAGATCGTGGGTTTAAATCTTTGCTGTTTCGAGAAATATAATTCTATTTAAGAGAGTAGGGTGCATTCAGCCTCGTGAGGTAAAATTGAGAAGAGGTAGGTTCGATTTTCGCCTAAGTCAGGGGTGCACAACCATTTTATAAGTGGGGGACAAGTTTATCTTTACCTTTCCACATAGGCTCTTGCTAAACCCTACCACTAAAGCTAATTTTACTATTATCGCAATAACCTATTTTACCAGCAGACAAAAAAGGTGTTTCGATACCATTTTTGTGTCCTCTAAATGGTTTAAATTCTCTTTTTTAATATTTTGGTAAATTGCGTTATTAAGTTATCAAATTACTGATTTACAATCAACTTACCCCTAATTCTAAAAGGTTTAGGGGTATATAAAATAATACTACCACAAGGTTGTAACATTTTTATTTTTACAAAGAACAGAATTGAGTCGTCCAGGTGCAAAACTCGTTTAATCCACTTGTGAATAAGAATCATTTTCATGAGAAACGTTTCTCTGGACTTTGCCTCACGTATCTTTTGTGTTTTTTGTGTTCTGCTTTTTGCTTTGTTTTTTGTTTTGTTTGTTGTTTTTTGTTTTTGGTTTTGTGTTTGCTTTGTGCTTTCGAATTTTACTTTTGGCTTTTCTTTCTTGGTTTTGGTTTTGTGTTTGTTTTCTTCTTCTGCTTTTTTGAATTTTGCTTTTTGGTTTGTGTTCCTAGTTTTGTTTTGTTTTCTGCTTTTGCTTTTGTTTTTGAATTTTGCTTTTTGCTTCGTGTATTTTTTGGTTTTGTGTTTGTTTTCTGGAAGATCAAAATAAAACAAAACAAAAAAAATAAACAAAACAAAATAAACAAAACAAACTAAAAGCAAAAACAGAATAAAATAAAACAAAGCAAAACAAAAAACAATACAATAAATTGAAAAAACAATTTGAAATAAAACAAAACAAAATCAAAAACAAAACAAAATAAAATAAAATTAAACAAAGAAAAAGAAAAGAAAATAATGTAAAATAAAATAAAATAAAATAATTAAATAAATAATTTTACGACATGATCCTTATTCACAAGTGGATTAAACGAGTTTTGCAACTGGACGACTCCATTCTTAACATCAAAGTATAGCCTATAAAAAATTAAAATCTATATATCAATATTCAAGCCTCCGTGGCTTAGGCGGTAGCACGCTGGCCTCTCACCGCTGGGTCCGTGGTTCAAATCCCGGTCACTCCATGTGAGATCTGTGCTGGACAAAACGGAGGCAGGCAGGTTTTTCTCCGGGTAATCCGGTTTTCCCTGTCAAAATTTCATTCCAGCAACACTTTCCACTATCATTTCATTTCATATGTCATTCATTTAATCATTGCCCCAGAGGAGTGCGTCAGGCCTCGGCAGCCGGCACAGTACATATCCTCTCCGCTAGATGGGGGCTTCATTCATTCCATTCCTGACCCGGTTGGAGACTGGAAGCAGGCTGTGGATTTTCATTTTCATATCAATATTCACGTTTTCAATAGTATAAATTATTTACACGTGGACCGCATAAACTGACTTTGAGGGCCGCGGGTTGTGCACTCCTGGCCTAAGTAATAATAGGAGTGATTTCCCATTCCAAAAAATGCAGGGAAGGCCACGGCCATCTCCATCCTAATCCTAGCCTCAAACCCACACCACAATAACAGAAGTAATGAGACAATTTTTACTCATAGCCAAGTTGTGTGTTGTCAGTAAGGATGCTGCCCGGCACAGTACAGCCTGTGCTGTATTCAGCCATGCTAATTGACTCATCATTCTGGTAGCGGCACTTGCCTGCCGCATATCATGGAAATGTGATTCATTCGTACAGCAACACCGTGCAGCCACTTTGCAATGCACATACAATATTTACCAGCTAGCCCAACGTAGGCATTGCAGTGTAGCCAACGTGTTCCCGAGGCAGTGGTTGAATATTACTCGATTCCTCTGTTATCAATAGTGAACATATGCTTCTGTTGCTATAGTGATTTTCAGAAGTCACTGAATCTACAATCAAGCAATAATGCAAGGGTTGTTTAAAAATAAATACGCTCATATCTAGAAAAGAACGCAATATTCAAATAAGTAACTAACAATGTAAGTATACAATTTGTTCATATCACTACGCACATGGTGAATATAATCCACGCATCTTAAATAAGTTACTAGCAATGTAACCTTACCATATGTCTACATCACTACTAGCATGGTGATAATAATCCGCGCACCTTAAATAAGGACTAACAATGTAACTATACAATTTGTCCCCATCTCTACTAGAATGGTGACTATTGCCCATGCATCTTAAATAAGTTACTAACAATGTAACTATACCATTTGTCCCCATCACTACAAACATGGTGATTTTAGTCCGTGCATCTTAAATAAATTACTAGCAATATAACCTTACCATATGTCTTCATCACTACAAGCATGGTGATAATAATCTTCGCACCTTAAATAAGGACTAACAATGCAACTATACAATTTGTCACCATCACTACAAGAATGGTGATTATAGTCCACGCATTTTAAATAAGTTACTAACAATGTAACTACCATTTGTCCCTATCACTACAAACATGGTGATTATAGTCCGTTCCTTTTAACACTGCCATCTGGTGGCCCGTGTGTGGCTAAGAATACCAAAAGTGATACGAGTGATGTTTTAGAGCCCACACCGGAGTATCATGGATTTAGCCAAGTACAATCTAGCCGTAATACATTGACATTTGGTACATTATCATATGCTAATATAGGACTAAAGGCGGTCCCGTGTTTTTGGGGTGTCTCGCCTGCCACTCACCTATGAGCTCCCAGGTTCGATTCTCGGCTTCGTCATGATTTCAGGAAATGACTTGAGGGCTGGAACGAGGTGCACTTAGACTCGTGAGGACAATTGAATAGCTGTCTGGCAATGAGGCTGCTCCCCGATCAGGTAAACCAAGATTAACGGTCGAGGGGATCTGACGCGCTGGGCACACGTCACCCCGTAATCTGCAGGTCAAATGGCTGAGCAAGTCTCTTCATAAGCTGTGGTACTACGGGGCTTGCTTGTTGTTTAGACATAGGAATATCGAATTTGTCTTAGAAAGAGCAGACAAAGTTTATGTTACGCCTCACAATGCAAGAAATAAAACTTGGCAAGGACCAAAATGACCCCGAAAATCATGTTTTGAGTCGCTACCAACCGTTATCGAGATATTTTAAGGAAAGAAGGAAGTTTGTAGTTTTACGTGACCGTTAATCTCATGATCATGAGCCACGGGACCTCCTTTTTACCTGGAATCCGAACCACAGGACATGGCTTTCACTTCGAAAATCTCACATGTATTGACCGGGAATCGAACCCGGTCTGCCGTGGTGAGAGGCCAACAGCTTGACCGCTGCGCCATCACGCCCCGAGATATTGTAAAAAGCTATTCCCGCTTGGGGAACATCAGTCTTTATTATGGCAACGCCAGCTCACTAATGCTGATTCGGTGTTCCTTCCGAGGGAGTGCTTATCGTATACAAGCACAATTAGGTCTTCTAAGCCCCAGAGATTCTACTGTCCCCAGCCAAAAACCATATCCATGTTAAAAACCAAACCCCAATGGTTTACCTTAACGAATAAATAATTCAAGAAGATGTTTATGTTTTTTGGGTAATTCATTTGAATATTGCATTTCGTTCTCAGAAAATACGAATTTCGCGTTTTATCGCTATTCATTCATTCATTCATTACTTTATTTGCAAATGGGGGTGGAAAATTACCAACAATAATATCAAACAATATACACAAGTCGCGATTTGGGAAATAGAGTAATTACTAGGGCTAGGATTTTTAGATAAATACATATTTTAAGCATTTTTTCTATAAACACATAAATTACTGCTTTACACTTATTAGCACGTAAAAAGACGTAATATTTACATGTTTAAAATCAGTATGCTAGATCTTTCAGTTTATTGCATTTTGGTTCTGTGTTACTTCAACGGGGAGATATCTAATCTTCATGCAGAGCGTATGTCAGCTTGCAACTGTGTTATTCTTATCTTGTTGCCCCGTGCCACTCACTGAGGAAGTCAGGGATTTCCTTCTCCATAGCCATATTGCACCACGTGCTAGACCTCCCCCCATGCCTCAGCTACCTGGAATCAGTGTCACTCACATGCATTTCATTTCTGGCACTGTAGAATGTAAGGCAGTTCTACGATGCCTAAAGTAAAAACAACTACAAGTTATCGTCTGCAGCAGTATGTTGGAGAATTTAAGGATAATTTTACTTCTGATAGGGGCGTTCTGTTCTGCCAACCATGTGGGAAAGGAATAAGGGCTGGACAGCGATCTCAAGTTCCACATCACCTCAAGGGCAAGAAATTCCTGCTTTCGCGCCTTCACAATAAGTGTTCCGCGATAATCGTCAATCGTCGGGTCATTTGTGATGGACAACCTTACGATGTATCTCGTTGTCTATTGCAATGCTTCAGCAGTCAGTGACATAGAATACATTGCATTCGTGAGTACTGCATATTGGTTATATTCGCATAAATAAACTAAATTATAATAAAATATTTTTACTTTTTTGTCACATATTTCAGGTATTTTTAATACATAAAAATAAATATTTTCCCGATTTTTAGAACCTAAATATTCTAGCCCTAGTAATTACATCGTAGTATTTTAGTATTTACACAAAATTTCAGTCTTCTCTTAAACATATCAATATGTTTGGGGAAAGGCTCTAAGACTGTAACAGGTAATGAGTTCCAATTACCAATACCACGGTTAATGATAGAATATTTCCCATAATTTTTACGCTGTGGTCGGCCCTTAATTGTATGTAGATGATCTGCCCGTAAAAGTCTACTAGTAGGTGTTAAAGAACATAGAGACACATCACGTGATGAATTCGGGGTATATTTCACATCCATCAATAAATGCTAGAAACCACAAACTGTAACAATAAGTATTTGAATAATTATCGATAATTGAGGTTATACCAGGAATTCTATCCCACAGTAAGCAAGCGCCTCTGCCGCTAGCATCTGGGTGTTTGTTGCACGCACTGTGTTCGAATGACTTATTTTGATTCTTGATAGAGCTGTGTGTAATGTCCCCAGAGCACGCTACCTTATCGCCAGCAGGTGAGAAGGGGGCGTAGGCATGCTCCTTGATTCACATAATCTAGATACAGGGCAATATACAAATCAGCTTCAAAAATAAGCACGCACGAAGAAACTTATTTTACAGGTAGCTTTAGAAACACGTCTGTATTGGGAGGCCAGGAATTTGCAAGGCTCCACAGTCTGCACATACAGTAAAACCTCGTTATTACGTTCTTCAAGGGACTGTGGTTTAAATACGTAATAAGCGGGACTTCACTAGACGGGAAATGGCTTGTGGGGAGGGAAGACAATTTGTAAACAATATCTCAGTGATGAACAGTATTTTATTTTGCTGTATAGTTATTAAAACAATTCAAATAGAGTGCTTTTGATGTGTAACATCTTTCCAGTCGGTTGCTGGATATTTTTGTGGGAGTGATTTTGAAAAATGGGACGGAAGTGGATCGGAGAGAAGTGTATTGGACGGAAGTGTGTAAGTGGATCATACAGAAGTGTGTAAAACGCACTGCCAGCTGGATCGCATTGCTCAACACTTTCATTCTGACGGTAAACGTTCATGCGAACTCTGGTGCCAACTGATTGAAACACAAAGCACATGGCACATGGTGGAAGTTTTCGTATCAGTATTTAAATGATGATATGCTTTAATACGAAACATTGTAAGTAGTCGGCAATGCCGGTGTTTCTGCACAATGGCTATTCAAATATTAACCCACATAACGGTACTGCAGTCATCAATATAATATATATCGTTGTGTTTATATGGGAACTGGGCAAGCCTTCATGAACTATTGCTGAAAACATTCTCTTTATTCACAAGAGGACCTATTCATAAGGCATTACTCAATTTCACGCAGGAACATTATCGAAACAAGCAAAATATAAATGAAACTTAATTCCGTTATGCAGTATTATTGGTACGTGAAAATAAGTCACCATCTTGTGCTCAATATTTGCGTGGTCAAAATAGCCGTGGTGTTAGCTCCTTTGATTGTGAATCTAGAGATCTCGGGTTCAAATCCCCGACGGGATAAATATTTTTGCTACCAGATTATCGTTTTACGAAATTTATCATATCAATATGACTCATTTTAACAGAATCCATATGAAATTACGTGTTGGTCTGTGAATCAAGAGGACCTGTTTATAAGGAATTTAAGGTTATGAATAGTGTCGCGTCTATTCATCTAGTTGATCCATATCGTATTCTTTATTTAGGCTAGTGCTGGTGGAAGCTACAAAACCTCTAATAAAATGAGGTCCGTATTATAAACTACAATATCTGTAAAACACTCCCTTTTACAATAGATTGACATTTGTGCCAATAATATTATAAAATACCGGTGTATCAACAATTTCACGTGAGGTTTCTTCTATGTCAGATGTTACACATCATATGAGACTTCAGTAAGGCTCGTAAAGTTCTTTTCTTACCATTTATACGAAATTTTCCCTCTTTTCTGCATGAGAAAAGCGCTATATGTGGGATTTAGAAGTGTTATAATAGGGTAAAATGATGCCGTATTACAGTATATACGAACTGTCTAGGGTCCTTAAAAAGAGCGTAATACGTGGGATAACGTAATAAGTGGGCGCGTAGGAACGGGGTTTTACTGTATTTAGTTTTCTGAAGTGTCTGTGCGAATAAAAAACTCCTCTCTCCCAATCTAGACACATGAGCTTCCCAAAAATACCACGGTTCCCGCAACTAATTATTAAGTTCGAAAATAAAATGTTTTAAATTCTATGGTAAATTACGTGCTAAATGGAGGTGGCCACTGCCTCTTACAGTGCTCAATGGGACCTCTTGAGCTGACGTTGCTATGGTTACGAATAGTCTTTCCTTCATGTATTTCTAAGGCCTTGAAATGTGAGTATTGTTCATCGCAATGAGGGACAAAAACGAGCTGTGTCCGGTCCTTCTACAACTTATAAATTATGCCTATTTTAGCCAATGTTAAGAAACAAAGGGCCGAAACAAAAAGAATATATTGCGAAAGGGTAATACTCCTAATGATTTTCCAGGTATAAAAATTGCTGTATGGTCATGCAAAATTTCAGCTTAATCGGCTGATGCGTGGAAGAGTAACAGACAAACACCACTACATTTCTGGTAATGTCGCATAACCAATTGACGGAGACTACCCTTCACTGTCAAGGAGTAATAAGGAGAGGCCCTAACGGCTAGGAAGTGAAGTCACAAGGTAATCCTTCTCTTGTGCTCAAAATATTGCGTTAGGCTCATAAGAATAGCATGGGATGGTGAGACATACGTTCTAAAAGTGGTGATATTTCGCGTGTGGGTCATATTAGCCACCCCTTTTATGTGTGTGGAAATAGTGCTACCCAGTGTTATCCTAGAGGTTAATTTTTGAGAGACGATACCCAGCATAAAGTCTAAGTAATAGTCTAATAACGTTATAATATATTTTAGAAATATTTAAAAATACAATGACAAGAAGATCTTACCATGTAAAATAAACAAATAATATTTTAGAAATGAGGAAATTAAATCATATAATAATTACCCTATTGACGACGACGAATATAACAGCATTAGCAGAACAAATTGTCGAAGTCTTTCATATGTACGTTGAAGAAAATAATAGACGTCTAAGACAAGCTCGAACAAAGGCCAACCATAATGGTTATCAGATACTATAAGTCAAACACGAAGAAATATTAAATTATTTGCAAACACGAAGGATCTAGCAGTTAACAAGTCTTATCAAGACCATGTACCAAGATGGAGTCATTTTACTTCTTCTGTGATCCCAAAAGCATATGTCAATAATGACAATAATAGAACAATAACCCCTAGGTTGCCAAAGCAACTAGACCCAAAGAAATAAATATAAAATATATAGGCCTACATCACAGCAGATGTATTTTAATCAAGACTCCTAAGGAGCACCCTAATTTGACGAGACAGAAAGGGGAAAATAAACAAACTAAATATTAAATGTAGGTTAGTAAACTGTCTCGTCAATAACCAAATTGATCGCCGTGATTCGACAGACGAAATGCCGGATTGGCTTAGTATAATAAACCCTTTAAAACAAATACAAATTATACTTGGAAGACGAACTAGTTATTTCAATGATCTGCATATAAAATGAAACACTCACATGATACACACAGCCTTTCAGATCAACATATCGACCATATGTTTAGAACCAAAACATATATAGGTAACAGAGTACCAACCTACTAAAGGTATAAAATGTTAGGCCTAAAACACATCTCACATATTCTACCAAACACAGGCACATCACACGTAATATAAAGGATCCCGTCTCAATCGAAAAATCAATGAACTAAAATAGTATAAGAGCAAGACCGAAATATATTACCCAACACATACCAACCTCGACACTCAACACATAACCCAACTTCCATTCATGCAACACTTCATCCATACCGATAATTTCCAATAACTAATTTGTCAACCATCACAAGTTAAACGTACCTTCTGTCGTCATCAGTTTTTTGAATAAATATATGTATTAAATGTTAAATCATGACTATCCTTGACATCTTCACTTGTGTTTTCATCTATATATTTAAAACAGTAAGGTGATTTTTGTTATCACGAGATAGAGAGAACGACAGAACCAATTTACTTCGTAGAGCACTCTAACGACAGCTCTTGGCCTGTAGATTTGCAGAGTGTCTCTAAAATAAACAAATATATTACGGTATATTTTTAAATAAATATAGAAAATAGCAGAATTCTCGCCCCTCACGCATGCGCACAATCCGCCTGGGCTCATGACAAAATGGCGGTGAGAAGTCCATTAAAATGTAAGTTATTTAATAAGCTTCCATGTAATTGAAAACATACATTAACCAAGTTCTGAGAATACAATATAATAACAGTATGAACATATACGAATGTATATTGATTTTATTGATAATGAATTGGATTATTTTCTTCAGATAGCGGCTTTTGAAGATAGTGAATGGTTGCGTCTGCATCTAAATGTGAGTGCGCGAGTGGCTATTTGGTTAAGGCGATTGACTGTGGATCCAAGGATCGCAGGTTCGATACCAACTCTCGCTTTTTTTTTTTTTTTTTTTGCCACTGAAATATTGTTTTATCAAGGAGTATTAGTAAGGTTTTATGTCAGTTAAAGATACATATTTCTACACATTTTCTCAACACGTTTTATTTCCGTTTTACCATTGCATTACAGCATGTCCTCAATACGTCGTTTGAATATCTGCAATCAGTTCCAGTAACAGACAACAGATGGCAGTACCTCACCAATATAGTTCCAGTAACTGAGAGCAGATTGCGTCGATATATTTAAAACACAAGGCATGGCCTTGATGGCGAGTTTTCACGTGATAGTTAAATATTGTTTTATCAAGGATTATTAGTAACGTTTTATGTCAGTTAAAGATTCCTACATTCCCTCTCAATAAGTTTTATTTCCGTTTTACCATTGCATTACAGCATGTGGTCAAAAGAGCTAATATCTGCCATCAATTGCAGTAACTGACAACCGATGGCAGTACTTCGCCCATATAGTTTCAGTAACTAACAACAGATGGCAGCACCATTGCATCGATATATTTAAAACACAAAACATGGCGCGTTTTCAAGTGATGGAGAGTTAGAGAGGGCAATTTTTAAGAAGGGAAACGTTGAAGAACATTAACTGACAGTTGAGTGTGTAGGCTATGTTGTTTATGTACTTTAATATTGCTATTTCTTCCCAATGCTTCGGTGGTCAAGTTGGTAGCATCCTAGACTAAAAGTTATAAATTATGCATCGTCGATATACTCTTAAATTATTAGTGAAAAGGTAGTTTTCCAGGCCCTGGCGCGTGTCCACAGTTGCTTTCGCCATGAGAGGCACTTGGCAAACATAATTCGTTTGAAGGGCTCCGACATCGTTGTCACTCAGCCCCACGTACTTTGGTGTGTAAGTGTAAAATTTCCTCTGATAACCCGTATTATTGTGATAGCTGCATTACTTTGTGTATTTGTAATTAAGGTGGGAAATGGCAAGGTGACGGCCGAGGCCTTAAGTTAGGAACCATCCCGGTATTTGCCTTGAGTGGAAGTGGGAAACCACGGAAAACCACATCTAAGATTGACGAGGTGGGAATCAAACCTTCCTCTTCTTAGTTATACCTCTAGAGACTGAATGTGCCCCGTTTTTGCCCTCAGACCAGAATTAAATTTCTTGGCAGAGCAGGAAATGTAACCCGGGTCTCCGAGGCGATAGCCAAGAATGGGTGGGCTTCCATGTGTTAATACGATTTTTGACATGCACGGGACATAGAATTCTAAAACAGCCTCCATTAGGGTGACTGCCGAAGTGAGTATTGAGTATATGCCTATGCTCATTCCAGTAGTTGGCGAAGTTATTCTATGTTCCCCTGCAAAATGTACTGCCATAAACTATAACAGGTGATGGAAATAGCTTATTTAGAGCAGTTTTGTACTGTTTATATCAAAATGAAGAACGTCATTCTGCGCTGCGTTTTCAAGCTATTGCCAAACATTTCGCTGGCAGGAACAATTATAAGGAATTTATTGTAAGCGACCAGTCTCATCGCATTCTCCTCACCAACCAACTTGAGTATGAGAGTCTCTGGACGGTCATGTTGAACTTCATTGTATAAGACAGTTGTTTAATGATTATTTGTTTAGAGTACTGAATCTAACTACGCAGTTGATTTCGGCAATGGAAGTATTTTTTGGCATTTAATATTTAGCGGCTCCGATATTGCAGGTCACTATAGTGTTATCGAATAATACTAAGCCACATTTAAAATCCAATATAAATAGGCCATTTCAGAAACAATTCCAGATGTTATGCAGTACAGTGTAAGGTCTTTGACGATCAAATGTAAACATTGTTCTACATTGTATTTCTCTTGCGTAAAATCTACGCGCTGTTACTTTGGCCTTTACTGTTGTGATGGTAAAATTGATCTGCTGAAATATAAAATATTTGCCAAGCTGCAACAATGCGATGATATTAATTTTAAAGTCATTGAACTTATATCCAGTAGTTCAAACACATACATCAGCGTTAACATATTGGCGAACATAATTCATTTGATGGACTCAGACATCGTCGTCACTCAGCCCCGTCTATTTTGGTGTGCGAGTGTAAACTTTTCTCTGATAACCTGTGTTAATGTGATGGCTGTGTTGATGTGTGCATTTGTAATTAATATGGGGAATGGGGAGTTAACGACCGAGGCTTTAAGTTAGGAACTATCCCGGTATTTGCCTGGAGTGGAAGTGGGAAACCACGGAAAACCAAATCCAAGATTGTTGAGATGGGAATCAAACTTTGCTCTTCTTAGTTTTGCCTCACGAGTGCGCCCCGTTCCAGTCCTCAGACCAGAATTAAATTTCTTGGCAGAGCGGGGATCGAACCTGGAATCCGGGCCAATAGCTCAGAATGTAGCCTTAAGAATGGGCTTCCCTGTGTTAATACGATCTTTGACAAGCACTGAACATATAATTCTAAAACTCCCTCCATTACTGTGGCTGGCGAAGTGAGTCTATGCTCATTCCAGTAGAGGCGAAGTGATTCTATGCTCCCTTGCATAATTTACTGTCATGGAAATACAAAGTATTGTACCTTAAACAGGTGATGGAAATTCATTATTTACAGCAATTTCATTCTGTTAATTTCAAAATGAAGATCGTCATCCTGAGTTGCGTTTGCAAGCAAATTGCAAAAATTGCAAGGATTTTATTATTGGCGATCAATCTCATCGCATTCTCATCAGTAACCAACTTGAGAATGGAAGTATTCATTGTATATGTCAATATTATTGTTTATTGATTATTTGTTTAGAGTGCATAACAATGGGTCTAACCACGCAGTTGATTTTGGCAATGGAAGTAAGTTATTATTTGCCATTTAATATTTGGCGGCTACGTTGATGCAGGCCACTATAGTGTTATATAAGATGACGTTAATTTGGCAGAAATGCTGCTATAAATAAACCCATTTGACGAAATAGAACATTAGCCGCAAACAAGTGGGAAATCGGAAAAAAAAATACGAAGCCACTTTTAAAATCCAATATAAATATGGCATTTCAGAAACAATTCCAGATACTATGCCGTTACAGTTTAGAGTCCTTGACGAACAAATGTAAACATTGTTCTGCACTGTATTTCTCTTGCGAGAAATCTACACTTGGTTACTTTGACCTTTGCTGTTGTAATGGTAAAATTAATCTGAATAAATATAAAATATTTGACAGGCTTTAACAATTATTTTTCACTGGAGATGATATCTCAAGGAATTTCAGAGGGACTAATCGGCAGTACAATGCTATGTCCTTCGTTTCATGGCGCAGCGGTCAAGCTGTATGCCTCTCACCAAGGCGGATCGGGTTCGATTCCCGGTCAATGCATGTGAGATTTTTGATGTGAAATGCCATGTCCTGTGGTTCGGATTCCACGTTAAACGGAGGTCCCGTGGCTTATGATCGCGAGATTAACGGTCACGTTAAACTGCAAGCTTCCTTCCTTCGTTTCATTTGGTGCCAATGTTACTGTGCCACACGCACACGGTCCACATTGTTTTAAAATTATGGAATTGCACATCATCGCATTTCTTCGTTATATTCCAAAAATATAAGCGATGGTTTGCGGCCAGTTGTATTAGACTCATCAGAGTTCTTGAATTCCTTGGAACTAAACGACTGGCCGCCACATACTCCAAACGCTTGGCCCGTTATGCTCCTTAGAAATCTGAACGTTTCCCAAGGACTCCTAAATGCAACCATATTGCTTGGATTTGGAAATAATAGGTGCAGTTAAAATTAGGCAGAGATGTCTAATCCTTCGACTTGATTTAACACCATCCGATAAAACACTATCATTTTCTTTTAAGAGGCAATATTTTCCAATTCATTTGGCATACTTTATCACAATCAATAAAGCTCAAGGGGAAACTCTGGAACGTATAGGCCTCAATTTGCCCCAACAATTTTTCAGTCATGGCCAGCAGTATTTTGCAATGTTGAGAGTGCAATCTTTTGACGCCCTCATAGTTTCAATAGAGTCAAAAAATAATCGTACAAATAATGTACAGTAGGCCTATATAAGAAAATTCTTCAGTAAATATTTTTCTATTGACCGTCATGTTTTGACGGGTTACAACTAGTTATATTTTAAATGGAAATTAGGCAGTATCTGGCGTAGTCAATTAAGACTAGCCTAAACCTTTTAAGTCCCCGCAGTATATAATTACATCCTTCTTCTTCGATGTCAAATCAGGTAATAAAATCAGTTCCAACAAAGAATCTTGTAGTTACTAAGACAACATCATCATAGATGATCATGAATCTGAGACGAAGAAGTTCTGATAAATTACGACACAGCTCGAGCCATCTAGCGGAATACTAGAATAACTCACAAGTCAGTTTCCAGATTACCTCGTAAGATGGGGTGCAAGTAACGACAACACTCCGTAAGTTCCTAAACTGTCATATACTTATAGATGGAGTGAGATCTTACTTATTCGAAATCAGATTACTACAAACACGATGGTATGTAAATGAGGTCAAATACACACATCAAAAAAAGTTTTGCATCACCTCGGTTCCCAGATCTCCGGCATATAGACGTTGACTGTGTATATTGTATCCAAGATACAGTCCCTTTGACTGTTCATAGATGTCACTAAAACTGCTCAAAGATGTAAACAACCATGCATGAGCAGGGCCTATTAGACGGAGGGGGTACGACAGCCGATCAGTTCCAGTCATTCCACCAGGACGAAGGTACGCTGCTCATGTTGTCTGTAGTTCTACCATGCCTAGAAGGTCAATACCGCAGTTCGATCGCGTCCGCATTGTTACTTTGTGTCAAGAAGGGCTCTCAACAAGGGAAGTTTCCAGGCGTCTCAGAGTGAACCAAAGCGATGTTGTTCGGACATGGAGGAGGTACAGAGATACAGGAACTGTCGATGACAGGCCTCGCTCAGGCCGCCCAAGGGCTACTACTGTAGTGGATGACCGCTACTTACGGATTGCCGCTCGGAGGAACCCTGACAGCAATGCCACCATGTTGAATAATGCGTTTCGTTCAGCCACAGGACGTCGTGTTTCAACTCAAACTGTGCGCAATAGGCTGCATGATGCGCAACTTCACTCCCGACGTCCATGGCGAGGTCCAGCTTTGCAACCCCGACACCATGCAGCGCGGTACAGATGGGCCCAACAACATGCTGAATGGACCCCACGGAATTGGCATCACGTTCTCTTCACCGATGAGTGTCGCATATGCCTTCAACCAGACAATCGTCGGAGACGTGTTTGGAGGCACCCTGGTCAGGCTGAACGTCTTAGACACACTGTCCAGCGAGTGCAGCAAGGTGGTGGTTCCCTGATGTTTTGGGGTGGCATTATGTGGGGCCGACGTACGCCACTGGTGGTCATGGAAGGCTCCGAAACGGCTTTACGATACCTGAATGACATCCTCCGACCCATAGTGCAACCATATCGGCAGAATATTGGAGAGGCATTTGTCTTCATGGACGACAATTCTCGACCTCATCGTGCACATCTTGTGAATGCGTTCCTTCAAGATAACGACATCGCTCGACTACAGTCGCCAGCATGTTCGCCAGACATGAACCCTATCGAACATGCCTGGGATATGTTGAAAAGGGCTGTTTATGGACGTCTTGACCCACCAACCACTCTGAGAGATTTACGCCGAATTGTCGTTGAGGAGTGGGACAATTTGGACCAACAGTGTCTTGATGAACTTGTGGATAGTATGCCACGGCGAATACAGGCATGCATCAATGCAAGAGGACGTGCTACTGGGTATTAGAGGTAGTGGTGTGTACTGCAATCTGGACCACAAATGCTGAAAGTCTAGCTGTATGATGGTACAACATGCAATGTGTGGGTCTCATGAGCAATAAAACGAGCTGAAATGTTGTTTGTGTTGATCTCTATTCCCTTTGTATTTAACGGTTCCGGAACTCTTGGAAACGAGGTGATGCAAAACTTTTTTTGATGTGTGTATAACCGTAAATAGTCAAATGTAATCGTAACAACTCTCCTCGCCCACAAATGTGATCATTGGGTCACCAAATGATCACTAGGATGAATGCAGGAGAGAAGTACCGATGAATAGAAGTTTTATTTTAACATGAACACTAAATTAAAGTCTTTTCATGCACACAAGTCACTTCAAGGATGATTAGCACAAGAAAACAATATAGTTCAGTTTCCCCATGCTTAGAATTTGTTTGTTTTACATAACATCTCTTCAGAACATTCCGAAATTGAGTACAGGACGAGAAGTATCCTTCTTTCTTCGGGAGACAGGCATATTTCAACGAGTGTAGGACTGACGATGATATCCGGGTGCCCATGGACGACAAGGACAAGTCCACACGACTGCAAATGATGCACGGCTTCCAGCAATTTTTTCTGAAATCAAATCGAACTGCGAACAGTTTTTTGTTCCTTGTTTCTTCCACACCACAACTGACATTTTCAGTTACGAGTCATATCTTTACAATTCCGAAGTTTAAACAAAAATAAACAATGACCGACAGAAAATACAACAAAACCTTAAATTAAAATAAGAATAGCCCTCTGGTGTATTTTTGGAAATACACGGAAAGAAAGAATTAGCTTTAGCTGTTCTTCATTACTTTATATCAGTCCATTTATTTACATTTCTTTCCCGCACACACCAACATCGAACTGTTACCTCCTGTTTGCCCCGTACATTTGTTCATTTTTTCTGTCAGTTTTTTACAGAAACGCATATTTCGTTAAACCAGCCTGACAGCGTCCCATCGCTGCCTTCCGAACTTCCATTGCTTCAAGCCATGAAGACTTCTACATTAATCCACAGGGCGTCGTGTTCTTCACCAACAAACTACTCCGTGAAGACACCGCTCCAAGAAGAATTTTGTTTTTGTAAAGTTTTTCATGTTTATGTATAACCTCTTTGTTTCCTCCCCTTACTCGCCCGCTTCCCTCTCTTCTCACCTCCTCCTACTGCTCTCTTCTCCGCGCGCGCAGCCCGCTCGCTCGGTCACTTCACTTCTTCTCTTCTTCTTGACTTGTCTCCGTGTCGTGAGCAACCGCTCACCCTCTCAAGTGCACTCAACTTCTTGTTGGACATGCCGTCTAGGCTAGTGTACTTTCTCTGCGTCTAGCAGCCTTCACTTGTACGTCGGAAATCAAACCAGTCAGTTAGAGCTTAACTAAAGCTCGCCTCCTCCATTCTAGAGGCAAACTTTTAAATTCGACGCCATGTCCGAATTTTAGAACCAACCGTCAACAGCATCATCGCCTTCTTCATGAAGCAAAGATAAGTACCGACTTCATGTTTTAACCTCATTCTCATCGCTTTTAAAAGGCTCAATGCTTTATTTGGATTTTATAGACAGTGAAAGTTGCTATTTGATAATAACTGCTTTCAAGAGATCTTCGTGATCAAACTCAAACTATCAAGTCTAACTTTCAAAATGAAAGATTTTCTTAGATGCTATCTCACATCGAGGGATATTTCCAAAATACCCACTGTCTATATAATCTTGTTTTCCGCCGAGGGATTCTCTACCCAATTTAAACAAGTCATCATTGCTCTGGAACTTTCCAGAACCTGCACTCTATCTACCAGTTATACTGTCATGTACTTTCCACTCACATATGGGAATACTTTTTCAACTTAAGGAATCTTCCTTACGAACTGCTAATCAATATCTAATTCTTCTTCCTACGTTGGGATTTTTCTGGTGCATTCAACTATAACCTACAAGTTTCTCAAGCAATAGACTCTCGCTAATCTAGTGTGACTAGTTATTTTCCACCATTGCAATAACTTTCCTTGCTATCAACGTTTTGCGCTACTACAGTGAACTTTTCAACTATATCAACAGACTATAGTGAAAACAGTGCCTGTTCAACTTTTCATCCGCGTCGCGCTCGTCCGAGTACAATAAATACGGCCATGAACACTCTTACACAATCCCATTTGATCTTTCCCAAACCCTTTACTAACAAACCAAAATATTAAAATTGTTACTTTAGGTCTTTTTTTCAATGAGGTGTCACTCTCAATGAGTGCCCTCCCTTACTTGTTCCACGTACAACGAATTAATATCTGTAAAACTTCGTGTCTAGTACACGCCTCAAATTATATTGTTTTTCCCTTCTAATGAGGGAATCCAATTCTTTCTACTCCAAAGTGAGTTATTTCTAGGTTTCACGAAAGGGAAACTTGCCCCATTTTTCTCGTGATCCCTACTTAAACATAGGAGTTCTAGAAACTTCCTTTCGATTGTTCTTTTCAGGTTTCACAATAAGTGACCTGCCCTATTTGTATAATCTTCTATGTATAATCATTAAGCGTATTTCTGTATAAATACAAGAAGTTATAGAAATTTCTATTTCACTTCTTCCTGTTTTTTTGTTGTTGCTTTCGAAGTTGTTATTTTTTCTAAGATACTTATCTAGAAATCCTTAAAATACACACCTTGTACTTGACTTATTGTTTAACTTTAATTACGTCAGTTATCATTAATTTTTTCATTTATTCATCTTAGCCATTTCAAAATATCACGAAGATTTTAAAGCATATAAAAGGTTTAAAACCAAAAGAGTTATCAGTTGCCTGGCGAAAACTTTAGATGTTTTCGGAGGTCTGCGACCCCAATTGTTTATAAGAATCAAAATTTTATATTTGTTACAAAAACTACTTCCTTTTACATTGTTAAATAAATTGAAGATTTGTTTTTCGCTTATCATTTCTCAAACATAACGGTTAGGCAAGATCCTGTCTTCCCTAACTCTTCCCAGGTTCATGCCCTCTTCAATAAAAATAAATCTATTGATAGGGTGTTCACCACTTGTTGCATTTGAGCGAGAACTCTTAGTTATAACTTACGTCAAACTCTCTTCCTTTTCTCCAGTCCGAAACCCACTTCTTTTTCTTCATCATCTTCCCTTGGGGGTTAGGTTATTCCCAGGCTAATAATCTACCCACCCTCCTAAGATTCCCATTTTATTTACAACATAATTATTACAGTTTTTTTTCAAACAATTCATTTCTGAACCTTCACCTCCTCTTTTAACTTGGGACAGGCGAACATGAAATATTCTTTTCCGTTGAGGATCACTTACTAGAACAGAAACAGGAGTGATGAAACTAATCAACTTACATGGACCACGAAATTTTGTGAGCAGCTTACTAGACTGATGAGGACCAGATTCTTTCAAGGAAACATTCTTAACACAAACTTCATCACCAATTTGAAGTGATGTGGCGCGGCGTCCTCGGTTGTATCTGTCTCTTAATCTGTCATGTGCAACCTTCAAGTTGTTTTTATCTTTATTCCAAACAGCACGAACGTTAAGAGAAGATGCATTATCGGGAAATAGCTCTTTTAGAGACCACAAGTTCGATATGGGAGAGTTAGGCAAGAAAGAGAACATAAAATTAAATGGAGTTGCTCGATGAGCTTCATGAACCACCGTTTTAAAGGCAAAAGTAAGCCAAGGTATGTAATTATCCCATAGTTTATGATCGTTGTGGTGAAAAGCTATCAACGCTGCTTTGAGGTTCCTGTTAACTCTCTCTGCGTATGGCCCTTTCGGATAATACGCAGTTGAGGTCACATGCGCAATTGACAGTTCGAAAAGAAAATTCCTGAAAACGTGAGCTAGGAAGCATTTAGCATTATCAGTTACTAAGAACTGACCTGGCCCAAAAGATGTGAAGATTTGGTTAAGACACCTAATGACTGTTTGATTATCTGCCTTCTTCGTAGGAAATATCCAATTAAATCGAGTAAAAGCGTCGATGCAAACTAAAGCATCGGTTCCCTAACTTAGACAACGGCAAGGGACCCACCCAGTCGATAAATATCTTTTCCATTGGCCTTGTAGCGAGATCGGATGCTAATAATCCAGTTTTAGTATTATTCGACGGCTTAGCCAAGTTGCAGGCTTTACAAATCCTTAAAATATTTTTAATGTCTTTATCCATCTGTTTCCAAATAAAATTCTGTCTGATCGTCGACCTAGTTTTAAATACGCCCAGATGACCACCGATTGGCTTTTCATGGAAATATCTAAAAATTTCAGGGACTAACTCGGTTGGTAAAACGATCTTGGGTAACCTATCGTTGCGCGAACTGCAACACAAGATATTATTCCTAATATAATATGGTTTAACGACCTCACCTTTCTCAATTTTATTAATGATCTCACTAAGTACCTGGTCTTCCTTTTGATATTCCGAGACATGTCTGAACAGCTTGGGAAAGTTAGATAGAACAGTATTGATGGCTTTAAGGTCAATATTTTCACTGTATGTTTCCTCAATATTTTCATCAGAATCCAAATTACCATCATACATTCGACTCAAACAATCCGCGATAACGTTATCGCTTCCCATGATATGTCGAACATTAAATTTGAAAGACAAGATACGTGTGGCCCATCTCGCTATACTGCCAGTTTTCCTTGGCTTTCCAAGTACCCAACTTAATGCTTGGTTATCTGTTTCCAAATCAAAGGCAACATGCTCCAAATAGAACTTAAGGCGAGACGTGCACAAAAATGCATTGCCTTCCTAAATTTTCTGTAACTTGGACGTTATTTGAGTTAGAATCATGAAACTTTCCACACTGATTAAAAAGGCATTGGTATTTGCTACTAAAATTAATCAGTTAATTTGGTTGGAAAGTTTTAGATTTTTTTTTTTGAAATTTGAATTTTGGTCACATAGATGTACCTATTTCTCAGTGTAATTCCATTCCAGTAAAATGTGTAACAATGTTTAACCTGTCTGTCTACCAAGTTTTGAATTGATATCTTTAGTAGTTCAAGTGGAAAAGGTACATTTGTTTTGGAAAAAGGAAGTTCAGGAAATGACAATAGAATTTTAGCAAGGTAGACATGCTACTTGTCTCGACTCAACAACATCAAAATTGAACATATCCATAATTCTCATCATCCATCTCTTCAGCTGCTTTCCTCTCAAGTGTTTTCTTTTGCCTGGCCTCCTTATGGATGTCATCCACAGCCTTGTTTGCAGAATCAATACGCCTCTTGTCGATGCCCTGTAGAATGTTTTCCATGAAGAAGCGAGCGACTCACAGCCGAAAAAGTAGTTCCGTGAAGAACTAAATAGCCTATTTTCATACACCCTACTTACATTATTGCCTCTATCAACATTAAAAAAAACAGTTTGATTGCTGTAGGCCTAATTGATTCGTCAATATTGAAAACCGTCGAAATATTTCGGATTGTCGCCATGTTGGATTTTTATATATGTAGGCTATAGAGTTATACTATTAGATGACGATTATTGCATAGGATCAATATTCAATCGTTGACTTCGATTGTATGATTAGGACACAAGAAAAAAAACTTAATTTCACAATTTCGCACAGCCGCCATCTTGAAGTACGTAAACAATTGGACTAAATTAGATAAGCCCGGTATATTTTTTCTTTGTATTCAGTACAATAGATCTTTTAACTTTCTTGAACACTCTAGCAAACCTGCCCATTGTTATTAATAACGTATCTTACAAATTTTGAAGAAATAACAACTCCCTACCTCGCACTGTATCTCTGAAATCAAAACAAACTTTCCGCGGTAATCGCCATGCTTGATCAACCGGAAGCGCGCACCACTGCAATATTCCCAATTGTGATACCGCCAACTGCCTGACTAAAATGACGTTAAGTGTTCAGCAAAGATGAAAAATAGCAATTGCATTGAAAAGGGGGTGTGGCATCTGACGCGTATATGTTAGGAATTTAATTTTTGAATGGACTTAGGCATTGAATTCAACCAAATCCTTTTGGGAATAGATTCACAAGATAATACGTTTGCAATTTCAGCAACAACAAAAAAATCATATTTCAGAAGAATTTCGTGCACGTCTCCCCTTAAATTTTTCCAAAGCGAACATTACAGCCAAACCTTCTAATTCATAAATTGAATACTTGGATTCAGCTGGGATAAGAGTCCTAGAGGCGTATGCTACTCATAATCTGCCATATTCATTATCTTGGAGCAACACTGCGTCTACTGCTCTGTTGGAAGCATCCGTTTGAACAATGAACTTCTTTGAAAAATCAGGAATGGCAAGAATTGGAGCGTTACTTAAGGCTAATTTAAGATCTTGAAAAGCTGACTCTTGAGAAGGGCCCCAAGAAAATGGAGTCCCTTTCTTCCTCAACAAATTAATCAGAGCGGCACGGTGCGCAAAATTGGGGATACATTTACGGAAATAGTTTAACATTCCTACAAACTGAGCTACTTCCTTAAAATTTTTTGGAAGGGTTGAACTCTCGAATAGCTTGTGTTCTACCATGATCAATACAGATGCCAGAAGATGAAATGATGTGGCCAAGAAACGAAATCTCAGTCTTAGCAAATGATACCTTTGATAATTTAACCGTAAGACCTGCTTGTCTCAACCTTTTTAAGACTTCTCTAACATGAAATAAGTATTCTTGAAAGTTTCTGCTAAAAATGACAACGTCATCAAGATAATGATAGACAAATTTAAATTTAATGCCATCAAAAACGTTGTCCAAGAGACGACTTAACACAGCAGCATCTGTGGAAATTCCGAATGGCAAGTGTTCAAACTCGTATAAATTGCAATGTGTGGTGAAGGCGGTAACAGCTTTGGATCTTTCTGATAAGGGAATTTGATGATAGGCCTTTTTAAGTCCAAAATGGTGAAATGAGAGGCTCCTTGGAAACACCCAAAACAAGATTGAAGGTCAGGAAGTGGGATGGATTTGATAATGACCATTTTATTTAATGCACGATTGTCGATAACAGGTCTGAACTTACCATCCGGCTTGGGAACAAGGAAGATTGGGGAAGAATAAGGTGAGGTGGATTTTCTAATAATCCCTTCTTCTAACATTCCATCAATCAATGCTTTCAAAACTTTCATTTTAGGTGGGCCGAGCCTGTATGGAGGTGCGCGAACTGGAATTTTATCAGATAATTCAATATCGTATTCGATCAAGTTGGTAACGCCAAGTTTATAAGTCAGAACGTCTGGAAATCATAATACAGATCCCTATTCTGGTTGTCTTGATCGTCAGATAAATAATTGAACTCTAAACCATCGTTAGTAGTGACAGATTGTTCCACCTTTGTCGAATTCACCCCAAGATTATAAGAGTATAAATTAAATTTCCATTTCCTATCAGGTCTGAAACGGAACCAAAAGGATTTCGAGGTTAAATCCAATAATAATCCAACATGAGTAATGAAATCCGGCCCTAAAATGATAAATTATTCACTACCCTCTACTTGAATTTCCAGGTGAAATCATGGACCCTGATTTTAGCTGTCATACATCCCAAAACATCAAGTGAAGAACAATTCGCGGTTAAAAACTTCCTTGGTTCACTTACTAAATTACCAAATTTACATACCGCTGCCTCCGTGGCTTAGGCGGCAGCACGCCGGCCTCTCACCGCTGGGTCCGTGGGTCAAATCCCGGGCACTCCATGTGAGATCTGTGCTGGACAAAACGGAGGCAGACAGGTTTTTCTCCGGGTACTCCGGTTTTCCCTGTCAAAATTTCATTCCAGCAACACTCTCCACTATCATTTCATTTCATCTGTCATTCATTTAATCATTGCCCCAGAGGAGTGCATCAGGCCTCGGCAGCTGGCACAGTTCATATCCTCGCCGCTAGTTGGGGGCTTCATTCATTCCATTCCTGACCCGGTCGGAGACTGGAAGCAGGCTGTGGATTTTCATTTCACATACCGCTGACATTAATCTGAACCATCTGTAATCGATGAAAGAACAGGTTCATTATTTATATAAATTTCAATAAAAGGGCAGACATTAGTAGACATCTGAGAAATGCGAATACAAGATTCATAAATCGCGTTGAGACCTCTATCATTATTAACCATAGTTTCCTGACTAACGTCTTTTTGAGTCGAAACATTTCTAACAGACACCTTAGACACATTAGTAGAAACATCAAGATGAGAATGATATACCGAGGAGGTCTCCTCGCAATGAGGTCATTTCGTGGAATTAAATTTATTATTACAAGATTTAGCGAGATGACCTACCAAACCACAAGTGAAACATCTTCTTTCTGGTTTCAGCACGGTATTCCTGAAATTGGAAGAATTAGTACTATTCCTAGGTACAGGTATACTGGCAATCCGAAGGGAGTCACCATTCCTTATTGTTTCAGCAATCATGATAATTATGTTTAGACCAGAGAAATCAGTAGGCGTTCCTCTCATGGACAGGTATGATCGATATTCCAGATTAATACCAGCGAGAATCTTAGAAACTATCATTTCTTCACTCATATCAAGATAAAATACCTTAGCATATCACTTAATATCTGATACATAATCATTTAGGCTCTCATCGAAACGTTGTACTCTATAAACATACTTGTGTTGTAGCATACTCAAGGTGTGAGAAGGGAATAACGATGATACAATCTCTAAGTGGAAATTATTTATGAAGGTACTGTACCCGATACCTATTTTAGGCTATCGGCTACGCCAGCTGACATTAAGCTATAGTTGAGGTTTTGGAAGGCAAGCTGATATGATAGCGCATCGATCGCGTCAAGAAGAAAGCCAAGATGACGTAGGAGATCAAGAATCAAGGAGGCATTGAAATCTGTAAGAAGATAGAATTATTAATAAAGATGTGAAACTTTATTGAAATATATATGGGATTATAATAAGTTAAAACAACTTAGAAGAGTATATATGACATGCATTATATGTGGAAATAATTTTATGGAAATAAGTTATTGTATAACAGAACAGCCGAGAGGAGTCGGGTTCGAGACTATCTTCGTGACGTAGGAGCACCGTGGTGGGGAGAGTTAGCCACGTGCCGCACGAAGCTCATAAGCTGAGACACAGCGCTAGGCAGGTCAGTTGAGCTCAATGAGGCGAGCAGTACAGAGCAGCTCTATAGCACAGCGAGACGGGCATTGAAGGTCACGCAACACACGTAAACCGTCACGGCAAGTGTAGGCGACATTTCTCGCATCACCGAGCAACAGAGGCCGCGCGGGTCGTTGATACAGCCGGGCTAGCCGAGAAGACAATTGTAGATAGCCGGGGTATTTCAAAACCACACTGATCGCATATGAAGACTTTATTTCAAGCTTCATTTCGACGTTGTTCGAACACAGGCTTTCACATACAACCTTATAACCATGCTGTTATATAATACATTCAAACGACTTTTTACTATTTCAAGTAAACTGAATGTTTAGCATAGGCTCTGATGAACATTACAGCGTGCATATATAAGAATTTTATCTTATGCCATTTTCATGGATTACAAATTATAGACAGATACAGGGTGTATCGTAATCTTGAACACTATCTAGTAAAATTTTTATTTTACTCAAGTCGAACTTTGCAGTAAGTTGAGAGAGGACTTACAATTCTCAAACTGAACATTTATCGGAACAGTGGCGTATATTAGAAGAAGAGTAGGGGGTCCGCTGTTTCCATGAACTTTTCGAGAAGGAGTTGGACGATATCCGCTATGGGTAATCCGAGGTTCAACATGATCGAGTAAACGTGAATAGAGACAAGATGGCACCACAGAGCGATGGATTCGGTTCCTGACGAGAGGAGTCCAACAGCTGATTCGCTTGGGATTTCGAAGGAAATCATCATTTCATGGATGAAATGATATTCACGCCGATCTTACGAGAAATCTTTAGGTAGGGAAAATCGACGATCTTGGAAATTATATTACAACTGATAATGAAAGGTATTGTAAGAGTTCTATCTACCTGATACGATTATTTTCATGAATACTGGGCACACATGTATATTTTTCTAATAGGAGTGATTTGATTATTAAGACATGGTTTGAATTTATATACTTCGAATTTGCTAGAATATGGAGTGACCATATGATATGGCAGGCATCATTAATCGATATTCTCACCGTTGTTTGGCTTTATTAAGAAGATGTTTGGTCTTATAGACATTTTTCCAGCTAGGATATTTTTCATGGATAGTTTTTTTTTGAGTAACGAGTATTTCGAGCTCGTGATCTGCAATTGATTATCAGAAACTACTTCGTCAGTTCATTGCATACTAGCGAGTGTGTATTATTCATCAGTAGGGATTTTTCCATTGGATTGTTTGGAGATATTAAGAAGTTATTCACTTTAGTGAATGAACGTCGCTTTTATATGACAACTAGAAACTTGTTGATTCCTTTCTGGTACATTCACTCATATAGCCTACGAGGTGGGGTCCTTCGTATTTATACGATTGTATGGTGGCTACTCACCTTACCCACCGTTTAGGGAACTATCATCCAAGTCGACGGGGCGAGGTCCTTCGTATTTATACGATTGCACGGTGGTTACACATCTTACTCGCCATTGAGGAACTCATTTTATCATCCGAATGTACACGAGATGTAAGTGAATTAAACAAGGAACTACTAGTCACATATCAGTCGAAATTTTGTTAAATAAAGTAACGATAAATGTCAACAGGATTGCATTTAGTAATTCTTGTTTGCCAATCCAATATTTTGTTGCTATACTCTTTTGAGAGTAATTTCAGTTTAACAGCTATTACAGCTGATGCTTTGATGATTTTTATAATTGTGTTTGATACCTTTGAGAAGGATTTAAAGTAATTTAATCTTGTAAGATTAATCATTAATGGTCATAATTATTTGAAGGCAGATCAGTATTGCAGATTGTGATGTGAGAGATTATAGCACATTGGTGTTTTTCTACGATGTGAATTATGAAACTTGTGAAAGAGAATTTATGTTATTTGAAAGCAAATATTAAATTACTGAAGTAATGTTTTTCCAATTGTTTGAGAAGTTGTCTAGAAGTGATCAGAGTAATTACAGTCATTGGAGATTATGTGCGTTAATAATTTGAAGCCATTTATATATTTTTGTAGATCATGCAACGTGGTTAAATGAAGTTTGTGATAGGCATTTTGTGGAATTTGCCATTTGGTAGTTGCAACGTTGATAATGTATTTTGAAGCGGACATGAGGTCGTTGTACCCAGTCTAGCGTATTTGTTGAGATTCATGCTGTATGTGCTGAATATTTATGGAGTTTTTGTAGCAATTCTTATATTCAAATGTGATATTTGGAATATTGAAGAAATATAATGTCGTTGTGGATAGTTAGATCCAACGTGATGTCGTGGAGACAATAATATTTTTGGCATGATAATTAAATACGAGATATAACTTGGAAGTAATAAAACTGTAAGACAACGTTCTATAAACCTTATTAAACAATTTGTTAGGAAATTAAACAAATAAATGAAGTTGATAATACAAGATTTTCTGAAAATAATAATTAATGAAATAATAATCTGAGATTTAAGCATGTTAACGATCTGACCTAATGAAAATAAAAATCAGAATGACTAGATGGAATAATAAAATCTAAATAACCAGATGATTGAAATTTAAATAAGTTGATAAATTAAATTTTGAAATAAATCGATGAATTAAATAAGTGGATGAATTAAAGATTGAATTAATTAAACTGATTGAAATAAATTATTAGACGATTGTAATGATGATGAATAACTGAATTAGAAGGTGATGATTAATTAAAGAAGCTGATGATTAATGAATTTATATGCAATTAAATAAATTTAATTGAGAGATGATTCGAAGGAATTGCAACTTAAAATGTGAATTTAAATGATGTAATGGTGATGAATTAACGATTCTGACAGGAATATTTGGAATTTTGAAGTGAGAATTAATGTAAGAAATATTTAATTTTGATAATAATGATGAGGATGACCAATGAGAATTTGAATTTTCTGTAATTCACAGATAAGAGATTAATGAAGATGTAAATAATGTAAATTAATTATTCAATGTTTAGGAACATTTGATTAACATGTTCTACGTTCAAATTATACCATGCAAACCATAATTTATGTGATATTTAACATGAGTGATTATTATATGTGTATGTTTAGGCAGATTAGTAACTTAATTAAATCCACATTGATGTTAAATTAAAGAGAATTAGGTCTCAGGTTTCACAAATGTCAGTGACGAAAGACATAGTGATACAGTGATCCTGAGAACCCAAGAGAACTTTATACATTTTTCTTGATAAGTGGATTGACATAATTTTGCATTAGAAAGGAGATGGTTCGATTTTTGGACAATGACAATTTAACTTTGCATTCGACCATACTCTTAGGTAGGATTTATATTTAAAATGTCTGTCTGACTATCAAAGTAAAATAAATTTGTTTTTATCTTAGTTGTGATCTGATGATGGTGTGATGTTCCTTTTTCTTTCCTTGTCATGAGTAAGGCTTATCCGGAAAGGAAGTGGTTTTGCTAGGAATTCAGTTGATGGCGCCCATTTATATTTGAATTATTTTTATTAACTTAAGCCCGTAACGACCCTAGAGATACTTTGTCTCGTGAAACCCACTGCTTTTTCAAGAATTCAACTGAATTTCCGACACATTCCTTATTTGACTAGAGGTTCATTTAACTCCGCTCTGTCCTGGAACTCCAGGGATGTGATGTTATAGCAGATGGGTCATCGCATCCCCAGGACGAACGGGTACAGAGAGAGAGGGAGAATTGGCTTTATCCAACTAGTGGGGCTTTTCGATTTTGTTAATTCTATGGAATCACATCAGATTTAGATTACTGAGAGATTGATCTCAAGTTCATTTAAGTGTGTTACAAAATTTATTATACTTAGTCAGACAATGTACTTGTGTGCCCAATCCAGTGTTCATGTTAATCGTATTAGTAATATCATGTTAGTTATAAGATATTTTTCCCTATACCCAAGTGAATGCAGGAATTGAGACATTGTGATGTGTTGTTGTCTAACGTCTCTATATAATTCTATATTGAAATATAATTATGTTGCCAGAGGATTTAGCGAAGGTGTTAGGAGAGTTACAGACGGGTATGTCTGGAATTGCAGAAACCATTTCTAAGATGGAAACTGAAGTTAAAGAACAAATTAATAATTCAGAAGCTAGATTAGAAGCTAAATGTAAAGAGAATGTACAAGCATTGCAAACTAGTAGTGAAGATAATTTAAAATCGTTAGAGACTAGGCTACAATCTAGTACCGAAGAAAACTTAAAATTATTGCAGTCAAATAGCAAAGATGAGTTGATGTTATTAGAGACTAGGCTACAGTCAAATAGTGAAGCTAACTTGAAACATAACTTTAAATCGTTGGAAGAGAAATTACAGTCTCGTAGTGAAGAAACTAATACTGAATTAGAAAATAAGTTAACCAGATTAGAGAATAGTTTAACTTTGAAGAACAATGAGATGTTGAAAACTTTACAATTAGACATAATTGCAGTAAACATGAAAGGAGAGGAAAATGTTCAGATATTAAGGAAAAATATTATCGAGTTAGAAAGTAGAGGGGAAGAAAATATTTTTACTTTAAGAACAGATGTTATGACCATACAGAAAGACATTAAGTCAGATGTATCGAAGTTGAGATTCGACATCGATGGTTTAGTGGCAGATGTAGGAAAAATTCAAGATTGGTCTACCGAAGTATCTTTCGAGACTAAGATTAAGGGTCTAGAAACGAATCTAGGTAACGAAATAAAAGATTTGAAGACAGTAATTGGGACCATTAAAGATGAAGTCTTGGGAGAGGTCAATTCTAATATAAAGTCGTTAGAAAATCAATTGCAGAAGGATATTAGGAAGATAGACGACGATATAGAGCAAAAGGTTAACGAAAACTTAACTTTATTTAAAAATAGAGTCGGAGCAATTGTTGAGGAACGATATAATGAGGTCGATGCCGAAGCAAAAGAGAAACGTGACGGGTTAGATGAAAAATTAATCGCAGGTATGGCAAACTTAGAAGCTAGGTTTACGGAAAGCAAGGAAGCGATGAAATTAGATTCAACACTATTTAGAACAGATGTTGATCTGTTGAAAGAACAAGTCGCGTTAGTGAAGAACACGTGCGAAGGAAAAATCGACAAGTTGAAGAACGATCTAGACGAAAGTAACAAGACGCAGGACGTTACATCGTTAGATGAGTTGAAGACTCAGGTCAAGAGATTAGCAGAAGACAGGATGACGAAACTAGAATCCATAGTTAACAGTTTTACCAGTCATAATGTGACATCAGGGGAAACATTGATAAATCAAACAGCGATAGACCGCAGTATGACGAATCAAGAACCGAGCATGGTAGAAGACCGTCAAATGCAACCGAATGTGACATTCGAAAGGGTCAGTTCAACCCCTCAGGAGAATCCAAGTTCGAGTAGGAGTACGTCGAGTCCAAGTGAACGATACTCAGGTCCAGTCACAATTATAAGGAACCTAGATGACAAACCGAGAAAGTTTTCGGGAAATACAGGAGTTACACCAGTAGAATTTCTGCGAGATATTCGAGACTACATGGCGGAACACAGGGTAGCCAAAGAAAGAGAGCTAAGGATAGTAGAACGCGCCTTAGATGGATCTGCACTTACGTGGTTTAGAGCGTTCAGAAGCAACTTTGCGAACATGGAGCAATTTGCCATGGCTTTCTTGAGGAGATTCTGGAGTGCCGAGGATCAACTCAACGTAAGAGCGGAGATGTACTCTAAACGCTATTCTACGTCACATCCGACGCATTACGCCAACTACTTCACGTCACAGCTGGCTAAATTACAGTTCCTTATTCCTCCATTGCCAGAAGAAGAGCTTTTGCAAGCTATAGCGCGACAGTTACCGATAGAGGTACAGCGATCTTTGATAGCATCGGGAGCCAATACGCTGGAACATTATGATGACATATTGAGGCGATTGGATTATACGAGCGCACAGGTTACACCGAGAAGTAATAGGAACGACAACAGAAACACGCAAGAAGTAAATGCGGTAGTCGTGGACAATGCAGCTCAAACGGACAGAAGGGATTCCTGGGAAAACCGACGGAACGATGGGAATCGAGGAAACATCCGTAATACAAGAGGAAATGATCGATATAGAGGACCATATGAAAGGCCATACGATCAAGAAGCGAGAGATAGCCGGTATAGGAATTATAACCAAAATTCCAGGTATCAGGACAGAAATCGGTATAATAACAGATATCGGGGAAGGAATAACTGGAGCCAAGGGCAACAGTTTAATGGAAACGACCGACAGGATGGCCGAAGAAACGATCCTAACGACAGAAGGGATAATCGTGGACATGAAAGGTCAAGACAAGAGGATAGACAGCCTAGTGCACCACTCGAGGAGACAATGAGAGATGTCAATCGAGCCAGCACGAGTGGCAATGAAAAAAAAAACGTCAAATTAACTCCAGAAGAAAATGAAAATCATTGGGAATCAATCGTCATCGTAGAAACATATCAGGTCAAGGACGAGGATTTAATCGAGGAAGAAGACATAGTACAACGGGAAAATAGACATGAATTGCCAGTTATTAGTGTGGAAGTCATGGGAAAAGAAATAAAGACACTTGTAGACACGGGAGCTATGGTGAGCTTGATATCCATAGGTTGCCTGGATGAATTAAAATTATTAGGAAGAATTACGATGTTGCCAACTGTTGTTAGCAAAATTCAAGGGGTGATTCCAGACAAGAGTATGAAATGTAAAAGTCAGGTACTTTTAGATGTTGGGATTGGAACCAGAAGTTTTGAACAGATGTTCCTAGTAGTGGGTCAACTACATTTTGACATGATCCTAGGAGTGGATTTCCTAAGTGAGAGTGGCCTGATCATAGATATGCAGAGTAGGCGCATGTTCTTTCAAGAAGAGGTTATGGAAAATCAAGAATCGGAGATGACATTCTTTAGAGAGGATATATTGGATGAAATTGTATGCAGCGTTGAAAGGTCTATAGAAGATAAAATTGGCATAACTAGTGAAATAAATCCAGAGATTAAGGGGCGGTTTGATCAAGTAATTTCAGAATATGAGGATATATTCAATGACAAACCAGGTCTCATAGAAAATTTTACATACAGCATCAAGTTGATGGATGACAAACCATACCATAAAAATTTATATCCCATTCCGGATAAATGGAAGGAGGAAGTGAGCATAATGATAAGCGACATGGAAACAGATGGAATAATTAAGAAAATGCCAACTGCTTATTTGAATCCTTTAGCTGTTGTCAAGAAACCTAACGGTAAGCTGAGGATATGTTTAGATGCCAGATCCCTTAACGAAAGAGTTCTTCCTGAACACGATAGACCACCTGTTATTCGTGAATTGTTACGCCGATTTAGAGGAAAGAGTGTCTTCTCGACAATCGATCTGACTAGTTCATATTATCATGTTGAGCTAGCAGAAGAGTGCAAACAGTACACAGGGTTCTTGTTTGACCATAAAACATATGTATTCAATAGGTTACCTTTTGGTGTGAAAAATAGTGGTCCGGTGATGATCCGAGCACTAGATCAAAATTTGTCAGATGCAGTTAAAGAGCATGTTGTAAGCTATATTGATGACCTGATTATAGCGTCTGAGACAGCGGAAGAACATATCAGACACCTTCAAATGCTTTTTGAAGATCTTAGAAGAACGAACTTCAAGGTGAACTTCAATAAATGTCAATTCTTTCATGAAGAAATTGAATTTCTTGGACATAGAATCGATGGAGATGGTTATAGGCCCAATCCAAAGAAGATAATGGCAATTTCAGTGTTTCCAACACCACGAAAGATTAAAGAGGTACGGCAGTTTTTAGGCATGTGTCAGTTCTTTTCAACACATTGTCCTGAATATACTGAGACAATGGCACCTCTGCAGGATTTATTAAGGAAGGGAAATCGATGGAAATGGGACGATAGATGCAATCAAGCATTTTTAGCGGCCAAGAAAATGCTAATCCAAAATATCAAGCTTGAGTATCCTGATTTTACAAGACGATTCTTTGTAGAGACAGACGCATCCAAAATAGGTATTAGTGGAATCCTATATCAGCTGGATGATGACAAGAAACATAGATATTTAGCTTTCACCAGTCGCAAGCTTAGGAATTGTGAGAAGAATTACTATGCAACTGAGTTAGAGGCATTAGCAGTGGTTCATGCTCTCAAAACGTGGAAGAAGGTGTTGTTTGGACATGACATAACAGTGATCACAGATCATAAAGCCCTCCAATTTATTATGAAGACAGACTTAGCGAGTGACCGCATCACCAGATGGGCTCTGTTCTTACAGCAATTTAACCCAACTGTTGTACATAGACCGGGGAAGTTAAATCTGTTAGCAGATGTGCTGAGCAGAAACCCTTGTGAAGAAGTAATAGTCAACCATATAAATTTGATTCAAGAGGATAGTGGTACTCTAGAAAAGTTGAAGTTGTTATCGCAAACTCAGAAGAGATATGCACCTTTACGAAGAATTTACCGTTTTCTGACACGTAGGATGGATAACACTGATCCAGATTTTCAAAGAACTGAGATAGAGGCTAGAAGACATCATATTATGGGAGGTGTTATATGCCAATATATTGACCAGGATCATACTAGACTTAGAGTAGTGATCCCACCCAAGCTTGTCAAACCAGTTATTTGGATGATACACCGAACTGCAGCTCATGTAGGTGTAGACAAGACTTTGGCTCTCGCTCAAGAAACTTTTGTTTGGAAACAAATGGGACAAACGATTCGCGACGTCATAAAGACCTGTGACAGTTGTCAGCGAAGTAAATACTCATCTAAGTTAATGAAAGAAATTCCCAGATCAATATTACCCAGCAAGCCAAGAGAACTTTTCGCGACGGACATTTTTGGTCCGATTCCTCGTTCGACGAAAGGCAATCAATTCGTTTTAGTAACAGTCGATGTATTTTCGAAGTACGTATCTCTATGCCTTATACAGAAAGCTACGTCCAAGTACGTAATAAATCGACTTGAGAAAACAGTTATTCCGAGCATGGGGAAACCTGAAGTTTTGTTGAGTGACCATGGATCGCAATTTACTAGCATGGAATTTTCTACTGCTATGGAACGTTTAGGAGTCAGGCATGTGTTTAATTCTGTACGGTATCCAGAGGGAAATCCCGCCGAAAGAATTATGCCGGAGATAAGTAAGCTGTGTCGCTTATATGTGTCAAGGCAACACCATAGATGGATGGAAGTGATACCCATCATTAGCCAATGCTTGAATTCCACAGTACATGAAAGCACAGGACAGATTCCGTCCATGCTTCATCATGGATTGAAACCGGATAGACCATGGGATAGAGTCGTGAGGGCACCAGTAGATCCTCAACCCACACAAGAAAGAAGAGTCGAGATGGCAGGAGAGAGGCTCAGAAGACAGGCGGAGAAGAGAGCCAGGAGACAGGCAGGAAGGAGGTTCCACGAGCCATTTCAAGAAAATGATGAGGTGCTGATTAGGAAGCCAGTCACTTCGAACCTACAGCTGAAGATCTACCATAAATTCGCTCCATTGTACGCTGGACCGTTCCGTATTGAACAAACATACCAGAATAATAGCTATAAGATTGTCAGAATGGATACTGATGAAGTTGTAGGAACTTTTAATGCAGCTAGCATCAGGAAATACCATCATGCTGAGTAAAGGAAATTGTAGAGCTATCGTGTACATGTATAATATATTGAATGCCTGAGAGTGTATTTTTTTTTTCTCAATCCTGATAAAAAAAAGGAGATGTACGGGAGAGATGTACCCGATACCTATTTTAGGCTATCGGCTACGCCAGCTGACATTAAGCTATAGTTGAGGTTTTGGAAGGCAAGCTGATATGATAGCGCATCGATCGCGTCAAGAAGAAAGCCAAGATGACGTAGGAGATCAAGAATCAAGGAGGCATTGAAATCTGTAAGAAGATAGAATTATTAATAAAGATGTGAAACTTTATTGAAATATATATGGGATTATAATAAGTTAAAACAACTTAGAAGAGTATATATGACATGCATTATATGTGGAAATAATTTTATGGAAATAAGTTATTGTATAACAGAACAGCCGAGAGGAGTCGGGTTCGAGACTATCTTCGTGACGTAGGAGCACCGTGGTGGGGAGAGTTAGCCACGTGCCGCACGAAGCTCATAAGCTGAGACACAGCGCTAGGCAGGTCAGTTGAGCTCAATGAGGCGAGCAGTACAGAGCAGCTCTATAGCACAGCGAGACGGGCATTGAAGGTCACGCAACACACGTAAACCGTCACGGCAAGTGTAGGCGACATTTCTCGCATCACCGAGCAACAGAGGCCGCGCGGGTCGTTGATACAGCCGGGCTAGCCGAGAAGACAATTGTAGATAGCCGGGGTATTTCAAAACCACACTGATCGCATATGAAGACTTTATTTCAAGCTTCATTTCGACGTTGTTCGAACACAGGCTTTCACATACAACCTTATAACCATGCTGTTATATAATACATTCAAACGACTTTTTACTATTTCAAGTAAACTGAATGTTTAGCATAGGCTCTGATGAACATTACAGCGTGCATATATAAGAATTTTATCTTATGCCATTTTCATGGATTACAAATTATAGACAGATACAGGGTGTATCGTAATCTTGAACACTATCTAGTAAAATTTTTATTTTACTCAAGTCGAACTTTGCAGTAAGTTGAGAGAGGACTTACAATTCTCAAACTGAACATTTATCGGAACAGTGGCGTATATTAGAAGAAGAGTAGGGGGTCCGCTGTTTCCATGAACTTTTCGAGAAGGAGTTGGACGATATCCGCTATGGGTAATCCGAGGTTCAACATGATCGAGTAAACGTGAATAGAGACAAGATGGCACCACAGAGCGATGGATTCGGTTCCTGACGAGAGGAGTCCAACAGCTGATTCGCTTGGGATTTCGAAGGAAATCATCATTTCATGGATGAAATGATATTCACGCCGATCTTACGAGAAATCTTTAGGTAGGGAAAATCGACGATCTTGGAAATTATATTACAACTGATAATGAAAGGTATTGTAAGAGTTCTATCTACCTGATACGATTATTTTCATGAATACTGGGCACACATGTATATTTTTCTAATAGGAGTGATTTGATTATTAAGACATGGTTTGAATTTATATACTTCGAATTTGCTAGAATATGGAGTGACCATATGATATGGCAGGCATCATTAATCGATATTCTCACCGTTGTTTGGCTTTATTAAGAAGATGTTTGGTCTTATAGACATTTTTCCAGCTAGGATATTTTTCATGGATAGTTTTTTTTTGAGTAACGAGTATTTCGAGCTCGTGATCTGCAATTGATTATCAGAAACTACTTCGTCAGTTCATTGCATACTAGCGAGTGTGTATTATTCATCAGTAGGGATTTTTCCATTGGATTGTTTGGAGATATTAAGAAGTTATTCACTTTAGTGAATGAACGTCGCTTTTATATGACAACTAGAAACTTGTTGATTCCTTTCTGGTACATTCACTCATATAGCCTACGAGGTGGGGTCCTTCGTATTTATACGATTGTATGGTGGCTACTCACCTTACCCACCGTTTAGGGAACTATCATCCAAGTCGACGGGGCGAGGTCCTTCGTATTTATACGATTGCACGGTGGTTACACATCTTACTCGCCATTGAGGAACTCATTTTATCATCCGAATGTACACGAGATGTAAGTGAATTAAACAAGGAACTACTAGTCACATATCAGTCGAAATTTTGTTAAATAAAGTAACGATAAATGTCAACAGGATTGCATTTAGTAATTCTTGTTTGCCAATCCAATATTTTGTTGCTATACTCTTTTGAGAGTAATTTCAGTTTAACAGCTATTACAGCTGATGCTTTGATGATTTTTATAATTGTGTTTGATACCTTTGAGAAGGATTTAAAGTAATTTAATCTTGTAAGATTAATCATTAATGGTCATAATTATTTGAAGGCAGATCAGTATTGCAGATTGTGATGTGAGAGATTATAGCACATTGGTGTTTTTCTACGATGTGAATTATGAAACTTGTGAAAGAGAATTTATGTTATTTGAAAGCAAATATTAAATTACTGAAGTAATGTTTTTCCAATTGTTTGAGAAGTTGTCTAGAAGTGATCAGAGTAATTACAGTCATTGGAGATTATGTGCGTTAATAATTTGAAGCCATTTATATATTTTTGTAGATCATGCAACGTGGTTAAATGAAGTTTGTGATAGGCATTTTGTGGAATTTGCCATTTGGTAGTTGCAACGTTGATAATGTATTTTGAAGCGGACATGAGGTCGTTGTACCCAGTCTAGCGTATTTGTTGAGATTCATGCTGTATGTGCTGAATATTTATGGAGTTTTTGTAGCAATTCTTATATTCAAATGTGATATTTGGAATATTGAAGAAATATAATGTCGTTGTGGATAGTTAGATCCAACGTGATGTCGTGGAGACAATAATATTTTTGGCATGATAATTAAATACGAGATATAACTTGGAAGTAATAAAACTGTAAGACAACGTTCTATAAACCTTATTAAACAATTTGTTAGGAAATTAAACAAATAAATGAAGTTGATAATACAAGATTTTCTGAAAATAATAATTAATGAAATAATAATCAGAGATTTAAGCATGTTAACGATCTGACCTAATGAAAATAAAAATCAGAATGACTAGATGAAATAATAAAATCTAAATAACCAGATGATTGAAATTTAAATAAGTTGATAAATTAAATTTTGAAATAAATCGATGAATTAAATAAGTGGATGAATTAAAGATTGAATTAATTAAACTGATTGAAATAAATTATTAGACGATTGTAATGATGATGAATAACTGAATTAGAAGGTGATGATTAATTAAAGAAGCTGATGATTAATGAATTTATATGCAATTAAATAAATTTAATTGAGAGATGATTCGAAGGAATTGCAACTTAAAATGTGAATTTAAATGATGTAATGGTGATGAATTAACGATTCTGACAGGAATATTTGGAATTTTGAAGTGAGAATTAATGTAAGAAATATTTAATTTTGATAATAATGATGAGGATGACCAATGAGAATTTGAATTTTCTGTAATTCACAGATAAGAGATTAATGAAGATGTAAATAATGTAAATTTATTATTCAATGTTTAGGAACATTTGATTAACATGTTCTACGTTCAAATTATACCATGCAAACCATAATTTATGTGATATTTAACATGAGTGATTATTATATGTGTATGTTTAGGCAGATTAGTAACTTAATTAAATCCACATTGATGTTAAATTAAAGAGAATTAGGTCTCAGGTTTCACAAATGTCAGTGACGAAAGACATAGTGATACAGTGATCCTGAGAACCCAAGAGAACTTTATACATTTTTCTTGATAAGTGGATTGACATAATTTTGCATTAGAAAGGAGATGGTTCGATTTTTGGACAATGACAATTTAACTTTGCATTCGACCATACTCTTAGGTAGGATTTATATTTAAAATGTCTGTCTGACTATCAAAGTAAAATAAATTTGTTTTTATCTTAGTTGTGATCTGATGATGGTGTGATGTTCCTTTTTCTTTCCTTGTCTTGAGTAAGGCTTATCCGGAAAGGAAGTGGTTTTGCTAGGAATTCAGTTGATGGCGCCCATTTATATTTGAATTATTTTTATTAACTTAAGCCCGTAACGACCCTAGAGATACTTTGTCTCGTGAAACCCACTGCTTTTTCAAGAATTGAACTGAATTTCCGACACATTCCTTATTTGACTAGAGGTTCATTTAACTCCGCTCTGTCCTGGAACTCCAGGGATGTGATGTTATAGCAGATGGGTCATCGCATCCCCAGGACGAACGGGTACAGTACGAGACCTCATAGATTTTAATAGCTGTTCTCTTAGCAAGCCATTAGTATAAGGAAATATTAGTTGATAAATCTGAACCTCAGAAAGATTAAAGGCAACTGCATTGTCAATTAATTCAGAAAACTTTTTAAAAATTACACCAAAGTTTCAGAGTCGCTGCCATTGCACGTAGGAAAACCATTTAAAGATGTTGATAAAGGATGAGGAATATTAGAATAATTAATTCCTTGATGAAAATTGGAAAAAGAAGGAAATACTTCATTAGACGAGGGACCATTTGTTAAATTCGCAGACCTACTGTCATTTGACATACCAATTGGTATATAGTTTGAAGTACTAGGCATGTTAATCTCGTTAGAAATAATGCTAACACCATCTGTTAGGTTAGAGTTCGAAGGAACTACACTAGCTTCTTGTTCACTGGTTGAAGACCCTAACCTCACAACATCATTTGAATTGGTCGAGTTGTTAAAATTATTCATGGTTGCACTATCATCAATTAACGAGCAAGATTCTAAATTTTCAACTAAATTGTTATTACTCTCACTATTTGAAAGAATAGTTTCACCAGAATCACTCTCTTCTAAACTGACACAGTTAGAACAACCAACTAAATTATCAGAATCAACAGATTTCACTTCGGAATTTTTTATGGTATCACTGAACGAGACGTGAACGTAGATTTTTTAAGTTTTCACAGTACTCAGGGTCATGCCCAGAACAGACTTCAACAATATCACCAACACGATAATACCAATGCACCATACGAGACTTGAGTCTTCTCAATTGAGACACAGAATTATCACTGGCACCAAAAATCAAATCACCTAAATTAATCAGATTTTTAAGATCAGATACAACGGGGGACTTACCGCTTGACCAAGGGTGATCTCTCCAGTTGGGAATGACAATAGGTGACAATTTCAAATCCTTCAAGGTAGCAAGATTTCTCGGTGATTAGCAGGAGGTTTTCCTCTGAGCAGCACTTCATGTGCACTTCAGTTTTATTTAAATAATAAGCTGCCACAGTCTCTCTTCCTTCCATAGGTATATGCCACGCACACTCAGATATGTAACAGATAAATCACAAATATTAGAAATTTTATAATACTAAAAATAATATTAAACCCTACTGTCCCCTATCACCTGACTCCATGTCTGGGAAACTCCCAAAATAAAATAAGGAGAAAGAAAAAAAATCAAGAATCAACCACGCTCTGCTACCAGCAGCCACAGTCTTTCATGTGTGTGCGGAAATAGTGCTACCCAGTGTTATCCTAGAGATTAATTTTTGAGAAACGATACCCAGCTTGAAGTCTAAGTAATAGAAAACACCAGAGTCTAATAACGTTATAATATATTTTAGAAATATTTAAACATACAATGACAAGAAGATCTTACCATCTAAAATAAACAAATAATAGTTTAGAAATGAGGAAACTAAATCATATAATAATTACCCTATTGACGACGATGAATATAACAGCATTAGCAGAACAAATTGTCGAAGTCTTTCATAAGAACGTTGAATAAAATAATATACGTTTAAGACAAGCTCGAACAAAGAACCATAATGGTTATCAGATACTATAAGTCAAACACGAAGAAATATTAAATTATTTGCAAACACGAAGGATCTAGCAGTTAACACGTCTTATCAAGACCATGTACCAAGATGGAGTCATTTTACTTCTTCTGTGATCCCAAAAGCATATGTCAATAATGACAATAAAAGAACAATAACCCCTATGTTGCAAAAGCAACTAGACCCAAAGAAATAAAAATAAAATATATAGGCCTACATCACAGCAGATGTATTTTAATCAGACTCCTAAGGAGCACCCTAATTTGACGAGACAGAAAGGGGAAAATAAACAAACTAAATATTAAATGTAGGTTAGGCCTGTTTGCCATCTCTTGATGAATGCAGTACATTTGCATTTATCTGTTGGCACAGGCTAGAGTAAAATGTGGCTTTTCACCGATGTCTCAGTCTCACTCGTGGCTGTGATTATATGGAAGCTACTGAGGTATGGGTGGTGCTTAGTAATGACATTCAGGGCACAGTCAGTGCCTGTGGTTGCTGTGAAAGGTTCTACTCATAGGGTTAGTACTGCTGTTCTGACTCAGTGAGGAAAGCAATGGCAAACTACCTCACTCTTCATGTTGCCTAGTACGCCTCAATATAGCGCTGCCTTGGGGTTTTGTGGGTATCTACCCAAATATCCTAACGGCGGTGCTTTTTGAGGATCCAACCAGCCTTCGGGCTGACTACCTAACAGACAGACAGACAGACAGACAGTAAACTGTCTCGTCAATAACCAAATAGATCGCCGTGATTCGACAGATGAAAATCCGGATAGGCTTATTAAAATAAAATGAAACCCTTTAAAACAAATACAAATTATACTTGGAAGACGAACTAGTTATTTCAATGATCTGCATATAAAATGAAACACTCACATGATACACACAGCCTTTCACATCAACATATCGACCATATGTTGAGAATCAAATATATATAGGTAACAGAGTACCAACCTACTAAAGGTATAAAGTGATAGGCCTAAAACACATCTCACATATTCTACCAAACACAGGCACGTCACACGTAATATAAAGAATCTCGTCTCAATTGAAAAATCAATGAACTTAAATAGTATAAGAGTAAGACCCAAATATATTACCCAACACATACCAATCTCGACACTCAACACATAACCCAACTTCCATTTATGCAACACTTCATCCATACCGATCATTTCCAATAACTAATTTGTCAACCATCACAAGTTAAACGTACCTTCTGTCGTCATCAGCTTTTTGAATAAATATATGTTTTAAATGTTAAAACATGACTTTTCTTGAAGTCTTCACTTGTGTTTCCATTAGATCTTAAATGGAAATTAGGCAGTAAATGGCGTAGTCAATTGAGACTAGCCTAAGCCTTTTAAGTCTCCGCAATATATAATTACAACCTTCTTCTTCGATGTCAAATCAGGTAATAATATAAGTTCCAACAAAGAGTCTTGTAGTTACTAAGACAACATCATCATAGACGAAGAAGTTTTGATAAATAACGACACAGCCCGAGCCATCTAGCGGAATACTAAAATAACTCACAAGACAGTTTCCAGATTACCTCGTAAGATGGGGTGGAAGTAACGACAACACTCCTTAAGAGGGGGCGAAACTTGGGTCGGAAATCGCCTTTTATTTCCAGAAATGGCCCCCTGAGAGGTGAGCGCTATTGTCGCGTAATCTGCATTACCGACCATGCTACAGAGGAGAGCGCGTATGGTGGCAGGTGAGAGAGAGAGCGTTTTGGACATAAAGAGACAGAGACACTCACTGCGATGTCGCCAGACTGCTCGTCCCGCAGTGTTGCTAATTGCTATGAAGCAAGTCAGTAAGCATTCAACCTCCACTCAGCCGACTTCTCAGTTTTCTTCCCTCAGTCTTTCGGCAGGACTTACGCAACCTGCCCAAGCGGATATTGCGATGCTGTCAATCGTCACTTCGTAATTCTAAACGACTGCTATTCGGAACGTATTGTTTTTTTTTCTTGCAACATAAGATTTCACGTGCGCCCACAGTTGGGTTGTTCCAAAACTACACAATGTCCACGCAGGGCCGCGATGATAGAGAGCGATCTTGGGCCCCACGGTAATGATTGCCACCCCACACTTGAGTTATTTCCGTGAAATCTTAATATTCATGTTTTTTCTTAAAATAGATTAAAATTTCAATATTTGGTTATGTGAAATTATATCGGAAAGGGAAGCTATTCAACTTATTGAATTTTCACCAACCAGGCCTTTTGCGCAGTGCCGGATTTCTGCCTAGGCCCCGGCCTAGGGGCCCAGCCAGCCTAGGGGCCCTGCCAGCCTAGGGGCCCAGCCAACCTAGGGGCCCAGCCAGCCTAGGGGCCCAGCCAGCCTACAAGGCCCCGGCCTAGGGGCCCAGCCAACCTAGGGGCCCAGCCAGCCTAGGGGCCCCGGTGGGGGAATTTTATCTGCGTATGAGGAGTTAAGTAAAAAGTTTGACTTTCTTACGAAACTACATCGTTTGGAATCTAAAGACATTCGTGAAGGAGCCAGAAACCTTATAACTTTTTATCCGGGGGTACTTGGATAGGACTTTGGAAAACGAGTGTCTACACCTGCAAGCTCATTTGTCGTCGAATGATGAAGTTATGGAGTTATCGTCACTGAAGCTATACACATATCGGAAAAAGGCATTTTCGACATTTATCCAAACGTAGGAATTGCGCTTCGAATGCTGTTGTGTACACCATCGTCAAACTGCTCAACAGAACGGTCGATTTCAGCGCTAAAGAGAGTAAAGGATTGCTTAAGATCTAACACAGGAGAGTCAGAAATGAAAATGAAAATCCACAGCCTGCTTCCAGTCTCCGACCGGGTGAGGAATGGAATGAATGAAGCCCCCATCTAGCGGCGAGGATATGAATTGTGCCGGCTGCCGAGGCCTGACGCACTCCTCTGGGGCAATGATTAAATGAATGACAGATGAAATGAAATGACAGTGGAGAGTGTTGCTGGAATGAAATGTTGACAGGGAAAACCGGAGTACCCGGAGAAAAACCTGTCTGCCTCCGTTTTGTCCAGCACAGATCTCACATGGAGTGACCGGGATTTGAACCACGGACCCAGCGGTGAGAGGCCGGCGTGCTGCCGCCTAAGCCACGGAGGCTTCAGAGTCAGAAATAATGCAGTCAATTGACTATGGTGACGTCATTCATTCTTTTCACAGAAGAATGTTTGTCGTTTGATTCTATACATTTTATAGAATAACGTAACAATAGTAACATAGACTGTATTATTCTGATGTTTATTAGAGTCATTAAAGTCGATTAAAAATTATATGTTCTTTACTAGTGCATTAATTTGCTGAATTTCCAAAATATCTTCGAGATGGTGGGGGGCCCGAATGTCAAGTGCCTAGGGACCCTGGATCTCTAAGTACGGGCCTGCTTTTGCGAGGACATAATCTCATTTTATATTCATTCGTGAATTTTGTACTTTTAAATTTCGTAGCGTGCTTACATTTTTTAAGTTGCCTTTAGCACATTAACGCTTGAAATTTTACCTGCTGCCAATAGACTACAGTATATACCTAGGTAAATAACAGTTCTTTAGAAATAACTGAAATTGGACCCAACGTTTTCGCTCTACAACGGCCCAATGTTTACTCACTTTACCTTTCAAGAGTTTGCTTGGACTTATTTAAAAGACTGATATAGCAATTAAGAAGCCGTAGTTTTCTCTTTCGGGCCCCTGGGCTGTAGCCATTTGCCCCTCCTTCTCGTCGGACCTGTGTGCGCGTTGTCTTGCTATTTCATCAATTTCGTACGTACAATGAGCGGATTTGTGAAGTAACGATTCCACTCTGGTTTGTGATGAGTTGTGGGTAATGTCATTAGAAGACAACCACTCGATAATGTAAGCCTCTCTGTTATTCGAGGTCGGAGCTTTGTTAATTTGCACTGAGAAAATGCTCACATTGTCCATAATAACTGAATGTGGACGGAGGTCTTGCAGTACTTATTCAGTAAACCTTAGTTTAAAACGAGCGTGTCTCTCCTGAACGGCAATGGTCAGATTTCACCGAGTTAGATACTAACCCTCCTTTGGCCGCGTAGATTAATATTGTAATCAAGGTTCATTTGTTTTATATCTACGAACATAATACACTAGATTTTGGTACAAGCTGTTCAGTACCTTTCCAAAAAGTTCTTCCCATTACAGTCACCGTGAAATATTACATCAGTTGCCACTATATAGCGTGCCAGTGGTGTAACAAATAGTCAATTGTATTCCACGCCCCGCATCCGCACGACTGCTATCCGCATCCGCACGACTGCTATCCGCATCCACCCCGCATCCGCACGACAGCTATCCGCATCCGCCCCGCATCCGCACGACTGCTATCCGCATCCGTCCCGCATCCGCACGACTGCTATCCGCATCCGCCCCGCATCCGCACGACTGCTATCCGCATCCGCCCCGCATCCGCACGACTGCTATCCGCATCCGCACGACTGCTATCCGCATCCGCCCCGCATCAGCACGACTGATATCCGCATCCGCCCCGCATCCGCACGACTGATATCCGCATCCGCCCCGCATCCGCACGACTGATATCCGCATCCGCCCCGCATCCGCACGACTGCTATCCGCATCCGCCCCGCATCCGCATGACTGCTATCCGCATCCGTCCCGCATCCGCACGACTGTTATCCTCATCCGCACGACTGCTATCCGCATCCGCCCCGCATCCGCACGACTGCTATCCGCATCCGCCCCGCATCCGCACGTTTGTTATCCGAATCTACTGGCATTGCTATAATATTTTTAATTAGATAAAGCATAACGCATTAAAGCAACACATTTACACATTTGAGAAGAAAGTCGTTCCTTTAGGCTTTGTATGTCAAGTTCTATGTTTAAAATGAATGTTTCACAGCCAGAATTGCAACCCTCTTCAGTTCGGAGTGTTAATTATGCTTAATGACTTAATTTGAATGATATTAGCTTAAGTAATCATCTTATATTTCTCATGAAAATAACATAACTGAAAAAAATATGTCATCTCATAGACATCCGGGTCCTAGTAATGAAATTCAACAAGTTCGGATTGTATTCTAAAAGCTATCCTCAAATTTATTCAAAACATTATCCGCAGCTTATCCGCTATCCGCACAGCCATGCAAACTATATATGCATGGCAAAACATGTTGCGGATATCCGCATCCGCGTAGGGCTTTACTCAAGGGCGCCCGTAGGGGACGGGAAGGAAGGGGCCATGGGCCCGGCCTGGAATCCCGAGAATATTTCGACTGTTCATTGTCACACCAGTTTATTTCATAAATTGAGGATACTGATAGTTAACTGATTTAGATGTAGGGATAATTCCACAATTTTAATTAACTAAGTAATTTGTGATTATTTGAAAATATCTCCAGTTATTTAGAAAATCGACGAACTGGATTAACATTACTATTTTAATGAACTGCTTGATTTTTATTTTACTTGTTCTTAAGAAATTAACATTATGACGATGATTCACAAAAGAAAGATAAAACTCCCATTCATGCCATGAAGATATGTACCCGACGGTTTTACAGCAGTCAAATAATGAATAACACGAAGCAAGTAAGAAATAAAACTAAATTGCGGGGCGGAGGTACGTATCATCATCAGCTAGTGACAGGTAGGTAAAGAAATGAAAAATACAACTTGCCTCCCTCCCCCCGGAAAGAAATCCTGCGGGTGCCCATGCTTGTATAGCAATGTATAGAATTGGGCAACTGAATATATTAAGGAACACTTAATTGTAGAAAAATACACATCTGTTCGCAAATATTTCATGTTTTTACTCAATACGGGAAACTGCCAAATTTCTTTCAAATTTAGAATTAGATAAGTTTTCATGTTGTGTCAAAATATTTGGTATTTCATGTATTTGTCATGGAGGAAAGAAAGAGAGGATTTGCCCAGAGCTCGTGCTAGTGAAGCAAAGCGCTGAGTCCAAAGTGTTCTGTGATTTGTATGCGGTAGAGCATTGTGCATGGTTATTTCGGAGTTTTTTTCTTCCTAATAATGGCGTGTAGTGCCTATGGTGGTACGAATCGACAGAACAGAACAGACCAGGAAGCATAAAAATATAGTAGGCCTATTATTTACCGAAAAGAGCCGTCACCAAAAAAGTGGCTTATGCCGATGTTAGTGACCATGAAGAGAGTTCTGCTAATTCCGGCAGTGATTTTGACGATGACGAAGATCCAGACAAAATTGAGGTTCCCGGTAAGTTGTATTGGCTTTCACTTCTAGTAGTGTTCCATTGAATGTGAAGTTTCCATGTGTCGTTCAACATTAATTTAAGTCAGAAATCACTTAGGCTACTTGCTGACAGCTTAATGTTGGAATACTCTAAGAGTCTAGACCAAGCCTTAACATACGGCCCATGGGCCACACTCGCCCTGCAAAGTCATTTTATTTAGCCCTGTGACCTAGTTTTTATAATGTGCTAAAGTTACAATTCAAATAACAGTACAGTAAGTATGTAGTTAGTTTTAGTTGTAAGTAGGTAGTTAGTTTGTCTATTAGATATATGTAATTGTTCTATTAGACTGTGGTGTGTGAGTGTGTCTGGTAGCAGTTGCATTGTTTATTAGTTATCGTTCATTGTTTCAGTAGACTGTGATGTGTGAGGGTGCATGTGAGTGTGCCTGGTGACAGACTGTTTTAGTGGTAGTATTTGTTGTTGGTGGAACTTTAGTATTTTTTTCGTTAGTAGAATTTTGGTATTTAATTGTTAGTACGGTAGAAGGTTAGTATTTTTGTTAGTAGAATTGCTCTTTACTTATTCTGAAAGGGAGTAGCAGCCTTTCAGAATAAATCAATTCTTTACTAGTCTTATAGACGGTTAAGATATTGTTAATATAAGCCAAATAATGGCTACACTGCGTCCTGCTGCACGGCTGAAAGCAACGGGAAACTACAGCCGTATGCTATTCCCGAGGATATGCACCTCTCTATGCATAATTACATGTGATGATGGCCTCCTCCCTTGTAAAATTTCAATCCGGAGGTAAACTAGTCCCCCGTTCGGATCTCCGGGTGGGGACTACTCGAGAGGGGGTTAACATCACAGAAGTGACAAAGAGGAAATCTGACATTCTACGGATCGGAGCGTGGAATGTTAGAAGTCTGCTAGGAAGTGGAAGGTTAGAAAACTTAGAAAGGGAAATGGATAGGTTGAGGTTGGATTTGGTTGGGATTAGTGAAATGCGCTGGCAGGAAGAACAGGACTTTTGGTCAGGAGACTATAGGGTCATTAGCACTAAATCAAACAATGGCCAAGCAGGGGTTGGCCTCATATTGAGTAGGAAACTTGGACAGCGGGTGGAATATTATGAGCAATATAGTGAACGGATTATTGTAGCAAAAATCAATACTAAACCTACCTGCACCACAGTGGTACAAGTCTATATGCCTACCAGTCAAGCTGATGATGAGGATGTTGAAAAGGTCTACGAAGAAATAGACGAAATTCTGAGGTATATCAAGGGTGATGAGAATGTTATAGTAATGGGAGATTGGAATGCTGTGGTAGGAAAAGGGAGAGAAGGGAAGATAGTAGGAGGATTCGGATTAGGTGAAAGGAATGATCGAGGAAGCAGGCTGGTAGAATTCTGCACCGAGCATGAGTTGGTCATAGCTAACACCTTATTCAATAACCACAATAGAAGAATATACACATGGATGAGACCAGGAGATACAGGACGTTACCAAATCGACATCATTATGGTCAAGCAGAGGTTTCGAAACCAGATTTTGGATTGTAAAACATATCCTGGTGCTGACATAAACTCTGACCACAATCTGGTTGTAGTGAAATGCAGATTAAAGTTGAAGAAACTGAAGAAAAGTCAAAAGCCAAAAAGGTGGGCAATAGACAGACTGAAAGAGAAGGATGTAAACGAAAGATTCAAGAAGAGTATAAAGGAAGGACTAATGAAAAACCCTAAACAAACTTCAATTGCAGACGAATGGGCACTTTTGAAGAATGAAATAACAAAATCCGCAGAAGAAAACATTGGTAGGAAAGAAAGAATAGGTAGAAAACGGTGGATCACTCAGGATATACTAGAATTGATGGATGAAAGGCGGAAACACAAGAATGTAAGAGATGAAAAGGGGAAAGCAGAATACAGACGTCTGAGAAATGAGGTTAACAAGAAGTGCAAGGAAGCAAAAGAAGAATGGTTGAAAGAGAAATGTGCAGGTATAGAAAATTGTCTGAAATTAGGAAAAGTAGACACAGCTTATCGAAGGATTAAGAATACTTTTGGGGAAAAGAAGACTAAGTGCTGTAATATTAAGGACAAAAATGGAAAGCCTCTAACAGATAGGGAAGAAAAGGTTGAGAGATGGAAAGCTTACATAGAGAGTTTGTATAAGGGAAAGGAGATTGAGAATCATGTAATGGAAAGGGAGGAGGAAATTGATGAGGATGCGAAAGGAGATTTAATATTGAGATCAGAATGTGATCGAGCTTTGGAAGACTTAAGCAGGAACAAAGCACCAGGCATAGATGATATACCGATTGAGTTGCTACGCTGCATAGGAGATGAAGGTCTGATCAGGTTATTTCACTTGGTGTGTAGGATTTATGAGATAGGTGAGGTACCCCCTGATTTCAAGAAGAATGTAATCATCTCTATACCAAAGAAAGTGGGAGCTGACAGATGTGAAGATTACCGTACAATCAGCTTGATTACTCATGCTTCAAAGATCCTGTCTAGAATAATTTACAAGAGGATTGAAAGCCAGATAGAAACGGAGTTGGGCGAAGACCAATTTGGTTTCAGGAGAAATGTAGGAACAAGGGAAGCTGTACTAAGTCTTAGGCTGATTTTGGAAGGTAGAATAAGGAAAGATAAGAGAACGTTCATGGCTTTTGTAGACTTAGAAAAGGCTTTTGATAACGTTGATTGGACTAAATTGTTTGACATTTTGAAATCGATTGGAATAAAGTACAGGGATAGGAGGGTGATATACAATCTATACAGAAACCAGACAGCAGTCATTCGAGTTGAAGGACATGAGAGAGAAGCTGGTATTCAGAAAGGTGTAAGGCAAGGCTGCAACTTATCACCCATACTTTTCAATCTTTACATTGAACAAGCAATGAAGGAAATAAGAGAAAAATGTAAAGTGGGAGTGAAGATTCAAGGAGAAATAATTTCAACTCTGAGATTTGCTGATGACATCGTCATCTTGGCCGACAAGCCTGAGGATTTGAATGAGTTTTTGAATGGTATGGACTCCGTCTTACGGAAAGAATTCATGATGAAAATTAATAAATGTAAAACAAAAATACTGGAATGCAGCCGAAATAAATCAGAAACCTCTATGGAGATCAAATTGGCAGGTGAAAAGCTGAAGGAAGTAGGAGACTTCTGTTACTTAGGAAGCAGAATAACCAGTGATGGACGAAGCAAAGAGGATATACAAAGTAGGTTGGCTCAGGCAAAGAAAGCATTTCTACAAAAAAGGAATCTGCTGACATCGAATATAGATTTAGGTATTAGGAAGTCATTTTTGAAAGCCTTTGTCTGGAGTGTGGCGCTCTATGGAAGTGAAACTTGGACTATTGGTGCAGCAGAAAAGAGGATCATTGAAGCATTTGAAATGTGGTGTTACAGGAGAATGATGAAGATCAGATGGATAGATAGGGTTACAAACGAAGAGGTATTAAGACGAGTGGGAGAGGAGAGATGTTTCTGGCGACTGCTAATGAAGAGAAGAGATAGGTTGGTAGGACACATACTAAGACACCCAGGAATAGCAAGCTTAGTTATGGAAGGAAGGGTCGAGGACAAGAACTGTAGGGGTAGACCAAGGTTAGAATATGTTAAACAGATTGCCTCGGATGTAGGGTGTGGTAGCTATGTAGAGATGAAACGTTTAGCTCAGGACAGGGAGGAATGGAGAGCTGCATCAAACCAGTCAAAAGACTGAAGACTCAAACAACATTATTTACCATACTTGAAAGTTACAATATCAATTGAAGCTGAAATTTAGCAAATTAATGCACTAGTACAGAACATATAATTTTTAATCGACTTTAATGACATCAAGTGATAGATAAAAAGATAATTTTGTATTGTAAAGTGGACATTTGCATAACTTGAGTTTATTAATATTATATTATATCTCAGGACTGGAAAGCATGGAGAGCTGCGTCAAACCAGTCGAAAGACTGAAGACTCAAAAACAAAACATTATATTGCACTAGCCAGCGCAGCGAAGGCATCTCCTTCCGGTTCTTTCCTCTATGGTATTTGTCTATGATTAGTATATTCATCACACTCCATCCTTCTTATAAAATCGAAAATCAAAATTTTAAACCAAAAAAAGAACAAATGAAATACCCATTAAAATTGGCCTACGATTGAAATCCACGCGACTACTGACGTTGCATTTCGAGCCGACCGTCCTAACCAAAACTTCCAGTCCTCCGGAAACGTCGCTCATTTTCCAGCACATTGACCTTGTATAGTTTTGACTTACATTACGCTTCATCAAGGTAATAAATGCAGTAACTTATGTCCCTGATTCACCGATCTCGTACATTACGGTACCGGTACCCTGAAAAATACAGTTCTCGCCGCTATGATGTCACTCCTTTCCATGAGTAGCTTTTTCTCGTCATGAGTTTCCTCATATTTTTAGTGCTACGCTTATCTTATACTGTACTGTAGGTTCATAATTAGTTAAAATATAAGAAACTACCAGAGTATTAGTGTAGGACAATACTGTGAAAACACAATAGATATGATTTTTATACAGGGTACTTTTTTCGGTCTAGCGACATAGCAGTGCAGCGGCAAAATGCATGCGTAGCCGGGTTACTCATTGCGATAGATAGAGGGCTGCTATGTTGCTAGATGGACAGGGGTAGATAACCACGCAGTTCCGCCCCTTAAAAAATCAACAATAACGAACTTGCTAGATGGATAAAAAAGAAGGACCCTGTACTTTTAATTAATAAGTGTATGATAAAAATGTTTCACAATTAATTATACTTAAACTCGTTGAATTAATAACACTGTATACAGAAGATTAACCTATTAACAGTTCGTTTAAAAACGAAAGTAAACACAGTAGAATCCTAATCAATGAACACAATACATCAGCTGTAAGTCATGTTCTCAGCGCTAAAAATAACTCGTCACTCTGCCTTACCGACCCATTACGCCTGCGCTCTTGCGGCTAAGTAGCGAACTTCTACGGCAGCGGCATTACGACTGAAAGTGTAGGGCATTAAAAACTGCTTGTTTTATAGAAACACGCAGGAGAAAAGCAAGATTCATCTCTATAGAAGCATTCTTAAACAAATACCCTTTACAACCATGTAACTTTTCATCACTTTTGACAGTCACATTGATTTTTAATTTCTGAAGTAAAATCGGTGAAAAAAAGGCCTTGCCTTATGGGAAAACTGCTTCTCAGTTTCAATGATACAAAATGTTATTATCAATGAAATCTCATTTGAAAAGTTTAATACGTGCTATTGAAGGTATTTACGTGATTTGAAAGTGAAGTTTTGTTTAATTTCAGCCATTGACCTATTTAAAACGTAGATTTTAACTCTCTCTCCATGCTATAAGCAGAGCCTGCCACGAGCGGCCGGCCGGCTGACTTTAGCGCCCTCTTAAGTTCCTAAACTGTCATATAGATAAAGTGAGGTTTACTTATTTGAAATCAAAGTACCACATACACGTTGGTATGTAAATGAGATCAAATATAACCGTAAATAGTCAAATATAATCGTAACAATATTATTGCACAAACAGAACTTCCACTTGCCAAAACGAATGCCAATTCACAAGTAAATGCACTTTATTTTTATTTTTATTTTCAACCTCATAGTATCATTCGTACGATCATTCGTAAAATGTTCAATTAGTGGCTTATGTGCCCTAGAATATAGGTATTTTGATTGTTCGAAATTAATTACGGATATTTTCTTTCGTTCGTTACTGGAAATAGTTTCTGCTTGTAAATTAATGAGCGGTATTAACATAATTACCCCAATCTATTTTTAGCCTACTTCGATTTTTGCAAAAAAAAATTAAAATAGTCTTATGAGATCAACACAGGGCCAAAATTTGCGTGTCTGTGAGTGTGTATGTGTGTGTACTCTGCATGTCTGCCCCCCACCCACCCATCAATTCTAACATGGTGAAACAGAATTGAACGAAATTTGGTACAGAGGCAGCCCTAGCAAAGGGCACCTCAGGGTCATGTTTTATATCGCCGCCATCTTCATGGAAACGTAGTGGCGGCCACCCAAATGTTAAGTGCTTAAATCAAATTACGACCAACGTAATGATCCGATCTTTACTAAAATTAGCAGTAACATATCTTTGTGTGGGAAGCATATTTAAACCATACTACAAGATCAACAGCCCAAGAGTTTGCAGACGGCAGCCATGTATGTGTGCAAATCGATTCCTCCTATCAATTCAAACACGGTGAAAACGAATAGAACGGGATTTGGTACAGAGGTAGCACTATCACAGAGAACCTCAGTGTCATGTTTTATATCGCCGCCATCTTGACGGAAACGTAATTGTGGCCACTCAAATGTTCAAAGCTAAAATCAAATTACGAGTAACCTACTCATTCGATCTCAACCAAAATTTGCACCAACATATATTCATATGGCCAGCGTCCTTTGACCAAACTGCAGTATCATCAGCCCAATAGTTTGCAGATGGCGGCCATGTATGTGTGCAAATCGATTCCCCCTATCAATTCAAACACGGTAAAACCGAATTGAACGAAATTTGGTACAGAAGTAGAGCTAGTAATGGGCACTCCAGTGTCATGTTTTATATCACCACCGTCTTGACGAAAATGTATTGGTGGCCACCCAAATGTTAAAAGCTTGAATCAAATTACGACCAATCTAATCATCTGATCTCTACCAAATTTTGCAACATTTTACCTTTATGTATAAAGGTTCGTTTGACTTAACTACACGGTCATCAGCCCAAGAGTTTGCAGATAGCGGCCATGTATGTGTGCAAATCGATTCCCCATATCCATTCAAACACGGTGAAACCGAATTAAATGACTTTTTTGGGAAGGTAGCACTAGCAAAGGACACCTCATATTCCTGTTTAATATCCGTATAGCACGTATTTCAAGAAGCTACTACAACCGGCATTCAATTATTCTCCTCGAAAAGGACAGAGAGTTATAACAATACCCATGCATTTAGGAGAAAATAGGCCTTATGTTCTTTACTGAAAATCGTGTTTTTAACGTGGTTTGAGCTTTAGATTTATTGATCGTGTGTGTTAAAATTGAATATTTGAATATTTTAGCGTGTTAATCTCAAACCTCAGCCTAGGCCTTGTTTATTTTGTTACCCAAACTGAACTGGCCTATTTTTAGCCTACTTTAGATTTTTGCAAAAAATTAAAGTAGACTTATGAGATCTACACAGGGCCAGAAATTGTGTGTCTGTCTGTGTGTGTGTGTGCGAGTGTGTGTACTTTGCATGTGTGTCCCCCCCTCCCCTATCAATTCAAACACGGTGAATCCGAATTAAACAAAATTTGGTACAGAGGTAGCAAAAGCAAAGTTCACCTCAGTGTCATGGTTTATATTGCCGCCATCTTTACCAAAACGTAAAGGCGGCCACTCAAATGGTCAAAACTTAAAATTAAATTCCGACCAAACTAATCATCAGATCATTACCAAATTTGGTAACGACATACCTTCATATGGGACGCGGCTTATGCCCAAGCGACAAGGTCATCAGCCGTACCATTTCAGGATGGCGGCTGTGTGAATTATGCAAACTTTATAATCCATAACATGGGACCCACCAGTTCGAATTACCGAACCGAGAATCGTTTAAACTGTTCTAAAGGGCGTGACCCGTTCGAAATATTGTAATATTATAGTGCAGAAGTGACTTTAAGAAGCTGAGCCGTCTCGGTTACATACAAAATGGCAGCTGAGCTCTCGTTCTGACCTATATTTCACAAATTTGAATATGTTGCATGCAATATAGCCTACAGATAGAAATAATATGAACTTTGTATGAAATACACTTTATATGAAATATACTCCAGTGAGGAAATCGTTTAGTCAAAGTCATTATTTGCTAAGACGTTGTATCTAATTCGATTCATAACATTTAACTTGGAAGTAAATAATTAGGTCTGTTGTTACAGCGTTGGTCTCTCACCCGGCCGGGTGTGGTTCTAATCCTAACAGAATTGTATTTTTTGCTTGATTTTTATTGTTTTTTAGTACTGAGGCGTTGTGCAATTGGGAGTTATATTGTGCATTTTGCAATGGAAAATATATATTTAATTACAACAAAGTTGTCCAATGGATCTGGAGGAGTGACATCTACCAGCAACTAGTTGATCTACAGTATGCTGGAGCTATCCACTGCCTACTAGATGTGAGATGCGCTCTATACCGGCCAGTTAGTGTACGCATGCCAGCGGTGTTATTGAAAATGGCCTCTTGTTGCCGATAGAGCACACTGCCTAGTATTAGCCCGATTAACAATTAGGTGTGTAGTAAGTATATTAAATGTGTTTCTCCCAGTGAAACGTTTAGACCAACGAAGTTTGAATTATTGTTAGTAGCCGATGTTAATACACTGAATTCCTACGTTGTTTGAAGTGTTTGCTGATGACATTGCAAAAACTAGGGTAAATTATAAATTATGGTTTGAACGCCGCTGCTCAAATCCAGTGTGCCAATTTGCACTTCGATTAGGAATAAATTAGGAGGTGATAAGGAAAAAGAGTTATAACTATACCAATACATTTAGGAGAAAATAGGCAATATGTTCTTTCCTGAACATCTTGTTTAAAATATCGTGCAATAAAAGCATTAACGCCACCACCCACTTAGTTCACATGTCTTAATATTTTAAATTTATTTAATTTATTTAATACACATTCGTGCATATAATGGCTGGCCTAGTGGTATCTCAGTAATTAATTGCTTATTATTTGGTATATGTTAAGAATACAGTGGTGGGTATCTCGTTGCCTGAAATCCCATAATAATAACAAGTTAGAAAATCTGCATACCGGTACCGGTGTAATACATTCATTTCCCAAGTACTATACTATATTTTAGTTCGGTGTATTTCTCTACTTTACGTCGTAAAAATAAACGTTTTACGGCAGGTTACATGCTTTTCAAGTGCGACGAAAAGTATTGTGACTGCCGTACATTTCACGCTAGCATGCAAGGAACAAATATTCCTTGATTTTCATCGACAATACGTACACTTTCGTACTGAACGTGCTTTCGAATCTTTTACTGGCAATCATAGTTAATTCCCATTAATAAATAAGTCTGCGGTAGGCTCCATCTAACGGTGGAGCCGGGCTAGTAGGAGAGCGTGGTGAGAGCTTGAACTCACCGCATGCTATAGCTCTGACAGGGAGTCAACATCTTACTCCTTGGTCACTGATGACAGAGGTCGGAAAGGTGGCCATAGTGGCACATCAAGAATCGATCAGAGGTACACTACCAGACCCGCTGCGGTGCGCAATAATCCATGTCCGAGTCTAAGTCCCAGGCTGAGTCTGACTCTGAGTCACAGGCTGAGTCTGAGTCCCAAAAGGAGTCAGAGTCTAAGTCCCAGGTTGAGTCTGAGTCTAAAAGTCCCAGTCTGAGTCTGAGTCTAAGTCCCAGGAGGAGTCTGAGTCCAAGTACCAGGATGAGTCTAAGTCCCAGGCTGCGTCTGAGTCTAAGTACCAGGATGAGACTGAGTCTTAGTCCCAGGCTGAGCTCGAGTCTGAGTCCCAGGCTGAGTCTGAGTCTTAGTCCCAGGCTGAGTCTGAGTCCCAGGCTGAGTCCGAGTCTGAGTCCCAGGCTGAGTCTGAGTCTAAGTCCCAGGCTGAGTCTGAGTCCCAGACTGAGTCTGAGTCTGAGTCCCAGACTGAGTCTGAGTCTGAGTCCCAGACTGAGACTAAGTTCCAGGCTGAGTCTGCGTCCCAGGTAGAGTCTGAGTCTAAGTACCAGGATGAGTCTAAGTCCCAGACTGAGTATAAGTACCAGGATGAGTCTAAGTCCAAGGCTGAGTCTGAGTCTAAGTATCAGGATAAGTCTGAGTCCCAGGCTGAGTCTGAGTCTGAGTCCCTGGCTGAGTCTGAGTCTAAGTCCCAGGCTGAGTCTGAGTCTAAGTCCCAAGCTGAGTATGAGTCTAAGTCCCAGGAAAAGTCTGAGTATGAGTCTGAGTCTAAGTCTAAGTATCAGGATGAGTCTAAGCCCCAGGCTGAGTCTGAGGAATTAGTGACCATTCTGGGGTTGAATTAAATATTAGATATGGTGACATTACAAAATTAGACTCTGATGTAGCAAAAACGATCATATTCCAGTATCGCAGGGCGGATCAGGGCAAGTTTCAGGGGTATTTGAATGAGCTATTTGTGGGATGGGCATCGGAAGGAAATCACATTAATATCCTGTGAACTAACTTTTTGAAGATTTTAAATAGTGCTGTTGATAAATTTGTCCCATTTAAATTCCTGAAACAAAACCCAGATCCTGAGTATTACACACGAGAAATTAGGAGTTTAAAACGGAAAATTAGGAAATTATACAATAAAAGACATGATAGTGACAAGTATATGTTGAAATTTAAGTCCTTATCAAGAGAGCTCGTCTTAAAAAAGAGGGCTGCTCATGACAGTTATATGCAAGGTTTATTTGGTTCGGGAGGTGATGGGTGGATTTTTTTTTACAGTTATGTTAGGAGAAGAAACGGAAATTCAAATAATTTGTCGATGATAATGTCCGGTGACGGTAAATTAATTACTGAGAAACAGGCCATTGCTAATGAATTAAATGTCTTTTACGGTAGTGTGTTCAATAAATCCAATAGCTGTGTGTTGGACCTTAACGAAGAATCAGGGGCTCCCCTGTTCCAAATAAACCAGTCAGCAATTGTAAAGCTAATACAAAAACTACGTTTCAATGTATCAAAGGGTCCTGATAATATTGTTAGTGAAGTACTTAAACTAGGAGGTAGGGCCGTGGCACGATACTTGGAGGTGATGATTAATGTGTCCATAAACAATGCACAAATCCCAGATGACTGGAAAAGAGCTACGGTAGTCCCAATATTTAAGGGAGGGAGAAGACTTGAATTGGGCAACTACAGGCCGGTTAGCCTTACGTCCGTCGTTTGTAAACAGATGGGGCATCTCATTTTCGACTACTTGAGGGAACAGTGGGAAACATTATCATGGTTTAATGATAGGCAACATGGATTTTGGAAAGGTTACTCATGCGAGAGTCAGATGCTATCACTTTTTCAAGACATTAGCGAATCGTTAGACCATGGAGTTTCAGTCGACGCCGTGGTTATAGATTTTGCGAAGGCATTTGATGTCGTTCCGCATGACATGCTACTCCATAAATTAGCTTCGACGAAGATTGATAGAAGAGTAATTTTATGGATCCAAGAATTTTTGACGGGTCGTGAAAGTGAAAGTCGAAGGCATATTCTCGGATGAAATTACCGTAACGTCGGGTATCCCTCACGGCAGCGTAATCGGAACTTTGTTATTTTTGGAGTTTATAAATGACTTACAAAATGGGATTCGCAGTGACTGTCGATTGTTTGCGGATGATTGTGTAATATATCGAAAGATACATGACTCACAAGACAATGCAGTGCTTCAAGAGGACCTGAACCTGGTCTATAAGTGGGCGATTGTAAATAAAATGAAAATAAACACTAGAAAATGTAGCCTCTTAAAAATAGGGAAAGTGCGAAGGCAGGATTTTCAATATAATATTGGCTCGGAAATACTTGTAGAAGAAGATTCTTGCAAATATTTGGGCGTTCAATTAAGGAATGATATGAAATGGAGTAGTCATGTAGGATGTGTAGTTTCAAAAGCTTACAAATCCCTGCACTTTGTAATGAGGGTATTAAAGGGAAGTAGTACTTCTGCTAAAGAATTAGGCTATTTGTCACTTGTAAGACCTATTCTGAAATATGCCTCGGCGGTTTGGGATCCATATCAAGTAGGGCTCATCAATGAGTTGGAAATGGTACAAAGAAAGGCCGCTAGATTTGTGCTCAGTGACTTTAATCCCAGGAGCAGTGTGAGCCGTATGTGAGCCGTATGTTAAAGAAACTTGGGTGAGAATCACTGAAGGCTAGGAGGATGAAATCTCGACTATGCGCTATGTACAACACGTATACAAATCAACCAGCATGGGGTGAGCTTAGCAAACGATTGGGAAAGCCCACATACATGGGTAGGAGCGATCATCCTTTCAAAGTTAAGGGCCGACCACAGCGAACAAATTATGGTAAATATTCTTTTGTAAACCGTGCCATTGATAACTGGAACTCTCTACATGCCGCAGTCTTAGAGCCTTTTCCCAAACATATAGGTGTGTTTAAGAAAAGACTGATTATTTGTGTAAACACTCCAGTTTAATTGTTGTATAATTGTTATTGAATTGTTATGTATAATTATTTACTTGTTATGTATATACAATTTGCCACCGGGGGACACACCCCCTATTGGAAATAAATGAATGAATGAATGAATGAATGAATGAATGAATGAGTCTAAGTACCAGGATGAGTCTGAGTCCCAGGCTGAGTCTGAGTCTAAGTCCCAGGCTGACTCTGAGTATAAGTACCAGGATGAGTCTAAATCCCAGGCTGAGTCTGAGTGCCAGTTAGAGTCGGAGTATAAGTCCCAGGCTGAGTTTGAGTCCCAGGCTGAGTCTGAGTCCCTGGTTGAGACTGAGGCCCTGGCTGAGTCTGAGACCCTGGCTGAGTCTGAGTCCCTGACTGAGTCTGAGTCCCTGGCTGAGTCTGAGTCCCTAGGTGAGTCTGAGTCCCTGGCTGAGTTTGAGTCCCTAGGTGAGTCTGAGTCCCAGGCTGATTCTGAGTATAAGTCCCAGGCTGAGTCTGAGTCTGAGTCCGAGTCCCTGGCTGATTCTGAGTCCCTGGCTGAGTTTACGTCTCGGGCTGAGTATGAGTCTGAGTCCCAGGTTGAGTCCGAGTCTGAGTCCCAGGCTGAGTCTGAGTCCTTGGCTGAGTCAGAGTCTGAGTCTAAGTTCCACGCTGAGCCTGAGTATAAGTCCCAGACTGAGTCTGAGTTCCAAGCTGAGTCTGAGTCTGAGTCCCAGGCTTGGTCTGCGCCTAAGTCCCAGGCTGAGTCTGAGTCTAGGTCCCATGTTGAGTCTGAGTCTAAGTCCCAGGTTGAGTCTGAGTCTAAGTCCCAGGTTGAGTCTGAGTCTAAGTCCCAGGCTGAGGCTTAGTCTAAGTCCAAGGCTAAGTCACAGTCCAAGGTTGAGTCCGAGTCTAAGTACCAGGCTGAGTCTGAGTCCTAGGCTTAGTCTGAGTCTGAGTCCCAGGCTGACTTTGAGTCAGAGTCCCAGGCGGCGTCTGAGACTGAGTCCCAGGCTGAGACTGAGTCTAAGTCCCAGGCTGGGTCTGAGTCTGAGTCCCAGGCTGAGTCTGAGTCTCAGTCCCAGACTGAGTCTAAGACCAAGGCTGAGTCTGAGCCCAAGGTTGAGTCTGAGTCTAAGTCCCTGGTTGAGTCTGAGTATAAGTCCCATGATGAGTTTGATTCTGAGTCCCAGTCTGAGTCTGAGTCCCTGGCTGTGTCTGAGTTTAAGTCTCAGACTGAGTCTGACTCCCACTCTGAATCAAAGTCTGAGTCCCAGGCTGAGTCTGAGTCTATGTCCCAGGATGAGTTTAATTTTAAGTTCAAGGCTGAGTCAGAGTCTACGTCCCAGTCTGAGTCTGAGTCTATGTTCCAGGATGAGATTGATTCTAAGTCCTAGGCTGCGACTGAGTTCAAGTCCCAGGCTGAGTCTGAGTCTGAGTCCCAGTCTGATTCTGAGTCTGAGTCCCTGGCTGAGTCTGAGTCCCTGGCTGAGTCTGATTCTAAGGCCCAGGCTAAGTCTGAGTTTAAGTCTCAGGCTGAGTCTGAGACTGAGTCCCAGGCTGAATCTGAGTCTTAGTCCCAAGCTGAGCCTGAGTCTGATCCCCGGACTGAGTCTGATCCCCAGGCTGAGTCTGAGTCCCAGGTTGGGTCTGAGTTTAAGTCGCAGGCTGAATCTGAGTCTATGTCCCAAAGATGAGTATGATTCTAAGTCCCAGGCTGAGTCTGAGTTCAAGTCCCAGGCTGAGTCTGAGTCTTAGTCCTAGGCTGCGACTGAGTTTAAGTCCCAGACTGAGTCTGATTCAAAGTGCCAGTCTGAGATTGAGTCTAAATCTGAGGATGAGTTTGATTCTAATTCCCAGGCTGAGTCTGAGTCTAAGGCCCAGGCTGAGTCTGAGTTTAAGTCTCAGGCTGAGTCTGAGTCAAACTCTGAATCTAAGTCTGAGTCCCAGGCTGAGTCTGAGTCTAAGTACTAGGCTGCGGCTGAGTTTAAATCCCAGGCTCAGTCTGAGTCAAAGTCCCAGGATGAGTCTGAGTCTAAGTCCCAGGATGAGCCTGAGTCCTTGGTGAGTCAGAGTCTAAGTCCCAGGCTGAGTCTGGGTATATGTCCCAGGCTGAGTGTGTGTCTAAGTCCCAGGATGAGCCTGAGTCGGAGTCCCTGGCTGAGTCTGAGTCCCTGGCTGAGTCTGAGTCTAAGGCCCAGGCTGAGTCTGAGTTTAAATCTCAGGCTGAGTCTCAGCCTGAGTCCCAGGCTGAATCTGAGTCTGAGTCCCAGGCTGAGTCTGAGTGTAAGTCCCAGGCTGAGTTTGAGACTATGTCCCAGGCTGAGTCTGGGTCTGAGTCCCAGGCTGAGTCTGAGTCCCAGGCTGAGTCTGACTCTGAGTGCCAGGCCGAGTCAGAGTCTAAGACCCACGCTGAGTCTGAGTCTAAGTCCTAGACTGCGACTGAGTCTAAGTCCAAGGCTAAGTCTGAGTCAGAACCCAAGGTTGAGTCTGAGCCTGAGTCCAAGGCTGAAGCTGAGTCTGAGTCCCAGGCTGAGTATGCGTCTGAGTTCCAGACTGAGTCTAAGTCCAGGATGAGTCTGAGTCCAAGGTTGAGTCTGAGTGTAAGTCCCAGGCTGAGTCTGAGTCTGAGTCCCACCAGGCTGAGTCTGAGTCCCAGGCTGAGTCTCAGTCTAAGTCCCAGGCCAAGTCTGGGTGCCAGACTGAATCTATGTACCATGCTAATTTTGAGTCCAAGGTTGAATCTAAGTCCCAGGCTGAGTCTGGGTCTAAGTCCCAGGCTGAGTTTGATTCTGAGTCCCAGTCTGAGTCTGAGTCCCTGTCTGAGTCTGAGCCTAAGGCCCAGGCTGAGTCTGAGTTTAGGCCTCAGGCTGAGTCTGAGTCTGAGTCCCACTCTGAATCGAAGTCTGAATCCCAGGCTGAGTCTGAGTCTAAGTCTCAGGCTGAGTCTGAGTCTAAGACCAAGGATGAGTCTGAGTCTATGTCCTAGGCTGCGACTGAGTTTAAGTCCCAGGCTGAGTCTGATTCAAAGTGCCAGTCTGAGTCTGAGTCTATGTCCCGGGATGAATTTGATTCTAAGTCCCAGACTAAGTCTGAGACTAAGTCCTAGGCTGCGACTGAGTTCATGTCCCAGGCTGAGCCTGAGTCAAAGTCTCAGGCTAAGTCTGAGTCTATGTCCCAGGATGAGTCTGAGACTGATTCGCTGGCTGAGTCTGAGTCTAAGTCCCAGGCCGAGTCTGAGACTGAGTCCCAGGCTGAATCTGAGTCTTAGTCCCAAGCTGAGCCTGAGTCTGATCCCCGGACTGAGTCTGATCCCCAGGCTGAGTCTGAGTCCCAGGTTGGGTCTGAGTTTAAGTCGCAGGCTGAATCTGAGTCTATGTCCCAAAGATGAGTATGATTCTAAGTCCCAGGCTGAGTCTGAGTTCAAGTCCCAGGCTGAGTCTGAGTCTTAGTCCTAGGCTGCGACTGAGTTTAAGTCCCAGACTGAGTCTGATTCAAAGTGCCAGTCTGAGATTGAGTCTAAATCTGAGGATGAGTTTGATTCTAATTCCCAGGCTGAGTCTGAGTCTAAGGCCCAGGCTGTGTCTGAGTTTAAGTCTCAGGCTGAGTCTGAGTCAAACTCTGAATCTAAGTCTGAGTCCCAGGCTGAGTCTGAGTCTAAGTACTAGGCTGCGGCTGAGTTTAAATCCCAGGCTCAGTCTGAGTCAAAGTCCCAGGATGAGTCTGAGTCTAAGTCCCAGGATGAGCCTGAGTCCTTGGTGAGTCAGAGTCTAAGTCCCAGGCTGAGTCTGGGTATATGTCCCAGGCTGAGTGTGTGTCTAAGTCCCAGGATGAGCCTGAGTCGGAGTCCCTGGCTGAGTCTGAGTCCCTGGCTGAGTCTGAGTCTAAGGCCCAGGCTGAGTCTGAGTTTAAATCTCAGGCTGAGTCTCAGCCTGAGTCCCAGGCTGAATCTGAGTCTGAGTCCCAGGCTGAGTCTGAGTGTAAGTCCCAGGCTGAGTCTGAGACTATGTCCCAGGCTGAGTCTGGGTCTGAGTCCCAGGCTGAGTCTGAGTCCCAGGCTGAGTCTGACTCTGAGTGCCAGGCCGAGTCAGAGTCTAAGACCCACGCTGAGTCTGAGTCTAAGTCCTAGACTGCGACTGAGTCTAAGTCCAAGGCTAAGTCTGAGTCAGAACCCAAGGTTGAGTCTGAGCCTGAGTCCAAGGCTGAAGCTGAGTCTGAGTCCCAGGCTGAGTATGCGTCTGAGTTCCAGACTGAGTCTAAGTCCAGGATGAGTCTGAGTCCAAGGTTGAGTCTGAGTGTAAGTCCCAGGCTGAGTCTGAGTCTGAGTCCCACCAGGCTGAGTCTGAGTCCCAGGCTGAGTCTGAGTCTAAGTCCCAGGCCAAGTCTGGGTGCCAGACTGAATCTATGTACCATGCTAATTTTGAGTCCAAGGTTGAATCTAAGTCCCAGGCTGAGTCTGGGTCTAAGTCCCAGGCTGAGTTTGATTCTGAGTCCCAGTCTGAGTCTGAGTCCCTGTCTGAGTCTGAGCCTAAGGCCCAGGCTGAGTCTGAGTTTAAGCCTCAGGCTGAGTCTGAGTCTGAGTCCCACTCTGAATCGAAGTCTGAATCCCAGGCTGAGTCTGAGTCTAAGTCTCAGGCTGAGTCTGAGTCTAAGACCAAGGATGAGTCTGAGTCTATGTCCTAGGCTGCGACTGAGTTTAAGTCCCAGGCTGAGTCTGATTCAAAGTGCCAGTCTGAGTCTGAGTCTATGTCCCGGGATGAATTTGATTCTAAGTCCCAGACTAAGTCTGAGACTAAGTCCTAGGCTGCGACTGAGTTCATGTCCCAGGCTGAGCCTGAGTCAAAGTCTCAGGCTAAGTCTGAGTCTATGTCCCAGGATGAGTCTGAGACTGATTCGCTGGCTGAGTCTGAGTCTAAGTCCCAGGCCGAGTCTGAGACTGAGTCCCAGGCTGAATCTGAGCCTGAGTCCCAGGCTGAGTCTGATTCGAAGTCCCAGGCTGAGTCTGAGTCTATGTCCAAGGCTGCGGCTGATTTTAAGTCCCAGGCTGAGTCTGAGTCAATGTCCCAGGCTGAGTCTTAGTCTAAGTCCTAGGCTGAGTCCGAGTCTAAGTCCCAGGCAGAGTCTGAGTCTATGTCCTAGGCTGCGACTGATTTTAAGTCCCAGGCTGAGTCTGAGTCAATGTCCCAGGCTGGGAGTCTAATTCCTAGGCTCAGACTGAGTCCCAGGCTGAGTCTGAGTCCCTGCCTGAATCAGAGACTGAGTCTATGTCCCAAGATGGGTCTGAGTCTACGTCCCAGGGTGAATCTGAGTCTGTATCCCAGGCTGAATTTGACTCTGAGTCCCAGGCCGATTCCGTCCCAAGCTGAGTCTGAACCTAAGTCCCACGCTCAGTCTGAGTCTGAGTCCCAGGCTGAGTCTGAGTCCCAGGCTGTGTCTGAGTCTAAGTCCCAGTCTGAGTCTGAGTCTAAGTCGCAGGCTGAGTCGGAGTCTTAGTCCCAGGTTGAGCCTGAGTCTGATTCCCAGGCTGAGTCTGCGTCTTAGTCCCAGTCCGAGTCTGAGTCTGAGTGCCAGACTGAGTCTAAGTCCCAGGCTGAGTCTGAGTCCATGGTTGAATCTGAGTCTAAGTCCCAGGCTGAGTCTGAGTCTGTTCCCTAGGCTGAGTCTGAGTCCCAGGCTGTGTCTGAGTCTACGTCCTAGGCTGAATCTGAGTCTAAGTCGCAGGTTGAGTCTGAGTCGAGGTCCCAGGCTGAATTTTATTCTGAGTCCCAGTCTGAGTCTGAGTCCCTGGATGAGTCAGAGTCTGAGTCCCAGGCTGAGTCTGAGTCTCAGTCCCAGGCTGAGTCTGAGTCACACTCTGAATCTAAGACTGAGTCCCAGGCTGAGACTGAATCTAAGGCTTAGGCTGAGTCTTAGTCACACTCTGAATCTAAGTCTGAGTCAAAGGCTGAGTCTGAGTCTAAAACTCAGGCTGAGTCTGAGTCTAAATCGAAGGCTGGGTCTAAGTGTAAGTCCTAGGCTGCGACTGAGTTTAAGTCCCAGGCTACGACTGATACAATGTCCCAGTCTGAGTCTGAGTCTAAATCCCAGGATGAGTTTACTTCTAAGTCCCAGGCTGAGTCTAAGGCCCAGGCTTAGTCTGAGTTTAAGTCTCAGGCTGATTCTGAGTCACACTCTGAATCTATGTCTGAGTCCCAGGCTGAGTCAGAATCTAAGTCTCAGGCTGAGTCTGATTCAAAGTTCCAGTCTGAGTCTGAGTCTATATCCCAGGATGAGTTTGATTCTAAGTCCGAGGCTGAGTCTGAGTCTGATTCCCAGGCAGAGTCTGCGACTTAGTCCCAGGCCGAGTCTGAGTGCCAAACTGAGTCTAAGTCCCAGGCTGAGTCTGAGTCCAAGGTTGAATCTGAGTATAAGTCCCAGGATGAGTTTGATTCTGAGTCCCAGTCTGAGTCTAAGTCCCTTGATGAGCCTGCGACTTAGTCCCAGGTTGTGTCTGAGTCTAAATCCCAGACTGAATCTGAGTCTAAGTCCTTTCGATGAGTCTTAGTCTGAGTTCCAGTCTGAGTCTGAGTCTTAGTCCCAGGCCGAGTCTGAGTCTGATTCCCAGGCTGAGTCTGAGTCTATATCCCAGGCTGAGTCTCAGTCTGAGTCCCAAACTGAGTCTAAGTCCCAGGCTGAGTACGAGTCCCAGGCTGAGTCTGAATCCCTGGCTGAGTCTGAGTTAAAGTCCCAGGCCGAGTCTGAGTTTAAGTCTCAGGCTGAGTCTGAGCCTGAATCCCAGGCTGAGTCTGAGTCGAAGTCCCAGGCTGAGTCTTAGTCTAAATCCTAGCCTGCGACTGATTTTAGGTCCCAGGCTGAGTCAGAGTAAAGGTCCCTGGCTGAGTCTTAATCTAAGTCCCAGGCAGAGTCTGAGTCCCAAGCTGAGTCTGAGTCCCAGGCTGGGTCTGAATCCCTAGCTGAGTCAGAGTCTGAGTCTAAGTCCCAGGATGGGTCTGAGTTTACGTTCCAGGGCTAATCTGAGTCTGAGTCCCAGCCTGAGTTTCACTCTGAGTCCCAGGCCGAGTCAGAGTCTAAGTCCCACGCTGAGTTTGATTCTGAGTCCCAGTCTGAGTCTGAGTCCCTGTCTGAGTCTGAGCCTAAGGCACAGGCTGAGTCCGAGTTTAAGCCTCAGGCTGAGTGTGAGTCTGAGTCCCACTCTGAATCGAAGTCTGAATCCCAGGCTGAGTCTGAGTCTAAGTCTCAGGCTGAGTCTGAGTCTAAGACCAAGGATGAGTCTGAGTCTATGTCCTAGGCTGCGACTGAGTTTAAGTCCCAGGCTGAGTCTGATTCAAAGTGCCAGTCTGAGTCTGAGTCTATGTCCCGGGATGAATTTGATTCTAAGTCCCAGGCTAAGTCTGAGACTAAGTCCTAGGCTGCGACTGAGTTCATGTCCCACGCTCAGTCTGAGTCAGAGTCTGAGTCACAGTCTTGGCCTGAGTGTAAATGCTAGTCTGAGTCTGAGTCTAAGTCCCAGGTTGAGTCTGAGTCTCAGTCCCAGACTGAGTCTGATTCTAAGTGCCAGGTTGAGTCTGAATCTAAGGCCCAGGCTAAGTCTGAGTTTAAGTGTCAGGCTGAGTCTGAGGCTGAGTCCCAGGCTGAATCTGAGTCTAAGCCCCAAGCTGAGTCTGAGTCTGATTCCCAGGCTGAGTCTGATCCCCAGGCTGAGTCTGAGTCCCAGGCTGGTTCTGAGTGTAAGTCGCAGGCTGAGTCAGAGCCTATGTCCCAAGGATGAGTATGATTCTAAGTTCTAGGCTGAGTCTGAGTCTAAGTCCAAGGCTGCGACTGAGTTTAATTCCCAGGCTGTGTCTGATTCAAAGTGCCAGTCTGATTCTGGGTCTAAATCTGAGGATGAGTATGATTCTAAGTCCCAGGCTGAGACTGAGTCTAAAGCCCAGGCTGAGTCCGAGTTTAAGTCTCAGGCTGAGACTGAGTCACACTCGGAATCTAAATCTGAGTCCCAGGCTGAGTCTGAATCTAAGTCTCAGGCTGAGTCTGATTCAAAGTGCCAGTCTGAGTCTGAGCCTAAATCCCAGGATGAGTTTGATTCTAAATCCCAGGATAAGTCTGAGTCTGATTCCCAGGCTGAGTCTGCGTCTTAGTCCCAGGCCGAGTCTGAGTCTGAGTGCCAGACTCAGTCTACGTCCCAGGCTGAGTCTGAGTCCAAGGTTGAATCTGAGTATAAGTCCCAGGCTGAGTTTGATTCAGAGTTCCAGTCTGAGTCTAAGTCCCTGGATGAGCCTGCGACGGAGTCCCAGGTTGAGTTTGAGTCTAAGTCCCAGACTGATTCTGAGTCTAAGTGTTAGGATGAGTCTTAGTCTGAGTCCCAGTCTGAGTCGGAGTCTTAGTCCCAGGCCGAGTCTGAGTCTGAGTCCCCGGTTGAGTCTGAGTCTTAGTCCCATGATGAGTCTGAGTCTGATTCCCAGGCCGAGTCTGAGTCTATATCCCAGGCTGAGTCTCAGTCTGAGTCCCAAACTGAGTCTAAGTCCCAGGCTGTGTATGAGTCCCAGGCTGAGTCTGAGTCCCTGGCTGAGGCTGAGTTAAAGTCCCAGGCGGAGTCTGAGTTTACGTCTCAGGCTGAGTCTGGGCCTGAGTCCCAGGCTGAGTCTGAGTCGAAGTCCCACGCTGTGCCTAAGTCCCACGCTCAGTCTGAATCTGAGTTCCAGGCTGAGGCAGAGTCTGAGTCCCAGTCTTGGTCTGAGTCTAAGTGCCAGGCTGAGTCTGAGTCAAAGTCCCAGGTTGAGTCTGAGTCTGAGTCTCAGTCCCATACTGAGTCTGATTCTAAGTGCCAGGTTGAGTCCGGGTCTAAGTCCCAGGCTGAGTCTGAGTCTAAGTCCCAGGATGATTCTGAGTCTGAGTCCCTGGCTAAGTCTTAGTGCCTGGCTGAGTCTATTTCTAAGGCCCAGTCTGAGTCTGAGAATAAGTCTCAGGCTGAGTCTGAGGCTGATTCCCAGGCTGAATCTGAGTCTAAGCCCCAAGCTGAGTCTGAGTCTGATCCCCAGGCTGAGTCTGATCCCCAGGCTGGGTCTGAGTCGAATTCGCAGGCTGAGTCAGATCCTATGTCCCAAGGATGAGTATGATTCTAAGTTCCAGGCTGCGACTGAGTTAAGTCCCAGGCTGAGTCTGAGTCAATGTCCCAGGCTGAGTCGTAGTCTAAGTCCCAGGCTGAGTCAGAGTCCCAGTTTAAGTCTGAATCCCTGGCATAGTCAGAGTCTGAGTCTAAGTCCCTGAATGAGTCTGAGTCTACGTCCCAGGGCTAATCTGAGTCTGAGTAGCTGCCTGAGTTTGACTCTGAGTTCCATGCCGAGTCAGAGTCTAAGTCCCACGCTGAGTCTGAGTCTATGTCCCACAGTCAGTCTGAGTCTGATCCCCAGGCTGAGTCTGAGTCGCCGGCTGAGTCAGAGTCTAAGTCCCAGGATGAGTCTGATTCTAAGTCCGAGGCTGAGTGTGAGTCGAAGTCTCTGGCTGAGTTTGAGTCCCATGCCGAGTCAGAGTCTAGGACCCACGCTGAGTCTGAGCCTAAGTCCCAGGCGGAGCCTGAGTCTATGTCCCAGGCTGAGTATGAATCCCAGTCTGAGTCTGAGTCCCAGGCTGAGTCTGAATCCCAGGCTGAGTATGAGTCCGAGCTCCAGGCTGAGTCTGAGTCTATGTCCCAGGCTGAATCGGAGAATATGTCCTAGGCTGCGACTGAGTTTAAGTCCAAGGCTAAGTCTGAGACTGAATCCAAGGTTGATTCTGAGTCTGAGTCCAGGGCTGAGGCTGAGTCTGAGTCCCAGGTTGAGTCTGAGTACAAGGCTAAGTCTGAGACTGAGTTCTAGAATGATTCTTAGTCCCAGGCTGTGCCTAAGTCCCACGGTCAGTCTGACTCTGAGTTCCAGGCTGAGTCAGAGTCTGAGTCCCAGTCTTGGTCTGAGTCTAAGTGCCAGGCTGAGTCTGAGTCAAAGTCCCAGGTTGAGTCTGAGTCTGAGTCTCAGTCCCAGACTGAGTCTGATTCTAAGTGCCAGGTTGAGTCCGGGTCTAAGTCCCAGGCTGAGTCTGAGTCTAAGTCTGGGACTTGAACTCAGACTCAGCCTGGAACTTAGAATCATACTCATACTTGGGACATAGGATCTGACTCAGCCTGCGACTTCGACTCATACCCAGCCTGGGACTCAGACACAGCCTGGGGATCAGACTCAGCCTGGGGATCAGACTCAGGCTCAGCTTGGGGCTTTGACTCAGATTCAGCCTGGGAATCAGCCTCAGCCTCAGCCTGAGACTTATTCTCAGACTCAGACTGGGCCTTAGAATCAGTCTCAGCCAGGCACTAAGACTTAGCCAGGGACTCAGACTCAGACTCATCCTGGGACTTAGACTCAGCCGTAGCTTGAGACTTAGACTCAGACTCAGCCTGGGACATGAACTCAGTCGCAGCCTAGGACTTAGCCTCAGACTCAGCCTGGGACTTAGAATCAAACTCATCCTGGGACTTAGACTCAGACTCAGATTGGCACTTTAAGTCTGAGTCTGAGTCCCTGGCTGAGTCTGAGTCCCTGGCTGAGTCAGAGTCCATGGCCCAGGCTGAGTCTGAGTCTGAGTCCCACTTTAAATCTACGTCTGTGTCCCAGGCTGAGTCTGAGTCTAAGTCCTAGGCTACGACTGAGTTAAGTCCCAGGCTGAGTCTGAGTCCAAGGTTGAATCTGAGTATAAGTCCCAGGCTGAGTTTTATTCTGAGTCCCGGGCTGAGTCTGAGTCTTAGTCCCAGGATGAGTCTGAGTCTGATTCCCAGGCAGAGTCTGAGTCTATATCCCAGGCTGAGTCTCAATCTGAGTCCCAAACTGAGTCTAAGTCCCAGGCTGAGTCTAAGTCCCAGGCTGAATCTGAGTCCCAGGCTGAGTCTGAAACCCTGGCTGAGTCTGAGTCTAAGTCCCAAGCTGAGTCTGAGTTTAAGTCTCAGGCTGAGTATGAGTCTGAGTCCCAGGCTGAGTCTGAGTCGAAGTCCCAGGCTCAGTCCGTGACTAAGTCCCAGGCTGTCTACGTCCCAGGGCTAATCTGAGTCTGAGGAGCTGCCTGAGTTTGACTCTGAGTTCCAAGCCGAGTCAGAGTCTAAGTCCCACGCTGAGTCTGAGTCTAAGTCCCACAGTCAGTCTGTGTCTGATCCCCAGGCTGAGTCTACGTCCTAGCCGGCGACTGATTTTAAGTCCCAGGCTGAGTCTGAGTCAATGTCCCAGGCTGAGTCGTAGTCTAAGTCCCAGGCTGAGTCAGAGTCCCAGTTTAAGTCTGAATCCCTGGCATAGTCAGAGTCTGAGTCTAAGTCCCTGAATGGGTCTGAGTCTACGTCCCACGGCTAATCTGAGTCTGAGTAGCTGCCTGAGTTTGACTCTGAGTTCCAAGCCGAGTCAGAGTCTAAGTCCCACGCTGAGTCTGAGTCTAAGTCCCACAGTCAGACTGAGTCTGATCCCCAGGCTGAGTCTAAGTCCCAGGATGAGTCTGATTCTAAGTCCGAGGCTGAGTGTGAGTCGAAGTCTCTGGCTGAGTTTGAGTCCCATGCCGAGTCAGAGTCTAAGACCCACGCTGAGTCTGAGCCTAAGTCCCAGGCGGAGCCTGAGTCTATGTCCCAGGCTGAGTATGAATCCCAGTCTGAGTCTGAGTCACAGGCTGAGTCTGATACCCAGGCTGAGTATGAGTCCGAGCTCCAGGCTGAGTCTGAGTTTATGTCCCAGGCTGAATCTGAGAATATGTCCTGGGCTGCGACTGAGTCTAAGTCCAAGGCTAAGTCTGAGACTGAATCCAAGGTTGATTCTGAGTCTGAGTCCAGGGCTGAGGCTGAGTCTGAGTCCCAGGTTGAGTCTGAGTACAAGGCTAAGTCTGAGACTGAGTTCTAGAATGAGTCTTAGTCCCAGGCTGAGTCTGAGTCCAACGTTGAGTCTGAGTCTAAGTCCCAGGCGGAGTCTAAGTCCCAGTTTGAGTTTGATTCTGAGTCCCAGTATGAGTCTGAGTCTAAGGCCCATGCTGAGTCTGAGTTTAGGTCTCAGACTGAGTCTGAGTCTGAGTCCCACTCTGAATCTATGTCTGAGTCCTAGGCTGAGTCTGAGTCTAAGTCTCAAGCTGAGTCTGAGCCTATGTCCAAGGCTGAGTCTGATTCTAAGTCCTAGGCTGCCACTTAGTTTATGTCCCGGGCTGAGTCTGATTCAAAATACCAGTCTGTTTCTGAGTCTAAGTCCCAGGATGAGTTTGATTCTAAGTCCCAGTCTGAGTGTGAGCCTATGTCCTAGGCTACGACTGAGTTCAAGTCCCAGGCTGAGTCTGAGTCTAAGTCCCAGGATGAGTCTGATTCTAAGTCCCAGTCTGAGTGTGAGCCTATGTCCTAGGCTACGACTGAGTTCAAGTCCCAGGCTGAGTCTGAATCAATGTCTCAGGCAATGTCTGGGTCTAAGTCCCTGTATGAGCCTCAGTCGGAGTCCCAGGCTGAGTCAGAGTCTGTCCTAGGCTGCGACTGAGTTTAAGTCCCAGGCTGAGTCTGAGTCAATGTCCCAGAATGAGTCTAAGTCCCAGGATGAGCGTAAGTCCTTGGTGAGTCCGAGTCTAAGTCCCAAGATGAGTCTGGTCTAAGTCCCAGGCTGAGTCTGAGTCTGAGTCCCAGGCTGAGTCTGAGTCCCTGGCTGAGTCAGAGTCTGAGACCCACGCTGAGTCTGAGTCTAAGTCCCAGGCTGAGTCTGAGGCTAGGTCCTAGGCTGCGACTGAGTCTAAGTCCAAGGCTAAGTCTGAGTCTGAATCAAATGTTGAGACTGAGTCTGAGTCCCAGGCTGAAGCTGAGTCTGAGTCCCAGGCTGAAGCTGAGTCTGAGTCTCAATCTGAGTCTGAGTCCAAGGCTGAGTCTGAGTGTAAGTCCCTGGCTGAGTCTGCGTCCCACCAGGCTGAGTCTGAGTCCCAGGCTGAGTCTGAGTCTGAGTCCCAGGCTGAGTCTGAGCCCCATGCTGAGTCTGAGTCTAAGTCCCAGGCTGAGTCTGGGTGCCAGACTGAGTCTAAGTCCCATGCTGAGTTTGAATCCAAGGTTGAATCTGAGTCTAAGTCCCTGGCTGAGTTTGTGTATTAGTCCCTGGCTGAGTTTGATTCTGAGTCCCAGTCTGAGTCTGAGTCTGAGTCCCTGGCTGTGTCTGAGTCCCTGGCTGAGTCAGAGTCTAAGGCCCAGGCTGAGTCTGAGTCTGAGTCCCACTTTAAATCTACGTCTGTGTCCCAGGCTGAGTCAGAGCCTAAGTCCAAGGCTGAGTCTGAGTGTAAGTCCCTGGCTGAGTCTGCGTCCCACCAGGCTGAGTCTGAGTCCCAGGCTGAGTCTGAGTCTGAGTCCCAGGCTGAGTCTGAGCCCCATGCTGAGTCTGAGTCTAAGTCCCAGGCTGAGTCTGGGTGCCAGACTGAGTCTAAGTCCCATGCTGAGTTTGAATCCAAGGTTGAATCTGAGTCTAAGTCCCTGGCTGAGTTTGTGTATTAGTCCCTGGCTGAGTTTGATTCTGAGTCCCAGTCTGAGTCTGAGTCCCTGGCTGTGTCTGAGTCCCTGGCTGAGTCAGAGTCTAAGGCCCAGGCTGAGTCTGAGTCTGAGTCCCACTTTAAATCTACGTCTATGTCCCAGGCTGAGTCTGAGCCTAAGTCCAAGGCTGAGTCTGAGTCTAAGTCCTAGGCTGCGACTGAGTTTAACTCCCAGGCTGAGTCTGATTCAAAGTGCCAATCTGAGTCTGAGTCTAAGTCCCAGGATGAGTTTGATTCTAAGTCCCAGGCTGAGTCTGAGGCTAAGTCCTAGGCTGGGACTGAGTTCAGGTCCCAGGCTGAGTCTGACTCAATGTCTCAGGCTAAGTCTTAGTCTAAGTCCCTGGGTGAGCGTGCGTCGGAGTCCCAGTCTCAGTCTGAGCCTAAGTCCCAGGCTGAATATGAGTCTAAGTCCCAGGCTGAGTCTGAGTCTAAGTCACAGGCTGCGTCTGAGTCCAAGGTTGAATCTGAGTATAAGTCCCAGGCTGAGTTTGATTCTGAGTCCCAGTCTGAGTCTAAGTCCCTGGATGAGCCAGCGACGGAGTCCCAGGTTGAGTCTGAGTCTAAGTCCCAGACTGATTCTGAGTCTACGTCCTAGGGTGATTCTTAGACTTAGTCCCACTCTGAGTCTGAGTCTTAGTCCCAGGCCGAGTCTGAGTCTGAGTCCCGGGCTGAGTCTGAGTCTTAGACCCAGGATGAGTCTGAGTCTGATTCCCAGGCTGAGTCGGAGTCTAAGTCCCAAAGTGAGTCTAAGTCCCAGGTTGAGAATGAGTCCCAAGCTGAGTCTGTGTCCCAGGCTGAGTCTGAGACTATGTCCCAGGCTGAGTCTGAGTCTATGTCCTAGCCTGCGACAGATTTTAGGTCCCAGGCTGAGTCAGAGTAAAGGTCCCAGGCTGAGTCTTAGTCTAAGTCCCAGGCTGAGTCTGAGTCCCAGGCTGGTTCTGAATCCTTGGCTGAGTCAGAGTCTGAGACTAAGTCCTAGGATGGGTCTGAGTCTACGTCCCAGGGCTAATCTGAGTCTGAGTCCCAGCCTGAGTTTGACTCTGAGTCCCAGGCCGAGTCAGAGTCTAAGTCCCACGCTGAGTCTAAGACCCACGCTCAGTCTGAGTCTGAGTTAGAGGCTGAGTCAGAGTCTGAGTCCCAGGTTGAGTATGAGTCTGAGTCTCAGTCCCAGACTGAGTCTGAGTCTAAGTGCCAGGTTGAGTCTGAGTCTGAGTCCCAGGCTGAGTCTGAGTCTACGTCCCAGGCTAATTCTGAGTCTGAGGCCCTGGCTGAGTCTGATTCTAAGGCCCAGGCTGAGTCTGAGAATAAGTCTCAGGTTGAGTCTGAGGCTGAGTCCCAGGCTGAATCTGAGTCTAGGCCTAAGGATGAGTCTGAGTCTGATCCCCAGGCTGAGTCTGAGCCCCAGGCTGGGTCTGAGTATAAGTCGCTAGCTGAGTCAGAGTCTATGTCCCTAGGATGAGTCTGAGTTTAAGTCTCAGGCTGAGTCTGAGTCACACTCTGAATCTAAGTTTGAGTCCCAGGCTGAGTCTGAATCTAAGTCTCAGGCTGAGTCTGAGTCTAAGTCCAAGGCTGAGTCTGAGTCTAAGTCCTAGCCTGCGACTGAGTTAAGTCCCAGGCTGAGTCTGATTCAAAGTGCCAGTCTGAGTCCGAGTTTAAATCCCAGGATGAGTTTGATTCTAAGTGCCAGGATGAGTCTGAGTCTGATTCCCAGGCTGAGTCTGCGTCTTAGTCCCAGGCCGAGTCTGAGTCTGAGTGCCAGACTGAGTCTAAGTCCTAGGCTGAGTCTGAGTCCAAGGTTGAATCTGAGTATAAGTCCCAGGCTGAGTTTGATTCCGAGTCCCGGCCTGAGTCTGAGTCTTAGTCCCAGGATGAGTCTGAGTCTGCTTCCCAGGCTGAGTCTGAGTCTATATCCAGGGCATAATCTCAGTCTGAGTCCCAAACTGAGTCTACGTACCAGGCTGAATCTGAGTCCCAGGCTGAGTCTGAGACCCTGGCTGAGTCTGAGTCTAAGTCCCAGGCTGAATCTGAGTCTAAGTCGCAGGCTGAGTCAGAGTCTAGGTCCCAGACTGAGTTTGATCCTGAGTCCCAGTCTGAGTCTGAGTCCCTGGCTGAGTCAGAGTCTGAGTCCCACCAGTCTGAGGCTAAGTCCCAGGCTGAGTGTGAGTCTGAGTCCCAGGCTGCGTCTGAGTCACACTCTGAATCTAAGTCTGAGTCCCAGGCTGAGACTGAGCCTAAGGCTCAGGCTGAGTCTAAATCTGAGTCACAGGCTGAGTCTGAGTCTAAATCTCAGGCTGAGTCTGAGTCTAAATCCAAGGCTGAGTCTGATTCTAAGTCCTGGGCTGCGACTGAGTTAAGTCCCAGGCTGAGTCTGATTCAAAGTGCCAGTCTGATTCTGAGTCTAAATCCCAGGATGAGTTTGATTCTAAGTCCCAGGCTGAGTCTGAGTGTAAGACCCAGGCTGAGTCTGAGTTTAAGTCTCAGGCTGATTATGAGTCACACTCTGAATCAAAGTCTGAGTCCCAGGCTGAGTCTGAATCTAAGTCTCAGGCTGAGTCTGATTCAAAGTGCCAGTCTGAGTCTGAGTCTAAATCACAGGATTAGTTTGATTCTAAGTCCCTGGATGAGTCTGAGTCTGACTCCCAGGCTGAGTCTGCGTGATAGTCCCAGGCCGAGTCTGAGTCTGAGTGCCAAACTGAGTCTAAGTCCCAGGCTGAGTCTGAGTCCATGGTTGAATCTGAGTATAAGTCCCAGGCTGAGTTTGATTCTGAGTCCCAGTCTGAGTCTAAGTCCCTGGATGAGCTTGCGACGGAGTCCCAGTTTGAGTCTGGGTCTAAATCCCACAATTATTCTGAGTCTAAGTCCTAGGATGAGTCTTAGTCTGAGTCCCAGTCTGAGTCTGAGTCTTAGTCCCGGGCCGAGTCTGAGTCTGAGGTCCGGGCTGAGTCTGAGTCTTAGTCCCAGGATGAGTCTGATTCCCAGGCTGAGTCTGAGCCTATATCCCAGGCTGAGTCTCAGTCTGAGTCCCAAACTGAGTCTAAGTCCCAGACTGAGTATGAGTCCCAGGCTGAGCCTGAGTCCCAAGCTGAGTCAGAGTCTAGGTCCCACGCTGAGCCTAAGTCCCACGCTCAGTCTGAGTCTGAGTTCCAGGCTGAGTCAGAGCCTGAGTCCCAGTCTTGGTCTGAGTCTAAGTGCCAGGCTGAGTCTGAGTGAAAGTCCCAGGTTGGGTATGAGTCTGAGTCTCAGTCCCAGGCTGAGTCTGAGTCTAAGTCCCAGGCTGATTCTGAGCCTGAGTCCCTGGCTGAGTCTGATTCTAAGGCCCAGGGTGAGTCTAAGTCTCAGGCTGAGTCTGAGGCTGAGTCCCAGTCTGAATCTGAGTCTAAGCCCCATGCTGAGTCTTAGTCTGATCCCCAGGCTGAGTCTGAGTCCCAGGCTGGGTCTGAGTATAAATCGCAGGCTGAGTCAGAGTCTATGTCCCAAGGATGAGTATGATTCTAAGTTCCATGCTGAGTCTGAGTTCAAGTCCCAGGCTGAGTCTGAGTCTAAGTCCTATGCTGCGACTGAGTTTAAGTCCCAGACTGTGCCTGATTCAAAGTGCCAGTCTGATTCTGAGTCTGAATCTGAGGATGAGTTTGATTCTAAGTACCAGGCTGAGTCTGAGTCTAAAGCCCAGGCTGAGTCTGAATTTAAGTCTCAGGCTGAGTCTGAGGCACACTCTGAATCTGAGTCTGAGTCCCAGGCTGAGTCTGAATCTAAGTCTCAGGCTGAGTCTGTGTCTAAGTCCAAGGCTGAGTCTGAGTCTAAGTCCTAGGCTGCGACTGAGTTAAGTCCCAGGCTGAGTCTGCTTCAAAGTGCCAGTCTGAGTCTTAGTCTAAATCCCAGGATGAGTTTGATTCTAAGTCCCTGGATGAGTCTGAGTATGATTCCCAGGCTGAGTCTGCGTCTTAGTCCCAGGCCGAGTCTGAGTCTGAGTGCCAGACTGAGTCTTAGTCCCAGGCTGAATCTGAGTCCCAGACTGAGACTGGGACCCTTGCTGAGTCTGAGTCTAAGTCCCAATCTGAGTCTGATTTTAAGTCTCAGGCTGAGTCTGAGTCTGCGTCCCAGGCTGAGTCTGAGTCTATATCGCAGGCTGAGTCTCAGTCTGAGTCCCAAACTGAGTCTAAGTCCCAGGCTGAATCTGAGTCCCAGGCTGAGACTGAGACCCTGGCTGAGTCTGAGTCTAAGTCCCAATCTGTGTCTGAGTTTAAGTCTCAGGCTGAGTCTGAGTCTGAGTCCCAGGCTGAGTCTGAGTCGAAGTCCCAGGCTGAGTCTGAGACTAAGTCCCAGGCTGAGTCTACGTCCTAGCCTGCGACTGATTTACGTCCCAGGCTGAATCTGAGTCAATGTCCCAGGCTGAGTCGAAGTCTAAGTTCCAGGCTGAGTCTGAGTCCCAGGCTGAGTCTGAAATCCTGCCTGAGTCAGAGTCTGAGTCTAAGTCCCAGGATGGGTCTGAGTGTATGTCCCAGGGCTAATCTGAGTCTGAGTAGCAGCCTGAGTTTGACTCTGAGTCCCAAGCCGAGTCAGAGTCTAAGTCCCATGCTGAGTCTGAGTCTAAGTCCCACGCTCAGTCTGAGTATGATCCCCAGGCTGAGTCTGAGTCTGATCCCCAGGCTGAGTCTGAGTCCCAGGCTGTGTTTGAGTCTAAGTTCCAGGCTGAGTCTGAGCCTAAGTCGCCGGCTGAGTAAGTGTCTAAGTCCCAGTATGAGTCTTATTCTAAGTCCGAGGCTGAGTGTAAGTCTAAGTCCTAGGCTGCGACTGAGTTCAGGTCCCAGGTTGAGCCTGACTCAAAATCTCAGGCTAAGTCTGAGTCTATGTCCCTGGGTGAGCCGAGTCGGAGTCCCAGTCTGAGTCTGAAAAAAGTCCCAGGCTGAGTCTGAGTCAAAGTCCCAGACTGAGTCTGAGTCTAAGTCCCAATATGAGTCTGAGTCTGAGTCCCAGGCTTAGACCTAGTCTAGGTCCCAGGCTGAGTCTGAGTCTGAGTCCCAGGCTGAGTCTGAATTCCTGTCTGAATCTGAGTCTAAAGTACCAGGATGGGTCTGACTGTACGTCCCAGTTTCAGTCTGTGTCTGTGTCCAAGGCTGCGTCTGAGTGAGTCCCAGGCCGAGTCTGAGCCTAAGACCCACGCTGAGTCTGAGCCTAAGTGCCATGCTGAGTCTGAGCCTAGGTCCCAGGCTGAGTCAGTGTTTATGACCAAGCCTGAGTGTCAGTCCGAGGATGAGCCTTAGTATAAGTCCGAGGATTAGGCGGAGTCTGTGTTCCAGGATGATGCTGAGTCTATGTCCAAGGCTGAGACTTAGTCTCAGGCTTATTCTGTGTCCCAAGCTGAGTCTGAGTTTAAGTCTCAGGCTGAGTCTGAGTCTGCGTCCCAGGCTGAGTCTGAGTCTATATCGCAGGCTGAGTCTCAGAGTCCCAAACTGAGTCTAAGTCCCAGGCTGAGTCTAAGTCGCAGGCCGAGTCTGAGTCCCAGAATGAGTCTGAGGCGAAGACCCAGGCTGAGACAGAGTCTAAACCCCAGGCTGAGTCTGGGTCTAAGCCGCAGGCTTTAAAGTGGGACTCAGACTCAGACTCAGCCTGGGCCATGGACTCTGACTCAGCCAGGGACTCAGACTCAGCCAGGGACTCAGACTCAGACTTAAAGTGCCAATCTGAGTCTGAGTCTAAGTCCGAGGATGAGTTTGATTCTAAGTCCCAGGCTGAGTCTGAGGCTAAGTCCTAGGCTGCGACTGAGTTCATGTCCCAGGCTGAGTCTGAGTCTAAGTCTCAAGCTACGTCTGAGTCTAAGTCCCAGGATGAGTCTGAGTCTATGTCCCAGGCCGAGTCTGAGTCTGAGTCCCAGGCTGAGTCTGAGTCTGAGTCCCAAACTGATTCTAAGTCCCAGTATGAATCTGAATCCCAGGTAGAGTCTGAGTCTAAGTGCACTGGCTGAGTCTAACTCCCAGGCTGAGTCATAGTCCCTGGCTGAGTCTGAGTCTAAGGCCCAGGCTGAGTCTGAGTGTAAGTTTCTGGCCGAGTCGGAGACTGAGTCCCAGTCTGAGTGTGAGTCGAAGTCCCAGTCTGAGTCTGAGTCTAAGTCCAAGGCTGATTCTTAGTATATGTCCTAGGTTGCGACTGGATTTAAGTCCCATGCTCAGTCTGAGTCTGAGTCCCAGGCTGAGTCTGAGTCTGATCGCCAGGCTGAGTCTGAGTCCCATGCTGTGTCTGAGTCTAAGCTCAGGCTGAGTCTGAGTCTAAGTCGCAGGCTGATTCAGAGTCTAAGTCTCAGGATGAGTCTGATTCTAAGTCCCAGGCTGAGTCTGAGTCCTTGTCCCAGGATAAGTCTGAGTCTGATTCCCAGGCTGAATCTGCGTCTAAGTCCCAGGCCGAGTCTGAGTCTGAGTGTCAGTCTGAGTCTAAGTCCCAGGCTGATCCTGAGTCCAAGTTTGAATCTGAGTTTAAGTCCCAGGCTATCTGAGTAAAAGCCCCAGGCTGAGTTTGATTCTGGGTCCCAGTCTGAGTCTAAGGCCCAGGCTGAGTCTGAGTTTAAGTCTCAGTCTGAGTCTGGGTCTGAGTCACAATCTGAATCTATGTCTGAGTCCCAGGCTGAGTCTGAGTCTAAGTCAGAGGCTGAGTCTTAGTCACACTCTGAATTTAAGTCTGAGTCCCATGCTGAGTCTGAGTCTAATTCTCTGGCTGAGTCTAAGTCCAAGGCTGAGTCTGAGTCTAAGTCCTAGGCTGCGTCTGAGTTTAAGTTCCAGGCTGAGTCTGTGTCAAAGTCTCAGGCTAAGTCTGAGTCTAAGACCCTGGATGAGTCTGCGACGGAATCCCAGGTTGAGTCTGAGTCTAAGTCCCAGACAGATTCTGAGTCTAATTCCCAGTATGAGTCTTAGTCTGAGTCCCAGGCCGAGTCTGAGTCTGAGTGTCAGACTGAGTCTAATTCCCAGGCTGAGCCTGAGTCCAAGTTTGAATCTGAGGCTAAGTCCCAGGCTAAGTCTGAAAATAAGTCCCAGGCTGAGTTTGAATTTGAGTCCTAGTCTGAGACATAGTCCCAGGCCGAGTCTGAGTCTGAGTCCCAGGCTGCGTCTGAGTCACACTCTGAATCTAAGTCTGAGTCCCAGGCTGAGACTGAGCCTAAGGCTCAGGCTGAGTCTAAGTCTGAGTCACAGGCTGAGTCTGAGTCTAAATCTCAGGCTGAGTCTGAGTCTAAATCCAAGGCTGAGTCTGATTCTAAGTCCTGGGCTGCGACTGAGTTAAGTCCCAGGCTGAGTCTGATTCAAAGTGCCAGTCTGATTCTGAGTCTAAATCCCAGGATGAGTTTGATTCTAAGTCCCAGGCTGAGTCTGAGTGTAAGGCCCAGGCTGAGTCTGAGTTTCAGTCTCAGGCTGATTATTAGTCACACTCTGAATCTAAGTCTGAGCCCCAGGCTGAGTCTGAATCTAAGTCTCAGGCTGAGTCTGATTCAAAGTGCCAGTCTGAGTCTGAGTCTAAATCACAGGATTAGTTTGATTCTAAGTCCCTGGATGAGTCTGAGTCTGACTCCCAGGCTGAGTCTGCGTGATAGTCCCAGGCCGAGTCTGAGTCTGAGTGCCAAACTGAGTCTAAGTCCCAGGCTGAGTCTGAGTCCAAGGTTGAATCTGAGTATAAGTCCCAGGCTGAGTTTGATTCTGAGTCCCAGTCTGAGTCTAAGTCCCTGGATGAGCTTGCGACGGAGTCCCAGTTTGAGTCTGGGTCTAAATCCCACAATGATTCTGAGTCTAAGTCTTAGGATGAGTCTTAGTCTGAGTCCCAGTCTGAGTCTGAGTCTTAGTCCCGGGCCGAGTCTGAGTCTGAGGTCCGGGCTGAGTCTGAGTCTTAGTCCCAGGATGAGTCTGATTCCCAGGCTGAGTCTGAGCCTATATCCCAGGCTGAGTCTCAGTCTGAGTCCCAAACTGAGTCTAAGTCCCAGGCTGAGTATGAGTCCCAGGCTGAGCCTGAGTCCCAAGCTGAGTCTGAGTCGAAGTCCCAGGCTGAGTCAGAGTCTAAGTTCCAGGCTGAGTCTGAGTCTAAGTCCTAGCCTGCAACTGATTTTAGGTCCCAGGCTGAGTCAGAGTAAAGGTCCCAGGCTGAGTCATAGTCAAAATCCCAGGCTGGGTCTGGATCTCTGGCTGAGTCAGAGTCTGAGTCTAAGTCCCAGGATGGGTCTGAGTCTTCGTCCCAGGGCTTATCTGAGTCTGAGTCCCAGTCTGAGTTTGACTCTGAGTCCCAGGCCGAGTCAGAGTCTAGGTCCCACGCTGAGCCTAAGTCCCACGCTCAGTCTGAGTCTGAGTTCCAGGCTGAGTCAGAGTCTGAGTCCCAGTCTTGGTATGAGTCTAAGTGCCAGGCTGAGTCTGAGTCAAAGTCCCAGGTTGGGTATGAGTCTGAGTCTCAGTCCCAGACTGAGTCTGAGTCTATGTGCCAGGTTGAGTCTGAGTCTAAGTCCCAGGCTGAGTCTGAGTCTATGTCCCAGTCTGATTCTGAGCCTGAGTCCCTGGCTGAGTCTGAGTCCCTGACTGAGTCTGATTCTAAGGCCCAGGCTGAGTCTAAGTCTCAGGCTGAGTCTGAGGCTGAGTCCCAGTCTGAATCTGAGTCTAAGCCCCATGCTGAGTCTTAGTCTGATCCCCAGGCTGAGTCTGAGTCCCAGGCTGGGTCTGAGTATAAGTCGCAGGCTGAGTCAGAGTCTATGTCCCAAGGATGAGTATGATTCTAAGTTCCATGCTGAGTCTGAGTTCAAGTCCCAGGCTGAGTCTGAGTCTATGTCCTAGGCTGCGACTGAGTTTAAGTCCCAGACTGTGCCTGATTCAAAGTGCCAGTCTGATTCTGAGTCTGAATCTGAGGATGAGATTGATTCTAAGTACCAGGCTGAGTCTGAGTCTAAAGCCCAGACTGAGTCTGAATTTAAGTCTCAGGCTGAGTCTGAGGCACACTCTGAATCTGAGTCTGAGTCCCAGGCTGAGTCTGAATCTATGTCTCAGGCTGAGTCTGTGTCTAAGTCCAAGGCTGAGTCTGAGTCTAAGTCCTAGGCTGCGACTGAGTTAAGTCCCAGGCTGAGTCATCTTCAAAGTGCCAGTCTGAGTCTGAGTCTAAATCCCAGGATGAGTTTGATTCTAAGTCCCTGGATGAGTCTGAGTATGATTCCCAGGCTGAGTCTGCGTCTTAGTCCCAGGCCGAGTCTGAGTCTGAGTGCCAGACTGAGTCTTAGTCCCAGGCTGAATCTGAGTCCCAGACTGAGACTGGGACCCTGGCTGAGTCTGAGTCTAAGTCCCAATCTGAGTCTGAGTTTAAGTCTCAGGCTGAGTCTGAGTCTGTGTCCCAGGCTGAGTCTGAGTCTATATCGCAGGCTGAGTCTCAGTCTGAGTCCCAAACTGAGTCTAAGTTCCAGGCTGAATCTGATTCCCAGGCTGAGAATGAGACCCTGGCTGAGTCTGAGTCTATGTCCCAATCTGAGTCTGAGTTTAAGTCTCATGCTGAGTCTGAGTCTGAGTCCCAGGCTGAGTCTGAGTCGAAGTCCCAGGCTGAGTCAGAGACTAAGGCCCAGGCTGAGTCTGAGTCTACGTCCAAGCCTGCGACTGATTTACGTCCCAGGCTGAGTCTGAGTCAATGTCCCAGGCTGAGCCGTAGTCTAAGTTCCAGGCTGAGTCTGAGTCCCAGGCTGAGTCTGAAATCCTGCCTGAGTCAGAGTCTGAGTCTAAGTCCCAGGATGGGTCTGAGTCTACGTCCCAGGGCTAATCTGAGTCTGAGTAGCAGCCTGAGTTTGACTCTGAGTCCCAAGCCGAGTCAGAGTCTAAGTCCCATGCTGAGTCTGAGTCTAAGTCCCACGCTCAGTCTGAGTATGATCCCCAGGCTGAGTCTGAGTCTGATCCCCAGGCTGAGTCTGAGTCCCAGGCTGTGTTTGAGTCTAAGTTCCAGGCTGAGTCTGAGCCTAAGTCGCCGGCTGAGTAAGAGTCTAAGTCCCAGTATGTGTCTTATTCTAAGTCCGAGGCTGAGTGTAAGTCTAAGTCCTAGGCTGCGACTGAGTTCAGGTCCCAGGCTGAGCCTGACTCAAAATCTCAGGCTAAGTCTGAGTCTATGTCCCTGGGTGAGCCGAGTCGGAGTCCCAGTCTGAGTCTGAATCTAAGTCCCAGGCTGAGTCTGAGTCAAAGTCCCAGACTGAGTCTGAGTCTAAGTCCCAATATGAGTCTGAGTCTGAGTCCCAGGCTTAGACCTAGTCTAGGTCCCAGGCTGAGTCTGAGTCTGAGTCCCAGTCTGAGTCTGAATTCCTGTCTGAGTCTTAGTCTAAGTACCAGGATGGGTCTGACTGTACGTCCCAGTTTGAGTCTGTGTCTGTGTCCAAGGCTGCGTCTGAGTGAGTCCCAGGCCGAGTCTGAGCCTAAGACCCACGCTGAGTCTGAGCCTAAGTGCCAGGCTGAGTCTGAGCCTAGGTCCCAGGCTGAGTCAGTGTTTATGACCAAGCCTGAGTGTCAGTCCGAGGATGAGCCTTAGTATAAGTCCGAGGATTAGGCGGAGTCTGTGTTCCAGGATGATGCTGAGTCTATGTCCAAGGCTGAGACTTAGTCTCAGGCTTATTCTGTGTCCCAAGCTGAGTCTGAGTGAGTCCCAGACTGAGTCTAAGTCACATATGGAATCTTAGTCGCAGGCTGAATTCAAGGCCCAGGCTCAGTCTGAATCCGAGTCCCAGGCTGAGTCTAAGTCGCAGGCCGAGTCTGAGTCCCAGACTGAGTCTGAGGCGAAGACCCAGGCTGAGACAGAGTCTGAATCCCAGGCTGAGTCCGAGTCTGAGTCCCAGACTGAGTCTAAGTCCCAGGCTGAATCTGAGTCCAAGGTTGAGTCTGAGTCTTAGTCCCAGGCTGAGTCTGAGTATAAGTCCCAGGCTGAGTATGAGTCTAAGCCCCAGGCTGAGTCTGGGTCTAAGCCGCAGGCTGAGTCTGGGTCTAAGCCCCAGGCTGAGTCTAAGTCTGAGTTTCAGGCTGAGTCTGAATCTATGTTCCAGGCTTAGTCTGAGACTATGTCACGGGCTGAGTCTGAGTCTAAGGCCCAGGCTGAGTCTGAGTTTAAGTCTTAGGCTGAGTCTGAGTCCGTGTCGCAGGCTGAGTCTGAGTTTGAGTCCCAGGCTGTGTCTGAGTCGAAGTCCCTGGCTGAGTTTGAGTCCCAAGCCGAGTCAGAGCCTAAGACCCAAGTTTAGTCTGAGTCTAAGTCCCAGGCTGAGTCTGAATCCCAGGCTGAGTATGAGACCGAGCCCCAGGCTGAGTCCGAGTCTAAGTCCCAGGCTGAGTCTGAGTCTATGTCCTAGGCTGCGACTGAGTCTAAGTCCAAGGCTAAGTCTGAGACTGAATCCAAGGTTGAGTCTGAGTCTAAGACCCGGGCGGGGTCTAAGTCTCAGTTTGAGTTTGATTCTGAGTTCCAGTATGAGTCTGAGACTTTGGCTGAGTCTGAGTCCCTGGCTGAGTCTGTGTATAAGGCCCATGCTGAGTCCGAGTTTAAGTCTCAGGCTGAGTCTGAGTCCCACTCTGAATCTAACTCTGAGTCCTAGGCTGAGTCTGAGTCTAAGTCTCAGGCTGAGTCTGAGCCTAAATCCAAGGCTGTCTGATTCCAAGTCCTAGACAGCCACTTAGTTTATGTCCCAGGCTGAGTCTGATTCAAAGTACCAGTCTGTGTCTGAGCCTAAGTCCCAGGATGAGTTTGATTCTAAGTCCCAGGCAGAGTCTGAGTCTAAGTCCTAGGCTGCACCTGAGTTCAAGTCCCAGGCTGAATCTGAGTCAATTTCCCAGGCTGAGTCTGAGTCTGATCCCCAGGCTGAGTCTGAGCCCCAGGCTGGGTCTGAGTCTAAGTCGCAAGCTGAGTCTGAGTCTATGTCCCAAGGATGAGTATGATTCTAAGTCCCAGGCTGAGTCAGAGTTCAAGTCCCAGGCTGAGTCTGAGTCTAAGTCGCAGGCTGAGTCTGAGTCTAAGTCCCCGGATGAGTCTGATTCTAAGTCCCAGGCTGAGTGTGAGCCTAAGTCCTAGGCTGCGACTGAGTTCAAGTCCCAGGCTGAGTCTGGATCAATATCTCATGCATAGTCTGGGTCTAAATCCCTGTATGAGCCTGAGTCGGAGTCCCAGGCTGAGTCTGACTCTAAGTCCCAGGCTGAGTCTGAGTCTAAGTCCTAGGCTGCGACTGAGTTTATGTCCCAGGCAGAGTCTGAGTCAATGTCCCAAAATGAGTTTAAGTCCCAGAATGAGCCTGAGTCCTTGTTGAGTCCGAGTCTACGACCCAGGCTGAGTCTGGGTCTAAGTCCCTGGTTGAGCCTGCGTCGGAGTCCCAGGCTGAGACTGAGTCTGTGTCCCTGGCTGAGTCTGAGCCTAAGGCCCAGGCTGAGTCTCTGTCTGAGTCCCAGGCTGAGTCTGGGTCTAAGACCCAGGCTGAGTCTGAGTCTGAGTGCAATGTTGAGACTGAGTCTTAGTTCCAGGCTGAAGCTGAGTCTGAGTCCCAGGCTGAGTGTGAGTCCAAGGCTGAGTCTGAGTCCCAGGCTGAGTCTGAGGCCCAGGCTGAGTCTGAGTCTAAGTCCCAGGCCGAGTATGGGTGCCAGAGTGAGTCTAAGTCCCATGCTGAGATTGAGTCCAAGGTTTAATCTGAGTCTAGGTCCCTGGCTCAGTTTGAGTATAAGTCCCAGGCTGAGTTAGATTCTGAGTCCCAGTCTGAGTCTGAGTCCCTGGCTGAGTCTGAGTCCCTGGCTGAGTCTGAGTCTAAGGCCCAGGTTGAGACTGAGTGTGAGTACCATTCTAAATCTACGTCTGAGTCCCAGGCTGAGTCTGAGTCTAAGGCCAAGGCTGAGTCTGAGTATTAAGTCCTAGGCTGCGACTGAGTTTAAGTCCCAGGCTGAGTCTGATTCAAAGTGCCAATCTGAATCTGAGTCTAAGTCCCAGGAAGAGTTTGATTCTAAGTCCCAGGCTGGGTCTGAGACTAAGTCCTAGGCAGCGACTGAGTTCATGTCCCAGGCTGAGTCTGAGTCAATGTCTCATGCTAAGTCTGATTCTAAGTCCCAGTCCGAGTGTGAGTATGAGTCCCAGGCTGAGTCTGAGTCTGAGTCCCAAACTGAGTCTAAGTCCCAGGCTGAGTCTGAGTCCCAGGTAGAGTCTGAGTCTAAGTACACAGGCTGAGTCTAAGTCCCAGGCTGAGTCTGAGTCCCTCGCTGAGTGAAAGACTGAGTCTAAGTCCCAGAATTGGTCTGAGTCTCCGTCCCAGTGTGAATCTGAGTCTGAGACCCAGGCTGAGTTTGACTCTGAATCCCAGGCCGAGTCAGAGTCTATCTCCCTCACAGGGTCTGAGTCTAAATCCCATGCTCAGTCTCAGTCTGAGTCCCAGGCTGAGTCTGAGTCTGATCCCCAGGCTGAGTCTGAGTCCCATGCTGTGTCTGAGTCTAAGCCCAGGCTGAGTCTGAGTCTAAGTCGCAGGCTGATTCAGAGTCTAAGTCCCAGGATGAGTCTGATTCTAAGTCCCAGGCTGAGTCTGAGTCTTTGTCCCAGGATGAGTCTGAGTCAGATTCCCAGGCTGAGTCTGCGTCTAAGTCCCAGGCCGAGTCTGAGTCTGAGTGTCAGACTGAGTCTAAGTCCCAAGCTGAGCCTGAGTCCAAGTTTGAACCTGAGTCTAAGTCCCAGGCTAAGTCTGAGTATAAGTCCCAGGTTGAGTTTGATTCTGAGTCGCAGACTGAGCCTGAGTCCCTGGCTGAGTCTGAGTTTAAGTCTCAGACTGAGTCTGAGTCTGAATCACAATCTGAATCTAAGTCTGAGTCCCAGGCTGAGTCTGAGTCTAAGACAGGCTGAGTCTGAGACACACTCTGAATTTAAGCCTGAGTCCCATGCTGAGTCTGAGTCTAAGTCTCAGGCTGAGTCTGAGTCTAAGTCCAAGGCTGAGTCTGAGTCTAAGATCTTGGCTGCGTCTGTGAAGTCCCATGCTGAGTCTGATTCAAAATGCCAGTCTGAGTCTGAGTCTAAATCCCAGGATGAGTTTGATTCTATGTCCCAGGCTGAGTCTGAGTCTAAGTCCAAGGCTGCGACTGAGTTCAAGTCCCAGGCTGAGTCTGAGTCAAAGTCTCAGGCTAAGTCTGAGTCTAAGTCCCTGGATGAGTCTGCGACGGAATCCCAGGTTGAGTCTGAGTCTAAGTCCCAGACAGATTCTGAGTATAATTCCCAGGATGAGTCTTTGTCTGAGTCCCTGGCTGAGTCTGAGTCCCACTCTGAATCTATGTCTGAGGCCCAGGCTGAGACTGAGTCTAAGCCTCAGGCTGAGTCTGAGTCTACGTCCAAGGCTGAGAATGAGTCTTAGTCCCAGGCTGCGACTGAGTTTAAGTCCAAGGCTGTGTATGATTCAAAGTGACAGTCTGAGTCTGAGTCTAAGACCCAGGATGAGTTTGATTCTAAGTGCCAGGCTGAGTCTGAGTCTAAGTCCTAGGCTGCGACTGAGCTCAAGTCCCAGCCTGAGTCTGAGTCTAAGTCCCAGGCTGAGTCTGAGCCTAAGCCTCAGGCTGAGTCTGAGTCTAATTCCAAGGCTGAGAATGAGCCTAAGTCCTAGGCTGCGACTGAGTCTATGGCCAAGGCTGAGTCTGAGTTTAAGTCTCAGGCTGAGTCTGAGACTGAGTCACCGGCTGAATCTGAATATGAGTCCCAGGCTGAATGTGAATCGAAGTCCCAGTCTGATTCTGAGACTTAGTCCCAGGCTGCGACAGATTTTAAGTCCCAGGCTGAGCCTGAGTCTATATCCCAGGCTGAGTCTGTGTCTAAGTCCCAGGCTGAGTTTGAATCCCAGGCTGAGTCAGAGTCTGAGTGTAAGCCTCAGGATGGATCTGAGTCTTCGTCCCAGGCTGAATCTGAGTCAGAGTCCCAGGCTGTGTTTGACTCGGAGTCCCAGGCCGAGTCAGAGTCTTCGTCCCATGCTGAGTCTGAGTCTAAGTCCCACGCTCTGTCTGAGTCTGAATCCCAGGCCCAGTCAGAATCTAAGACCCACGCTGAGTCTGAGTCTAGGTCCCAGGCTGAGACTCTGTCTGAGCCCCAGACTGAGTCTGAGTCCCAGGCTCTGTCTGAGTCTAAGTCCCTGGCTAAGTCTGAGTCTATGTCGCAGGCTGAGTCTGAGTCTAAGTCCCAGGATGAGTCTGATTCTTAGTCCCAGGCCGAGCGTGAGCCTATGTCCTAGGCAGTGACTGAGTTCAAGTCCCAGGCTAAGTCTCACTCAATGTCTCAGGCTAAGTCTGAGTCTAATCCCTGGCTGAGTCTGGGTCTAAGTCCCAGGCTGAGTCTAGGTCTGGGAGGCTGAGTCTGAGTCCCTGGCTGAGTCTGAGACTAAGGCCCAGGCTGAGTCTGAGTTTAAGCGTCAGGCTGAGTCTGAACCTGAGTCCCAGGCTGAATCTGAGTCTGAGTTCCTGGCTGAGTCCGTGTGTAAGGCCCAGGATGAGTCTGAGTCTGAGCCCCAGGCTGAGTCTGATTCCCAGGCTGAGTCGGAGTCTGAGTCCCAGGCTGAGTCTGAGTCTAATTCCCAGTCTGAGTCTGAGTCCCAGGCTGAATCTAACTCTGTGTCCCAGGCCGAGTCAGTGTCTAAGACCCACGCTGAGTCTGAGTCTACGTCCAGGGCTGACTCTGAGCCCCAGGCTGAGTCTGATTCTGAGCCCCAGGCTGAGTCTGAGACGGAGTCCCAGGCTGAGTTTAAGACCCAGGCTGAGTCTGAGACTAAGTCCCAGGTTGAGTCTGAGTCTGAGTCCCAGACTGAGTCTGGGTCTAAGTCCCAGGCTGAGATTGAGCCCCAGGCTGATTCTTAGTCTATCTCTTTGGCTGCGACTGAGTCTAAGTCCAAGGCTACGTCTGAGTCTTGAGTCCAACGTTGAGTCTGCGTCTGAGTCCCAGGCTTAGGCAGAGTGTGAGTCCTAGGCTGAGTCTGAGTCTAATTCCCAGGCTGAGTCTGAGTCCCAGGCTGTCTGAGTCTGAGACCCACGCAGAGTATGAGTCCAAGGTTGAGTCTGAGTCGTAGTCCCAGGCTGAGGCTGAGTCTGAGTCCAAGGCTACGTCTTAGTCTGTGTCCCAGGCTGAGTCTGAGTCTGAGTCCAAGGCTGAATCTGAGTCTGTGTCTCAGACGGTGTCAAAGTTCCAGGCTGAGTACTAGTCCAAGTTTGAATCTGATTCTAGGTCCCAGGGTGAATCTGAGTCTGAGTCTCAGAATGAGTTTGATTCTGAATCCCAGGCCGAGTCAGAGTCTAAGTCCCATGCTCAGTCTGAGTCTAAGTCCCTCGCTCAGAGTCGGAGTCCCAGGCTGAGTCTGAGTCTGATCCCCAGGCTGAGTCTGAGTCCCAGGGTGTGTCTGAGTCTATGTCCCAGGCTGAGTCTGAGTCTAAGTCGCAGGCTGAGTCAGTGTCTAAGTCCCAGGATGAGTCTGATTCTATGTCCCAGGCTGAGTGTGAGTCTTAGTCCTAAGCTGCGGCTGAGTTAAAGTACCAGGCTGAGTCTGACCCAACGTCTCAGGCTAAGTCTGAGTCTAAGTCCATGGATGAGCCAGAGTGGGAGTCCCAGGCTGAGACTGAGTCTATATCCCAGGCAGAGTCTGAGTCTACGTCCCAGGCTGAGTCCGACTCTAAGTCCCAGGATGAGTCTGCGTCCCAGGCTGAGTCTGAGTCTGAGTCCCAGGCTGAGTCTGAATCCCTGGCTGAGTCTGAGGCTGAGTCTAAGTACAAGGATGGGTCTGAGTCTAAGGCGCATGGTGAGTCTGTGTCTGAGTCCCAGGCTGAGTCTGACTCTGAGTCCCAGGCCGAGTCTGAGCCTTAGACCCACGCTGAGCCTGAGTCTAACTGCCAGGCTGATTCTGAGCCTAAGTCTCAGGCTGAGTCTGAGTCTATGACCAAAGACGAGTGTCAGTCCGAGGATGAGCCTTAGTATGAGTCCGAGGATTAGGCTGAGTCAGAGTTCCAGGATGAGGCTGAATCTGGGTCCCAGGATGATGCTGAGTCTATGTCCAATGCTGAGCCATAGTTTCAGGATTATTCTGAGTCCCAAGCTGAGACTGAGTGAGTCCCAGACTGAGTCTAAGTCACAGTCGTAGTCTAAGACCCAGGCTGAATCCAAGGCCCAGGCTGAGTCTGAGTCTGAGTCCCAGGCGGAGTCTATGTAGCAGGCCGAGTCTGAGTCCCTGGCTGAGTCTACGTGTGAACCCTAGTCTGAGTCTGAGTCTTTTTCCCAGGCTGATTCTGAATCTAAATCGCTGGCGGAATCAGGCTGAGATAAGTCCCAGGCTGAGTCTAAGTCGAGGGCTGAGTCTGAGTCCCAGCTGAACTCTGAGTCTAAGTTCCAGGTTGTATCTGAGTCTTAGTCCCAGGCTGAATCTGAATTTCAGTCTGAGTCTGAGTCCCAATCTGAATCTAAGTCTGAGGCCCAGGCTGAGTCTGAGTCTAAGCCTCAGGCTGAGTCTGGGTCTAAGTCCCAGGCTGAGATTGAGCCCCAGGCTGATTCTTAGTCTATCTCTTTGGCTGCGACTGAGCCTAAGTCTCAGGCTGAGTCTGAGTCTATGACCAAAGACGAGTGTCAGTCCCAGGATGATCCTTAGTATGAGTCCGAGGATTAGGCTGAGTCTGAGTTCCAGGATGAGGCTGAATCTGGGTCCCAGGATGATGCTGAGTCTATGTCCAATGCTGAGCCATAGTCTCAGGATTATTCTGAGTCCCAAGCTGAGTCAGAGTGAGTCCCAGACTGAGTCTAAGTCACAGTCGTAGTCTAAGTCCCAGGCTGAATCCAAGGCCCAGGCTGAGCCTGAGTCTGAGTCCCAGGCTGAGTCTAAGTAGCAGGCCGAGTCTGAGTCCCTGGCTGAGTCTACGTCTGAACACTAGTCTGAGTCTGAGTCTTTTTCCCAGGCTGATTCTGAATTCAAATCGTTGGCGGAATCTGAGTCTATGTCCCAGGCTGAGATAAGTCCCAGGCTGAGTCTAAGTCGAGGGCTGAGTCTGAGTCCCAGCTGAATTCTGAGTCTAAGTCCCAGGTTGTATCTGAGTCTTAGTCCCAGGCTGAATCTGAATTTCAGTCTGAGTCTGAGTCCCAATCTGAATCTAAGTCTGAGGCCCAGGCTGAGTCTGAGTCTAAGCCTCAGGCTGAGTCTGAGTCTAAGTCCAAGGCTGAGAATGAGTCTAAGTCCTAGGCTGCGACTGAGTTTAAGTCCAAGGCTGAGTATGATTCAAAGTGACAGTCTGAGTCTGAATCTAAGACCCAGGATGAGTTTGATTCTAAGTGCCAGGCTGAGTCTGAGTCTAAGTCCTAGGCTGCGACTGAGCTCAAGTCCCAGCCTGTGTCTGAGTCTAAGTCCCAGGCTGAGTCTGAGCCTAAGCCTCAGGCTGAGTCTGAGTCTAATTCCAAGGCTGAGAATGAGTCTAAGTCCTAGGCTGCGACTGAGTCTATGGCCAAGGCTGAGTCTGAGTTTAGGTCTCAGGCTGAGTCTGAGACTGAGTCACAGGCTGAATCTGATTATGAGTCCCAGGCTGTGTGTGAATCGAAGTCCCTGTCTGATTCTGAGTCTATGTCCGAGGCTGCGACAGATTTTAAGTCCCAGGCTGAGCCTGAGTCAATATCCCAGGCTGAGTCAGTGTCTAAGTCCCAGGCTGAGTTTGCGTCCCAGGCTGAGTCAGAGTCTGAGTCTAAACCTCAGGATGGATCTGAGTCTTCGTCCCAGGCTGAATCTGAGTCAGAGTCCCAGGCTGTGTTTGACTCGGAGTCCCAGGCCGAGTCAGAGTCTTCGTCCCACGCTGAGTCTGAGTCTAAGTCCCACGCTCAGTCTGAGACTGAGTCCCAGGCCGAGTCAGAATCTAAGACCCACGCTGAGTCTGAGTCTAGGTCCCAGGCTGAGTCTGTGTCTGAGCCCCAGACTGAGTCTGAGTCCCAGACTCTGTCTGAGTCTAAGTCCCTGGCTGAGTCTGAGTCTATGTCGCAGGCTAAGTCTGAGTCTAACTCCATGGATGAGTCTGAGTCGGAGTCCCAAGCTGAGTGTGAGTCTAAGTCCCAGGCTGAGTCTGGGTCTAAGTCCCAGGCTGAGTCTAGGTCATGGTCCCAGGCTGAGTCTGAGTCGCTGGCTGAGTCTGAATCCCTGGCTGAGTCTGAGACCGAGGCCCAGGCTGAGTCTGAACCTGAGTCCCAGGCTGAATCTGAGTCTGAGTTCCTGGCTGAGTCCGTGTGTAAGACCCAGGTTGCGTCTGAGGTTGAGCCCCAGGCTGAGTTTGAGTCCCAGGCTGAGTCTGAGTCTGATTCCCAGGCTGAGTCGGAGTCTGAGTCCCAGGCTGAGTCTGAGTCTAATTCCCAGTCTGAGTCTGAGTCCCAGGTTGAGTCTAACTCTTTGTCCCAGGCCGAGACAGTGTCTAAGACCCACGCTGAGTCTGAGTCTACGTCCAGGGCTGACTCTGAGCCACAGGCTGAGTCTGATTCTGAGCCCCAGGCTGAGTCTGAGACCGAGTCCCAGGCTGAGTCTGAGACTAAGTTCCAGGTTGAGTCTGAGTCTGAGTCCCAGACTGAGTCTGGGTCTAAGTCCCAGGCTGAGATTGAGCCCCAGGCTGATTCTGAGTCTATCTCTTTGGCTGCGACTGAGTCTAAGTCCAAGGCTACGTCTGAGTCTGAGTCCAACGTTGAGTCTGAGTCTGAGTCCCAGGCTGAGGCTGAGTGTGAGTCCCAGGCTGAGTCTGAGTCTGATTCCCAGGCTGAGTCTGTGTCCCAGGCTGTCTGAGACCTACGCTGAGTCTGAGTCCAAGGTTGAGTCTGAGTCCCAGGCTGAGGCTGAGTCCAATGCTACGTCTTAGTCTGAGTCCCAGGCTGAGTCTGAGTCTGAGTCCAAGGCTGAATCTGAGTCTCTGTCTCAGACTGAGTCAAAGTCCAAGGCTGAGTCCGAGTTCAAGGTTGAATCTGATTCTACGTCCCAGGGTGAATCTGAGTCTGAGTCTCAGAATGAGTTTGATTCTGAGTCCTAGGCCGAGTCAGAGTCTAAGTCCCACGCTGAGTCTGAGTCAAAGTTCCACGATCAGAATCAGAGTCCCAGGCTGAGTCTGAGTCTATGTCACGGGCTGAGTCAGAGTCTAATTCCCAGGATGAGTCTGATTCTATGTCCCAGGCTGAGTGTGAGTCTTAGTCCTAGGCTGCGGCTGAGTTAAAGTCCCAGGCTGAGTCTGACCCAACGTCTCAGGCTAAGTCTGAGTCTAAGTCCATGGATGAGCCTGAGTCGGAGTCCCAGGCTGAGTCTGAGTCTACGTCCCAGGCTGAATCCGAATCTAAGTCCCGGTATGAGTCTGAGTCCCAGGCTGAGTCTGAGTCTGAGTCCCAGGCTGAGTCTGAATCCCTGGCTGAGACTGAGTGTGAGTCTAAGTACCAGGATTGGTCTGAGGCTAAGGCCCAGGGTGAGTCTGTGTCTGAGTCCCAGGCTGAGTCTGACCCTGAGTCCCAGGCCGAGTCTGAGCCTAAGACCCACGCTGAGCCTGAGTCTAACTTCCAGGCTGAGTCTGAGCCTAATTCTCAGGCTGAGTGTGAGTCTATGACCAAGGACGAGTGTCAGTCCGAGGATGAGCCTTAGTATGAGTCCGAGGATTAGGCTGGGTCTGAGTTCGAGGATGAGGCTGAATCTGAGTCCAAGGATGAGGCTGAGTCTATGTCCAATGCTGAGCCATAGTGTCAGGCTTATTCTTCCCAAGCTGAGTCTGAGTGAGTCCCAGTATGAGTCTAAGTCACAGTCAGAGTCTAAGTCCCAGGCTGAGTCTGAGTCTGATTCCCAGGCTGAGTCTAAGTCACAGGCCGTGTCTGAGTCCCAGGCTGAGTCTACGTCTGAGTCCTAGTCTGAGTCTGAGTCTTTTTCCCAGGCTGATTCTGAGTCTAAATCGTTGGCGGAATCTGAGTCTATGTACCAGGCTGAGATAAGTCCCAAGCTGAGTCTAAGTCGCAGGCTGAGTCTGAGTCCCAGCTGAATTCTGAGTTTAATTCCCAGGTTGTATCTGAGTCTTAGTCCCAGGCTGAATCTGAATTTCGGTCTGAGAGGATGAGTCTGCGTCTGAGTCTCAGTCACAGGCTGAACCAGATGTCCAGGCTGAGTCTGAGCCTAAGTCCCAAGCTGAGTCTTAGTCCCAGGTTGAGTCAGAGTCTACGTCCCTGACTGAGTCTGAGTCTGCGTCTGACGCTGAGCCAGAGTCTAAGTGCAAGGCTGAGTCCGAGTCCAAGGTTGAATCTGATTCTACGTCCCAGGGTGAATCGGAGTCTGAGTCTCAGAATGAGTTTGATTCTGAGTCCTAGGCCGAGTCAGAGTCTAAGTCCCACGCTGAGTCTGAGTCAAAGTTCCACGATCAGAGTCGGAGTCCCAGGCTGGGTCTGAGTCTATGTCGCGGGCTGAGTCAGAGTCTAATTCCCAGGATGAGTCTGATTCTATGTCCCAGGCTGAGTGTGAGTCTTAGTCCTAGGCTGCGGCTGAGTTAAAGTCCCAGGCTGAGTCTGACCCAACGTCTCAGGCTAAGTCTGAGTCTAAGTCCATGGATGAGCCTGAGTCGGAGTCCCAGGCTGAGTCTGAGTCTAAGTCCCAGGCAGAGTCTGAGTCTACGTCCCAGGCTGAATCCGAATCTAAGTCCCAGTATGAGTCTGAGTCCCAGGCTGAGTCTGAGTCTGAGTCCCAGGCTGAGTCTGAATCCCTGGCTGAGTCTGAGTCTGAGTCTAAGTACCAGGATGGGTCTGAGGCTAAGGCCCAGGGTGAGTCTGTGTCTGAGTCCCAGGCTGAGTCTGACTCTGAGTCCCAGGCCGAGTCTGAGCCTAAGACCCACGCTGAGCCTGATTCTAACTTCCAGGCTGAGTCTGAGCCTAATTCTCAGGCTGAGCCTGAGTCTATGACCAAGGACGAGTGTCAGTCCGAGGATGAGCCTTAGTATGAGTCCGAGGATTAGGCTGAGTCTGAGTTCGAGGATGAGGCTGAATCTGAGTCCAAGGATGAGGCAGAGTCTATGTCCAATGCTGAGCCATAGTGTCAGGCTTATTCTGAGCCCCAAGCTGAGTCTGAGTGAGTTCCAGTATGAGTCTAAGTCACAGTCGGAATCTAAGTCCCAGGCTGAGTCTGAGTCTGATTCCCAGGCTGAGTCTAAGTCACAGGCCGTTTCTGAGTCCCAGGCTGAGTATACGTCTGAGTCCTAGTCTGAGTCTGAGTCTTTTTCCCAGGCTGATTCTGAGTCTAAATCGCTGGCGGAATCTGAGTCTATGTACCAGGGTGAGATAAGTCCCAAGCTGAGTCTAAGTCGCAGGCTGAGTCTGAGTCCCAGCTGAATTCTGAGTTTAATTCCCAGGTTGTATCTGAGTCTTAGTCCCAGGCTGAATCTGAATTTCGGTCTGAGAGGATGAGTCTGCGTCTGAGTCTCAGTCACAGGCTGAACCAGATGTCCAGGCTGAGTCTGAGCCTAAGTCCCAAGCTGAGTCTTAGTCCCAGGTTGAGTCAGAGTCTACGTCCCTGACTGAGTCTGATTCTGCGTCTGAGGCTGAGTCAGAGTCTAAGTCAAAGGCTGAGTCTAAGTCCCATGCTGAATTTATGTCCCAGGCTGAGTCTAAATCCCAGGTTGAGTCTGAGTCCCAGGCTAAGCCGGAGTCTGAATGAGTCTGAATGTATGTCCCAGGCTGAGTGTTAGTCATAGGCTGATTCTGAGTCCTAGGCTTAGTGTGAGTCTAAGCCCTAGGCTGAGTCTGAGTCCCAGGCTGAATCTGAGTCCCAGGCTGTGTCTGAGTCCCAGGCTGAGGCTGAGTTAGAATCCCAGGCTAAATATGAGTCTCAGTACCAGACTGAGTTTGAGTCTATGTCTCATTCTGAATCTTAGTCTACGTTCGAGGCTGAGTGTGAGTCTAAGTACCAGAATGAGTCTGAGTCCCAGGCTGAGTCTGAATCTAGGTCCCGGACTGGGTCTGGGTCAAATTCCCAGGCTGTGTTTGAGCCTAAGTCTCAGGCTGAGTCTGAGTCACACTCTGAATCTAAGGCTGAGTCTGAATCTAAGTCTCAGGCTGAGTCTGAGTCTAAGTCCTAGGCTGCGACTGAGTTAAGTCCCAGGCTGAGTCTGATTCAAAGTGCCAGTCTGAGTCTGAGTTTAAATCCCAGGATGAGTTTGATTCTAAGTGCCAGGATGAGTCTGAGTCTGATTCCCAGGCTGAGACTGCGTCTTAGTCCCAGGCCGAGTCTGAGTCTGAGTGTCAGACTGAGTCTAAGTCCCAAGCTGAGCCTGAGTCCAAGTTTGAACCTGAGTCTAAGTCCCAGGCTAATTCTGAGTGTAAGTCCCAGGTTGAGTTTGATTCTGAGTCCCGGGCTGAGTCTGAGTCTTAGTCCCAGGATGAGTCTGGGTCTGCCTGTCAGGCTGAGTCTGAGTCTATATCCAGGGCATAGTCTCAGTCTGAGTCGCAAACTGAGTCTACGTCCCAGGCTGAATCTGAGTCCCAGGCTGAGTCCGAGACCCTGGCTGAGTCTGAGTCTAAGTCCCAAGCTGAGTCTGAGTCTAAGTCCTAGGCTGCGAACGAATTAAGTCCCAGGCTGAGCCTGATGCAAAGTGCCTGTCTGAGTCTGAGTCTAAATCCCAGGATGAGTTTGATTCTAAGTCCCAGGATGAGTCTGAGTCTGATTCCCAGGCTGAGACTGCGTCTTAGTCCCAGGCCGAGTCTGAGTCTGAGTGCCAGACTGAGTCTCAGTACCAGTCTGAGTCTGAGTCCAAGGTTGAATCTGAGTCAAAGTCCCAGGCTGAGTCTGAGTCTGTTCCCCAGGCTGAGTCTTAGTCCCAGGCTCTGTCTGATTCTAAGTCGCAGGCTGAGTCAGAGTCTAGGTCCCAGACTGAGTTTGATCCTGAGTCCCAGTCTGAGTCTGAGTCCCTGGCTGAGTCAGAGTCTGAGTCCCACCAGTCTGAGGCTGAGTTCCAGCCTGAGTGTGAGTCTGAGTCCCAGGCTGCGCCTGAGTCACACTCTGAATCTGTCTGAGTCCCAGGCTGAGACTGAGCCTAAGGCCCAGGCTGAGTCTAAGTTTGAGTCACAGGCTGAGTCTGAGTCTAAATCTCAGGCTCAGTCTGAGTCTAAATCCAAGGCTGAGTCTGATTCTAAGTCCTGGGCTGCGACTGAGTTAGGTCCCAGGCTGAGTCTGATTCAAAGTGCCAGTCTGAGTCTGAGTCTAAATCCCAGGATGAGTTTGATTCTAAGTCCCAGGCTGAGTCTGAGTCTAAGGCCCAGCCTGAGTCTGAGTTTAAGTCTCAGGCTGATTATGAGTCACACTCTGAATCTAAGTCTGAGTCCCAGGCTGAGTCTGATTCAAAGTGCCAGTATGAGTCTGAGTCTAAATCAGAGGATGAGTTTGATTCTAAGTCCCAGGATGAGTCTGAGTCTGACTCCCAGGCTGAGTCTGCGTGTTAGTCCCAGGCGTCTGAGTCTGAGTGCCAAACTGAGTCTAAGTCCCAGGCTGAGTCTGAGTCCAAGGTTGAATCTGAGTATAAGTCCCAGGCTGAGTTTGATTCTGAGTCCCAGTCTGAGTCTAAGTCCCTGGATGAGATTGCGACGGAGTCCCAGGTTGAGTCTGGGTCTAAATCCCACACTGATTGTGAGTCTAAGTCCTAGGATGAGTCTTAGTCTGAGTCCCAGTCTGAGTCTGAGTCTTAGTCCCGGGCCGAGTCTGAGTCTGAGGTCCGGGCTGAGTCTCAGTCTTAGTCCCAGGATGAGTCTGAGTCTGATTCCCAGGCTGAGTCTGAGTCTATATTCCAGGCTGAGTCTCAGTCTGAGTCCCAAACTGAGTCTAAGTCCCAGGCTGAGTATGAGTCCCAGGCTGAGTCTGAGTCCCTGGCTGAGTCTGAGTTAAAGTCGCAGGCTGAGTCTGAGTATAAGTCTCAGGCTGAGTCTGAGCCTGAGTCCCAGGCTGAGTCTGAGTCGAAGTCCCAGGCTGAGTCTGAGTCTAAGTTCCAGGCTGAGTCTGAGTCTAAGTCCTAGCTTGCAACTGATTTTAGGTCCCAGGCTGAGTCAGAGTAAAGGTCGCAGGCTGAGTCATAGTCTAAGTCCCAGGCTGGGTCTGGATCCCTGGCTGAGTCAGAGTCTGAGTCTAAGTCCCATGATGGGTCTGAGTCTAGGTCCCAGGGCTAATCTGAGTCTGAGTCCCAGTCTGAGTTTGACTCTGAGTCCCAGGCCGAGTCAGAGTCTAAGTCCCACGCTGAGCCTAAGTCCCACTCTCAGTCTGAGTCTGAGTTCCAGGCTGAGTCAGAGTCTGATTCCCAGTCTTGGTCTGAGTCTAAGTGCCAGGCTGAGTCTGAGTCTAAGTCCCAGGTTGAGTCTGAGTCTGAGTCTCAGTCCCAGACTGAGTCTGAGTCTATGTGCCAGGTTGAGTCTGAGTCTAAGTCCCAGCCTGAGTCTGAGTCTAAGTCCCAGGCTGATTCTGAGCCTGAGTCCCTGGCTGAGTCTGAGTCCCTGGCTGAGTCTGATTCTAAGGCCCAGGCTGAGTCTAAGTCTCAGGCTGAGTCTGAGGCTGAGTCCCAGGCTGAATCTGAGTCTAAGCCCCATGCTGAGTCTTAGTCTGATCCCCAGGCTGAGTCTGCTCCCCAGGCTGAGTCTGAGTCCCAGGCTGGGTCTGAATATAAGTCGCAGGCAGAGTCAGAGTCTATGTCCCAAGGATGAGTATGATTCTAAGTTGCAGGCTGAGTCTGAGTTCAAGTCCCAGGCTGAGTCTGAGTCTAAGTCCTAGTCTGCGACTGAGTTTAAGTCCCAGACTGAGCCTGATAATAAGTGCCAGTCTGATTCTGAGTCTGAATCTGAGGATGAGTTTGATTCTAAGTCCCAGGCTGAATCTGAGTCTAAAGCCCAGGCTGAGTCTGAATTTAAGTCTCAGGCTGAGTCTGAGGCACACTCTGAATCTATGTCTGAGTCCCACGCTGAGTCTGAATCTAAGTCTCAGGCTGAGTATGTGTCTAAGTCCAAGACTGAGTCTGAGTCTAAGTCCTAGGCTGCGACTGAGTTAAGTCCCAGGCTGAGTCTGATTCAAAGTGCCAGTCTGAGTCTGAGTCTTAATCCCAGGATGAGTTTGATTCTAAGTCCCAGGATGAGTCTGAGTATGATTCCCAGGCTGAGTCTGCGTCTTAGACCCAGGCCGAGTCTGAGTCTGAGTGCCAGACTGAGTCTAAGTCCCAGGCTGAATCTGAGTCCCAGGCTGAGACTGAGACCCTGGCTGAATCTGAGTCTAAGTCCCAATCTGAGTCTGAGTTTAAGTCTCAGGCTGAGTCTGAGTCTGAGTCCCAGGCTGAGTCTGAGTCTATATCGCAGGCTGAGTCTCAGTCTGAGTCCCAAACTGAGTCTAAGTCCCAGGCTGAATCTGAGTCCCAGGCTGAGACTGAGACCCTGGCTGAGTCTGAGTCTCAGTCTCAATCTGATTCTGAGTTTAAGTCTCAGGCTGAGTCTGAGTCCCAGGCTGAGTCTGAGTCGAAGTCCCAGGTTGAGTCTGAGACTAAGGCCCAGGCTGAGTCTGAGTCTACGTCCTAGCCTGCGACTGATTTACGTCCCAGGCTGAGTCTGAGTCAATGTCCCAGGCTGAGTCGTAGTCTAAGTTCCAGGCTGAGTCTGAGTCCCAGGCTGAGTCGGAAATCCTGGCTGAGTCAGAGTCTGAGTCTAAGTCCCAGGATGGATCTGAGTCTACGTCCCAGGGCTAATCTGAGTCTGAGTAGCAGCCTGAGTTTGACTCTGAGTCCCAAGCCGAGTCAGAGTGTAAGTCCCAATATGAGTCTGAGTCCCAAGCTTAGACCGAGTCTAGGTCCCAGGCTGAGTCTGAGTCTGAGTCCCAGGCTGAGTCTGAATTCCTTTCTGAGTCTGAGTCTAAGTACCAGGATGGGTCTGACTGTACGTCTCAGTGTGAGTCTGTGTCCGTGTCCAAGACTGCGTCTGAGTGAGTCCCAGGCCGAGTCTGAGCCTAAGACCCACGCTGAGTCTGAGTCTATGTCCTAGGCTGCGACTGAGTCTAAGTCCAAGGCTAAGTCTGAGAGTGAATCCAAGGTTGAGTCTGAGTCTAAGTCCCAGGCGGAGTCTAAGTCCCAGTTTGAGTTTGATTCTGAGTCCCAGTATGAGTCTGAGTCTTTGGCTGATTCTGAGTCCCTGGCTGAGTCTGTGTATAAGGCCCATGCTGAGTCCAAGTTTAAGTCTCAGGCTGAGTCTGAGTCCCACTCTGAATCTAAGTCTGAGTCCTAGGCTGAGTCTGAGTCTAAGTCCCAGGCAGAGTCTGAGTCTAAGTCCTAGGCTGCGACTGAGTTCAAGTCCCAGGCTGAATCTGAGTCAATTTCCCTGGCTGAGTCTGAGTCTGATCCCCAGGCTGAGTCTGAGCCCCAGGCTGGGTATGAGTCTAAGTCGCAGGCTGAGTCTGAGTCTATGTCCCAAGGATGAGTATGATTCTAAGTTCCAGGCTGAGTCAGATTTCAAGTCCCAGGCTGAGTCTGAGTCTAAGTCCCAGGATGAGTCTGATTCAAAGTCCCAGGCTGAGTGTGAGCCTAAGTCCTAGGCTGCGACTGAGTTTAAGTCCCAGGCAGAGTCTGAATCAATATCTCAGGCATGTTCTGGGTCTAAATCCCTGTATTAGCCTGAGTCGGAGTCCCAGGCTGAGTCTGACTCTAAGTCCCAGGCTGAGTCTGAGTCTAAGTCCTAGGCTGCGACTGAGTTTAAGTCCCAGGCAGAGTCTGAGTCAAAGTCCCAAAATGAGTATACGTCCCAGAATGAGCCTGAGTCCTTGGTGAGTCCGAGTCTAAGTCCCAGGCTGAGTCTGGGTCTAAGTCCCTGGTTGAGCCTGAGTCGGAGTCCCAGGCTGAGACTGAGTCTGTGTCCCTGGCTGAGTGTGAGCCTAAGGCCCAGGCTGAGTCTGAGTTTAAGTCTCAGGTTGAGTCTCAGTCTGAGTCCCAGGCTGAGTCTGGGTATAAGACCCAGGCTGAGTCTGAGTCTGAGTGCAATGTTGAGGCTGAGTCTGAGTCCTAGGCTGAGTGTGTGTCCAAGGCTGAGTCTGAGTCCCAGGCTGAGTCTGAGCCCCAGGCTGAGCCTGAGTCTAAATCCCAGGCCGAGTATGGGTGCCAGACTGAGTCTAAGTCCCATGCTGAGATTGAGTCCAAGGTTGAATCTGAGTCTACGTCCCTGGCTCAGTTTGAGTATAAGTCCCAGGCAGATTTAGATTCTGAGTCCCAGTCTGAGTCTGAGTCCCTGGCTGAGTCTGAGTCCCTGGCTGAGTCAGAGTCTAAGGCCCAGGCTGAGACTGAGTCTGAAAACCATTCTAAATCTACGTCTGAGTCCCAGGCTGAGTCTGAGTCTATGTCCAAGGCTGAGTCTGAGTCTAAAGTCCTAGGCTGCGACTGAGTTTAAGTCCCAGGCTGAGTCTGATTCAAAGTGCCAATCTGAGTCTGATTCTAAGTTCCAGGATGAGTTTGATTCTAAGTCCCAGGCTGAGTCTGATTCTAAGTCCCAGGCCGAGTCTGAGTATGAGTCCCAGGCTGAGTCTGAATCTGAGTCCCAAACTGAGTCTAAGTCCCAGGCTGAGTCTGATTCTAAGTCCCAGACCGAGTCTGAGTATGAGTCCCAGGCTGAGTCTGAATCTGAGTCCCAAACTGAGTCTAAGTCCCAGGCTGAGTCTGAGTCCCAGGTAGAGTCTGAGTCTAAGTGCACAGGCTGAGTGTAAGTCCCAGGCTGAGTCTGAGTCCCTCGCTGAGTCAAAGACTGTGTCTAAGTCCCAGAATTGGTCTGAGTCTCCGTCCCAGGGTGAATCTGAGTCTGAGACCCAGGCTGAGTTTGACTCTGAATCCCAGGCCGAGTCAGAGTCTATCTCCCTCGCAGGGTCTGAGTCTAAATCCCATGCTCGGTCTGAGTCTGAGTCCCAGGCTGAGTCTGAGTCTGATCCCCAGGCTGGGTCTGAGTCCCATGCTGTGTCTGAGTCTAAGTCCCAGGATGAGTCTGATTCTAAGTCCCAGGCTGAGTCTGAGTCTTTGTCCCAGGATGAGTCTGAGTCTGATTCCCAGGCTGAGTCTGCGTCTAAGTCCCAGGCTGAGTCTGAGTCTGAGTGTCAGACTGAGTCTAAGTCCCAAGCTGAGCCTGAGTCCAAGTTTGAACCTGAGTCTAAGTCCCAGGCTAAGTCTGAGTATAAGTCCCAGGTTGAGTTTGATTCTGAGTCCCAGACTGAGTCTGAGTCCCTGGATGAGTCTGAGTCCCTGGCTGAATCTGAGTCTAAGGCCCATGCGGAGTCTGAGTTTAAGTCTCAGACTGAGTCTCAGTCTGAATCAAAATCGAATCTAAGTCTGAGTCCCAGGCTGAGTCTGAGTCTACGACAGGCTGAGTCTGAGACACACTCTGAATTTAAGACTGAGTCCCATGCTGAGTCTGAGTCTAAGTCTCAGGCTGAGTCTGAGTCTAAGTCCAAGGCTGAGTCTGAGTCTAAGTCCTTGGCTGCGTCTGTGTTTAAGTCCCATGCTGAGTCTGATTCAAAATGCCAGTCTGAATCTGAGTCTAAATCCCAGGATGAGTTTGATTCTATGTCCCAGGCTGAGTCTGAGTCTAAGTCCTAGGCTGCGACTGAGTTCAAGTCCCAGGCTGAGTCTGAATCAAAGTCTCAGGCTTAGTCTGAGTCTAAGTCCCTGGATGAGTCTGCGACGGAATCCCAGGTTGAGTCTGAGTCTAAGTCCCAGACAGATTCTGAGTATAATTCCCAGGATTAGTCTTAGTCTGTGTCCCAGGCCGGGTCTAAGTCTGAGTGTCAGACTGAGTCTAAGTCCCGGGCTGAGCCTGAGTCCAAGTTTGAATCTGAGTCTGAGTCCCAGGCTAAGTTTGAGTATAAGTCCCAGGCTGAGTTTGGTTCTGAGTTCCAGACTGAGTCTGAATACCTGACTGAGTCGGAGTCCCTGGCTGAGTCTGAGTACCTGGATGAGTCTGAGTCTAGGGCCCAGGCTGAGTCTGAATTTATGTCTGAGTATAAGTCCCAGGCTGAGTTTGGTTCTGAGTCCCAGTCTGAGTCTGAGTCCCAGTCTGAGTCTGAGTCCCAGTCTGAGTCTGAGTCCTTGGCTGAGTCTGAGTCTGAGTCCCACTCTGAATCTAAGTCTGAGGCCCAGACTGAGTCTGAGTCTAAGCCTGAGGCTGAGTCTGAGTCTATGTCCAAGGCTGAGAATGAGTCTAAGTCTAGGCTGGGACTGAGTTTAAGTCCCAGGCTGAGTCTGATTCAAAGTGACAGTCTGAGTCTGAGTCTAAGACCCAGGATGAGTTTGATTCTAAGTGCCAGGCGAAGTCTGAGTCTAAGTCCTAGGCTGCGAATTAGTTCAAGTCCCAGCCTGAGTCTGAGTCTAAGTCCCAGGGTGAGTCTGAGCCTAAGCCTCAGGCTGAGTCTGAGTCTAAGTCCGAGGCTGAGAATGAGTCGAAGTCCTAGACTGCGACTGAGTCTAAGGCCCAGGCTGAATCTGAGTTTAAGTCTCAGGCTGAGACTGAGCCACAGGCTGAATCTGATTCGAAATCCCAGGCTGATTCTGAGTCTAAGTCCCAGGCTGCGACAGATTTTAAGTCCCAGGCTGAGCCTGAGTCATTATCCCAGGCTGAGCCTGTGTCTAAGTCCCAGGCTGAGTTTGAGTCCCAGGCTGAGTCAGAGTATGAGTCTAAGCCCGAGGATGGATCCGAGACTTCGTCCCAGGCTGAATCTGAGTCAGAGTCCCAGGCTGTGTTTGACTCGGAGTCCCAGGCCGAGTCAGAGTATACGTCACACGCTGAGTCTGTGTCTAAGTCCCACGCTCCGTCTGAGTCTGAGTCCCAGGGCGAGTCGGAATCTAAGATCCTCGCTGAGTCTGAGTCTAGGTACCAGGCTGAGTCTGTGTCTGAGCCCCAGACTGAGTCTGAGTCCCATGCTCTGTTTGTGTCTAAGTCCCTGGCTGAGTCTGAGTCTATGTCGCAAGCTGAGTCTGATTATTGGTCCCAGGCTGAGCGTGAGCCTATGTCCTAGGCAGCAACTGAGTTCAAGTCCCAAGCTGAGTCTCACTCAATGTCTCAGGCTAAGTCTGAGTCTAAGTCCCTGGATGAGCCTGAGTCGGAGTCCCAAACTGAGTCTGAGTCTAAGTCCCAGGCTGAGTCTGGGTCTAAGTCCTAGGCTGAGTCTAGGTCTGGGTCCCAGGCTGAGTCTGAGTCCCTGGCTGAATCTGAGACTAAGGCCCAGGCTGAGTCTGAGTTTAAGCCTCAGGCTGAGCCTGAACCTGAGTCCCAGGCTGAATCTGAGTCTGAGTTCCTGGCTGAGTCCGTGTGTAAGACCCAGGTTGAGTGTGAGTCTGAGCCCCAGGCTGAGTCTGAGTCTGATTCCCAGGCTGAGTCGGAGTCTGAGTCCCAGGCTGAGTCTGAGTCTAATTCCCAGTCTGAGTCTGAATCCCAGGCTGAGTCTAACTCTGTGTCCCAGGCCGAATCAGTGTCTAAGACCCACGCTGGTTCTGAGTCTACGTCTAGGGCTGACTCTGAGCCCCAGGGTGAGTCTGATTCTGAGCCCCAGGCAGAGTCTGAGACCGAGTCCCAGGATGAGTCTAAGACCCAGGCTGAGTCTGAGACTAAATCCCAGGTTGAGTCTGAGTCTGAGTCCCAGACTGAGTCTGGGTCTAAGTCCCAGGCTGAGATTGAGCCCCAGGCTGATTCTGAGTCTATCTCTTTGGCTGCGACTGAGTCTAAGTCCAAGGCTACGTCTGAGTCTGAGTCCAACGTTGAGTCTGAGTCTGAGTCCCAGGCTGAGGAAGAGTGTGAGTCCCAGGCTGAGTCTGAGTCTGATTCCCAGTCTGAGTCTGTGTCCCAGGCTGTCTGAGTCTGAGACCCACGCAGAGTATGAGTCCAAGGTTGAGTCTGAGTCGGAGTCCCAGGCTGAGGCTGAGTCTGAGTCCAAGGCTACGTCTTAGTCTGAGTCCCAGGCTGAGTCTGAATCTGAGTCCAAGGCTGAATCTGAGTCTAAGTCCCAGGATGAGTCTGCGTCCCAGGCTGAGTCTGAGTCTGAGTCGCGGGCTGAGTCAGAGTCTAAGTCCCAGGATGAGTCTGATTCTATGTCCCAGGCAGAGTCAGAGTCTACGTCCCTGGCTGAATCCGAGTCTAAGTCCCAGGATGAGTCTGCGTCCCAGGCTGAATCTGAGTCTAAGTCGCAGGCTGAGTCAGAGTCCAGGTCCCAGACTGAGTTTGATCCTGAGTCCCAGTCTGAGTCTGAGTCCCTGGCTGAGTCAGAGTCTGAGTCCCACCAGTCTGAGGCTCGAGTTCCAGGCTGAGTGTGAGTCTGAGTCCCAGGCTGCGCCTGAGTCACACTCTGAATCTGTCTGAGTCCCAGGCTGAGACTGAGCCTAAGTCTGACTCACAGGCTGATTCTGAGTCTAAATCTCAGGCTGAGTCTGAGTCTAAATCCAAGGCTGAGTCTGATTCTAAGTCCTGGGCTGCGACTGAGTTAAGTCCCAGGCTGAGTCTGATTCAAAGTGCCAGTCTGATTCTGAGTCTAAATCCCAGGATGAGTTTGATTCTAAGTCCCAGGCTGAGTCTGAGTCTAAGGCCCAGCCTGAGTCTGAGTTTAAGTCTCAGGCTGATTATGAGTCACACTCTGAATCTAAGTCTGAGTCCCAGGCTGAGTCTGATTCAAAGTGCCAATCTGAGTCTGAGTCTAAATCACAGGATGAGTTTGATTCTAAGTCCCAGGATGAGTCTGAGTCTGACTCCCAGGCTGAGTCTGCGGGTTAGTCCCAGGCGTCTGAGTCTGAGTGCCAAACTGAGTCTAAGTCCCAGGCTGAGTCTGAGTCCAAGGTTGAATCTGAGTATAAGTCCCAGGCTGAGTTTGATTCTGAGTCCCAGTCTGAGTCTAAGTCCCTGGATGAGATTGCGACGGAGTCCCAGGTTGAGTCTGGGTCTAAATCCCACACTGATTCTGAGTCTAAGTCCTAGGATGAGTCTTAGTCTGTCCCAGTCTGAGTCTGAGTCTTAGTCCCGGGCCGAGTCTGAGTCTGAGGTCCGGGCTGAGTCTGAGTCTTAGTCCCAGGATGAGTCTGAGTCTGATTCCCAGGCTGAGTCTGAGTCTATATCCCATGCTGAGTCTCAGTCTGAGTCCCAAACTGAGTCTAAGTCCCAGGCTGAGTATGAGTCCCAGGCTGAGTCTGAGTCGAAGTCCCAGGCTGAGTCTGAGTCTAAGTTCCAGGCTGAGTCTGAGTCTAAGTCCTAGCCTGCAACTGATTTTAGGTCCCAGGCTGAGTCAGAGTAAAGGTCCCAGGCTGAGTCATAGTCTAAGTCCCAGGCTGGGTCTGGATCCCTGGCTGAGTCAGAGTCTGAGTCTAAGTCCCACGATGGGTCTGAGTCTAGGTCCCAGGGCTAATCTGAGTCTGAGTCCCAGTCTGAGTTTGACTCTGAGTCCCAGGCCGAGTCAGAGTCTAAGTCCCACGCTGAGTCTAAGTCCCACGCTCAGTCTGAGTCTGAGTTCCAGGCTGAGTCAGAGTCTGATTCCCAGTCTTGGTCTGAGTCTAAATGCCAGGCTGAGTCTGAGTCTAAGTCCCAGGTTGAGTCTGAGTCTGAGTCTCAGTCCCAGACTGAGTCTGAGTCTATGTGCCAGGTTGAGTCTGAGTCTAAGTCCCAGGCTGAGTCTGAGTCTAAGTCCCAGGCTGATTCTGAGCCTGAGTCCCTGGCTGAGTCTGAGTCCCTGGCTGAGTCTGATTCTAAGGCCCAGGCTGAGTCTAAGTCTCAGGCTGAGTCTGAGGCTGAGTCCCAGGCTGAATCTGAGTCTAAGCCCCATGCTGAGTCTTAGTCTGATCCCCAGGCTGTGTCTGAGTCCCAGGCTGGGTCTGAATATAAGTCGCAGGCAGAGTCAGAGTCTATGTCCCAAGGATGAGTATGATTCTAAGTTCCAGGCTGAGTCTGAGTTCAAGTCCCAGGCTGAGTCTGAGTCTAAGTCCTAGGCTGCGACTGAGTTTAAGTCCCAGACTGAGCCTGATTCAAAGTGCCAGTCTGATTCTGAGTCTGAATCTGAGGATGAGTTTGATTCTAAGTCTCAGGCTGAGTCTGAGTCTAAAGCCCAGGCTGAGTCTGAATTTAAGTCTCAGGCTGAGTCTGAGGCACACTCTGAATCTAAGTCTGAGTCCCACGCTGAGTCTGAATCTAAGTCTCAGGCTGAGTATGTGTCTAAGTCCAAGACTGAGTCTGAGTCTAAGTCCTAGGCTGCGACTGAGTTAAGGCCCAGGCTGAGTCTGATTCAAAGTGCCAGTCTGAGTCTGAGTCTTAATCCCAGGATGAGTTTGATTCTAAGTCCCAGGATGAGTCTGAGTATGATTCCCAGGCTGAGTCTGCGTCTTAGACCCAGGCCGAGTCTGAGTCTGAGTGCCAGACTGAGTCTAAGTCCCAGGCTGAATCTGAGTCCCAGGCTGAGACTGAGACCCTGGCTGAATCTGAGTCTAAGTCCCAATCTGAGTCTGAGTTTAAGTCTCAGGCTGAGTCTGAGTCTGAGTCCCAGGCTGAGTCTGAGTCTATATCGCAGGCTGAGTCTCAGTCTGAGTCCCAAACTGAGTCTAAGTCCCAGGCTGAATCTGAGTCCCAGGCTGAGACTGAGACCCTGGCTGAGTCTGAGTCTCAGTCTCAATCTGATTCTGAGTTTAAGTCTCAGGCTGAGTCTGAGTCCCAGGCTGAGTCTGAGTCGAAGTCCCTGGCTGAGTCTGAGACTAAGGCCCAGGCTGAGTCTGAGTCTACGTCCTAGCCTGCGACTGATTTACGTCCCAGGCTGAGTCTGAGTCAATGTCCCAGGCTGAGTCGTAGTCTAAGTTCCAGGCTGAGTCTGAGTCCCAGGCTGAGTCAGAGTCTGAGTCTAAGTCCCAGGATGGATCTGAGTCTACGTCCCAGGGCTAATCTGAGTCTGAGTAGCAGCCTGAGTTTGACTCTTAGTCCCAAGCCGTGTCAGAGTGTAAGTCCCAATATGAGTCTGAGTCCCAGGCTTAGACCGAGTCTAGGTCCCAGGCTGAGTCTGAGTCTGAGTCCCAGGCTGAGTCTGAATTCCTTTCTGAGTCTGAGTCTAAGTACCAGGATGGGTCTGACTGTACGTCCCAGTGTGAGTCTGAGTCCGTGTCCAAGGCTGCGTCTGAGTGAGTCCCAGGCCGAGTCTGAGCCTAAGACCCACGCTGAGTCTGAGCCTAAGTGCCAGGCTGAGTCTGAGCCTAGGTCCCAGGCTGAGTCAGTGTTTATGACCAAGCCTGAGTGTCAGTCCGAGGATGAGCCTTAGTATAAGTCCGAGGATTAGGCTGAGTCTGTGTTCCAGGATGAGGCTGAGTCTATGTCCAAGGCTGAGACTTAGTCTCGAGCTTATTCTGAGCCCCAAGCTGAGTCTGAGTGAGTCCCAGACTGAGTCTAAGTCACAGATGGAATCTTAGTCCCAGGCTGAATTCAAGGCCCAGGCCGAGTCTGAGTCCGAGTCCCAGGCTGAGTCTGAGTCCCAGACTGAGTCTGAGTCGAAGACCCAGACTGAGACAGAGTCTGAATCCCAGGCTGAGACAGAGTCTGAATATCAGGCTGAATCCGAGTCTGAGTCCCAGGCTGAATCTGAGTCCAAGGTTGAGTCTGAGTCTTAGTCCCAGGCTGAGTCTGAGTATAAGTCCCAGGCTGAGTCTGAGTCTAAGCCCCAGGCTGAGTCTGGGTCTAAGCCGCAGGCTGAGTCTGGGTCTAAGCCCCAGGCTGAGTCTAAGTCTGAGTTCCAGGCTGAGTCTGAATCTATGTTCCAGTCTTAGTCTGAGACTAAGTCACGGGCTGAGTCTGAGTCTAAGGCCCAGGCTGAGTCTGAGTTTAAATCATAGGCTGAGTCTGAGTCCGAGTCGCAGGCTGAGCCTGAGTCTGAGTCCCAGGCTGTGTCTGAGTCGAAGTCCCTGGCTGAGTTTGAGTCCCATGCCGAGTCAGAGTCTAAGACCCAAGTTTAGTCTGAGTCTAAGTCCCACGCTGATTCTGAATCCCAGGCTGAGTATGAGACCGAGCCCCAGGCTGGGTCCGAGTCTATGTCCCAGGCTAAGTCTGAGTCTATGTCCTAGGCTGCGACTGAGTCTAAGTCCAAGGCTAAGTCTGAGACTGAATCCAAGGTTGAGTCTGAGTCTAAGTCCCAGGCGGAGTCTCAGTCTGAGTCCCAAACTGAGTCTAAGTCCCAGGCTGAGTATGAGTCCCAGGCTGAGTCTGAGTCGAAGTCCCAGGCTGAGTCTGAGTCTAAGTTCCAGGCTGAGTCTGAGTCTAAGTCCTAGCCTGCAACTGATTTTAGGTCCCAGGCTGAGTCAGAGTAAAGGTCCCAGGCTGAGTTATAGTCTAAGTCCCAGGCTGGGTCTGGATCCCTGGCTGAGTCAGAGTCTGAGTCTAAGTCCCATGATGGGTCTGAGTCTAGGTCCCAGGGCTAATCTGAGTCTGAGTCCCAGTCTGAGTTTGACTCTGAGTCCCAGGCCGAGTCAGAGTCTAAGTCCCACGCTGAGTCTAAGTCCCACGCTCAGTCTGAGTCTGAGTTCCAGGCTGAGTCAGAGTCTGATTCCCAGTCTTGGTCTGAGTCTAAATGCCAGGCTGAGTCTGAGTCTAAGTCCCAGGTTGAGTCTGAGTCTGAGTCTCAGTCCCAGACTGAGTCTGAGTCTATGTGCCAGGTTGAGTCTGAGTCTAAGTCCCAGGCTGAGTCTGAGTCTAAGTCCCAGGCTGATTCTGAGCCTGAGTCCCTGGCTGAGTCTGAGTCCCTGGCTGAGTCTGATTCTAAGGCCCAGGCTGAGTCTAAGTCTCAGGCTGAGTCTGAGGCTGAGTCCCAGGCTGAATCTGAGTCTAAGCCCCATGCTGAGTCTTAGTCTGATCCCCAGGCTGTGTCTGAGTCCCAGGCTGGGTCTGAATATAAGTCGCAGGCAGAGTCAGAGTCTATGTCCCAAGGATGAGTATGATTCTAAGTTCCAGGCTGAGTCTGAGTTCAAGTCCCAGGCTGAATCTGAGTCTAAGTCCTAGGCTGCGACTGAGTTTAAGTCCCAGACTGAGCCTGATTCAAAGTGCCAGTCTGATTCTGAGTCTGAATCTGAGGATGAGTTTGATTCTAAGTCTCAGTCTGAGTCTGAGTCTAAAGCCCAGGCTGAGTCTGAATTTAAGTCTCAGGCTGAGTCTGAGGCACACTCTGAATCTAAGTCTGAGTCCCACGCTGAGTCTGAATCTAAGTCTCAGGCTGAGTATGTGTCTAAGTCCAAGACTGAGTCTGAGTCTAAGTCCTAGGCTGCGACTGAGTTAAGGCCCAGGCTGAGTCTGATTCAAAGTGCCAGTCTGAGTCTGAGTCTTAATCCCAGGATGAGTTTGATTCTAAGTCCCAGGATGAGTCTGAGTATGATTCCCAAGCTGAGTCTGCGTCTTAGACCCAGGCCGAGTCTGAGTCTGAGTGCCAGACTGAGTCTAAGTCCCAGGCTGAATCTGAGTCCCAGGCTGAGACTGAGACCCTGGCTGAATCTGAGTCTAAGTCCCAATCTGAGTCTGAGTTTAAGTCTCAGGCTGAGTCTGAGTCTGAGTCCCAGGCTGAGTCTGAGTCTATATCGCAGGCTGAGTCTCAGTCTGAGTCCCAAACTGAGTCTAAGTCCCAGGCTGAATCTGAGTCCCAGGCTGAGACTGAGACCCTGGCTGAGTCTGAGTCTCAGTCTCAATCTGATTCTGAGTTTAAGTCTCAGGCTGAGTCTGAGTCCCAGGCTGAGTCTGAGTCGAAGTCCCTGGCTGAGTCTGAGACTAAGGCCCAGGCTGAGTCTGAGTCTACGTCCTAGCCTGCGACTGATTTACGTCCCAGGCTGAGTCGTAGTCTAAGTTCCAGGCTGAGTCTGAGTCCCAGGCTGAGTCGGAAATCCTGGCTGAGTCAGAGTCTGAGTCTAAGTCCCAGGATGGATCTGAGTCTACGTCCCAGGGCTAATCTGAGTCTGAGTAGCAGCCTGAGTTTGACTCTGAGTCCCAAGCCGTGTCAGAGTGTAAGTCCCAATATGAGTCTGAGTCCCAGGCTTAGACCGAGTCTAGGTCCCAGGCTGAGTCTGAGTCTGAGTCCCAGGCTGAGTCTGAATTCCTTTCTGAGTCTGAGTCTAAGTACCAGGATGGGTCTGACTGTACGTCCCAGTGTGAGTCTGTGTCCGTGTCCAAGGCTGCGTCTGAGTGAGTCCCAGGCCGAGTCTGAGCCTAAGACCCACGCTGAGTCTGAGCCTAAGTGCCAGGCTGAGTCTGAGCCTAGGTCCCAGGCTGAGTCAGTGTTTATGACCAAGCCTGAGTGTCAGTCCGAGGATGAGCCTTAGTATAAGTCCGAGGATTAGGCTGAGTCTGTGTTCCAGGATGAGGCTGAGTCTATGTCCAAGGCTGAGACTTAGTCTCGAGCTTATTCTGAGCCCCAAGCTGAGTCTGAGTGAGTCCCAGACTGAGTCTAAGTCACAGATGGAATCTTAGTCCCAGGCTGAATTCAAGGCCCAGGCTGAGTCTGAGTCCGAGTCCCAGGCTGAGTCTGAGTCCCAGACTGAGTCTGAGTCGAAGACCCAGACTGAGACAGAGTCTGAATCCCAGGCTGAGACAGAGTCTGAATCTCAGGCTGAATCCGAGTCTGAGTCCCAGGCTGAATCTGAGTCCAAGGTTGAGTCTGAGTCTTAGTCCCAGGCTGAGTCTGAGTATAAGTCCCAGGCTGAGTCTGAGTCTAAGCCCCAGGCTGAGTCTGGGTCTAAGCCGCAGGCTGAGTCTGGGTCTAAGCCCCAGGCTGAGTCTAAGTCTGAGTTCCAGGCTGAGTCTGAATCTATGTTCCAGTCTTAGTCTGAGACTAAGTCACGGGCTGAGTCTGAGTCTAAGGCCCAGGCTGAGTCTGAGTTTAAATCATAGGCTGAGTCTGAGTCCGAGTCGCAGGCTGAGCCTGAGTCTGAGTCCCAGGCTGTGTCTGAGTCGAAGTCCCTGGCTGAGTTTGAGTCCCATGCCGAGTCAGAGTCTAAGACCCAAGTTTAGTCTGAGTCTAAGTCCCACGCTGATTCTGAATCCCAGGCTGAGTATGAGACCGAGCCCCAGGCTGGGTCCGAGTCTATGTCCCAGGCTAAGTCTGAGTCTATGTCCTAGGCTGCGACTGAGTCTAAGTCCAAGGCTAAGTCTGAGACTGAATCCAAGGTTGAGTCTGAGTCTAAGTCCCAGGCGGAGTCTAAGTCCCAGTTTGAGTTTGATTCTGAGTCCCAGTATGAGTCTGAGTCTTTGGCTGATTCTGAGTCCCTGGCTGAGTCTGAGTACCTGGATGAGTCTGAGTCTAGGGCCCAGGCTGAGTCTGAATTTATGTCTGAGTATAAGTCCCAGGCTGAGTTTGGTTCTGAGTCCCAGTCTGAGTCTGAGTCCCAGTCTGAGTCTGAGTCCCTGGCTGAGTCTGAGTCTGAGTCCCACTCTGAATCTAAGTCTGAGGCCCAGACTGAGTCTGAGTCTAAGCCTGAGGCTGGGTCTGAGTCTAAGTCCAAGGCTGAGAATGAGTCTAAGTCTAGGCTGGGACTGAGTTTAAGTCCCAGGCTGAGTCTGATTCAAAGTGACAGTCTGTGTCTGAGTCTAAGACCCAGGATAAGATTGATTCTAAGTGCCAGGCGAAGTCTGAGTGTAAGTCCTAGGCTGCGAATGAGTTCAAGTCCCAGCCTGAGTCTGAGTCTAAGTCCCAGGGTGAGTCTGAGCCTAAGCCTCAGGCTGAGTCTGAGTCTAAGTCCGAGGCTGAGAATGAGTCGAAGTCCTAGACTGCGACTGAGTCTAAGGCCCAGGCTGAATCTGAGTTTAAGTCTCAGGCTGAGACTGAGCCACAGGCTGAATCTGAATCTGAGTCCCAGGCTGAGTCTGATTCGAAATCCCAGGCTGATTCTGAGTCTAAGTCCCAGGCTGCGACAGATTTTAAGTCCCAGGCTGAGCCTGAGTCATTATCCCAGGCTGAGCCTGTGTCTAAGTCCCAGGCTGAGTTTGAGTCCCAGGCTGAGTCAGAGTATGAGTCTAGGCCCGAGGATGGATCTGAGACTTCGTCCCAGGCTGAATCTGAGTCAGAGTCCCAGGCTGTGTTTGACTCGGAGTCCCAGGCCGAGTCAGAGTATACGTCACACGCTGAGTCTGTGTCTATGTCCCACGCTCCGTCTGAGTCTGATTCCCAGGGCGAGTCGGAATCTAAGACCCTCGCTGAGTCTGAGTCTAGGTACCAGGCTGAGTCTGTGTCTGAGCCCCAGACTGAGTCTGAGCCCCATGCTCTGTTTGTGTCTAAGTCCCTGGCTGAGTCTGAGTCTATGTCGCAAGCTTAGTCTGATTATTGGTCCCAGGCTGAGCGTGAGCCTATGTCCTAGGCAGCAACTGAGTTCAAGGCCCAAGCTGAGTCTCACTCAATGTCTCAGGCTAAGTCTGAGTCTAAGTCCCTGGATGAGCCTGAGTCGGAGTCCCAAACTGAGTCTGAGTCTAAGTCCCAGGCTGAGTCTGGGTACAAGTCCTAGGCTGAGTCTAGGTCTGGGTTCCAGGCTGAGTCTGAGTCCCTGGCTGAATCTGAGACTAAGGCCCAGGCTGAGTCTGAGTTTAAGCCTCAGGCTGAGCCTGAACCTGAGTCCCAGGCTGAATCTGAGTCTGAGTTCCTGGCTGAGTCCGTGTGTAAGACCCAGGTTGAGTCTGAGTCTGAGCCCCAGGCTGAGTCTGAGTCTGATTCCCAGGCTGAGTCGGAGTCTGAGTCCCAGGCTGAGTCTGAGTCTAATTCCCAGTCTGAGTCTGAATCCCAGGCTGAGTCTAACTCTGTGTCCCAGGCCGAATCAGTGTCTAAGACCCACGCTGGTTCTGAGTCTACGTCCAGGGCTGACTCTGAGCCCCAGGGTGAGTCTGATTCTGAGCCCCAGGCAGAGTCTGAGACCGAGTCCCAGGCTGAGTCTAAGACCCAGGCTGAGTCTGAGACTAAATCCCAGGTTGAGTCTGAGTCTGAGTCCCAGACTGAGTCTGGGTCTAAGTCCCAGACTGAGATTGAGCCCCAGGCTGATTCTGAGTCTATCACTTTGGCTGCGACTGAGTCTAAGTCCAAGGCTACGTCTGAGTCTGAGTCCAACGTCGAGTCTGAGTCTGAGTCCCAGGCTGAGGAAGAGTGTGAGTCCCGGGCTGAGTCTGAGTCCGATTCCCAGTCTGAGTCTGTGTCCCAGTCTGTCTGAGTCTGCGACCCACGCAGAGTATGAGTCCAAGGTTGAGTCTGAGTCGGAGTCCCAGGCTGAGGCTGAGTCTGAGTCCAAGGCTACGTCTTAGTCTGAGTCCCAGGCTGAGTCTGAGTCTGAGTCCAAGGCTGAATCTGAGTCTAAGTCCCTGGATGAGTCTGCGTCCCAGGTTGAGTCTGAGTCTGAGTCGCGGGCTGAGTCAGAGTCTAAGTCCCAGGATGAGTTTGATTCTATGTCCCAGGCAGAGTCAGAGTCTACGTCCCAGGCTGAATCCGAGTCTAAGTCCCAGGATGAGTCTGCGTCCCAGGCTGAATCTGAGTCTAAGTCGCAGGCTGAGTCAGAGTCTAGGTCCCAGACTGAGTTTGATCCTGAGTCCCAGTCTGAGTCTGAGTCCCTGGCTGAGTCAGAGTCTGAGTCCCACCAGTCTGAGGCTGAGTTCCAGGCTGAGTGTGAGTCTGAGTCCCAGGCTGCGCCTGAGTCACACTCTGAATATGTCTGAGTCCCAGGCTGAGACTGAGCCTAAGGCTCAGGCTGAGTCTAAGTCTGAGTCACAGGCTGATTCTGAGTCTAAATCTCAGGCTGAGTCTGAGTCTAAATCCAAGGCTGAGTCTGATTCTAAGTCCTGGGCTGCGACTGAGTTAAGTCCCAGGCTGAGTCTGATTCAAAGTGCCAGTCTGATTCTGAGTCTAAATCCCAGGATGAGTTTGATTCTAAGTCCCAGGCTGAGTCTGAGTCTAAGGCCCAGCCTGAGTCTGAGTTTAAGTCTCAGGCTGATTATGAGTCACACTCTGAATCTAAGTCTGAGTCCCAGGCTGAGTCTGATTCAAAGTGCCAATCTGAGTCTGAGTCTAAATCACAGGATGAGTTTGATTCTAAGTCCCAGGATGAGTCTGAGTCTGACTCCCAGGCTGAGTCTGCGCGTTAGTCCCAGGCGTCTGAGTCTGAGTGCCAAACTGAGTCTAAGTCCCAGGCTGAGTCTGAGTCCAAGGTTGAATCTGAGTATAAGTCCCAGGCTGAGTTTGATTCTGAGTCCCAGTCTGAGTCTAAGTCCCTGGATGAGATTGCGACGGAGTCCCAGGTTGAGTCTGGGTCTAAATCCCACACTGGTTCTGAGTCTAAGTCCTAGGATGAGTCTTAGTCTGTCCCAGTCTGAGTCTGAGTCTTAGTCCCGGGCCGAGTCTGAGTCTGAGGTCCGGGCTGAGTCTGAGTCTTAGTCCCAGGATGAGTCTGAGTCTGATTCCCAGGCTGAGTCTGAGTCTATATCCCAGGCTGAGTCTCAGTCTGAGTCCCAAACTGAGTCTAAGTCCCAGGCTGAGAGTGAGTCCCTGGCTGAGTCTGAGTCGAAGTCCCAGGCTGAGTCTGAGTCTAAGTTCCAGGCTGAGTCTGAGTCTAAGTCCTAGCCTGCAACTGATTTTAGGTCCCAGGCTGAGTCAGAGTAAAGGTCCCAGGCTGAGTCATAGTCTAATTCCCAGGCTGGGTCTGGATCCCTGGCTGAGTCAGAGTCTGAGTCTAAGTCCCATGATGGGTCTGAGTCTAGGTCCCAGGGCTAATCTGAGTCTGAGTCCCAGTCTGAGTTTGACTCTGAGTCCCAGGCCGAGTCAGAGTCTAAGTCCCACGCTGAGTCTAAGTCCCACGCTCAGTCTGAGTCTGAGTTCCAGGCTGAGTCAGAGTCTGATTCCCAGTCTTGGTCTGAGTCTAAATGCCAGGCTGAGTCTAAGTCCCAGGTTGAGTCTGAGTCTGAGTCTCAGTCCCAGACTGAGTCTGAATCTATGTGCCAGATTGAGTCTGAGTCTAAGTCCCAGGCTGAGTCTGAGTCTAAGTCCTAGGCTGATTCTGAGCCTGAGTCCCTGGCTGAGTCTGAGTCCCTGGCTGAGTCTGATTCTAAGGCCCAGGCTGAGTCTAAGTCTCAGGCTGAGTCTGAGGCTGAGTCCCAGGCTGAATCTGAGTCTAAGCCCCATGCTGAGTCTTAGTCTGATCCCCAGGCTGAGTCTGATCCCCAGGCTGTGTCTGAGTCCCAGGCTGGGTCTGAATATAAGTCGCAGGCAGAGTCAGAGTCTATGTCCCAAGGATGAGTATGATTCTAAGTTCCAGGCTGAGTCTGAGTTCAAGTCCCAGGCTGAGTCTGAGTCTAAGTCCTAGGCTGCGACTGAGTTTAAGTCCCAGACTGAGCCTGATTCAAAGTGCCAGTCTGATTCTGAGTCTGAATCTGAGGATGAGTTTGATTCTAAGTCCCAGGCTGAGTCGGAGTCTAAAGCCCAGGCTGAGTCTGAATTTAAGTCTCAGGCTGAGTCTGAGGCACACTCTGAATCTAAGTCTGAGTCCCACGCTGAGTCTGAATCTAAGTCTCAGGCTGAGTATGTGTCTAAGTCCAAGACTGAGTCTGAGTCTAAGTCCTAGGCTGCGACTGAGTTAGTCCCAGGCTGAGTCTGATTCAAAGTGCCAGTCTGAGTCTGAGTCTTAATCCCAGGATGAGTTTGAATCTAAGTCCCAGGATGAGTCTGAGTATGATTCCCAGGCTGAGTCTGCGTCTTAGACCCAGGCCGAGTCTGAGTCTGAGTGCCAGACTGAGTCTAAGTCCCAGGCTGAATCTGAGTCCCAGGCTGAGACTGAGACCCTGTCTGAATCTGAGTCTAAGTCCCAATCTGAGTCTGAGTTTAAGTCTCAGGCTGAGTCTGAGTCTGAGTCCCAGGCTGAGTCTGAGTCTATATCGCAGGCTGAGTCTCAGTCTGAGTCCCAAACTGAGTCTAAGTCCCAGGCTGAATCTGAGTCCCAGGCTGAGACTGAGACTCTGGCTGAGTCTGAGTCTCAGTCTCAATCTGATTCTGAGTTTAAGTCTCAGGCTGAGTCTGAGTCCCAGGCTGAGTCTGAGTCGAAGTCCCAGGCTGAGTCTGAGACTAAGGCCCAGGCTGAGTCTGAGTCTACGTCCTAGCCTGCGACTGATTTACGTCCCAGGCTGAGTCTGAGTCAATGTCCCAGGCTGAGTCGTAGTCTATGTTCCAGGCTGAGTCTGAGTCCCAGGCTGAGTCGGAAATCCTGGCTGAGTCAGAGTCTGAGTCTAAGTCCCAGGATGGATCTGAGTCTACGTCCCAGGGCTAATCTGAGTCTGAGTAGCAGCCTGAGTTTGACTCTGAGTCCCAAGCCGAGTCAGAGTGTAAGTCCCAATATGAGTCTGAGTCCCAGGCTTAGACCGAGTCTAGGTCCCAGGCTGAGTCTGAGTCTGAGTCCCAGGCTGAGTCTGAATTCCTTTCTGAGTCTGAGTCTAAGTACCAGGATGGGTCTGACTGTACGTCCCAGTGCGAGTCTGTGTCCGTGTCCAAGGCTGCGTCTGAGTGAGTCCCAGGCCGAGTCTGAGCCTAAGACCCACGCTGAGTCTGAGCCTAAGTGCCAGGCTGAGTCTGAGCCTAGGTCCCAGGCTGAGTCAGTGTTTATGACCAAGCCTGAGTGTCAGTCCGAGGATGAGCCTTAGTATAAGTCCGAGGATTAGGCTGAGTCTGTGTTCCAGGATGAGACTGAGTCTATGTCCAAGGCTGAGACTTAGTCTCGAGCTTATTCTGAGCCCCAAGCTGAGTCTGATTGAGTCCCAGACTGAGTCTAAGTCACAGATGGAATCTTAGTCCCAGGCTGAATTCAAGGCCCAGGCTGAGTCTGAGTCCGAGTCCCAGGCTGAGTCTGAGTCCCAGACTGAGTCTGAGTCGAAGACCCAAACTGAGACAGAGTCTGAATCCCAGGCTGAGACAGAGTCTGAATCTCAGGCTGAATCCGAGTCTGAGTCCCAGACTGAGTCTAAGTCCCAGGCTGAATCTGAGTCCAAGGTTGAGTCGGAGTCTTAGTCCCAGGCTGAGTCTGAGTATAAGTCCCAGGCTGAGTCTGAGTCTAAGCCCCAGGCTGAGTCTGGGTCTAAGCCGCAGGCTGAGTCTGGGTCTAAGCCCCAGGCTGAGTCTAAGTCTGAGTTCCAGGCTGAGTCTGAATCTATGTTCCAGTCTTAGTCTGAGACTAAGTCACGGGCAGAGTCTGAGTCTAAGGCCCAGGCTGAGTCTGAGTTTAAGTCATAGGCTGAGTCTGAGTCCGAGTCGCAGGCTGAGCCTGAGTCTGAGTCCCATGCTGTGTCTGAGTCGAAGTCCCTGGCTGAGTTTGAGTCCCATGCCGAGTCAGAGTCTAAGACCCAAGTTTAGTCTGAGTCTAAGTCCCACGCTGAGTCTGAATCCCAGGCTGAGTATGAGACCGAGCCCCAGGCTGAGTCCGAGTCTATGTCCCAGGCTGAGTCTGAGTCTATGTCCTAGGCTGCGACTGAGTCTATGTCCAAGGCTAAGTCTGAGACTGAATCCAAGGTTGAGTCTGAGTCTAAGTCCCAGGCGGAGTCTAAGTCCCAGTTTGAGTTTGATTCTGAGTCCCAGTATGAGTCTGAGTCTTTGGCTGATTCTGAGTCCCTGGCTGAGTCTGTGTATAAGGCCCATGCTGAGTCCCAGTTTAAGTTTCAGGCTGAGTCTGAGTCCCACTCTGAATCTAAGTCTGAGTCCTAGGCTGAGTCTGATTCTAAGTCTCAGGCTGAGTCTGAGCCTAAATCCAAGGCTGTCTGATTCTAAGTCCTAGACAGCCACTTGGTTTATATCCCAGGCTGAGTCTGATTCAAAGTTCCAGTCTGTGTCTGAGCCTAAGTCCCAGGATGAGTTTGATTCTAAGTCCCAGGCAGAGTCTGAGTCTAAGTCCTAGGCTGCGACTGAGTTCAAGTCCCAGGCTGAATCTGAGTCAATTTCCCGGGCTGAGTCTGAGTCTGATCCCCAGGCTGAGTCTGAGCCCCAGGCTGGGTATGAGTCTAAGTCGCAGGCTGAGTCTGAGTCTATGTCCCAAGGATGAGTATGATTCTAAGGCCAAGGCTGAGTCAGATTTCAAGTCCCAGGCTGAGTCTGAGTCTAAGTCCCCGGATGAGTCTGATTCTAAGTCCCAGGCTGAGTGTGAGCCTAAGTCCTAGTCTGCGACTGAGTTCAAGTCCCAAGCTGAGTCTGAATCAATATCTCAGGCATATTCTGGGTCTAAATCCCTGTATTAGCCTGAGTCGGAGTCCCAGGCTGAGTCTGACTCTAAGTCCCAGGCTGAGTCTGAGTCTAAGTCCTAGGCTGCGACTGAGTTTAAGTCCCAGGCAGAGTCTGAGTCAAAGTCCCAAAATGAGTATAAGTCCCAGAATGAGCCTGAGTCCTTGGTGAGTCCGAGTCTAAGTCCCAGGCTGAGTCTGGGTCTAAGTCCCTGGTTGAGCCTGAGTCGGAGTCCCAGGCTGAGACTGAGTCTGTGTCCCTGGCTGAGTGTGAGCCTAAGGCCCAGGCTGAGTCTGAGTTTAAGTCTCAGGTTGAGTCTCAGTCTGAGTCCCAGGCTGAGTCTGGGTATAAGACCCAGGCTGAGTCTGAGTCTGAGTGCAATGTTGAGACTGAGTCTGAGTCCTAGGCTGAGTGTGAGTCCAAGACTGAGTCTGAGTCCCAGGCTGAGTCTGAGCCCCAGGCTGAGCCTGAGTCTAAGTCCCAGGCCGAGTATGGGTGCCAGACTGAGTCTAAGTCCCATGCTGAGATTGAGTCCAAGGTTGAATCTGAGTCTACGTCCCTGGCTCAGTTTGAGTAAAAGTCCCAGGCAGAGTTAGATTCTGAGTCCCAGTCTGAGTCTGAGTCCCTGGCTGAGTCTGAGTCCCTGGCTGAGTCAGAGTCTAAGGCCCAGGCTGAGACTGAGTCTGAATACCATTCTAAATCTACGTCTGAGTCCCAGGCTGAGTCTGAGTCTAAGTCCAAGGCTGAGTCTGAGTCTAAAGTCCTAGGCTGCGACTGAGTTTAATTCCCAGGCTGAGTCTGATTCAAAGTGCCAATCTGAGTCTGAGTCTAAGTTCCAGGATGAGTTTGATTCTAAGTCCCAGGCTGAGTCTGAGACTAAGTCCTAGGCTGCGACTGAGTTCATGTCCCAGGCTGAGTCTGAGTCAATGTCTCAAGCTAAGTCTGAGTCTAAGTCCCAGGATGAGTCTGAGTCTGAGTCCCAGGCTGTGTCTGAGTCTTAGTCCTGGGATGGGTCTGAGTCTGATTCTCAGGCTGAGTCTGATTCTAAGTCCCAGGCCGAGTCTGAGTATGAGTCCCAGGCTGAGTCTGAATCTGAGTCCCAAACTGAGTCTAAGTCCCAGGCTGAGTCTGATTCTAAGTCCCAGGCCGAGTCTGAGTATGAGTCCCAGGCTGAGTCTGAATCTGAGTCCCAAACTGAGTCTAAGTCCCAGGCTGAGTCTGAGTCCCAGGTAGAGTCTGAGTCTAAGTGCACAGGCTGAGTGTAAGTCCCAGGCTGAGTCTGAGTCCCTCACTGAGTCAAAGACTGAGTCTAAGTCCCGGAATTGATCTGAGACTCCGTCCCAGGGTGAATCTGAGTCTGAGACCAAGGCTGAGTTTGACTCTGAATCCCAGGCCGAGTCAGAGTCTATCTCCCTCGCAGGGTCTGAGTCTAAATCCCATGCTCGGTCTGAGTCTGAGTCCCAGGCTGAGTCTGAGTCTGATCCCCAGGCTGAGTCTGAGTCCCATGCTGTGTCTGAGTCTAAGCCCAGGCTGAGTCTGAGTCTAAGTCGCAGGCTGATTCAGAGTCTAAGTCCCAGGATGAGTCTGATTCTAAGTCCCAGGCTCAGTCTGAGTCTTTGTCCCAGGATGAGTCTCAGTCTGATTCCCAGGCTGAGTCTGCGTCTAAGTCCCAGGCCGAGTCTGAGTCTGAGTGTCAGACTGAGTCTAAGTCCCAAGCTGAGCCTGAGTCCAAGTTTGAACCTGAGTCTAAGTCCCAGGCTAAGTCTGAGTATAAGTCCCAGGTTGAGTTTGATTCTGAGTCCCAGACTGAGTCTGAGTCCCTGGCTGATTCTGAGTCCCTGGCTGAGTCTGAGTCTAAGGCCCATGCGGAGTCTGAGTTTAAGTCTCAGACTGAGTCTCAGTCTGAATCACAATCGAATCTAATTCTGAGTCCCGGGCTGAGTCTGAGTCTAAGACAGGCCGAGTCTGAGTCTAAGTCCAAGGCTGAGTCTGAGTCTAAGTCCATGGCTGGGTCTGTGTTTAAGTCCCATGCTGAGTCGGATTCAAAATGCCAGTCTGAGTCTGAGTCTAAATCCCAGGATGAGTTTGATTCTATGTCCCAGGCTGAGTCTGAGTCTAAGTCCAAGGCTGCGACTGAGTTCAAGTCCCAGGCTGAGTCTGAGTCAAAGTCTCAGGCTAAGTCTGAGTCTAAGTCCCTGGATGAGTCTGCGACGGAATCCCAGGTTGAGTCTGAGTCTACGTCCCAGACAGATTCTGAGTATAATTCCCAGGATGAGTCTTAGTCTGAGTCCCAGGCCGAGTCTAAGTCTGAGTGTCAGACTGAGTCTAAGTCCCGGGCTGAGCCTGAGTCCAAGTTTGAATCTGAGTCTGAGTCCCAGGCTAAGTTTGAGTATAAGTCCCAGGCTGAGTTTGGTTCTGAGTTCCAGACTGAGTCTGAATACCTGGCTGAGTCGGAGTCCCTGGCTGAGTCTGAGTACCTGGATGAGTCTGAATCTAGGGCCCAGGTTGAGTCTGAATTTATGTCTGAGTATAAGTCCCAGGCTGAGTTAGGTTCTGAGTCCCAGTCTGAGTCTGAGTCCCAGTCTGAGTCTGAGTCCCTGGCTGAGTCTGAGTCTGAGTCCCACTCTGAATCTAAGTCTGAGGCCCAGACTGAGTCTGAGTCTAAGCCTGAGGCTGAGTCTGAGTCTATGTCCAAGGCTGAGAATGAGTCTAAGTCTAGGCTGGGACTGAGTTTAAGTCCCAGGCTGAGTCTGATTCAAAGTGACAGTCTGAGTCTGAGTCTAAGACCCAGGATGAGTTTGATTCTAAGTGCCAGGCGAAGTCTGAGTCTAAGTCCTAGGCTGCGAAAGAGTTCAAGTCCCAGCCTGAGTCTGAGTCTAAGTCCCAGGGTGAGTCTGAGCCTAAGCCTCAGGCTGAGTCTGAGTCTAAGTCCGAGGCTGAGAATGAGTCGAAGTCCTAGACTGCGACTGAGTCTAAGGCCCAGGCTGAATCTGAGTTTAAGTCTCAGGCTGAGACTGAGCCACAGGCTGAATCTGAATCTGAGTCCCAGGCTGAGTCTGATTCGAAATCCCAGGCCGATTCTGAGTCTAAGTCCCAGGCTGCGACAGATTTTAAGTCCCAGGCTGAGCCTGAGTCATTATCCCAGGCTGAGCCTGTGTCTAAGTCCCAGGCTGAGTCAGAGTATGAGTCTAAGCCCGAGGATGGATCTGAGACTTCGTCCCAGGCTGAATCTGAGTCAGAGTCCCAGGCTGTGTTTGACTCGGAGTCCCAGGCCGAGTCAGAGTATACGTCACACGCTGAGTCTGTGTCTAAGTCCCACGCTCAGTCTGAGTCTGAGTCCCAGGGCGAGTCGGAATCTAAGACCCTCGCTGAGTCTGAGTCTAGGTACCAGGCTGAGTCTGTGTCTGAGCCCAAGACTGAGTCTGAGTCCCATGCTCTGTTTGTGTCTAAGTCCCTGGCTGAGTCTGAATCTATGTCGCAAGCTTAGTCTGATTATTAGTCCCAGGCTGAGCGTGAGCCTATGTCCTAGGCAGCAACTGAGTTCAAGTCCCAAGCTGAGTCTCACTCAATGTCTCAGGCTAAGTCTGAGTCTAAGTCCCTGGATGAGCCTGAGTCGGAGTCCCAAACTGAGTCTGAGTCTAAGTCCAAGGCTGAGTCTGGGTCTAAGTCCTAGGCTGAGTCTAGGTCTGGGTCCCAGGCTGAGTCTGAGTCCCTGGCTGAATCTGAGACTAAGGCCCAGGCTGAGTCTGAGTTTAAGCCTCAGACTGAGCCTGAACCTGAGTCCCAGGCTGAATCTGAGTCTGAGTTACTGGCTGAGTCCGTGTGTAAGACCCAGGTTGAGTCTGAGTCTGAGCCCCAGGCTGAGTCTGAGTCTAATTCCCAGTCTGAGTCTGAATCCCAGGCTGAGTCTAACTCTGTGTCCCAGGCCGAATCAGTGTCTAAGAACCACGCTGGTTCTGAGTCTACGTCCAGGGCTGACTCTGAGCCCCAGGGTGAGTCTGATTCTGAGCCCCAGGCAGAGTCTGAGACCGAGTCCCAAGCTGATTCTAAGACCCAGGCTTAGTCTGAGACTAAGTCCCAGGTTGAGTCTGAGTCTGAGTCCCAGACTGAGTCTGGGTCTAAGTCCCAGGCTGAGATTGAGCCCCAGGCTGATTCTGAGTCTATCTCTTTTGCTGCGACTGAGTCTAAGTCCAAGGCTACGTCTGAGTCTGAGTCACACGTTGAGTCTGAGTCTGAGTCCCAGGCTGAGGAAGAGTGTGAGTCCCTGGCTGAGTCTGAGTCTGATTCCCAGGCTGAGTCTGTGTCCCAGGCTGTCTGAGTCTGAGACCCACGCAGAGTATGAGTCCAAGGTTGAGTATGAGTCGGAGTCCCAGGCTGAGGCTGAGTCTGAGTCCAAGGCTACGTCTTAGTCTGAGTCCCAGGCTAGTCTGAGTCTGAGTCCAAGGCTGAATCTGAGTCTAAGTCCCAGGATGAGTCTGCGTCCCAGGCTGAGTCTGAGTCTGAGTCGCGGGCTGAGTCAGAGTCTAAGTCCCTGGATGAGTCTGATTCTATGTCCCAGGCAGAGTCAGAGTCTACGTCCCAGGCTGAATCCGAGTCTAAGTCCCAGGATGAGTCTGCGTCCCAGGCTGAGTCTGAGTCTGAGTCCCAGGCTGAGTCTGAATCTCTGGCTGAGTCTGAGTCTAAGTACCAGGATGGGTCTGAGTCTAAGGCCCAGGGTGAGTCTGTGTCTGAGTCCCAGGCTGAATATGACTCTGAGTCCCAGGCCGAATCTGAGCCTAAGACCCACGCTGAGCCTGAGTCTAACTGCCAGGCTGAGTCTGAACCTAAGTCACAGGCTGAGTCTGAGTCAATGACCAAAGACGAGTGTCAGTCCGAGGATGAGCCTTAGTATGAGTCCGAGGATTAGGCTGAGTCTGAGTTCCAGGATAAGGCTGAATCTGAGTCCCAGGATGATGCTGAGTCTATGTCCAATCCTGAGCCATAGTCCCAGGCTTATTCTGAGTCCCAAGCTGAGTCTGAGTGAGTCCCAGACTGAGTGTAAGTCACAGTCGTAGTCTAAGTCCCAGGCTGAATCCAAGGCCCAGGCTGAGTCTGAGTCTGAGTCCCAGGCTGAGTCTAAGTAGCAGGCCGAGTCTGAGTCCCTGGCTGAGTCTACGTCTGAGTCCTAGTCTGAGTCTGAGTCTTTTCCCCAGGCTGATTCTGAGTCTAAATCGCAGGCGGAATCTGAGTCTATGTACCAGGCTGAGATAAGTCCCAGGCTGAGTCTAAGTCGAGGGCTGAGTCTGAGTCCCAGCTGAACTCTGAGTCTAAGTCCCAGGTTGTATCTGAGTCTTAGTCCCAGGCTGAATCTGAATTTCAGTCCAAGGCTGAGTATGATTCAAAGTGACAGTCTGAGTCTGAGTATAAGACCCAGGATGAGTTTGATTCTAAGTGCCAGGCTGAGTCTGAGTCTAAGTCCTAGGCTGCGACTGAGCTCAAGTCCCAGCCTGAGTCTGAGTCTAAGTCCCAGGCTGAGTCTGAGCCTAAGCCTCAGGCTGAGTCTGAGTCTAATTCCAAGGCTGAGAATGAGTCTAAGTCCTAGGCTGCGACTGAGTCTATGGCCAAGGCCAAGGCTGAGTCTGAGTTTAAGTCTCAGGCTGAGTCTGAGACTGAGTCACAGGCTGAATCTGAATATGAGTCCCAGGCTGAGTGTGAATCGAAGTCCCAGTCTGATTCTGAGTCTTAGTCCCAGGCTGCGACAGATTTTAAGTCCCAGGCTGAGCCTGAGTCAATATCCCAGGCTGAGTCTGTGTCTAAGTCCCAGGCTGAGTCTGAGTCTATGTCGCAGGCTGAGTCTGAGTCTAAGTCCCAGGATGAGTCTGATTCTTAGTCCCAGGCCGAGCGTGAGCCTATGTCCTAGGCAGCGACTGAGTTCAAGTCCCAAGCTAAGTCTCACTCAATGTCTCTGGCTAAGTCTGAGTCTAAGTCCCTGGATGAGCCTGAGTCGGAGTCCCAAGCTGAGTCTGAGTCTAAGTCCCAGGCTGAGTCTGGGTCTAAGTCCAAGGCTGAGTCTAGGTCTGGGTCCCAGGCTGAGTCTGAGTCGCTGGCTGAGTCTGAATCCCTGGCCGAGTCTGAGACTGAGGCCCAGGCTGAGTCTGAACCTGAGTCCCAGGCTGAATCTGAGTCTGAGTTCCTGGCTGAGTCCGTGTGTAAGACCCAGGTTGAGCCTGAGTCTGAGCCCCAGGCTGAGTCTGAGTCCTAGGCTGAGTCTGAGTCTGATTCCCAGGCTGAGTCGGAGTCTGAGCCCCAGGCTGGGTCTGAGTCTAATTCCCAGTCTGAGTCAGAGTCCCAGGTTGAGTCTAACTCTGTGTCCCAGGCCGAGTCAGTGTCTAAGACCCACGCTGAGTCTGAGTCTACGTCCAGGGCTGACTCTGAGCCCCAGGCAGAGACTAATTCTGAGCCCCAGGCTGAGTCTGAGACTGAGTCCCAGCCTGAGTCTAAGACCCAGGCTGAGTCTCAGACTAAGTCCCAGGTTGAGTCTGAGTCTGAGTCCCAGACTGAGTCTGGGTCTAAGTCCCAGGATGAGATTGAGCCCCAGGCTGATTCTGAGTCTATCTCTTTGGCTGCGACTGAGTCTAAGTCCAAGGCTACGTCTGAGTCTGAGTTCAACGTTGAGTCTGAGTCTGAGTCCCAGGCTGAGGCAGAGTGTGAGTCCCAGGCTGAGTCTGAGTCTGATTCCCAGGCTGAGTCTGTGTCCCAGGCTGAGGCTGAGTCCAAGGCTACGTCTTAGTCTGAGTCCCAGGCTGAGGTTGAGTCTGAGTCCAATGCTGAATCTGAGTCTGTGTCTCAGTCTGAGTCAAAGTTCCAGGCTGAGTCCGAGTCCAAGGTTGATTCTGATACTACGTCCCAGGGTGAATCTGAGTCTGAGTCTCAGAATGAGTTTGATTCTGAGTCCCAGGCTGCGTCTGAGTCTAAGTCGCGGGCTGAGTCAGAGTCTAAGTCCCAGGATGAGTCTGATTCTATGTCCCAGGCTGAGTGTGCGTCTTAGTCCTAGGGTGCGGCTGAGTTAAAGTCCCAGGCTGAGTCTGACCCAACGTCTCAGGCTAAGTCTGAGTCTAAGTCCATGGATGAGCCTGAGTCGGAGTCCCAGGCTGAGTCTGAGTCTAAGTCCCAGGCAGAGTCTGAGTCTACGTCCCAGGCTGAATCCGAATCTAAGTCCCAGGATGAGTCTGAGTCCCAGGCTGAGTCTGAGTACCAGGATGGGTCTGAGTCTAAGGCCCAGGGTGAGTCTGTGTCTGAGTCCCAGGCTGAGTCTGACTCTGAGTCCCAGGCCGAGTCTGAGCCTAAGACCCACGCTGAGCCTGAGTCTAACTTCCAGGCTGAGTCTGAGCCTAATTCTCAGGCTGAGTCTGAGTCTATGACCAAGGACGAGTGTCAGTCCGAGGATGAGCCTTAGTATGAGTCCGAGGATTAAGCTGAGTCTGAGTTCGAGGATGAGGCTGAACCTGAGTCCAAGGATGAGGTTGAGTCTATGTCCAATGCTGAGCCATAGTCTCAGGCTTATTCTGAGTCCCAAGCTGAGTCTGAGTGAGTCCCGGTATGAGTCTAAGTCCCAGGCTGAGTCTGACTCTGATTCCCAGGCTGAGTCTAAGTCACAGGCCGTGTCTGAGTCCCAGGCTGAGTCTACGTCTGAGTCCTAGTCTGAGTCTGAGTCTTTTTCCCAGGCTGATTCTGAGTCTAAATCGCTGGCGGAATCTGAGTCTATGTACCAGGCCGAGATAAGTCCCAGGCTGAGTCTAAGTGGCAGGCTGAATCTGAATTTCGGTCTGAGAGGATGAGTCTGCGTCTGAGTCTCAGTCACAGGCTGAACCAGATGTCCAGGCTGAGTCTGAGCCTAAGTCCCAAGTTGAGTCTTAGTCCCAGGTTGAGTCAGAGTCTACGTTCCAGACTGAGTCTGAGTCTGCTTCTGAGGCTGAGCCAGAGTCTAAGTCAAAGGCTGAGTCTAAGTCCCATGCTGAATTTATGTCCCAGGCTGAGTCTAAATCCCAGGTTGAGTCAGAGTCCCAGGCTAAGCCTGAGTCTGAATGAGTCTGAATGTATGTCCCAGGCTCAGTGTTAGTCATAGCCTGATTCTGAGTCCTAGGCTAAGTGTGAGTCTAAGCCCCAGGCTGAGTCTGAGTCCCAGGCTGAATCTGAGTCCCATGCTGAGTCTGAGTCCCAGGCTGAGGCTGAGTTAGAATCCCAGGCTAAATATGAGTCTCAGTACCAGACTGAGTTTGAGTCTATGTCTCATTCTAAATCATAGTCTACGTTCGAGGCTGAGTGTGAGTCTAAGTACCAGAATGAGTCTGAGTCCCAGGCTGAGTCTGAATCTAGGCCCCAGACTGGGTCTGGGTCAAAGTCCCAGGCTGTGTTTGAGCCTAAGTCCCAGACTGAGTCTGAGTCTGAGTCCCAGACAGAGTCTGAGTCTAAGTACAAGACTGAGTATGAGTTTTATACACAGACTGATTTGGAGTCCGAGGATGAGACTGAGTCTGAGTCCCAGGCCGAGTCTGAGTCCAAGGATGAGTCTGAGTCTGTGTAACAGACTGGGTCTGAGACTAAGTCCCAGGCTGAGTCTAATGTTAAATCCCAGGCAGAGTCTGAGTCTCTGAGTCCCAGGCGGAGTCTGAGTCTATTAGCCAGGCTGAGTCTGTGTCTAAATCCCAGGTTGTGACTGAGTCTATGTCCCAGGCTTAGTCCCAGTGTAAGTCCCAATCTGGGTGTGAGTCTCAGGCTGAGTCTTAATCTAAGTCCCGGACTGAGTCTGTGTCTGAGTCCCAGGGTGAGTCTATATCTAAGTCCCAGCCTCCGTCTGAGCCTAAGCCCCAGTCTGAGTCTGAGTCTGAATCCTAGGCTGAGCCTGTGTCCGAGTACCAGAAAGAGTCAGAGTCTATGTCCAAGGCTGAGTCTGAGTCTGAGCCTAAGTCCCAGGCTTGGTCTGAGTCCAAGGCTGAGCCTAAGTCTGAGTCTATGTCCTAGGCTGAGTCTTAGTCACAGGCTGAGTCTGAGTCTTAGCCTAAGTCCCTGCTTGGTCTGAAACTAAGTCCCGGACTGAGTCGGAGTCTGAGTCCCAGGCTGAGTCATAGTCCCAGGCTGATTTTGAGTCCCAGGCTTAGACTGCATCTGAGACTAAGTCCCTGGATGAGTCTGAGTCCCAGGCTGAGTCTGAATCAATGTCCCGGACTGAGTCGGAGTCTAAGGCCCAGGCTGAGTCAATGTCCCAGGCTGAGCATGAGCCTGAGTACGAGGCTGACCCTGATACTGAGTCCCAGAATGAGTCTAAGTCTAAGTCCCAGGCCGAATCTTAGTCCCAGGCTTAGTTTGCATCTGAGTCTCAGTCCCAGGCTGAAACTGGCCAAGGCTGAGTCTGAGTCTATGTCCCAGGTAGAGACTGAGCCTATGTCCCAGGCTAAGCATGAGTCTAAGCCACAGACTGAGCTTAAGTTCTAAGTTGCGTCTAAGTCCCAGGCTGAGTTTGACGCTACGTCCCTGGCTGAGTCTGAGTTTAAGTCCCAGGCTGAGTCTCAGTCTATGTCCCAGGCTGAGTCTGAGATTAAGTCCCAGGCTAAGTCTGAGTCTATGTCCTAGGCTGCGACTGAGTTTAAGTCCCACGCTGTGTCTGAGTCAAAGTCCAAGGAAGAGTCTGAGTCTAAGTCCCAGGATGAGCCTGAGTCTGAGTCCTTGGTGAGTCAGAGTCCAAGTCCCATGCTGAGTCTGAATCTAAGTCCCAGGCGGAGTCTGAGTGTACGTCCTAGGCGGAATCTGAGTCCCAGGCTGAGTCTGAGTCCCAGACTGAGTCTATGTCCCAGGCTGAGTCTGAGTCTAAGTACCAGGGTGACTCTGAGTCTAAGTCCCAGGCTGAATCTGAGCCTATGTCCCAGGCTGTCTTAGTCTAAGTCCCAGGCTGACTTTCAGCCTATGTCCCAGGCTGAGTCTGAGTCTAATTCCCAGGCTGAGTCTGAGCCTAAGTCCCAGGCTGACTTTGAGCCTAAGTCCCAGGCTGAGTCCGAGCCTATGTCCCAGGCTGAGTCTGAGTCTAAGTCCCAGGCTGAGTCTGAGTCTAAGTCCCATTCTGACTCTGAGCCTAAGCCCCAGGCTGAGTCCGAGCCTAAGTCCCAGGCTGAGTCTGAGTCTATGTCCCAGGCTGAATCTGAGCCTAAGTCCCAGGCTGAGTCTGAGTCTGAGTCCCAAGCTGAATCTGAGCCTAAGTTCCAGGCTGAGTCTGAGCCTAAGTCCCAGGCTGAGTCTGAGGAACAGGCTGAGTCAGATTCTGAGTCCGAGGATGAGTCTGCGCCTGCGTCTCAGTCCCAGGCTGACTCAGTGGACAAGGCTAAGTCTGAGCCTAGGTCCCAGGCAGAGTCTGAGTCGAGTCCCAGGCTGAGTCTGAGCCTAAGACCCAGGCTGAGTCTAAGTCCCAGGCCTAATCTGAGCCTATGTCCCAGGCAGAGTCTGAGTCCGAGTCCCAGGCTGAGTCTGAACCTAAGTCTAAGGCTGAGTGTGAGTCTAAGTCCCAGGCTGAGTCTGAGCCTAAGTCCCAGGCTGAGTCTGAGTCCAAGCTGAGTCTTAGTCCAAGGATGAATCTGACTCTGAGTACCAGACTGGATCTGAATCTAACTCCCACACTGAGTCTGAGTTTAATTTCCTGACGGATTCTAAGTCCCAGGCAGACTCTGAGCCTAAGTCCCAGGCAGAGTATGAGTCTGAATCCCAGTCAGATTTTCAGTCCATTACCCAGGCCGAGTCTGAGTCCCAGGCTGAATATGAGTCACAAGCTTAGTCTGAGTCTAAGCCCCAGGCAAGTCGGAGTATATGTCCCAGTTTGAGTCTAAGTCTAGGTCCCAGGATGAGTCTGTGTCTGAATCCCAGCCTGAGTCTGAGTCCCTGGCTGAGTCGGAATCCAAGTCCCGGATTGAGTCTGAGTCCCTGGCTGAGTCAGAGTCTGAGTCTAAGTCCCAGGCTGACTCTAAGCCTATGTCCCAGGTTGAGCCTGAGTCCTAGTCCCAGGCTGAGTCTGAGCCTAAGTCCCAGGCTGAGTCTGAGCCTATGCCCCAGGCTGAGTCTGTCTAAGTCCCAGGCTGAGTCTGAGCCTATGTCCCAGGCTGAGTCTGAGTCTAAGTCCCAGTTTGAGTCTGAGCCTATGTCCCAGGCTGAGTCTGAGTCTAAGTCCCAGGCAGAGATTAAGTCCCAGGCTGACTCTGAGCCTAAGTCCCAGGGTGAGTCTGAGCCTATGTCCCAGGCTGAGTCTGATTCTAAGTCCCAGGCAGAGCCTGAGTCTGAGTCCCAGGCAGATTTTCAGTCTATGACCCAGGCCGAGTCTGAGTCCCAGGCTGAATATGAGTCAAAAGCTTAGTCTGAGTCTAAGCCCCAGGCTGGGTCTGAGTACATGTCCCAGTTTGAGTCTAAGTCTAGGTCCCAGGATGAGTCTGAGTCTGAATCCCAGCCTGAGTCTGAGTCCCTGGCTGAGTCTGAATCCAAGTCCCGGGTTGAGTCTGAGTCGCTGGCTGAGTCAGAGTCTGAGTCTATGTCCTAGGATGGGTCTGATTCCCAGGCTGAGTCTGACTCTGAGTCCCAGGCCGATTCTGAGTCCCAGGCTGTGTCTGAGTCCCAGGCTGAGTCTGAGTGTCAGTCCACGGCCCAGTCTGAGTCCCAGGCTGTGTCTGAGCCCCAGGATGAGAGTGAGTCTTAGTCACACGCTGAGTCTGAGTCTAAGTCCCAGGCAGAGTCTGAGCCCCAGACTGAGTCTGAGTGTGAGTCCCAGGCTGAGTCTGAGTCTATGTCCCAGGCTGAGTCTGAGTCTAAGTCCCAGGTTGAGTCTTGAGTCCCAGACTGAGTCTGAGTCTAAGTCCCAGGCTGAAGCTGAGTCCCAGGCTGAGTCTGAGTCTAAGTCCAAGGCTAAGTGTGAGTTCAAGTTTGAGTCTGAGTCTGAGTCCCAGGCTGAGGCTGAGTCTGAGTCTAAGTCTAAGTCCCAGGCTGAGGCTGAATCCTACGCTGCGACTGAGTCAAAGTCCAAGGCTAAGTCTGAGCCTGAGTTCAAGTTTGACTCTTAGTCTGAGTCCCAGGCTGAGGCTGAGTGAGTCCTAGGCTGAGTCTGAGTCTGAGTCCCAGACTGGGTCTAAGTCCCAGGCTGAGGCTGAGTCCAAGGTTGAGTCTGAGTCTGAGTCCCAGACTGAGTCTATGTCCCAGGCTGAATCTGAGTCCAAGGTTGAATCTGAGTCTAAGTCCCAGGCTGAATCTGAGTTCAAGGTTGAGTCTCACTCTATGTCCCAGGCAGAGTCTGAGTCTGAGTCCCAGGCAGAGTCTGTGTCTGAGTCCCAGGCTGAGTCCTAGGCTGAGTCTGAGTCTGAGCCTGAGTCCCAGGCTGAGCCTTTGTCTGAGTCCCAGGCTGAGTCTGAGTCCCAGGCTGAGTTTGAGGCTACGTCCCAGGCTGAGTCTGAGCCTAAGTCCCAGGCTGACTCTGAGCCTATGTCCCAGGTTGACTGTGAGCGTATGTCCCAGGCTGAGTCTGAGTCTAAGTCCCAGGTTGAGTCTTGAGTCCCAGACTGAGTGAGTTTAAGTCCCAGGCTGAAGATGAGTCCCAGGCTGAGTCTGAGTCTAAGCCGAAGGCTAAGTCTGAGTTTAAGTCCCAGGTTGGGTCTGAGTCTGAGTCCCAGACTGAGTCTGAGTCTAAGTCCGAGGCTGTGGCTGAGTCCCAGGCTGAGTCTGAGTCTAAGTCCCAGGCCGAGTCTGAGTCTAATTGCCAGGTTCAGACTGAGTCTGAATCCCAGACTGAGTCTGATTCTCGCTGAGGCTGTGTCCTAGGCTATGAATGAATCTAAGTCCAAGGCTAAGTGTGAGTTCAAGTTTGAGTCTAAGTCTGAGTCCCAGGCTGAGGCTGAGTCTGAGTTTAAGTCTAAGTCCCAGGCTGAGGATGAATCCTAGGCTGCGACTGAGTCAAAGTCCAAGGCTAAGTCTGAGCCTGAGTTCAAGTTTGTCTCTTAGTCTGAGTCCCAGGCTGAGGCTGAGTGAGTCCCAGGCTGAGTCTGTCTGAGTCCCAGACTGTGTCTAAGTCCCAGGCTGAGGCTGAGTCCAAGGTTGAGTCTGAGTCTGAGTCCCAGACTGAGTCTATGTCCCAGGCTGAATCTGAGTCCAAGGTTGAATCTGAGTCTAAGTCCCAGGCTGAATTTGAGTTCAAGGTTGAGTCTCAGTCTATGTCCCAGGCAGAGTCTGAGTCTGAGTCCCAGGCAGAGTCTGTGTCTGAGTCCCAGGCTGAGTCCTAGGCTGAGTCTGAGTCTGAGCTTGAGTCCCAGGCTGAGCCTTTGTCTGAGTCCCAGGCTGAGCCTGAGTCCCAGGCTGAGTTTGAGGCTACGTCCCAGGCTGAGTCTGAGCCTAAGTCCCAGGCTGAATCTGAGCCTATGTCCCAGGTTGACTGTGAGGGTATGTCCCAAGCTGAGTCTGAGTCTATGTCCCAGGGTGAGTCTGAGTCTAAGTTCCAGGCTGACTCTGAGCCTATGTCCCAGGCTGACTCTGAGCCTATGTCCCAGGCTGAGTCTGAGTCTAAGTCCCAGGCTGAGTCTGAGTCTGAGTCCCAGGCTGAGTCTGAGCCTAAGTCCCAGGCTGAGTCTGAGCCTAAATCCCAGACTGAGTCTGAGTTTGAGTCGAAGGCTGAGTCTGAGTCTACGTCCCAGGCTGAGTCTGAGCCTAAGTCCCAGGCTGAGTCTGAGCCTAAGTCCCAGGCTGAGTCTGAGTCCCAGGCTGAGTCTGAGGATCAGGCTGAGTCTGAGTCCAAGGATGAATCTGACTCTGAGTACCAGATTGGATCTGAGTCTAAGTCCCACACTGAGTCTGAGTTTAATTTCCTGACTGATTCTAAGTCCCGGCCAGTCTGAGCCTAAGTCCCAGGCAGAGTCTGAGTCTGAGTCCCAGGCAGATTTTCAGTCTATGACCATGGCCGAGTCTGAGTCCCAGGCTGAATATGAGTCCCAAGCTTAGTCTGAGTCTAAGCCCCAGGCTGGGTCTGAGTATATGTCCCAATTTGAGTCTAAATCTAGGTCCCAGGTTGAGTCGGAGTCTGAATCCCAGCCTGAGTCTGAGTCCCTGGCTGAGTCTGAATATAAGTCCCGGATTGAGTCTGAGTCCCTGGCTGAGTCAGAGTCTGAGTCTAAGTTCCAGGATGGGTCTGAGCCTAAGTCCCAGAGTGAGCCTGAGTCCCAGGCTGAGTCTGACTCTGAGTCCCAGGCCAAGTCTGAGTCCCAGGCTGTGTCTGCGTCCCAGGCTGAGTCTGAGTGTGAGTCCCAGGCCCAGTCTGAGTCCCAGGCTGTGTCTGAGCCCCAGGTTGAGTCTGAGTCTAAGTCACACGCTGAGTCTGAGTCTAAGTCCCAGGCAGAGTCTGAGCCCTAGGCTGAGTCTGAGTGTGATTCCCCGACTGAGTCTGAGTCTAAGTCCCAGAATGAGTCTGAGTCTAAGTCCCAGTCTGAGTCTGAGTCTAAGTCCCAGGTTGAGTCTGAGTCCCAGACTGAGTCCGAGTCTAAGTCCCAGGCTGAGGCTGAGTCCCAAGCTGAGTCTGTGTCTAAGTCCAAGGCTAAGTCTGAGTCTAAGTCACAGGTTGAGTCTGAGTGTAAGTCCCAGGCCGAGGCTGAGTCCTAGGCTGAGTCTGAGTCTAGGTCTCAGGCCGAGTCTGAGTCTAAGTGCCAGGTTGAGTTTGAGTCTGAGTCCCAGATTGAGTCTGAGTCTAAGTCCCAGACTGAGTCTTAGTCTAAGTCCCAGGCTAAGGCCGAGTCCTAGGCTGCGACTGAGTCTAAGTCCAAGGCTAAGTCTGAGTCGGAGTGCAAGGTTGACTCTGAGTCTGTGTCCCAGGCTGAGGGGCTGAATGAGTCCCAGGCTGAGTCTGAGTCCCAGACTGATTCTATGTCCCAGGCTGAATCTGAGTTCAAGGTTGAGTCTGAGTCTAAGTCCCAGGCTGAATCTGAGTTCAAGGTTGAGTCTGAGTCTAAGTCCCAGGCTGAGTCTGACTCCCAGGCTGAGTCTGAGTCCCAGGCTGAGTCAGAGTCTGAGCCTGATTCCCAGGCTGAGTCTTTGTCTGAGTCCCAGGCTGAGTCTGAGGCAACGTCCCAGCCTGAGTCTAAGTCACAGACTGAGTCTAAGTCCCAGGGTGAATCTAGGTCCTGGGCTGAGTTTGAAAGTACGTCCCAGGCAGAGTCTGGGTCTGACGCACAGGTTGATTTTAAATCCACGGCTGAGTCTAAGTACCTGGCTGAGTCCAAGTCCCAGGCTCTGCCGGAGACTAAGTTCCAGGCTGAGTCTGAATCTGATTCCCACGCTGAGTCAGAGTTTAATTCCCTGGCTGATTCTGTGTCCCAGGCCAAGTCTGAGTCCCGGTGCGACTCCCTGGCTTAATCAGAGGCCCATGCTGAGACTGAGTCTAAGCCCCAGGCTGAGTCTGAGTCAAAGTTCCAGGCTGAGTCTGAATCAGAAGCCCAGGCTGATTCTGAGTCCTGGGGTGAGTATATAAATAAGTCCCAGCTTGAGTCTGAGCCTGAGTCTCAGGCCGAGTCTGAGTCTGCGTCGGGGTCTCAGTTCCAGGCTGAATCAGAGGCCCAGGCTGAGTCTGAGTCCCGGGGTCAGCCTGAGTCTGATTCCCAGAATGAGTTGAGTCCTTGTCCAAGGCTGAGTCGTAGTCCCAGGTTGAGTCTGAGTCCCGGGGTGAGTCTATATCTAAGTCCCAGCCTGTGTCTGAGCCTAAGTCCCAGGCTGAGAGTGAGTCCCAGGCTGAGCCTGAGTCTGATTCCCAGAATGTGTCTGAATCTATGTCCAATGCTGAGTCTTAGTCCCAGGCATTTTTTGAGTCCCAGGCTTAGACTACTCCGTGTGAGTCTAAGCCCCAGTCTGAGTCTGAGTTCCAGGCTGAGTATGAGTGTAAGTCACAGACTGAGTCTAAGTCTCAGAGTGAATCCGAGGCTACGTCTCAGGCAGAATCAGCGTCTGAGTCCCAGGCGGAGCCTGAGTGAAAGTCACAGAGTGAGTCCAGGTCCCAGGGTGAGTCTAAGCCCCAGGCTGAATCTGAGGCTACGTCCCAGGTACAGTCTGAGTCTGAGTTCCAGGCTGATTCTATGTCCCAGGCTGAGTCTAAGTCCCTGGGTGAAACTAAGTCCCAGGCTTAGTCTGAGTCTGAGTCCCAGGCTGATTCTAAATCCCAGGCTGAGTCAGAGTACCTGGATGAGTCTGAGTACCTGGCTGAGACTGAGTCTGAGTCCGTGGCTGAGTCTGAGTCAAAGTACCAGGCTGAGTCAATATCCCAGGATGAATCTAATTCTATATCACCGACTGAGTCTGAATTTAAGTCCCGGGCTGAGTGAGTCTACGTCCCAGGCAGAGTCTGAGTCCCAGTCTGAGTCTGAGTCTAAGTCTCAGGCTGAATCTGAGTCTAAGTCCCAGGCTGACTCTGAGCCTAAGTCCCAGGCTGAGTCTGGGTCTAAGTCCCAGGTTGACTCTGAGCCTAAGACCCAGGCTGAGTCTCTGTCTAAGTCCCAGGCTGTGTCTGAGTCTAAATCCCAGGCTGAGCCTGAGCCTAAGTCCCAGGCTGAGTCTGAGTCTAAGTCCCAGGCTGACTGAGCCTAAGTCCCAGGCTGAGTCTCAGTCTAAGTCCCAGACTGGCTCTGAGTCTAAGTCCAACACTGAGTCTGAGTTTAATTTCCTGACTGATTCTGAGTCCCAGGCTGATTCTGAGACTAAGTCCCAGGCCGAGTCTGAGCCTAAATCCCAGGCTGACTCTGAGCCTAAGTCCCAGGCAGAGTCTGATTCTAAGTCCCAGGCTGACTCTGAGCCTAAGTCCCAGGCTGAGTCTCTGTATAAGTCCCAGGCTGAGTCCGAGTCTATATCCCAGGCTGACTCTGAGCCTATGTCCCAGGCCGAGTCTAAGTCCCAGGCTGAGTCTGAGCCAAAGTCCCAGGCTGAGTCTGAGCCTATGCCCCAGGCTGAGTCTGTATAAGTCCCAGGCTGAGTTTGAGCCTATGTCCCAGGCTGAGTCTGAGTCTAAGTCCCAGGCTGAGTCTGAGCCTATGTCCCAGGCTGAGTCTGAGTCTAAGTCCCAGTCAGAGATTAAGTCCTAGGCCGACTCTGAGCCTAAATACCAGGGTGAGTCTGAGCCTATGTCCCAGGCTGAGTCTGAGTCTAAGTCCCAGGCTGAGTCTAAGTCCCAGGCTGACTCTGGGCCTAAGTCCCAGGGTGAGTCTGAGCCTATGTCCCAGGCTGAGTCTGGGTCTAAGTCACAGGCTGAGTCTGAGTCTAAGTCCCAGGCTAAGTCTGATTCTAAGTCCCAGGCTGAGTCTGAGTCTACGTCCCTGGCTGAGTCTTAGTCTAAGTCCCAGGCTGACTATGAGTCTAAGTCCCATGCTGACTCTGAGCCTATGTCCCAGGCTGAGTCTGAGTCTAAGTCCCAGGCTGAGTCTGAACCTATGTCCCAGGCTGAGTCTGAGTCTACGTCCCAGGCTGAGTCTGAGCCTAAGTCCCAGGCTGACTCTGAGCTTAAGGCCCAGGCTGACTCTGAGCCTAAGTCCCAGGCTGAGTCTGAGCCTGAGTCCGTGGCTGAGTCTGAGTCTAAGTCCCAGGCTGAATCTGAGCATAAGTCCCAGGCTGAGTCTGAGCCTTGGTAGTTCGTACCACCTCCTGAATAATACCTTCATCATTTAGTTCACGTAATAATTCATTTCTTATATTTAGGTCATAGGGTTCCTGTATAAGTGTGTGGACTGGGCATGTTACAGACTGAGATTCTGACCTTACATCGCAGCCTGGTTCGTGTTTAAAGTATTGCTACCGCTTGGTGTAGTACTACTCACTACTGCACTGGTCTGGCTGTTCTGGGTTGTGTTAACGGTATCTCTCTGTCCGTTATTACCATTGGGCTGATTCCCTCCTTGACCCCTGTTCTGGTTATAATTATTATTGTTATTGTTATTATACCTCCCTTGGTTACCCCTACAATCATTATTTCGGCCTTGATTTCCCCTGAAACCATTATTTCTACCTTGGTAGTTCCTCTGTACTGGTTTTGCTGATTATTATTATTATTATTTTGGTTCCCCCTATTTTGAACGTTGGCCCCTTCGCCACTGTTCCCTTGGACTTCCTGATTCCTATTCTCATTAGGCCTGTTATTATGGTTACCCTGGTTCCTACCAAAATTATCCTCGTAACCACCTCTTCCCAGAGCATCGAATGTACTTAACAAATTTTCCACTTGTGAAATAGATTTTACATTTTGGATACAGGCAGCTACTTTGATTCTAGATGGAAAATGTCTTAGTAATAGCCTGACTACATCACTTTCCTCCTTCAAACCATCCTGATATTTACACGTCAATACCTGTCCTAAAAAGTACTCGGTCATAGTGTAGTTTCCTCTCGGGTTATATTTCCCACACACAATTCCCTCACGATGCTGAGACTGAATTACCTCATTCCAAAATTTCTCACAAAATTTAACTTTAAAATATGAATTATTCTCGAAATTGTCTCTGCAGACAGCAAATCAGGTTCTTGTCTCCCCTACAAACGCTTGCTCTAAAATCTCAACTACCTGGCACCACTCAATACTACCATCTTCCAACCTCTCCCCGAATTTATTTTCTATTGTATTCATGAACTCCATTGGACAACCCTGCCGATTACTGAATTTGCCTAGTTCTATTTCCCTGTGTGTGCTATTCACATAAACTGGCCTACTCTGACTATTTTCCTGCCTAATTCTAGATTTCAACTTCTGTTCTAATTCAGCAATTTTCTCCTCAGCTTTTCTTTCAATATTAGTTACAGTTAACCTAATGCTCCCTTCCGATGCTTCAACTTTACCACTTAACTTAGCTTGTTTCTCATTAATTTCATTAATGCTTTCCTTATTCCTCTCCCTTAAAGCGTTAACTTCAGTGATTATTTCTGCATGTACTTTATGAACTCTTCCCCCCAGGTGTTCTTTAATCTCTTTAGTTGCTACCTGAATCTTATCAATTTCTCCCCCCAATTGCTTTTTGACCTGCTGTGTTTCAAGTTGCACTAGTTCTTTTAAATTTTCAGCCTGTGTACTGATTCTAATTTCTGTACTTTTCCTAATTTTCTGTCTACATCTGCAATAATCTCTTTAGCTTTTTCTTCCATCACCCCTCTGATTTCTACTCTAATCTGCTCAAATTTTTATCTAATTTTAGATTGTTCTCTTCAAATTTCTCATTTAATTTATTGCTCACTTCCTTACTGCTCTGTTCCAATTAAGCGTTTAGAGCCTCTGTACTCTCTTTATTTTCCCTACTATTTTGTTCAAGTTTAGCATTATTCTGTTCAAGTTTAGCATTTAAAGCGTCTGTGCTAATTTTATTTTGTTGCATAAACTGAAGAAGCAAACTCTCTAACCCTGCTTGACTGTTTTGATTACCCCCCTCAGTATCGGGATTTACCTCCGACATCCCTGTACTGCTTTCATTTCCAAGACTAGCCATACTGCTCGTATCTTCACTATCCAACTGGTGACCACTACGCAACTTTATCTCTTCCTCAACACTACCCATGCTGATACACACCGATAAATGAAAACGCCCCAAAATACAGGCACAGAAATATATACCCTTCTCCTTCCACAAATGTTATTAGGTTTTCGGCCCCATGTTGGTAGCGAAAAATGTAACTGTTTCTATTGCACTCACTGTTGGATGACAAGTGTAACGCTTTTACTAGCCCTGCCTTGCACTTTGAAATATTTACTCTGAATAAGATATGTTGTATTAATGGGCGCCAAGACCTCAACGCAATGTTGAAATCTAAATTTATATTTAACAACACCTAGCTCTGGCAGAACACCTTCAAGAATCTGTACACTCAGATCGTGGTATGATTTGATCATTAACCCAACTAACAGTTGTATCAGGAGAAGGAATTTGGTCTATATCTAATGCTACCTACTGAAAGCAAAGATTGCATGGTTAAAAGAAATGAATTTATTATATAAAACAACAAGTATGGCAGAATTAATAATAATAATAATAAGTTTAAATTGGAGCGTTACGATTTGAATATTACCGCTAGAGAATTACGTGAAAACGGAGTCGGATGAATTACTGATTTTACTATTATTCCCAAGCTAAGAAGTTACTGAAATACTGAATATTAAACAAAGAAACGAGAGATTATGTAGTTCTGAGTCATTCGCGCATACCATTGGAAATTGCCGTGTCATTTCCCTCGTACTTGATGCTGAAGAGAGCTTCCCACAGCCTTCTGGACGTCGTCATCTTCTTCGTCAGTTGAAGAAATACTTGTAGATATGTTAAGTTATGGTCCGATCACATCGTAACCAACCACACGTGCAACCACAACGGTCAAGTTTTACGAAGATAATCGTCTTGCCTCCTCGGCGCGCAAACCATATATGCACTCGTCGCCTCCCCCCTCGGGTGTCGACTTCTTCTCGCCCGCTCTCCACTGATTGGCTGAGCCACCACGCGATACTCCCCTCCTCCGGGTCATTACACTCGGCTCGACGAATGCGTCGATTACCGGTCCAGGCCATTTCGCCTTTTCTTGATGCAGCAACCCCGCTTGCGTCACGCTTCTCGACAAGAATAAGCCTGTAGCCGAATTCCCAGTGACTCATCTCTCTCACAATACCCTAACTGACAAAAATCCGTAAAATTCCGTAATCATATAATTTTCCTCGATAAGGTTTTTCGTAATAATTCGCTTGATAGTGTTTTCTATAACATCGAAAACCTATCTGTATACTTATAATTTTATAAAATAAAACGCTCCAAAAATACCTTAATAATAATAATAAGTTACATGAAAATTTCTCTTGGCTGAACAAATTGCCGCGTAAATAAATATTGAATGGCTTCCTACTGACTTATGTCAGTGGCGTAAAATACCCTCGAAAAACACGTTACAACTTCACCCTTTGGTTTCAAAATTTCATATTTCTATTTCAAATAAAAAGAGAACGCTAAGAAATAGCAAACTTTTGATGGCATAAACGAGCTTTAACTTTTAATTTTCTATCCGAAGGGTCCTCATCACTTTTCGTATATCTCCAACGGTTAGCGAGTAAAACCTAAATTTGTGCAATAAAACACGGTCAACACCGAGCGGTGCAGTATATCTCTCTATATATAACAAGTAGTTCCGTGAAGAACTATACAGCCTATTTTCATATATCCTGCTCATGTTAATTGCCTCTATCAACATACAAAATTTCAGTTTAATTGCTGTAACAGATTCGTAGATATTGAGAACCGTCTAAATATTTCAGATTGTCGCCAGGTTGGATTTTTATTTTTGTACTATTACATTAAGATTATTGTGTACGTGTGGTATTCAAACTTCAATCGCATGATTAGAACACAAGAATTAAAAACGAGATTTTAAAATTACGCACAGCAGCCATCTTGTGATTATGCAAACAATTGAAATAAATTAGATGCCAGTGGATCAACATTTTTATAAGCATTTAACGCGCAACGTTTCACAGCACTCGGATAGTTAATTCGCGAGAATCGTCCATTTAAATATTTATACTTCGCGTCGCCGCCATGTTGGATTTGTGCTCACCAGGTTAATGAAAGTCCTATAAGTGAACATATGTTCATAGTCTCTATGAACATAAACAAATTCAGTTTGGTTGCTGTAAAAGATTCATAGATATTGAGAACCGTCTAAATATTTGGGAAGCTCGCCATTTAGGATTGTTATATGTATTGGCCGTAGAATTATGTACCATTCAATGACAATTATTGCCTAGGTTCATTATTCAAACATTCACTTCGATCGCATGATTACGACACAAGAAATAAAAACTTAATTTTAAAATTTCGCACAGCCGCCATATTGAGGTTATGTAAACAATTGATTTAAATTAGATGGCAGTGCATTACAATCTGCAAAATCATTTACTGTACCACATTTCACGGCGCTCAGAGAGTTAAATCACGAGAACAATCTATTAAAATATTTCAAATTCGCTTGGTCGCCATGTTCGTTTTTTACTTTGTAAGTTTATGAAATATACATAGATAAACTTGTACCAGTACCCTTTATCACCGTACAAAATTGCAGGGTAATATCTGTAATAGTTTCGGAGATATAGAATGTCAGTGAAATATTTCGCACAGCCGCCATTTTGAGGTTATGTAAACAATTGAACTAATTAGACTCCAGTGCATTACTATGTGTATAAACACTTGCTGTACCTAGTTTCATTACGTTTGGATGGTTAAATCGAGAGAAAAGTCTATTTAAAAGTCTCAACTTCGCTTGGTCGCCATGTTCGTTTTCTACGTTACAAGTTTATGAAATATACATAGGTAAACTTGTATCAGTACCCTTTATCACCGTACTAAATTGCAGGGTGATATCTGTAATAGTTTCGGAGATATAGAATGTCAGTGAAATAATTCGCACAGCCGCCATTTTGAAGTTATGTAAACAATTGAACAAAATTAGACTCCAGTGCATTACAATGTGTATAAACATTTGCTGTACCAAGTTTCATTACGTGTGGATAGTTAAATCGCGAGAAAAGTCTATTTAAAAGTCTCAACTTCGCTTGACCGCCATGTTGGTTTTGTAGTCACCAGGTTTTTGAAAGTCTCATAGGTGAACTTCTAGTAGTACCCTTGATCACCGTACCCAATTTCAGGGCGATATCGGTAATAGTTTCGGAGATATTGAATGCTAGTGAAATATTTCGCACAGCCGCCATTTTGCATTGGTGAGACGTAACAGAATTTGAAGGGCACGGTCGAGGTCGCCGGAAATAGTGCTATGAACATACCGAGTTTCATTGAAATCGCTCCAACCGTTTAGATTTTATTAGGGGGGGACACACACACGAATCACACACACACACACACACACACACACACGCACACACACACGGACAAAAGGTGATCTCATAAGCCTATTTTTTCAAAATTGAAAATAGGCTAAAAATGAAAGTTTGTCTGTTTTTCTCTGAATTTCTACGGAAATTTGAGTTGTTTACGCGTTTCAGACTGTTTTATGAAGGATGCGCGCGAAAATAATTGTTTTGTCTCTCTGTCTGTCTGTTTGTTTGTTTGTTTGTTTGTTTGTTTGTTTGTTTGTTTGTTTTTCTGTGGACAACTTTGTTCCATTATAACTCGAGAACGGCTGGGTGTATCAACGTAACATTTGGTACAGATATCCATCAGAGGCACGACACTTATCATTGATGTAACTCTTCTCCGTACCTCTCATAAAAGGGGGCCTACCTTAAAATACATGCTGAAATAGGCGTAGAAGGACGAGACAAAGCTCATTTTCAGACCCTCAATTTGAGACAAAACTCGGGTCCCCGAAAACCACATTTTAAGGCCATAAGACCAACCGTTTTTGAGATATTCCCAGAATACTAATTTCATTTAATAAACTAATGAACGAATACAAGCCAGTAACCATGGCAACAGATTCTCAGAGGTCCAGCTATTGCTGTAAGACGCAATGCAATTCCATTAATTAAATTAGTGTGAAAGTTTGCAAACGGCTAGAAGGTTATCACGGTACCAAATTAAGCCGTAAAATTCATCAATACGTATAATGCGCTTAAGGGGATCAAGGGGTACTCTAGAATTTTTTCAAGCCATTTACACCTGCGGGTGTGGTACGGCAGGTCTATTATATTCCTATCCCCATATTATTCATTCATTCATTTCGTATAGGCCATCTATGGACCACGTCATTCCAACTGTCTCCTACTGGCTTTGATGTTTGCCCGGTACGCCCGCATTCGTTCTTGGTGGACTTCCTTCCGTTCCTGGGTCCAAATCTTTCCCGTTTTCAGCTTCGGTTTTTCTTGGAAACCTTTGCAAGCTTGAAGTTTCCTTTTGAGTGGGGCGCGCTCCTGAATGTCTGTTGGTGTAATCCCCACTTCTTTCAGATCTTTATCCAGTTCAATGAACCAGGCCCATTTTGTTTTCCTCTCCTGAAAGTAAGTTATGTTGCGGTTGGTCAGTCTCGCTGGGCTCATTCGTTTCACATGCCCAAAAAATGGTATCCTTCTCTTCCGGATGACGTTACTTATCTTCCCCACATGAGTATATAGTTCGTGGTTATGCCGTCTTCTGTATTCCCCAATATCTTTCTCAAAATTTTCCTTTCTTTGGCCTCCAGTTTCTTGACCAAGCCTTTTTTGTTCATCGTGAGGCATTCAGAAGCATGCAAGACCTCCGGACGGATGACACTGCAGTAATGTTTTAGTTTTGCGTTGAAGGATATTGACCTTTTCTTACAGATGTCCTCAGTTAAATGGTAGGCCATTTCCATTTTGCTCATGCGTGATGTGAATGCTTCTTTCTCTGATAATATCCCTTCCCTGACCCGTCCTGAAAAGAAAAGTACATGGCCATTGGCTGCATTAATAATAAAAATAGGTGTTATAATTTCTCCCTATATTATATTATTATTAGTATCATATTGTGGCGTACAACGACGAGACAAATCCCCTCGGTGCCAGAAACAAAACTCGGGGGCCCTAAAGAGTCCTTGAAAACTACATTATAAGGCTCTAAATCCAACAGTTTGTGAAATATTCCCAGAAAACTAATTTAATTTAATTTAACAAACTAATGAAGTAATGCAAATCGGTAACCATGGGAACATTATCTCAAGGGGTGGCATAAAACTTTCCTTCTATTTCTGTAAGAAGTAATGTCACTCCATTTATTACATTTCTGTGAAAGTTTGCTAATGGCTATGAGGTTATCACGGAACTAACGTAGACTGTATAATTCATCAATGCAATTAAGGGGGTCAAGGGGTAACCTAGAACTTTTTCATGCATTTTTCACGTTCGACATATAGTACAGAAGGTCTATTATATCTCCAAACAGCAACATTATTTTCAAAAATTCCTGAATTGAACCAGCATTTTTTGCGGCTTTTAGGAATTTGGGCAATTTGAGGCTAAAGAACCTGAATTTTCATGCACCACAAGCCTTTATAATTTATGAAAGGGGTCTTCCTGTGTATGGGCACCTAGCACAACGTAGAGGGTCAGTTTTTATGTGACGTGTTTTGCGTTTCGTCTACAAGGCTTTCAATTCTATTTCACGTCAGGAAGTACACGCTAGGTGAATTTAGTCTGAGAGCACATTTTAACTTTTTTTTTGTCGACATACGGGTTCATTGTAAGGATGATTTTGTTTGATACGTATGGTAGATATACCCATATTTGGATATCTGGATAATATGTTGTAGACAATAGAATTGTCGTTCTGTCTTTCTGTGTATCTTTATGTACGCCTATAACTCGTGTTCGGATGCTTGGTGCACGTAAAATTAGGTATGGTAACCATGGGAGTCAATACACCAATCATTTATAAAACTCTTCACTGTACTTTTCATACAGTAGAAGGGTGGATATAGGGAAAAACGTCTCAAAATACATGCTAAAATAGGCGAAATATAAAAATCATCCTAGAAGGACGACCAAAGCATATGTTGCGCTTCTCAATGTGAGACACAAAATTCGGGAATCTATAAGGGGTCTCCGAAAACTACATTTTAAGGGCCTTAAGTTAACAGCGTGTGTGATATTCCCAGAAAACTAACTTCGTTCTGATAAACTAGGAGGAATGACAAACCGCTAACCATTGCAACAGTAGCTCAATTGATAATGTCTGGTGTTAACAACGAACACCGTTCGAAGAACGGGTACTTCTGCTAGTTTCATATAAAATTAAAATTTAAAAAATAATGTAATATGTAGTGTAAGTAACCAATGAGAACAATTAGACAGGAAAAAAAGAGCAAACATTAACAGGCACCACTTCGGGGAAAAGTCTGAACCTTTCGATGTTAGAACTGGATTGCGGCAAGGAGATGGACTGCCCACTTATTATTTATCATGTTCTAGTGATTAGGATATGGGAAAAGGAAGTTAAGGGAGACTACGCGAGAACAAAATCCAATCCCGAGCAGTACCTCCCTTCTCCTCTTTTCCCCAAGAGGAGAAGCTCTGTGAACTTGTGGGGTGAGGGGAAGGGGCAGGCGGGAAGAGAAGGGCCTGTCAACAGCCCGCAGTGATCTGGAATTCCTGTATATTCCAATACCGCTAACATAGGGCCATTGCTGAGGTGCGAATGATTGAGTGATCGACCAATATATTTGGTTCTGTTACTACGCAAGAACCGGGAACCCCGCACTACTATCATCGTCCGCGATCCACGTTCCTCTCAGGTTCACGGAGCTATGGACCCGAGCTATGCCGCCAAGCAACTAGCGCACAGATCGTTCCTTCTGTCAATCACATGGACTCTCCCGCATAGTTTTTATGTCATCAGTATACAATCGCACTCTACACTCAGCTACACAGCAATCCAATAATTCATTATCAATGTCCTCTTATTCTCTCTCGTTTTATTTTATCTCGCCCTGTTACTATTGGCAATTCACAATATTGATACAGATTTTTTGATGTTTGCCAAATAACCATGCCGTGTTTCTCTCTGTTAAATACTTCACGTACCATATACTCAACAATTGACACCCTCTGGCGGTGAAACTCAGCATATGGTTCACAAGGCAAACACGCGGGAGAGTTGGAAAATACGTCCCTTCACTGTATTTGTTTTACATTTATTGATTTTCATCATGAATTATTTCCTCAAGGCGGAGTCCATACCATTCTAAATCCCATTCAAATCCTCTGGAAAATCAGCTAGCATGACGATGTCATCAGAAAATCTGAGTTGAGATTATTTCTCCTTGAATCTTTACTCCTACTTTAAAATTTTCTCTCATTTTGCTGATTCAATCTACAGATTGAAAAGTACGGGTGATAAGTTGCAGCCTTGCCTTACACCTTTCTTAATACCAGCTTCTATATCATGTCCTTCGGTTCGAATAACTGCCACATCAAATCAAAGGAGATAATTCGTGGATAATTCAACGTTTTTGTACACGGGAACTAAAACGTAAGTCAATTGTTAGTGCAGAAGATCCCGCACTATTACATTCACTAAATTTACTTTAACAATATCTGACTTTGCGGGGAGGTACACCTTTACAAGTGTAAAAACCACAGATATTTAAATGTTTTCCTTTGTATCCCTTTGTTCTGCTGATATGATGGTTTCCACACTCCTAGAACTGTCCTTTATCTTTAGTTTTCAACTTGAGTATTTGCAATTAACTTTCCCTAGTTATTAAAATAATTCAAGAAATATGACTAATTTAAACATTGTTCATGCTTGCCCTTGATAATTTCTACAACGTCTACAAATAACATTTTGTGTGTGAGCTTTTGGATCAAGAATATTTTTAGAAATTTTGATAACATCCTCTGTTGTGGCACATTTATATTAAGTGTATGTTCTTGCACCTTTTCATGTCCTAAATTACGCTGAGGAGGTCACAATGTGACTTAAATCGGTACAATATTAAAGTACAATATATATCGACTTATGGTTATATAAATTTTATTATAATCCCATTGGTGAGTTTAACGCTCGTTCCACAAAATGTAATTATTTCTTCTGTTTTCCTTCACAACTCAAACTTTTTTGAGATATTTTGATGAAATATTGAATTCACGTGTATCTCGTTTCTTAAGAATGTGAACTAGAACCATTGCTGTAACATTTGATTTTTGTATTTTCTGAGTGAACATACCTCACTAAAATGTCAAAAAAATCTATTCTTATAAAACAGGGAGAAAAATATATTATTTCAAAAGATAGGAAAAGTTGTTAGTTCACATTGTTAACACAATCATTATGAATATTCTAAAACAATAATCTTCCAGAAATTTGAAGTTTTGTAGAAATTATCAATGTATAAATTAGTCCAATTTTAGATTTTTTCATAACTAGGGAACGTTAATTGCAAATATTCAAGTTTTGAACTAAAGATAAAGGACAGTTCTAGGAGTATGCAAAATTTCATATCAACAGAACAATAGGGAACAACAGGAAAACAATTTTAAATATCTGTGGTTTTCACACTTGCTCTGCAAAACAATCTGACATTTCCAAATTCTTTGTTAAACTTTAATGTTACATAATGAATATTCTGCGGTTGTGCACTCGACCTGATCTGGTTCCTATTGTAATGTAATCTGCATTAAATTCGTTCAAATATCGTGTATTTTACATTTATTATTTACTCATTGAAAACCATTTAAGGCATTTATTGGACGTAAAATAAAATCAAACCAAAACTGTGCAACTTGTCTAATTCGAATGTTTGTTGGTCCCTTCAGCTTCAAATTATGTAAGTCTCAGTGCATTAATGAAATTTAATTTATTCTCTAAGTTCATTGTATTCAATGACAATATATCCCATCATTCGGCGGAGGATCCAGCCAATTATCAGTGGGGTATATTGTATTCCATAATATATTATACATTACATATAAATACAAAGGGAAGAAAAAAGAAACCATACAAAATTAAACAAATAGCTTGAACCCGAAGAATCGAGATCAGGTGCCTTGCCTTCGCAGATGACATTGCAATCTTAGCCAACAACTCTAAGGATGCTGGCATAGCTGTCCAAGCCCTGCACGAGATAGCGGTGAAGTCTGGATTGCAGATATCTTACGATAAGACCAAGTACTTAGAGAATCGGCACTCCGGAAACACCCCTTTGACGACCATACATGAAACGATTGGAAGAGTCAATCGCTTTCGTTATCTTGGAGAATGGGTAGAGATGGCACCTCCATTTTAGCAAGTCGTACCAAACTCAATGCAGCATACCAACTATCCCACTATTTGTACAACAAGAAATGTATTTCGAGGAATGCTAAGATCTTTCACTACAGAACTGTTGTCAGACCACAGTTTCTGTATGCCGCAGAGACCCTCTTGATGAACAGAAAAGGCACCATGGATGACCTGGAGAAAGCCGAAAGACGTATCCTCAGAAAAATCCATGGCCCGAGATTGCTCCCAGATGGAACCTACCGTTTGATATCTAATTCTGACCTGTATCGACAGTGGGAATCAGCCAATACCAGTATGCGACGTAGGAGGCTAAAGTTCTACGGGCACGAACAACGAATGAACATCAACAGGCTTACCAAGAAGATCTTCTCCTTGGTTAAAAACTACAAGACTGGAAGCCTGTGGGTTAATGAAGTACCAAAGGACTTGGATTCGGCTGGAATTGCTAACCTTGATGTAGAAGATCGTCCTAAATGTTGTGCTATGGTAGAATCTTGGACCCTACCACCTAGAGTCCCTAAATGTCGGAATCCCCTCTCGCAGGAGAGAAAGGAGAAATTATCAGCAGGGCTCAAGAGATATTGGGAACGGAAAAGAGCATCGAACAAGAACTAGTCATAAGCGCTCCGTAGTGGGCTTAAATCAATAATAAACAAATAGCAATTAAATATAAGATAAAATTAAAATTTAAACAAGTAGTTCCGTGAAGAACTATACAGCCTATTTTCATATATCCTTCTTATGGTAATTGCCTCCATCAACATACAAAATTTCAGTTTGATTGCTGTAATAGATTCGTAGATATTGTGGAGGGATAGAGGGGGTGTAAACAGACAACACACACTGGTCACTATTCTAAACTCGCCATCTTGTATTGCACACCACAGAATACAGAGTAACAAAATACAAAGAACAGAGAGGGACAGATATAACACACACACACTGCAGTCCACCATAATGTCAATGGCTATGGAGCTTGGGAGGTGGCACTATCTGTGGCCAGGTTGGAAGTCAATTCCCAACATCCTCCCCACCCTGGTCTACCTCTAGAGGTACGACCAGCTGAACTGGTCGGGACAGTTGTTTTCCATCTGCTGTGGAAAGGATTGCAGTCCTTACAATCCCGTCCCTTCCAGTACGCAGCTCGTGGATCCGGACCTTTCTCCAGAGATGTCTCGGCTGAAGGTCACTTTGAAGGAGCGCGACGTCGCCTACCCTCAGCGTGGAGTTCTTCTTGGGCTGCTGGACTTGATGGAAGCTCTGCAGCAACAGTAGGTACTCCTTACTCCAGCGCTTCCAGAAGTCGTCTGCCAGTTGTTGACGCAGTCGGAATTCTCGAACAGGAACTCCCGTTTGTGGTTCAGGCCCAGATGGAACTGTAGTGAGTTTCTCTCCCACAAGGAAGTGTGCGGGAGTCAACACATCGCCGGTGTCTCCATTGCGAGTCAAGGGTCTAGAATTCAGTGCGGCTTCGATGCTGACCAGTACTGTTTGAAGTCCTTCTTCGTCGATGCTGGAGCGTCCAAGTACCTTCCGTAGACACCGCTTCGTCGATCCAACCATCCTCTCCCACCATCCTTCCCACCAAGCCGCGCGTGGGGCGATGAATTTCCAGGTCACACCGTGCTCGGAGAGGTAGCGGTGAGTCTTTGCCGCAGACAGTGAAGCCCAAATGCCACTCAGTTCCTTGTTAGCCGCGTGAAAGGTCTGGGCGTTGTCAGAATAAATAGTGTGTGGCAGACCACGCCTACCGAAGAATCTCTGTAGTGCTTGCATGAATCTGCCGGCGCTCATATCACCACTCAATTCCAAATGTAGGGCCATCTTGTATTGCACACCACAGAATACAGAGTAACAAAATACAAAGAACAGAGAGGGACAGATATAACACACACACACTGCAGTCCACCATAATGTTGGCTGATGTTCCTGCCCTGACGTACAGCGGGCCCGCGAAGTCGATACCTGTGACAGCGAATGGCTTGCTCGGGGTCACTCGTTCGGAGGGCAGTGGAGCTTCTATTGCCTGGCCGCCAACATTTTTTACCATCTTGCAGGGTAAACATTTGTGAAGGACGTGTTTGATGGCACGGCGAGCACCAAGGATCCAGTAGGTGCTTCGGAGATCAGAGAGAACAATCTGTACTCCGAGATGATGGAGCCGTATGTGCTTGTCTCTTATTAGCAGTTGTGTGAAATGATGTCGTCCTTCCATGATGATTGGATGCCGTTCACTCTCTGTAACCGCAGCATATTGTAGGCGTCCACCGAGGCGAAGTATGCCATTGTCGAGAAATGGATTGAAACATTTGATCTTCGATTTCTCAGGCAGAGGGGTCTTCCGTTCGAGAGCTGCAATTTCGGCAGGGAAACATTCCATTTGCACTGCCTTTATCCAATAGCGGAGGGCTCCATTTATGTCTTCTGCTGTCAGTACCCCCGTTGGTTGGTCCTCATGTCTAAGTAGGCGTACGAAGCGAAGAACCCATGCGGTTACGCGAAGAAGTTTGATATAGGAGCTGTATCTGGTAGCTTCAATTACTGGGTCTGGTGATTCAATTTGGAGCACATCCTGAGCGGGAGTTCTTGCTTCAGGGAGGGACGTAGAGATGGGTGAGCTGTGGGGCCAATGGCATTGGTCGAGAGATAGCCATGATGGTCCTTTCCACCAGGCCTGAAGAGTTTTGATCTTCTCTGCCGTCAATCCTCGTGACAAGTGATCTGCTGGATTGTCCTTGCCTGGACAATGTCTCCACTGTGACGGAGTGGTAGAGGATTGAATCTCGGTCACGCGGTTGCAGACGAACGTCTTCCAACGACTCGGATCATTCTGAATCCATCCTAGGGTTACTCTTGAGTCCGTCCACAGGGTCCCTCTGCTTGTGTCGAAGGTCAGCGCTTTAGCGCAGTAATTCAAGAGTCGAACGCCGATCACCGCTGCTAGCAACTCTAAACGTGGTAGTGTCACCTTCTTGACTGGCGCAAGTCTACTTTTACTACACAACATGTGGGCAGATGTGGTGCCATTGCAGAGAGATCGTATATACAAAACGGCTCCATACGCTCGCTCTGAAGCGTCGCAGAACACATGGACATCTGTGATGTCGCGTTCGGGCATTCCTGCCCATCTTGGGACGGTGATCTGCGAGAGTTGGGGTAGACTTGAGGTCCAGCTGTGCCAGTGACTGGCAAGGTCCTGTGGTAGGAGTTCATCCCATGTTAGTCCTCTATGCCATGTGTCCTGAAATAGGATTTTCCCCAGTATTGATACCGGCGTCATTAAGCCCACGGTCACGTGCTAGCCCCTAAGATACTCAGAGCGTTCCCAGATGATATCTGCCGACGTTGGATCATCCACACGCGGAGAGACAACGTTAGTGAAGGTGACATCATCAAACTCATGTGTTTTTTGAACGAAGAGGTTGAAGGTGCCCTCATCAGTCAAAAGATTCGGGGGGAATCTTATCAGCAACCGGCTTCTATCTATCAGCACTTGGCTTCTGTCCCAGCAACAGCGGCGTTCCAGATTGACACTCACGCCAAGAAAGGGAAGAAGAGAGAGAAGGAAAGACTACAGCCATTTTGCGTCTTTTTTGAGGGAAGAGGGCACTGGGCTCAGGATTGTACTAAGGTAACCGGGACTGACGCTCGAACTCAGAAATTGAAACAATCATCGCGTTGTTTCCTCTGTCTTAAACGAGGTCATCACACAAAGGACTGTAGCAGGAAAGGATGAGCTTCGTGTTCCCAGTGTGGAAAAGGTCACCATAGAGCGATTTGCAGCAACTTAAATCATTCCCCTGTCGCGAATTGCACAGAAACAACCACCGTTGGTAAAATAAACGTCACTACTCCGGGATTTACCCATCTCCAGACTGCTAGAATATGGATCTCGGGACCAACGGGTTCGAGTAAGCTGACGAGGTGCGTTCTCGACGGAGGTAGTCAATCCAGTTTCGTCAAAAGTTCTTTGGTCGATGAACTGGGTCTGGAAGTCATAGGAGACGCATCATTAAAGGTCCACGCGTTTGAAACACCATCCAACATATCACATTCACGTAGATTCGTTCGGCTGAAGACGAGAGGATTTTGTGACAGTTCCCAAGTAACCTTGACGGCATTTGAAACCACCCACTCCGTTTCTCACCACCCAGCAGTACCACGTGATATCACGACAAACGGACAAACGCGGAAACTGCAATTGGCTGACCCTACAGATGATTCAGCTGACCTTCCAATCGAGCTGTTAATCGGAGGAGATCAGTATTGGACAATCGTCAGTGACTCTGCCCCGATACGACTCTCCTCGTCAGTTGTGTTAATTCCATCGAAATTTGGATGGATATTCACCGGAAACCGCTCAGGTGTATCAGCTACTAACACGGTTGTAAACTTCATCGATGCATGTCACTCCATGCCCTGTGACGACTCTCTTCGACGTTTTTGGGATATGGAGTCCGTTGGGATCGCAGCTGAACAAGACCGAGCAATGAGCGCTAAAGACACCTCACTTCTAACACAATTTCACGCGTCTTACAGTATTGAGGACCAAAGAAGAGTCGTACGATTGCCACGCAAGGAAACTATGGAACTTGCCAACAACTATCACGTTGCAGAAAAACGATTCCAATCACTGGAAACCCGATTCCGGAAGAAAGAAGCCCTGAGACAAACATACACGAACCACATGATGGACTACATAAGGAAAGGCCACGTGGAACTAGCTCCAGAGGAAACCCGTACGGATGAGTTTTATCTTCCTCATCACTTGGTAAAGAAAGAGAAACATGGAACCATTAAATGGCGTATAGTCTTCGACGCATCGTCACACGAAGAAAACGCGCGCCCACTCAACGAGACCCTGGAAATGGGACCCAACCTACTCCCCGAACTGTTTGCAGTATTGTTGTGGTTCCGCTCATTCCCGTACGGTGTGATAGGAGACATCAGCCAAGCGTTTCTTCAGTTGTCCCTTCACGAAGAGGATAGAGACTTGACCAGATTCCTGTGGTACCGTGTTGTCGAAGATGAGAGTGGTGCTCAAGTGGCTTCCAACGAGCGAGCGATTTTCCGCTTCACAAGACTCCCATTCGGACTGACTTGCAGCCCATTTCTCCTTTCAGCTACGCTGAGAGAACTAGCCACTAGAAAGAGATCTCAGTTTCTTTCCACGGCTTCATTCATAGATGAAAATACATTCATGGACGACATTATAGCTGGCCCGACCCGTTGGCAATATTTTCTCCCAGAGCCTGCAGTGCTTGAATCCGTCGGTTGCACTCAACGTAAGTGTGATTTAGGGACTCGGGGGTGGCGGAGTGTATCGGCGGTATGTTTTCCAGATAGTCTAAGTGCGCCTGGATAATTCTATTTTCATATCCGTACTTGGAAATAAGAATTTTCTTTGTGTTATTATAAGTGCCAGCTGTGATAGCAATACCGTCGACGAGATGCTTGGGTTCCCCTTCTAAGTAACCTCTCAGAAAGACGTGTTTGTCGACCTGCGATACTGTAGGATTCTGGTCAATGGAAGTAGTGAACTGTTCCCAGAAGCGAGACCATTCTTCTATATCTCCCGTGAAGGGGCTAAGTTTTATGGTGGGTAACTTAATTGGTTGTGACGTGGGCATGGTGGGAGTGGTGGGAGCTTCGTTTATGGTCAAGGTAGAGGTGACAGAGTAAAGCTTCTTGTCCGCTCCAATAGTAGCTTTCTGTATGGCGCGCTTTGCATTGTCAATATATTCGTCACATACAGTAATGTCAGCATTGTATTCGGCGTCCGATAATATATCATGAATACCATCGTCCAGTTGGGTTAAGCTGGTGAGTGTTTCCTGCAGTCTATCGCGGTGAAATGTGAAGTCTTCCAAAGCTGTGTCTTCTGTAAGGCTGTTAATGGCTGTAATGAAGCGTGTGGCATTTGCTCTCTCACGTGTTCTTTTTCTTTTCAGATTGTGCAGGCTTGCTGCAGTAGCGGTCTCTTGTTCCGTCGGCATAATGGGTGCAATAAATCTTAAGCTTGACTGACAGGCCTCCCTCCAGACGTGACGTAGTGAGCGGTGAGCTTACGGGCGGGTAGGGGTGATCCGTACTGCACCGGTACCTTCAAGGGCAGACAGAGGGCGTGCTAGGTCCGTGGAAGATCTTAAGACCTTGTTAACAGAGTGCGCTGGAGAATGACTGGTAGGGTGCGTGAGCTAATAGATGGCGCTGTTGAGTTGATGTAAGTATGTGCGTTCAGATCGCACGGAACTGAACGGAACTACACATGCGTGACCCGTTGCAAAGTCCAGCGGAGGAAAGATATTCTACTACTTTGGAATACTGTAGATTAAAGGAACACTGGATTCCTTAATAAGTCATGCACAATTCATGCAGGCATTTCATAATAATTCAACATCCGTGCATACAGTTTCTGTTTAGCGAGGGCCAGTTATGTCTATCTCGCTAATAATAATAATAAACAAATACAGTAGACAGGATGCGTGCTTCTTGATTGACAATACGCAGTTCCTGTTCGTGTAATAGCAGTCTTATATTAGCTTCATCAATCCAAATGATAATAATGAAGAAATATCAGTTGTTTCAACATGCTATTTCCTTTCGTATTGAAGTTGACTTATCTGAGAGTGCAGTGTAGGCTAATGGTGGCATCTCAGCGTCTGGCGTGGGTTGGTGCAGTGGAGTATCCTCTTTCCCTCGTCGTGGAGCTTCCTGTAGTGTAGAAAGCTCGTCTGTAGATACAAATCCGTTGAAGAAGTTAATCCTTAGTCTTCCCGGGTTTCGGCACCAAATGTGGAGGGATAGAGGGGGTGTAAACAGACAACACACACTGGTCACTATTCTAAACTTGCCATCTTGTATTGCACACCACAGAATACAGAGTAACAAAATACAAAGAACAGAGAGGGACAGATATAACACACACACACTGCAGTCCACCATAATGTCAATGGCTATGGAGCTTGGGAGGTGGCACCATCTGTGGCCAGGTTGGAAGTCAATTCCCAACAGATATTGAGAACCAACTAAATATTTCGGATGGTCGTGATGTTGGATTTTTATATATGTAGGTCTTAGAGTTATGTACTGTTCCATGAAGATTATTGTGTACGTGTAGTATCCAAACTTCAATCGCATAATTGGGACACAAGAAGTAAAAACGAGATTTAAAAATTTCGCACAGCTGCCATCTTGTGGTTATAGAAACAATTGAAAAAAAATAGATGCCAGTGGATTTGTATAAGGATTTACTGTACCGAATGTCACTGCACTCGGATGGTGGATTGTTTTTTCAGTTTATATGCCTACAGTATATAATTTGATTTATTATGTTAGGTGATAATGAGAAAAATATTAATGTAAATAATTAAAGACATAAATTGTTACACTATAGTAGTTATAATAAGTTTATGTTATGAGTTAATGTTTATTTCGGTAATAGTGTTTAATGCGACGTAAAGCTAGTTGTTTGCTGTTCATGTTCGTCAATCCAGGTGGTAGTTCATTAAGCAGTGATGGTATAATATAGTTTAGTCTCTTGAAACCATAGCTATTTATATATAAAGGTTTTACATTTTTAGTACTTGTTATGGCTCTTGTTTCTATGTTGTGAGAGATTTTATGATTGCATCTTAATAATAATAATAATAATAATAATGGCTTTACTCGGATGCAGCGTGTGTGATAATATCGAGCGAGCTTGGAATCTTTTCAAAAGTAAATTGAATGTTCTGCCAGAAGGAACGCGGAGGGTGAGGGGGAGGCGGAGGCAGCAGAAACGAAGCTAATCGTATTGCATTGCAGAGCGAGGTGACGTGGTGCAGGTGTACTTCCTGTATTCAAAGATCTCACAGTAGTTCATGAATATATTCTCTGGTCTCATTTAATGGGAGAGGTCCTCCAGGGGCTCACAAGTTGGTGTTCTCAACTCTGAGCACAGCTCCCTTGTTAACTCTTGTTCATTTCGAACCCCAAGGTCTTAACTAAGGCTTGTCTTTTCATTCTTCATATATTTATTTACTAGCTGTAGCATGCACGCGTTGTAATGTCTATCGAAGAAAGTGTTGGCTGATGTAATTTTATTCGTTAAAGTGCTTTTGGACACACAATATTCTTTTTTTATGCATTAAGAGGGGGGGGGGGGGGACCTACACCTATAAGGATCAAAATTTGTCATTTTTCATTTTTTTCCTACATTTATTGATCCTTCCTCTTCAAATCACTGCAACAATTTCTTTGATAAGTATAATACTTTTGAAGTTATGACCAAAAACGTGCAGGACTGTCACCGTCTCTGTCACCGACGTTTTAGAAGTTTTCCTAAACATTGGTAACATTGTTGCTCGTTTCCCGAAACTTTGGATTTTCAAATCCGTTTCCTTAGTAACTGCCAGAGTTTTCAAGACAATGAATTCAAATTTAGTATACATGTGTATCTTATAGGGAAGAACAACATGACCTAGAACTGTTGCTGTATTTGTCATGTTTCTTCTCTTAAATATTCAGTGAAAAAAACATGCAAAAAGGTACACTTTAATATAAGGTTTAAAAAATATATTTTTCTTTATACATTCCAATGATTCTAGGTCAATCTCTAGCTACTGCATTAGTAAATACAATGAGAAAAGAATTTCTGAAAAACAATGATATTTGTGTAAAATATTAGGAAAACGGTGGAACAGTCCACAATATGCATCCGCCATTTTAAATGCCTAATTTCCGTAAAATGCATTCGCCATATGGCTTGTAAATACACAAACATATTGGCTAAGCATAGTGTGATTGGCAGACCAAATTACAATTCTTTAGTACTTTCTGTTGCTGAGGAATAAAAAAGTGAACTATACATAATTTTTGGATCCTTATAGGTGTAGCCCCCCCCCCCCCCTTAACTGCCTCTAAACTGTTGTAAAATGGATTTAATAATTGAGAAACATTCGTGGGAGCGTGCAGAACAACTCACCAAAGTTTCATCGCAATCGGATGAATGGTATATGGACGATACGGGACTTTGTTGAGACATTTCGCGCACTGTCACTTATTTGTTGAATCTATTCGTGCGCTACCTATTATTATAAATTGAACTTACTAATTCACAAACCTTCACAGGAGTGTACACAACAACTCAACAAAGTTCCATCGCAATCGGATGAATGGTATATGAACGTCTTGTGGGATCTGTGATGAAAACCATATCAAGTCCCCCCGATTCGCTGCCACAAGTGTAACGGCTTCCCTGACGGGTGCTTACCATTAACTACTAAGTCTAAGAATGATCTATTGGTTGGGCGCCAAGGTGCCAACACTAAGTTGAAACCTAAATTTATATTTCTGTCAATCCTTAGCTTGCGTAGAACACATATAATACTATTTACACTCAGACCGTGGTATGATGGAATCATTAACCCAGATAAAATTTGCATTGGGAGAAGGAGGTTGTTTTATATCTAATGCTACCTACTGGAATCAAAGCTTGCATTATGTAAGGAATTAATTTAATTGTCATAAAAAACATATCAGTGGTAATTTGATTAATAAAAATAAAAATGGAGCATAAAGAATTTATCATTACCACGAGCAAAGTATATGAATTCGGAGGTTGGATGAATTTACAGAAGTTAAGATTATTTTCAAGCTTGAATTTACTGAATTAACGGAGAGAATTAAACAAAATAGAGAGAGTGCGTTTAGGCCAGTACCTCTCACCCTTGGAGATGCTTTCTCCCACGTGCTAGTCGATTCTGTTGAGAATGTTGTTGAATGCAGATCATCTTCTGCGTTGGTTGATGCGTTGCGAATATAATTGAAGTTATACTGTTTTAGTGGCGGATCTAAATCCTAGAGCCACGATACACGGCTTGCCATGACACTGCAGCACGTGCAATACCCATGACGAACGGTCAGTGGAGTATTCAGATTTGACGATGTCCACCATGGAACGAAATAAATGTTTGTCCGCTCGGAACAGAATTTGTCACAAGAATAGTCCTCTCTTCTCGGCGCGCGACCACTATATCAACAAGCCATGGCTCCCCTCCAGAGTTCCACTTGCAGTCTCTCCTCTCGCCGGCTTGACCAATCCCCGTGCGTCTCCATGACGTAGCATTCGCCCTGCCATTGTCCGCTCTCCTCTTGATTGGCTGGGCGCTCAAGCGTTCTTTCCCGCCAACAAAGTTCATTCTTCCCCGCATGATGCTTGCTTGCAGATTTCCGTTTCGATCAATTCGCCTTTTCTTAAAACTGTACAGTTGGAAATGTTACCTCGGTTTCGAAATCATGTCGTTGCCCTCGATTTCAACATCGCTTATAGACAAGAATATACCTGTAGCCGTAATTTCCGATGACGCATCCCTCTCTCCTGTCCTAACTGATTTAATAAAAGGTTCCAACTCTCCGCAATCAAATAATTTGCCGTGTAATGGATTTCGGAATAATCCGATCGATAGTGTTTTCTAGAAATAGAAAACTTATCTGTATGCGTACTAATTTAAAAAGCCCAAAAATAAAATACGACATGAATAATAATAATAATAATAATAATAATAATAATAATAATAATAATAAACAAATATAAATATAAATTAAATTCAATTAACTAGGCCAAATAATTGCCGCGTTTACACCAACATTAAATATTTCCATCTGACTTATTTCAGTGGAGTAAAACCCTACGAAAAACATGTTACAAAACTAACACGTTACATTTATTTTTATATATATTTTTTATTATTTATTTATTAATATATCTATTTACCGGTATTTTAAGTTTTATTTATTTATTTATTTATTTATATATTTATTTATTTATTTATTTATTTATTTATAATCAATATTGGTCCAACTTTCTATTTCAAGTGTTACTCGGAATTGGCATACCAGGGTTTGCCACATAACTCTAGAAATATTATGAATTTACAGATCAACTTTACGCATTCCCCCGAGGCGAGGATTCGTGTACATCACCATTCCATGCGCGTGTCGCATGACGGAGAGCTCCGCTCATGTCAGCACTCAATTACTGTGCTCTCCACACAAGAGCTCTCAGACCGCATAAATTAGAGGTAATAATACTAACAATTATACTAGTACATTACGAAGCTAGGATTAGACCAGAAGCACTCCATGTTTATAGCAGAATATTTAACACTTTGCACACATGGCGTAGGCTTTCATGAATAACTGACAATCATAGAAGGATCAAGGCAACTTGGAAAATATACATCCACTCCAAAATTACCTCGAGCGTGATCTGAAAACGAAGGCTAAACGTTACGCCAAACTCTTCAGAATGCCAGTCGAATGAATTTCTAAACGTTTGATGTCCAACTTGAGAAGCCTTAAGACAATTCGTTCTTGACTGCTGGAAGTCGATAAGGAATTTTAAAATCCGATATTCGACTCTGATCTCCACTCAATCAAAAACTCAAAAAGGGCTCATCAAGAAGAAATTATAACTCTATAATTACGAGATAAGGTGCTGTTGGTTCCCGCAGTGAAGAATGGGACCTACTGTAGTGCAAGATGCGTTACCCTAGCGGGGATCCGGGCAGGGTGTATCAAGAGCCCGCTGATCAACCTGACTTGGGGGCACACCACAACAGCGGCAATAACTTATAGATTGGCAGGAGTTTCAACCATTTTCTTACAAGGATGATATAAAATTGCATAGCTGCAGTACAGTGCCCACGTTTTATCTCTGCTGGTGAGCTAGGTCATTACGTCCAGGAAAGGTATACCGACTGTATTAGCCTGACCAAAAATACTGATAGTCAGTCTGAAAGACTAGACTTTACATCATTTTATGTTCGACCCTGACTATTATAAGTCAGAAAACTGTATCTTAATGAGGCTCATTATAACACTATTTTTCATTATGAAACCGTTTCTCCCACCAATCAAAGCTCAAGAAACAGTTGTTTGACCAATTAGATTAGGATAGCATCGCACCTGCGGTGAGTTCCACGGCCTTCTAATTTAAATTTCACTGCGTTGCCTAGTGTCATAGTAGGGTAATCGAGGAAGTCATGGTCAAATACAAGGCATTCTCTGCGTCTCATGCGCTCTGTTCAGTACATAAAACTGGCGAAATCTCGACAGATATTCATGAATATTTATGTTCGAACATAAAATAGTTATAATAATTATCGTCGAACATAAACAGTCGTATGCAACTCGCCTATATGGTAATTAAAACACTCGTATGGAAATTATAAAACTCGCATACGCTCGTTTTATAAACATAATCGTGTCTTAATTATTGCCATTGTAGACTCGTTGCATAATGTACTAAACAAAAAGTCCCTTAAATGCTACAAATGCTACAAATGCTGCGTGAACTCAAAGTCTGTTAACGAAAAAGAAAAAAAAAAAGCAAATGCAAACCAAGGTCAAAGGAGGTATTTGGCTGGATGACGTCACGCTCACCGGAGCGCGAGGAAGCTCAAGCAGTACTATGACGTCACACACCTCAGTGCATTCTCGGTACATTTCGTCCCGTCACCGTAACGTAGACATAATCATTTAAAATGATAAAACATTCCTCAAATTGACCCACAAACAATAGCACTAATGAGTGCATTACGCTAAGTCGTCCGTCAGAACTCCCGAGTCCCACATTATGAATAGGAGTAGAAGAGTTGACGGCTCGAATGCTCTGAAATATAACGGTCCTCACCGGCAGAGATATAATACGAACACCACGGTAAACCTTTTCAAGGACGGCCGATGGTGGGGCTTGAACCCACGTAACCAAGGCCTAGCGCTGCGCTTTAGCGAGGGTAGCTATCGCTGTCAGCAATAATAATAATATCGTATCGCCTCGCGTGCCGGGTGCAAGCTTTGTTATTTGACGCCCAGAGAGCAGATAGCATGTCGAAATTTGTTGTTCCTTGGAGCGCTATGAAAGTTAAGGAGTTAGATATCTAAGCTCCTCGACACTATAGCGCTTTCTATTAGAGAATGGAAGAACTTTGTACCGGTGGAAAATCCCGACATAATCTTGCCATTATGAACATGGCCTACTGAATTCAAATGGGTTCTTTAACACAATAACGTATGACATGCGTGCCGTGATTTTTGTCGCCTTTCAAAAATCACTTACCACGGCCAGGAGCGAAATTGCAGGCTTGGGGTTGGTAGTTGGTAGTCCGACATGATAACCACTCACCCTCCATGGCAAACTAGCAATAATAATAATAATAATAATTCAAACGATTCCCCGTGATAAACTTTTTCTGGCAAATAAAACAACATATTATCTCGCTTATTGATATTTTTAATCCACGATATTTCTGGTTTATTGTTCTTATTCTTGTATCTAACAATTTAAGTTATTTAAAAACATTAAAATCAACACTTTCCCGAAACTACTCTTAGCGTGTGACCCCGCGTACTTGGGTGCGTGTGGCATTTGTCTGACACCCTGTGTTATTCTGATGGCTGTATTAGCCAGAGGAGCTGAGATTGAGTAGACGGCTTTGGCCATAAGTTAGACACCTTGTCTGGAGTAGAAGTGGGGAAACCACGGAAAACCTCTTCTGTTTATCATTCGCAACAACAATAGCTGTGTCCATTTTACAACGAGCTTCACTGAACACGAGTTCAAATGATTAGCATAATATCTACATGCAATATGAAACGCAAATAGTGTTCAAACATTGGAGGAGGGGATAGATTAATCGAAAGTGAAGCTTCCCTACACTTCCTGTTGACATTGTTGAATGCTTGAAACGTTCTGAAATTCAAAGGAATGATCTACAGTATATTGACTTGAATCTTTGCAAATTGTAAGGAACAATATTCTATCCCGGCAGCAGCAATACATATATCAAAACAAGATGTTCAGTAAAGAACATATAGCCTACTTTCTCCTAAATGCATGGGTATTGTTATAACTCTTTGTCCTTTTCAAGGAATATAATTGAATGTTGGTTGTAGTAGCTTGTTGAAATACAACGTGCTATACGGATATTAAACATGCATATGAGGTGCCCTTTGCTAATGCTACCTCTGTACCAAATTTCGTTCAATTCGGTTTCACCGTGTTTGAATTGATAGGGGATTCGATTTGCACACATACATGGCCGCCATCTACAAACTATTGGGCTGATGACCTTATATTTTAGTCAAAAGACGCTCGCCATTTATATATATGTTGTTGGAAAATTTGGTAGAGATCGGATGATTAGGTTAGTCGTAATTTGATTTAAGCTTTGAACATTTAGGTGACCGCCATTACGTTTCCGTCAAGATGGCGGTGATATAAAACAGGACACTGAGTTGCCCTTTGTTAGTTCTACCTCTGTACCAAATTTCATTTATTTCGGTCTCACCGTGTGTGAATTGATAGGGGGACGGACATTCTGAGTACACACACTCACACACACACACACACACACACACACACACAGACACACACACAGACACACACACACACAGACAGACACACAATTTTTGGCCCTGTGTAGATCTCATAAGTCTACTTTCATTTTTTGCAAAAATCGAAAGTAGGCTAAAAATGAAAGATAGTCTCCTCTTTGACCTCTGGTCAGTTCGAGCCCTCATAGGCTACTTAGCTATGGCTCGATCTAACGTGTCCACACCACCCATTCCTCCATTGTATTCAGCTACAAGGGAGGGCCTATCTATGATGATAAACTTATTTTCTGCCTTTGACCAGCGCCTACATTGTCCCTTAGGTTCAACACCAAATTTTGAGGAAGCAATTCCACGATTGCCAAACAATTTAACAATTGCAACGTTGCCATCTTGACTAACTACCTGATCATGACTTCCTCGGCCATTGTTCTTCATCAGAGAATCTTTGACGAAATGTATTGCTCGTGGTATTCTGCATATCATTATTGTTCCTGAAGCCAATATACTTCGATGTCTTAACTCATCAAGAAGAGTTACAGAAGTAAAGTATCTATCTATGAAGAGAACACAACCGACAGGGAGGCTATCACACAATGGCAAGACAGCTTTACCCCCAATATCTAACTTCTCAGGAACAGGAGCAATGTTGCTTTGAAAATATGTACCTTTGGTTGGTTGGTTGGTTGGTTCCTCAGTTTAGGGGCTGCGAAAACGCGGCATGTAGCCCCGTGTACTTTGGGTGTGTGTAGAATATGTCTGATAACCGGTGTTAATTGAGATGGCTGTATTAGTGTGTGTATCTAATTTTAATTCAAGTAAGGACTGCAGACATTGAATTTTTCAAGTGCCTAGTTCCTACTTTTGCCGCCAAACGCCACCGTCAACGACCAACTAGTTCAGAACCTAGTTACCAGATGCCACCAGAGTCGACTCTTGACGACGAACGTAGGAACCAAAGAACGTTAGTCAAATGTTTAACCTATATATAATTTTGCTTCACACAGGTGTAATTAGTGGAAGGTCCTTTAACATGGCATAAATCTATGGCATGGGACCGCCGGCTTTAATTCCCCTCCGAAGGAAGGCATACTGAGGGATTTTTAACGTTCTTAAACAATCCGACGACTTCGGCCGGGTTTGAACCCGCGATCTTGAAGCTCAGAATGCTACCAACTACGCCACCGAAGCCGCTAGATGTTTTTTTTTTATCTTGGTACATGATGAAATCTAGCGGAGGACCATACAAACACTTTAAGACCAACGGGACAAGGCTTTCCCCTAATGTATTGTCGCATGGCAACACGTCCATTGAAGGGAATCATCAGCTCATCTATACTTACAACTTGTGGTCTACAGTTTTGAGACAAGACTCTCCGAAACATATTTAACATTGGCCTAACCTTCCAAAAACGATCGCCCTTTTTCTCCTCTTGTGTTAGGCTATTACTATCGACAACTTTGAGATTAACACAAAGCAGGAAAAATCTTTTCCGGGAAATATTGTCTGCATCTCTGCAACCACGGGCATTCGTGTTTTAGTAGCCCAGAACATTTTTAGCCGTGGATAATCAATGATAGCAAAGTGAACGCAACTACCAAAGATAATTTTAATTTAACTGCAACTGGTATAAAATGATTTATCAGTACTAAAAACACCCTTAATATTTGTAAAGTCAGCAACAGACTGATAAAACGTATCATCTAAACGATCTAGAAGATACTAATATGGCTTCTTCAGATTAAATATTGGGACAGGCGTGTCTGCGTGTGCTGGCAACACAGGTGTAAACGTATTGACAAAGGAAGGTTATGAAATAGTTTTAATACCGCGATAAAACTAAAAAGCATCAATTTATCAGGCTAGTTACGTACTGTGCCCTTATATCAAAAGTATTTGTCAGAATCCAAGATGAGCAGGATCGCAGACTCTTCACGGCCCCCGGCTAGATGAACCGCTCAAAGAAAATGTCTGTCATAAAAATAGGATATAAAAAACTCTCCTAAATTTGTTCCACGACAAATACAAGAATACAAAAAAAACACCGATAGAGCTGAGAAACATACAAGTCTTGGGATATCACAGGGGAAAATTGGTGGGCATCAATTGTAGTTCTCGTAGAACAACTATCATTTGCTAAGAAAAATCAGGGAACGAAGGTTAAAATAGAAAGTCAAACAAACGAAAAACTCGTGTTAGGGATTTATTCAAAAGACGATACAAAAAAAACTGTCGCACTTGACGCTGTACCCGATACCTAGTTGAGGCTATCGGCTACGCCAGCAGACATTAAGCTGTAGTTCAGATTTTGGGAAGAGTTATGAAAAGATAGCGCTCAGATCGAGTCAAGAGGAATGTCAGGATGACGTAGGAGGTCTAGGATTAAGAAGGCACTGACAACTGTAAGCAGATGGAATTATGGATGGAAATATGAAGCTTTATTAAGATCTATATGGAACATGGTATTTAAACATCTCAGAAGAGGAGATATAACATGCGTTATATGTGGTAATATTTTGAAGGAAGTCAGATAACCCTTAAGTTATTTTATAACTTAATAGCCGAGATGATCGGGGTTCGAGATTATATTTGTGACGCAAGAGCACAGAGGTGGGGAGAACGTCACGTGACTGCGCCAGGGAGGTACAGGTCATTGCAGTCCAGAGACAGTCAGTCGAGCTCCGTGAGCCAAGCAGTTGAGCTCTACAAGCAGAGGAGTCCAGTACAGCGAGCAACGCAGTCGAATTCAGGGAGCGAGCCGAGTAGGACATATGCGGAGCGCATGGTAAAGGTCGCGCAGCGAACAGCTTTTGTCACGGAAAGTGAAAGCGACAGTTTCAACTTCACTAAGCAGCGAACGAAAAGTAGGTCAGTGAGCCGGGCGGACATCCGCGGTAGGCAGCGTGAGGACCGGTTACATAACCAGCTGTACACCCAAGCAAGCATAGAAGGCCGGGGTTTTAGAACATCGTTGCGATAATGGTTGGAGAACTTATTCCAAGCTGCATTTTAACGCAAAACAGCATAGTAGAGCGACATGGCGAGGCCAGCTTTATGTGGAGATTGTTCTAGAGCATAGCAGTAGGGGCGTGCGGGTTATTACCAATCTTATACGCAAGCATTATGACAGAAGCTGAACTTCATTATAACATTGAGTTGGAACGTTTATTCAGCATTTGAATTGTACAAGCAGATAGTTACGAGATACTGCAACTGTGAACTTCGAATGAACATAGTTTTTCTTAATGACATTACGACTATGCATTTCATAACGCATCCCAAATAACATTAACGATTGTAAGCAAATGAAATGTTTCAAGCATATGCACTTATAAACTTTGGCACGTGCATTAATGCAACTTTTTCTCATTAAGTGTTATAAATTACCGAGTATGAACACAGCTACAGGGTGTTTCATAAACTTAGACACTCTCATATAAAATTAATTTTTATGAAAGTGAGACTTAGCAGTTATTGGAGATTGAACTTTCAACACTCAAACCGAACATTGTATGGAACAGTGGCGTAACGTAGAAGAGGAATAGGGGGTCCGCTGTTTCTATGAACTTTTTCGTGAGGATTTGGACAGTATCCGCTATGGATAACCAGAAGTTTATCATGTCGGAGTAAACGCAGACAGAGACGCGATGGCACCACAGAGCGATGGATTCGATTCCTGACGAGAAGGAGGTCCACCAGCTGATTCACTTGGGATTTCGAAGGCAATCGTAATTGCGTGGTTGGAATGATATTCACGCCGATCTTTCGAGAAATTCATTACATAAGGAAAATCGACGATCTTTGAAATTTAATAACAGCTGATTATGAGAAGGTACTGTAAGAGTTATAACTTCCTGATACGATTATTTTCATGAATACTGGGCACACATGTATATTTTTCTAATAGGAGTGATACGATTATTTAGACATGGCTTTGACTTTATATGCTTCGAAATTTGCTAGAATATGGCGTGACCATATGATATGGCAGGCATCAATATACGACATTCTCACCATTGGTTGGCTTTATTAAGCAGATGTTTGGTCTTTTAGACATTTTTCCAGCAAGGATAGTTTACATGAGTAGTTTTTTTGTGTAACGAGTATTTCGAACTCGTGATCTGCAATTGATTATCTAAATTACTTCGTCAGTTCATTGCATACTAGCGAGTGTGTATTATTCATCAGTAGGGATTTTTTCCATTGGATTGTTTGGAGATATTAAGAAGTCATTCACTTTAGTGAATGAATATCGCTTTTATATGACAACTAGAGACTTGTTGATTCCTATCTGGTACATTCACTCATTTAGTCTTCGAGATGGGGTCTTTCGTATTTATACGATTGTATGGTGGTTACTCATCTTACCCATCGTTCAGGGCACTATCATGTTAGTCGACGGGGCAAGGTCTTTCGTATTTATACAATTGTACGGTGGTTACTCATCTTACTTGCCATTGAGGGACTCATTTTTATCATCCGAGTGTACTTGCGATTGTAAGAGGATCACACAAGGAACTACTAGTCACATATCAGTCGAATTTTTGTTAAATAAAGTAAAGATAAATGTTAGCAGGGTTACATTTGTAATTCTTGTTTGCCAATCCAATATTTTGTTGCTATACTCTTTTGAGAGTACTTTCAGTTTAACAGCTGGTACAGCTGATGCTATTGATGATTTTTGTAATTGTGTTGGATACCTTTGAGGAGGATTTAAAGTAATTGAATCTTGTAAGATGAATCATTAATGGTCAGATTTATTTTAAGGCAGATCAGTATTGCAGATTTTGATATGAGAGATTATAGCACATTGGTGTTTTTCGGTGATGTGAATTATGAGAATTGAAAGAGAATTTATGCTATTTGAAATCAAATCTTGAATTACTAAGGTAATAATTTTCCAATTGTTTAAGAAGTTGTCTAGATGTGATCAGAGTAAATACAGTTATTGGAGATTGTGTGCGTTGATAATTTGAAGCCAGTTATATATTTTTGTAGATCATGCAACATGGTTAAGTGAAGTTTGTGATAGGCATTTTGTGGAAGTTGCCAAGTGATAGTTGCAATATTGCTAATGTATTTTGAGGCAGACATGAGGTTGTCGAACCCAGTCTAGCGTAATTGTTGAGATTCATGCTGTATGCGCTGAATATTTATGGAGTTTTGTGGAATAATTGTGGTATTCAAATGTGATATTTGAAGAAGTGCGGATATATAATGTAGTTGTGGATAGTCAGATCCAACGTGATGTCGTGAAGGCAATAATATTTTTGGCATGAAAATTAAATACGAAATATAACTTGGAAGTGATAAAACTGTAAGACAACGTTCTATAACCCATATTAAACAATTTGTTAGGAAATTAAACAAATAAATAATGTTGATAATACAAGATTTTCTGATAATAATAATTAATGAAAAAATAATCTGAAATTTAAGCATATTAATGATCTGACCTAATGAAATAAAAATCAGAATGACTAGATGAAATAATAAAAATCTAAATAACCAGAAGAATAAAATTTAAATAAATTGATAAATTAAATTTTGGAATAAATCAACGAATTAAATAGATGGATGAATTAAAGATTGGATAAATAAACTGATTTAAATAAATTAATAGATGATTGGATAATGAATAACTGAATTAGAAGGTGATAATTAATTAAAGAAGCTGATGATTAATGAATTTATATGGATTAAAATAAATTTAATTGAGAGATGAATTTGAGAAATTGCAACTTGTGTTGAGGAATTAAACAATTTGTATTGATGATTTAAGATGATTTAATCTGAAGGAGATAATAAAATAAGAGTGTGTGAATAATTAGAAAGTATAATGAAGTGATGATAATAATTTTCATTTAAATGGTTTAATGGTGATGAGTTAATGATTCTGACAGGAATATGTTGAATTTTGGGATGAGAATTAATGTGAGAAATATTTAACTTTGATGATGATGATCATGATGACCAATGAGCATTGGATTTTCTGTAATTCACAAACAAGCAATTATCAATGATAATGTAAATAGTGTAAATTAATTATTCGATGTTTAGGAGCATTTTTCTAACGTATTTAACATTTGAATTATGCCATGCAAGCCATAAAATACGTGATGTTTAAAATATGTGATTACTATGTGTATGTTTAGACAGATTTTTTTTTTCAAATCCACATTTATGATGTTAAATTAAAGGGAAATTAGGTCTCAGGTATCACAAATGTCAGTGACGAAAGACATAGTGCTACAGTGATCCTGAGAACCCAAGAGAACTTTAGAGATTTTTCTTGTTTTATGTGGATGAAATATTTTTGATTAGAAAAGAGATGGTTCGATTTTTGGACAATGACAATTTAACGTTGGCATTCGACCATACTCTCAGGTAGGATGATTATTTAAAATGTCTGTCTGACTATCAAAGTGAAATAAATTTGTTTTTATCTTAGTTGTGATCTGATGATGGTGTGATTTTCCTTTTTCTTTCCTTGTCTTGAGTAAGGCTTAACCGGAAAGGATGTGGTTTGCTAGGAATTCAGTTGATGGCGCCCATTTATATTTGCATTATTTTTCTTAAACTTAAGCCCGTAACGACCCTAGAGATACTTTGTCTCGTGTTACCCACTGCTTTTACGATAACTCAGCTGAATTTCCGACACATTCCTTATTTGACTAGAGGTTCATTTAACTCCGCTCTGTCCTGGAACTCCAGGAATGTGATGTAATAGCAGATGGGTCATCGCATCCCCAGGACGAACGGGTACAGAGAGAGAGAGGGGGAGAATTGGCTTTACCCACCTGTGGGGCTTCGATTTTGTTTATTCTATGGAATCACATCAGATTTAGATTACTGAGAGATTGATCTCAAGTTCATTTAATTGTGTTATAAAATTTATTAAACTTAGTCAGACAATATACTTGTGTGCCCATTCCAGTGTTCATGTTAATCGTATTAGTATTATATCATGTTAGTTATAAGTCATTTTTCCTATACCCAAGTGAATGCAGGAATTGAGACATTGTGATGTGTTGTTGTCTAACGTCTCTGAATAAAACGTCTATTGAAAATATAATTATGTTGCCGGAAGATTTAGCTAAGGTGTTAGGATAGTTACAGCGTGGTATGTCTGGTATTGCAGAAACTATTTCTAAAATGGAAACGGAAGTTAAAGAACAGATAAATAGTTCAGAAGCTAGGTTAGAAGCTAGATGTAAAGAAAATGTGCAAGCATTACAGACTAGTAATGAACAAAATTTAAAATCATTACAGATTAGTAACGAAGGCAATCTGAAAGACAGTTTAAAGTCATTAGAGACTAGGTTACAGTCAAATAGTGAAGACAATTTAAAATCATTAGAAGAAAGATTACAGTCAAATAGCAAAGATGAGTTGATGTTATTGGAGACAAGATTACAGTCAAATGGTGAAGCTAACTTGAAGAATAGTTTTAAATCATTGGAAGAGAAATTACAAGCTCGTAGTGAAGAAACTAACACTGAATTGGAAAACAAGTTAACTAGGTTAGAGAATAGATTAACTATAAAGAATAATGAAATGCTTAAGACTTTACAATTAGATATAATTGCAGTAAATATGAAAGGAGAGGAAAATGATCAAATATTAAGAAAGAATATTATTGAATTAGAAAGTAGAGGAGAAGAAAACATTCATACTTTAAGAACAGACGTTATGTCTATACAGAAAGACATTAAATCGGATGTATCGAAGTTGAGATTCGACATCAATGGTTTAGTGGCAGATGTAGGCAAAATTCAAGAGTGGTCTACCGAAGTATCTTTCGAAAATAAAATCAAAGGTCTAGAGATGAATCTAGGTAATGAGATCAAAGATTTAAAGTCAGTAATTGGGACCATTAAAGAGGAAGTCTTAGGAGAGGTTAATTCTAATTTAAAATCATTAGAGAATCAATTGCAGAAAGATATTAGGAAAATGGATGATGATATAGAGCAAAAGGTTAATGAAAACTTAGCTTTATTCAAAAATAGAGTCGGTGCAATCGTGGAAGAACGGTATAGTGAGGTCGATGCCGAAGCAAAAGAAAAACGTGCAGGATTAGATGAGAAATTAATCGCAGGTATGGCAAACTTATAAGCGAGATTTACGGAGAACAAGGAAGCGATGAAGATAGATTCAACTCTATTTAGGACAGATGTTGATCTGTTAAAGGAACAAGTCGCGTCAGTAAAGAACACATGCGAAGACAGGATAGACAAGTTGAAAAACGATTTAGACGAGAGTAACAAAACGCAGAATGTTACATCGCTAGATGAGTTGAAGACTCAGACCTTAGAGAAATTGGCAGAAGATAGGATAACTAAACTAGAATCTATGATTAACAGTTTCACCAGTCAAAATATTACATCAGGGGAAATATCGATAAATCAGACACCGATAGACCGCAGTATGGGTAATCAAGAAGTTAGCATGGGAGAAGACCGTCAAACGCAACAGAATGTGACATTCGAAAGGGCGAGTTCAACCCCTCAGGATAATCCGAGTTCGAATAGGAGTACGTTGGGTACAAGTGAACGATACTCAGGTCCAGTTACCATTATCAGAAATCTGGATGACAAGCCGAGGAAGTTTTCGGGAAACACAGGAGTCACACCAGTCGAATTTCTGCGAGATATTCGAGACTACATGGCGGAACATAGAGTAGCCAAGGAAAGAGAACTAAGGATAGTCGAACGCGCCTTAGACGGGTCTGCGTTAACTTGGTTTGGGGCATTCAGAAGCAATTTTGCGAATATGGAGCAATTTGCAATAGCATTCTTAAGGAGATTTTGGAGTGCAGAGGATCAGCTGAACGTAAGAGCAGAAATGTACTCGAAGCGTTATTCTACGTCACATCCGACGCATTATGCCAATTATTTTACGTCACAGTTGGCTAAATTACAGTTTCTGATTCCTCCATTGCCAGAAGAAGAGCTTTTGCAAGCTATAGCGAGACAGCTACCGATTGAGGTACAGCGATCACTCATAGCGTCGGGAGCAAACACACTTGAGCACTATGACGACATTTTACGGCGATTAGACTATACAAGCGCTCACGTTAAGCCTAGAAATGCAAGGAACGACAATCGAAACACGCAAGAGGTGAATGCGGTAGTCGTTGATAACGCAGCTCAAACGGACAGAAGAGATTCCTGGGAAAACAGAAGGAACGAAGGAAATCGAGGAAACATCCGTAACGTTCGTGGAAATGATCGATATAGAGGACCATATGAGAGGCCATACGATCAGGAAGCAAGAGACAGCCGATACAGAAATTATAATCAGAATTCCAGATATCAAGATAGGAATCGATACAACAATAGATATCGTGGTAGAAACAACTGGAGCCAAGGTCAACAGTATAATCGAAACGACAGGCAGGATGGCCGAAGAAATGAGCCAAATGAAGGACGAGATAATCGTGAATATGAGAGATCGAGGCAAGAATGTAGACAGCCTAGTGCACCACCCGAGGAGACAGTCAGAGATGTCAATCGAGCAAGCACGAGTAGCGAAGGAAGAAACAGACGTCAAAGTAATACAGAATCAAGATGCTAATCATTGGAAATCAATCATCATTGTTGAGAGTCAGAAAGTACCATCATGCTGAATGAGAGGATTGTAGAACTATCGTGTACATGTGTTATATATAGAATGCCTGAGAGTATACTTTTTCTTCTCAATCCTGATTAAAAAAAAGGAGAAGTACGGGAGAGATGTACCCGATACCTAGTTGAGGCTATCGGCTACGCCAGCAGACATTAAGCCGTAGTTGAGATTTTGGGAAGAGTTATGAAAAGATAGCGCTCAGATCGAGTCAAGAGGAATGTCAGGATGATGTAGGAGGTCTAGGATTAAGAAGGCACTGACAACTGTAAGCAGATGGAATTATGGATGGAAATATGAAGCTTTATTAAGATCTATATGGAACATGGTATTTAAACATCTCAGAAGAGGAGATATAACATGCATTATATGTGGTAATATTTTGAAGGAAGTCAGATAACCCTTAAGTTATTTTATAAATTAATAGCCGAGATGATCGGGATTCGAGATTATATTTGTGACGCAAGAGCACAGAGGTGGGGAGAACGTCACGTGACTGCGCCAGGGAGGTACAGGTCATTGCAGTCCAGAGACAGTCAGTCGAGCTCCGTGAGCCAAGCAGTTGAGCTCTACAAGCAGAGGAGTCCAGTACAGCGAGCAACGCAGTCGAATTCAGGGAGCGAGCCGAGTAGGACATATGCCGAGCGCATGGTAAAGGTCGCGCAGCGAACAGCTTTTGTCACGGAAAGTGAAAGCGACAGTTTCAACTTCACTAAGCAGCGAACGAAAAGTAGGTCAGTGAGCCGGGCGGACATCTGCGGTAGGCAGCGTGAGGACCGGTTACATAACCAGCTGTACACCCAAGCAAGCATAGAAGGCCGGGGTTTTAGAACATCATTGCGATAGTGGTTAGAGAACTTATTCAAAGCTGCATTTTAACGCAAAACAGCATAGTAGAGCGACATGGCGAGGCCAGCTTTATGTGGAGATTGTTCTAGAGCATAGCAGTAGGGGCGTGCGGGTTATTACCAATCTTATACGCAAGCATTATGACAGAAGCTGAACTTCATTATAACATTGAGTTGGAACGTTTATTCAGCATTTGAATTGTACAAGCAGATAGTTACGAGATACTGTAACTGTGAACTTCGAATGAACATAGTTTTTCTTAATGACATTACGACTATGCATTTCATAACGCATCCCAAATAACATTAACGATTGTAAGCAAATGAAATGTTTCAAGCATATGCACTTATAAACTTTGGCACGTGCATTAATGCAACTTTTTCTCATTAAGTGTTATAAATTACCGAGCATGAACACAGCTACAGGGTGTTTCATAAACTTAGACACTCTCATATAAAATTTATTTTTATGAAAGTGAGACTTAGCAGTTATTGGAGATTGAACTTTCAACACTCAAACCGAACATTGTATGGAACAGTGGCGTAACGTAGAAGAGGACTAGGGGGTCCGCTGTTTCTATGAACTTTTTCGTGAGGATTTGGACAGTATCCGCTATGGATAACCAGAAGTTTATCATGTTGGAGTAAACGCAGACAGAGACGCGATGGCACCACAGAGCGATGGATTCGATTCCTGACGAGAAGGAGGTCCACCAGCTGATTCACTTGGGATTTTGAAGGCAATCGTAATTGCGTGGTTGGAATGATATTCACGCCGATCTTTCGAGAAATTCATTACATAAGGAAAATCGACGATCTTTGAAATTTAATAACAGCTGATTATGAGAAGGTACTGTAAGAGTTATAACTTCCTGATACGATTATTTTCATGAATACTGGGCACACATGTATATTTTTCTAATAGGAGTGATACGATTATTTAGACATGGCTTTGACTTTATATGCTTCGAAATTTGCTAGAATATGGCGTGACCATATGATATGGCAGGTATCATTATACGATATTCTCACCATTGGTCGGCTTTATTAAGCAGATGTTTGGTCTTTTAGACATTTTTCCAGCAAGGATAGTTTTCATGAGTAGTTTTTTTTTGTGTAACGAGTATTTCGAACTCGTGATCTGCAATTGATTATCTAAATTACTTCGTCAGTTCATTGCATACTAGCGAGTGTGTATTATTCATCAGTAGGGATATTTTCCATTGGATTGTTGGGAGATATAAAGAAGTTATTCACTTTAGTGAATGAATATCGCTTTTATATGACAACTAGAGACTTGTTGATTCCTATCTGGTACATTCACTCATTTAGTCTTCGAGATGGGGTCTTTCGTATTTATACGATTGTATGGTGGTTACTCATCTTACCCATCGTTCAGGGCACTATCATGTTAGTCGACGGGGCAAGGTCTTTCGTATTTATACGATTATACGGTGGTTACTCATCTTACTTGCCATTGAGGGACTCATTTTTATCATCCGAGTGTACTTGAGATTGTAAGAGGATCACACAAGGAACTACTAGTCACATATCAGTCGAATTTTTGTTAAATAAAGTAAAGATAAATGTTAGCAGGGTTACATTTGTAATTCTTGTTTGCCAATCCAATATTTTGTTGCTATACTCTTTTGAGAGTACTTTCAGTTTAACAGCTGGTACAGCTGATGCTTTTGATGATTTTTGTAATTGTGTTGGATACCTTTGAGGAGGATTTAAAGTAATTGAATCTTGTAAGATGAATCATTAATGGTCAGATTTATTTTAAGGCAGATCAGTATTGCAGATTTTGATATGAGAGATTATAGCACATTGGTGTTTTTCGGTGATGTGAATTATGAGAATTGAAAGAGAATTTATGCTATTTGAAATCAAATCTTGAATTACTAAGGTAATATTTTTTCCAATTGTTTAAGAAGTTGTCTAGATGTGATCAGAGTAAATACAGTTATTGGAGATTGTGTGCGTTGATAATTTGAAGCCAGTTATATATTTTTGTAGATCATGCAACATGGTTAAGTGAAGTTTGTGATAGGCATTTTGTGGAAGTTGCCAAGTGCAGTGGCGGCTCGTAGATGAAAAATCAGGTGAAGAGCGAAACTCAAATTTCAGCAGTGCTTGATTGCTTTTGTGAATATTGATTTTTTTTCGTATTTTAAAGCTAAAATATCTACTCGGTCGCCCTGAAAATGATTTTTGTGACTTCTCATTTTCACCACCAGGCATATGCTGGGATGGTTCCTTTCAATAGGTCCACGGCCGATTTCCTTCCAAAATCCCTTCCCTGACCCGCCCTGCAAAGAAAATGCATGGCCATTGCCTGCATTAATAGAATTAATATAATTCCTTCAAGTTCCCACGAGTTACAGTAAAGTTTAAAGTTCATAGGAACTCTCTTCCAGAGGTTATGACGAGAGTGAGACCTCAAGTATAGAACAACTCCAATTACAAGCCTATTTAAAGTCACATTCTCATTATATCTAACTCCACATACAGTGCTTGCAGAAAGTTTAGGGACAGGCCTAAATTTCGTTTGATGCACATTTGTCCCAAAAGTAACAGCATTTCAGTTATTGTTTTACATTATGTTATTAGACATCTATATGAGGGGTTTTCATGAAAAAGTTCGCTGCTCTAGCTCTAATACTTTTGGAGATGGAATGTTTTACCTTTTTGTAAACAGGGCCAAAAAAAACCTGTTTTTCCTACTAATGAAATGCTTTCGTTCTCAAAAACTGCTAATCCTACAACTATGAAATCTTTACTGCTGTTTTACTACAATATATCAATCATAAACATAAAAATACAACCTAGGTAAAGAAATTACTACTCATTTGATGGCCTCTCAAATAAACTTTCTTCCCCGGTAATTTTGGCGGCAAAATTGGTCAATTTCGTTCCATGATAACTTCCGATTGGCAACATTTCGAGAAAGTACCCACAGCCGATCCATCACAAACAAGACACGGAGAAAACAACTGCGTAGTCAGAACAGCTCGAAGTGTTTCCAATCGGAAGTTATCGCGAAACGAAATTGACCAATTTTGCCGCCAAAATTACCGTACTGGGGAAGAAAGTTTGTTTGAGAGGCGACCAAATAAGTAGTATATTTTCCAAGGTTGTTATTTTTATGATTTCTATATAGTAGAAAAACAGCAGTAAAAATTTCATAGCAGTAGGACTAGCAGTTTTTGAGAAAGAAAACATTTTCGTAAGAAAAACAGTTTTTTTAGCCTTGTTTACAAAAAAACATTCCGCCTCCAAAAGTATTGGATCTAGAGCAGCGAAATTGTAAACGAAAACCCCTCATATAGATGACTAATAATATCAAGTAAAACAATGACTGAAATGGTGTTACTTTAGGGACAAATGTGCATCAAATGAAATTTAGACATGTCCCTAAATTTTCTGCAAGCACTGTAGTCTTGCATTTTCCCTCAAGGCGTCAGATAACGTGGTAGTGTTTCTTTTGAGTGTTCTAATCTGTAACTGGCACTTCAAATGTTCCCCTCTGTCTTTGTGTTTGTTCAGCCCGCGTGTAGGCCTAATGTTTTGGAAATCACCGAAACTTGTTGATTCCACACACCACATTTGTTACTAAAAAGTAAGCAAGGCTAACAGAACAGGTTGTTTTTAAGAATACAACTACTGCACAAGCATGTGAACTGCTCGAACCAAGATCCCTTGCAATGAAGGCTATAACATTTGCCGGGTTTCTTAATATCGTTTTAGTACACAGTTCTATTAATTAATTTGGCCGTCCACAATTTAATAACCCCCCTTTGTCTTCGTCTTTCCACCTACTGAAGGGAATTTCTAATAAAAGTAATACCGTGTCTTTCACTGGAAATATCATTACACTAAAAGCCATCAACTTTCATCAACAACAGGGTAAGTAACGTAATAAATAAATATTATTTATTGGGAAAATAAATACAAACTTCAGCATAAAAGAAAAGAAGCCTGACGCAACGCCAACTTTCAACAACTGGACTTGACGTATTGGCTTGGAGACACAGCAAAGTCTTCACTCGACTGTCTAACGGCAGGTAATGACGTCACACCCGATGTCAGGTTGCCATGGCAACGAGACGAAGTGGCTGACGTAAACACGTTACTTCGTCTCCTGCGGTCTCCTGCAGATTCTCCTCCAAGTTACGACAGCACAATCTAGCGACAGGGAGTTCAACTGACACAAGGCCGTCATAGAGCCTCGCCCACAGATTACCTCGCCAGTAGGTAATCTGTGAGCCTCGCTTGCGTACCTTCTAGCAACGGACTGTAGAAATAACAGTACACTATAAAAAATACACGATAAAATAGCGCACGACAACTGCAACATTTTCATTTAAATAAGAAAATATAATGTTTATCTTACGAGATAGCTAGTGAAGAGGCTCTTCACTCTCTTCACCTGAATAGCCGCTACTGGCCAAGTGATAGTTGCAATATTGCTAATGTATTTTGAGGCAGACATGAGGTTGTCGAACCCAGTCTAGCGTAATTGTTGAGATTCATGCTGTATGCGCTGAATATTTATGGAGTTTTGTGGAATAATTGTGGTATTCAAATGTGATATTTGAAGAAGTCCGGATATATAATGTAGTTGTGGATGTTGTGGATAGTCAGATCCAACGTGATGTCGTGAAGGCAATAATATTTTTGGCATGAAAATTAAATACGAAATATAACTTGGAAGTGATAAAACTGTAAGACAACGTCCTATAACCCATATTAAACAATTTGTTAGGAAATTAAACAAATAAATAATGTTGATAATACAAGATTTTCTGATAATAATAATTAATGAAAAAATAATCTGAAATTTAAGCATATTAATGATCTGACCTAATGAAATAAAAATCAGAATGACTAGATGAAATAATAAAAATCTAAATAACCAGAAGAATAAAATTTAAATAAATTGATAAATTAAATTTTGGAATAAATCAACGAATTAAATAGATGGATGAATTAAAGATTGGATAAATAAACTGATTTAAATAAATTAATAGATGATTGGATAATGAATAACTGAATTAGAAGGTGATAATTAATTAAAGAAGCTGATGATTAATGAATTTATATGGATTAAAATAAATTTAATTGAGAGATGAATTTGAGAAATTGCAACTTGAGTTGAGGAATTAAACAATTTGTATTGATGATTTAAGATGATTTAATCTGAAGGAGATAATAAAATAAGAGTGTGTGAATAATTAGAAAGTATAATGAAGTGATGATAATAATTTTCATTTAAATGGTTTAATGGTGATGAGTTAATGATTCTGACAGGAATATGTTGAATTTTGAGATGAGAATTAATGTGAGAAATATTTAACTTTGATGATGATGATCATGATGACCAATGAGCATTGGATTTTCTGTAATTCACAAACAAGCAATTATCAATGATAATGTTGTTGTTGTTGTTTGAGTCTTCAGTCTTTTGACTGGTTTGATGCAGCTCTCCATGCCTCCCTGTCCTGAGCTAATCGTTTCATCTCTACATAGCTCCGACACCCTACATCGGAGGCAATCTGTTTAACATATTCTAACCTTGGTCTACCCCTACAGTTTTTGTCCTCGACCCTTCCTTCCATAACTAAGCTTGCTATTCCTGGGTGTCTTAGTAAGTGTCCTACCAACCTATCTCTTCTCTTCATTAGCAGTCGCCAGAAACATCTCTCCTCTCCCACTCGTCTTAATACCTCTTTGTTTGTAACCCTATCTACCCATCTGATCTTCATCATTCTCCTGTAACACCACATTCCAAATGCTTCAATTCTCCTCTTTTCTGCTGCACCAATAGTCCAAGTTTCACTTCCATAGAGCGCCACGCTCCAGACAAAGGCTTTCAAAAATGACTTCCTAATACCTAAATCTATATTCGATGTCAGCAGATTCCTTTTTTGTAGAAATGCTTTCTTTGCCTGAGCCAACCTACTTTTAATATCCTCTTTGCTTCGTCCATCACTGGTTATTCTGCTTCCTAAGTAACAGAAGTCTCCTACTTCCTTCAGCGTTTCACCAGCCAATTTGATCTCCATAGAGGTTTCTGATTTATTTCGGCTGCATTCCAGTATTTTTGTTTTACATTTATTAATTTTCATCATGAATTCTTTCTGTAAGACGGAGTCCATACCATTCAAAAACTCATTCAAATCCTCAGGCTTGTCGGCCAAGATGACTATGTCATCAGCAAATCTCAGAGTTGAAATTATTTCTCCTTGAATCTTCACCCCCACTTTAAATTTTTCCCTAATTTCCTTCATTGCTTGTTCAATGTAAAGATTGAAAAGTATGGGTGATAAGTTGCAGCCTTGCCTTACACCTTTCTGAATACCAGCTTCTCTCTCATGTCCTTCAACTCGAATAACTGCTGTCTGGTTTCTGTACAGATTGTATATCACCCTCCTATCCCTGTACTTTATTCCAATTGATTTCAAAATGTCAAACAATTTAGTCCAATCAACGTTATCAAAAGCCTTTTCTAAGTCTACAAAAGCCATGAACGTTCTCTTATCTTTCCTTATTCTACCTTCTAAAATCAGCCTAAGACTTAGTACAGCTTCCCTTGTTCCTACATTTCTCCTGAAACCAAACTGGTCTTCACCCAACTCCGTTTCTATCTGGCTTTCAATCCTCTTGTAAATTATTCTAGACAGGATCTTTGAAGCATGAGTAATCAAGCTGATTGTACGGTAATCTTCACATCTGTCAGCTCCCACTTTCTTTGGTATAGGGATGATAACATTCTTCTTTAAATCAGGGGGTACCTCACCTGTCTCATAAATCCTACACACCAAGTGAAATAACCTGATCAGACCTTCATCTCCTATGCAGCATAGCAACTCAATCGGTATATCATCTATGCCTGGTGCTTTGTTCCTGCTTAAGTCTTCCAAAGCTCTATCAAATTCTGATCTCAATATTAAATCTCCTTTCGCATCCTCATCAATTTCCTCCTCCCTTTCCATTACATGATTCTCAATCTCCTTTCCCTTATACAAACTCTCTATGTAAGCTTTCCATCTCTCATCCTTTTCTTCCCTATCTGTTAGAGGCTTTCCATTTGTGTCCTTAATATTACAGCACTTAGTCTTCTTTTCCCCAAAAGTATTCTTAATCCTTCGATAAGCTGTGTCTACTTTTCCTAATTTCAGACAATTTTCTATACCTGCACATTTCTCTTTCAACCATTCTTCTTTTGCTTCCTTGCACTTCTTGTTAACCTCATTTCTCAGACGTCTGTATTCTGCTTTCCCCTTTTCATCTCTTAGATTCTTGTGTTTCCGCCTTTCATCCATCAATTCTAGTATATCCTGAGTGATCCACGGTTTTCTACCTATTCTTTCTTTCCTACCAATGTTTTCTTCTGCGGATTTTGTTATTTCATTCTTCAAAAGTGCCCATTCGTCTGCAATTGAAGTTTGTTTAGGGTTTTTCATTAGTCCTTCCTTGATACTCTTCTTGAATCTTTCGTTTACATCCTTCTCTTTCAGTCTGTCTATTGCCCACCTTTTTGGCTTTTGACTTTTCTTCAGTTTCTTCAACTATAATCTGCATGATAATGTAAATAGTGTAAATTAATTATTCGATGTTTAGGAGCATTTTTCTAACGTATTTAACATTTGAATTATGCCATGCAAGCCATAAAATACGTGATGTTTAAAATATGTGATTAATATGTGTATGTTTAGACAGATTTTTTTTTCAAATCCACATTTATGATGTTAAATTAAAGAGAAATTAGGTCTCAGGTATCACAAATGTCAGTGACGAAAGACATAGTGCTACAGTGATCCTGAGAACCCAAGAGAACTTTAGAGATTTTTCTTGTTTTATGTGGATGAAATATTTTTGATTAGAAAAGAGATGGTTCGATTTTTGGACAATGACAATTTAACGTTGGCATTCGACCATACTCTCAGGTAGGATGATTATTTAAAATGTCTGTCTGACTATCAAAGTGAAATAAATTTGTTTTTATCTTAGTTGTGATCTGATGATGGTGTGATTTTCCTTTTTCTTTCCTTGTCTTGAGTGAGGCTTAACCGGAAAGGATGTGGTTTGCTAGGAATTCAGTTGATGGCGCCCATTTATATTTGCATTATTTTTCTTAAACTTAAGCCCGTAACGACCCTAGAGATACTTTGTCTCGTGTTACCCACTGCTTTTACGATAACTCAGCTGAATTTCCGACACATTCCTTATTTGACTAGAGGTTCATTTAACTCCGCTCTGTCCTGGAACTCCAGGAATGTGATGTAATAGCAGATGGGTCATCGCATCCCCAGGACGAACGGGTACAGAGAGAGAGAGAGGGAGAATTGGCTTTACCCACCTGTGGGGCTTCGATTTTGTTTATTCTATGGAATCACATCAGATTTAGATTACTGAGAGAATGATCTCGAGTTCATTTAATTGTGTTATAAAATTTATTAAACTTAGTCAGACAATATACTTGTGTGCCCATTCCAGTGTTCATGTTAATCGTATTAGTATTATATCATGTTAGTTATAAGTCATTTTTCCTATACCCAAGTGAATGCAGGAATTGAGACATTGTGATGTGTTGTTGTCTAACGTCTCTGAATAAAACGTCTATTGAAAATATAATTATGTTGCCGGAAGATTTAGCTAAGGTGTTAGGATAGTTACAGCGTGGTATGTCTGGTATTGCAGAAACTATTTCTAAAATGGAAACGGAAGTTAAAGAACAGATAAATAGTTCAGAAGCTAGGTTAGAAGCTAGATGTAAAGAAAATGTGCAAGCATTACAGACTAGTAATGAACAAAATTTAAAATCATTACAGATTAGTAACGAAGGCAATCTGAAAGACAGTTTAAAGTCATTAGAGACTAGGTTACAGTCAAATAGTGAAAACAATTTAAAATCATTAGAAGAAAGATTACAGTCAAATAGCAAAGATGAGTTCATGTTATTGGAGACAAGATTACAGTCAAATGGTGAAGCTAACTTGAAGGATAGTTTTAAATCATTGGAAGAGAAATTACAAGCTCGTAGTGAAGAAACTAACACTGAATTGGAAAACAAGTTAACTAGGTTAGAGAATAGATTAACTTTAAAGAATAATGAAATGCTTAAGACTTTACAATTAGATATAATTGCAGTAAATATGAAAGGAGAGGAAAATGTTCAAATATTAAGAAAGAATATTATTGAATTAGAAAGTAGAGGAGAAGAAAACATTCTTACTTTAAGAACAGACGTTATGTCTATACAGAAAGACATTAAATCGGATGTATCGAAGTTGAGATTCGACATCGATGGTTTAGTGGCAGATGTAGGCAAAATTCAAGAGTGGTCTACCGAAGTATCTTTCGAAAATAAAATCAAAGGTCTAGAGATGAATCTAGGTAATGAGATCAAAGATTTAAAGTCAGTAATTGGGACCATTAAAGAGGAAGTCTTAGGAGAGGTTAATTCTAATTTAAAATCATTAGAGAATCAATTGCAGAAAGATATTAGGAAAATGGATGATGATATAGAGCAAAAGGTTAATGAAAACTTAGCTTTATTCAAAAATAGAGTCGGTGCAATCGTGGAAGAACGGTATAGTGAGGTCGATGCCGAAGCAAAAGAAAAACGTGCAGGATTAGATGAGAAATTAATCGCAGGTATGGCAAACTTATAAGCGAGATTTACGGAGAACAAGGAAGCGATAAAGATAGATTCAACTCTATTTAGGACAGATGTTGATCTGTTAAAGGAACAAGTCGCGTCAGTAAAGAATACATGCGAAGACAGGATAGACAAGTTGAAAAACGATTTAGACGAGAGTAACAAAACGCAGAATGTTACGTCGCTAGGTGAGTTGAAGACTCAGGTCAAGACCGTAGAGAAATTGGCAGAAGATAGGATAACTAAACTAGAATCTATGATTAACAGTTTCACCAGTCAAAATATTACATCAGGGGAAATATCGATAAATCAGACACCGATAGACCGCAGTACGGGTAATCAAGAAGTTAGCATGGGAGAAGACCGTCAAACGCAACAGAATGTGACATTCGAAAGGGCGAGTTCAACCCCTCAGGATAATCCGAGTTCGAATAGGAGTACGTTGGGTACAAGTGAACGATACTCAGATCCAGTTACCATTATCAGAAATCTGGATGACAAGCCGAGGAAGTTTTCGGGAAACACAGGAGTCACACCAGTCGAATTTCTGCGAGATATTCGAGACTACATGGCGGAACATAGAGTAGCCAAGGAAAGAGAACTAAGGATAGTCGAACGCGCCTTAGACGGGTCTGCGTTAACTTGGTTTAGAGCATTCAGAAGCAATTTTGCGAATATGGAGCAATTTGCAATAGCATTCTTAAGGAGATTTTGGAGTGCAGAGGATCAGCTGAACGTAAGAGCAGAAATGTACTCGAAGCGTTATTCTACGTCACATCCGACGCATTATGCCAATTATTTTACGTCACAGTTGGCTAAATTACAGTTTCTGATTCCTCCATTGCCAGAAGAAGAGCTTTTGCAAGCTATAGCGAGACAGTTACCGATTGAGGTACAGCGATCACTCATAGCGTCGAGAGCAAACACACTTGAGCACTATGACGACATTTTACGGCGATTAGACTATACAAGCGCTCAAGTTAAGCCTAGAAATGCAAGGAACGACAATCGAAACACGCAAGAGGTGAATGCGGTAGTCGTTGATAACGCAGCTCAAACGGACAGAAGAGATTCCTGGGAAAGCAGAAGGAACGAAGGAAATCGAGGAAACATCCGTATCGTTCGTGGAAATGATCGATATAGAGGACCATATGAGAGGCCATACGATCAGGAAGCAAGAGACAGCAGATACAGAAATTATAATCAGAATTCCAGATAGCAAGATAGGAATCGATACAACAATAGATATCGTGGTAAAAACAACTAGAGCCAAGGTCAACAGTATAATCGGAACGACAGGCAGGATGGCCGAAGAAATGAGCCAAATGAAGGACGAGATAATCGTGAATATGAGAGATCGAGGCAAGAATGTAGACAGCCTAGTGCACCACCCGAGGAGACAGTTAGAGATGTCAATCGAGCAAGCACGAATAGCGAAGGAAGAAACAGACGTCAAAGTAATACAGAATCAAGATGCTAATCATTGGAAATCAATCATCATTGTTGAGAGTCAGAAAGTACCATCATGCTGAATGAGAGGATTGTAGAACTATCGTGTACATGTGTTATATATAGAATGCCTGAGAGTATATTTTTTCTTCTCAATCCTGATAAAAAAAAAGGAGATGTACGGGAGAGATGTACCCGATACCTAGTTGAGGCTATCGGCTACGCCAGCAGACATTAAGCCGTAGTTGAGATTTTGGGAAGAGTTATGAAAAGATAGCGCTCAGATCGAGTCAAGAGGAATGTCAGGATGACGTAGGAGGTCTAGGATTAAGAAGGCACTGACAACTGTAAGCAGATGGAATTATGGATGGAAATATGAAGCTTTATTAAGATCTATATGGAACATGGTATTTAAACATCTCAGAAGAGGAGATATAACATGCATTATATGTGGTAATATTTTGAAGGAAGTCAGATAACCCTTAAGTTATTTTATAAATTAATAGCCGAGATGATCGGGGTTCGAGATTATATTTGTGACGCAAGAGCACAGAGGTGGGGAGAACGTCACGTGACTGCGCCAGGGAGGTACAGGTCATTGCAGTCCAGAGACAGTCAGTCGAGCTCCGTGAGCCAAGCATTTGAGCTCTACAAGCAGAGGAGTCCAGTACAGCGAGCAACGCAGTCGAATTCAGGGAGCGAGCCGAGTAGGACATATGCCGAGCGCATGGTAAAGGTCGCGCAGCGAACAGCTTTTGTCACGGAAAGTGAAAGCGACAGTTTCAACTTCACTAAGCAGCGAACGAAAAGTAGGTCAGTGATCCGGGCGGACATCCGCGGTAGGCAGCGTGAGGACCGGTTACATAACCAGCTGTACACCCAAGCAAGCATAGAAGGCCGGGGTTTTAGAACATCATTGCGATAGTGGTTAGAGAACTTATTCCAAGCTGAATTTTAACGCAAAACAGCATAGTAGAGCGACATGGCGAGGCCAGCTTTATGTGGAGATTGTTCTAGAGCATAGGAGTAGGGGCGTGCGGGTTATTACCAATCTTATACGCAAGCATTATGACAGAAGCTGAACTTCATTATAACATTGAGTTGGAACGTTTATTCAGCATTTGAATTGTACAAGCAGATAGTTACGAGATACTGCAACTGTGAACTTCGAATGAACATAGTTTTTCTTAATGACATTACGACTATGCATTTCATAACGCATCCCAAATAACATTAACGATTGTAAGCAAATGAAATGTTTCAAGCATATGCACTTATAAACTTTAGCACGTGCATTAATGCAACTTTTTCTCATTAAGTGTTATAAATTATCGAGCATGAACACAGCTACAGGGTGTTTCATAAACTTAGACACTCTCATATAAAATTTATTTTTATGAAAGTGAGACTTAGCAGTTATTGGAGATTGAACTTTCAACACTCAAACCGAACATTGTATGGAACAGTGGCGTAACGTAGAAGAGGACTAGGGGGTCCGCTGTTTCTATGAACTTTTTCGTGAGGATTTGGACAGTATCCGCTATGGATAACCAGAAGTTTATCATGTTGGAGTAAACGCAGACAGAGACGCGATGGCACCACAGAGCGATGGATTCGATTCCTGACGAGAAGGAGGTCCACCAGCTGATTCACTTGGGATTTTGAAGGCAATCGTAATTGCGTGGTTGGAATGATATTCACGCCGATCTTTCGAGAAATTCATTACATAAGGAAAATCGACGATCTTTGAAATTTAATAACAGCTGATTATGAGAAGGTACTGTAAGAGTTATAACTTCCTGATACGATTATTTTCATGAATACTGGGCACACATGTATATTTTTCTAATAGGAGTGATACGATTATTTAGACATGGCTATGACTTTATATGCTTCGAAATTTGCTAGAATATGGCGTGACCATATGATATGGCAGGCATCATTATACGATATTCTCACCATTGGTTGGCTTTATTAAGCAGATGTTTGGTCTTTTAGACATTTTTCCAGCAAGGATAGTTTTCATGAGTAGTTTTTTTGTGTAACGAGTATTTCGAACTCGTGATCTGCAATTGATTATCTAAATTACTTCGTCAGTTCATTGCATACTAGCGAGTGTGTATTATTCATCAGTAGGGAGTTTTTCCATTGGATTGTTTGGAGATATTAAGAAGTTATTCACTTTAGTGAATGAATATCGCTTTTATATGACAACTAGAGACTTGTTGATTATTATCTGGTACATTCACTCATTTAGTCTTCGAGAAGGGTTCTTTCGTATTTATACGATTGTATGGTGGTTACTCATCTTACCCATCGTTCAGGACACTATCATGTTAGTCGACGGGGCAAGGTCTTTCGTATTTATACGATTGTACGGTGGTTACTCATCTTACTTGCCATTGAGGGACTCATTTTTATCATCCGAGTGTACTTGAGATTGTAAGAGGATCACACAAGGAACTACTAGTCACATATCAGTCGAATTTTTGTTAAATAAATAAAGATAAATGTTAGCAGGGTTACATTTGTAATTCTTGTTTGCCAATCCAATATTTTGTTGCTATACTCTTTTGAGAGTACTTTCAGTTTAACAGCTGGTACAGCTGATGCTCTTGATGATTTTTGTAATTGTGTTGGATACCTTTGAGGAGGATTTAAAGTAATTGAATCTTGTCAGATGAATCATTAATGGTCAGATTTATTTTAAGGCAGATCAGTATTGCAGATTTTGATATGAGAGATTATAGCACATTGGTGTTTTTCGGTGATGTGAATTATGAGAATTGAAAGAGAATTTATGCTATTTGAAATCAAATCTTGAATTACTAAGGTAATATTTTTTCCAATTGTTTAAGAAGTTGTCTAGATGTGATCAGAGTAAATACAGTTATTGGAGATTGTGTGCGTTGATAATTTGAAGTCAGTTATATATTTTTGTAGATCATGCAACATGGTTAAGTGAAGTTTGTGATAGGCATTTTGTGGAAGTTGCCAAGTGATTGTTGCAATATTGCTAATGTATTTTGAGGCAGACATGAGGTTGTCGAACCCAGTCTAGCGTAATTGTTGAGATTCATGCTGTATGCGCTGAATATTTATGGAGTTTTGTGGAATAATTGTGGTATTCAAATGTGATATTTGAAGAAGTGCGGATATATAATGTAGTTGTGGATAGTCAGATCCAACGTGATGTCGTGAAGGCAATAATATTTTTGGCATGAAAATTAAATACGAAATATAACTTGGAAGTGATAAAACTGTAAGACAACGTTCTATAACCCATATTAAACAATTTGTTAGGAAATTAAACAAATAAATAATGTTGATAATACAAGATTTTCTGATAATAATAATTAATGAAAAATTAATCTGAAATTTAAGCATATTAATGATCTGACCTAATGAAATAAAAATCAGAATGACTAGATGAAATAATACAAATCTAAATAACCAGAAGAATAAAATTTAAATAAATTGATAAATTAAATTTCGGAATAAATCAACGAATTAAATAGATAGATGAATTAAAGATTGGATAAATAAACTGATTTAAATAAATTAATAGATGATTGGATAGATAATGAATAACTGAATTAGAAGGTGATAATTAATTAAAGAAGCTGATGATTAATGAATTTATATGGATTAAAATAAATTTAATTGAGAGATGAATTTGAGAAATTGCAACTTGAGTTGAGGAATTAAACAATTTGTATTTATGATTTAAGATGATTTAATCTGAAGGAGATAATAAAATAAGAGTGTGTGAATAATTAGAAAGTATAATGAAGTGATGATAATAATTTTCAATTAAATGGTTTAATGGTGATGAGTTAATGATTCTGACAGGAATATGTTGAATTTTGAGATGAGAATTAATGTGAGAAATATTTAACTTTGATGATGATGATGATCATGATGACCAATGAGCATTGGATTTTCTGTAATTCACAAACAAGCAATTATCAATGATAATGTAAATAGTGTAAATTAATTATTCGATGTTTAGGAGCATTTTTCTAAAGTATTTAACATTTGAATTATGCCATGCAAGCCATAAAATACGTGATGTTTAAAATATGTGATTAATATGTGTATATTTAGACAGATTAATTTTTTTTTCAAATCCACATTTATGATGTTAAATTAAAGAGAAATTAGGTCTCAGGTATCACAAATGTCAGTGACGAAAGACATAGTGCTACAGTGATTCTGAGAACCCAAGAGAACTTTAGAGATTTTTCTTGTTTTATGTGGATGAAATATTTTTGATTAGAAAAGAGATGGTTCGATTTTTGGACAATGACAATTTAACGTTGGCATTCGACCATACTCTCAGGTAGGATGATTATTTAAAATGTCTGTCTGACTATCAAAGTGAAATAAATTTGTTTTTATCTTAGTTGTGATCTGATGATGGTGTGATTTTCCTTTTTCTTTCCTTGTCTTGAGTAAGGCTTAACCGGAAAGGATGTGGTTTGCTAGGAATTCAGTTGATGGCGCCCATTTATATTTGCATTATTTTTCTTAAACTTAAGCCCGTAACGACCCTAGAGATACTTTGTCTCGTGTTACCCACTGCTTTTACGATAACTCAGCTGAATTTCCGACACATTCCTTATTTGACTAGAGGTTCATTTAACTCCGCTCTGTCCTGGAACTCCAGGAATGTGATGTAATAGCAGATGGGTCATCGCATCCCCAGGACGAACGGGTCAGAGAGAGAGGGAGAGCACGAGACTCTTAATCTCGGGGTCGTGGGTTCGATCCCCACGTTGGGCGCCAATTTTCCCTCTCTCTCTCTGTACCCGTTCGTCCTGGGGATGCGATGACCCATCTGCTATTACATCACATTCCTGGAGTTCCAGGACAGAGCGGAGTTAAATGAACCTCTAGTCAAATAGGAATGTGTCGGAAATTCAGCTGAGTTATCGTAAAGCAGTGGGTAACACGAGACAAAGTATCTCTAGGGTCGTTACGGGCTTAAGTTTAAGAAAAATAATGCAAATATAAATGGGCGCCATCAACTGAATTCCTAGCAAACCACATCCTTTCCGGTTAAGCCTTACTCAAGACAAGGAAAGAAAAAGGAAAATCACACCATCATCAGATCACAACTAAGATAAAAACAAATTTATTTCACTTTGATAGTCAGACAGACATTTTAAATAATCATCCTACCTGAGAGTATGGTCGAATGCCAACGTTAAATTGTCATTGTCCAAAAATCGAACCATCTCTTTTCTAATCAAAAATATTTCATCCACATAAAACAAGAAAAATCTCTAAAGTTCTCTTGGGTTCTCAGGATCACTGTAGCACTATGTCTTTCGTCACTGACATTTGCGATACCTGAGACCTAATTTCTCTTTAATTTAACATCATAAATGTGGATTTGAAAAAAAAATTAATCTGTCTAAACATACACATATTAATCACATATTTTAAACATCACGTATTTTATGGCTTGCATGGCATAATTCAAATGTTAAATACGTTAGAAAAATGCTCCTAAACATCGAATAATTAATTTACACTATTTACATTATCATTGATAATTGCTTGTTTGTGAATTACAGAAAATCCAATGCTCATTGGTCATCATGATCATCATCATCATCAAAGTTAAATATCTCTCACATTAATTCTCATCTCAAAATTCAACATATTCCTGTCAGAATCATTAACTCATCACCATTAAACCATTTAAATGAAAATTATTATCATCACTTCATTATACTTTTTAATTATTCACACACTCTTATTTTATTATCTCCTTCAGATTAAATCATCTTAAATCATCAATACAAATTGTTTAATTCCTCAACTCAAGTTGCAATTTCTCAAATTCATCTCTCAATTAAATTTATTTTAATCCATATAAATTCATTAATCATCAGCTTCTTTAATTAATTATCACCTTCTAATTCAGTTATTCATTATCTATCCAATCATCTATTAATTTATTTAAATCAGTTTATTTATCCAATCTTTAATTCATCCATCTATTTAATTCGTTGATTTATTCCAAAATTTAATTTATCAATTTATTTAAATTTTATTCTTCTGGTTATTTAGATTTTTATTATTTCATCTAGTCATTCTGATTTTTATTTCATTAGGTCAGATCATTAATATGCTTAAATTTCAGATTATTTTTTCATTAATTATTATTATCAGAAAATCTTGTATTATCAACATTATGTATTTGTTTAATTTCCTAACAAATTGTTTAATATGGGGTATAGAACGTTGTCTTACAGTTTTATCACTTCCAAGTTATATTTCGTATTTAATTTTCATGCCAAAAATATTATTGCCTTCACGACATCACGCTGGATCTGACTATCCACAACTACATTATATATCCGCACTTCTTCAAATATCACATTTGAATACCACAATTATTCCACAAAACTCCATAAATATTCAGCGCATACAGCATGAATCTCAACAATTACCCTAGACTGGATTCGACAACCTCATGTCTGCCTCAAAATACATTAGCAATATTGCAACTATCACTTGGCAACTTCCACAAAATGCCTATCACAAACTTCACTTAACCATGTTGCATGATCTACAAAAATATATAACTGGCTTCAAATTATCAACGCACACAATCTCCAATAACTGTATTTACTCTGATCACATCTAGACAACTTCTTAAACAATTGGAAAAAATATTACCTTAGTAATTCAAGATTTGATTTCAAATAGCATAAATTCTCTTTCAATTCTCATAATTCACATCACCGAAAAACACCAATGTGCTATAATCTCTCATATCAAAATCTGCAATACTGATCTGCCTTAAAATAAATCTGACCATTAATGATTCATCTTACAAGATTCAATTACTTTAAATCCTCCTCAAAGGTATCCAACACAATTACAAAAATCATCAAAAGCATCAGCTGTACCAGCTGTTAAACTGAAAGTACTCTCAAAAGAGTATAGCAACAAAATATTGGACTGGCAAACAAGAATTACAAATGTAACCCTGCTAACATTTTATCTTTACTTTATTTAACAAAAATTCGACTGATATGTGACTAGTAGTTCCTTGTGTGATCCTCTTACAATCTCAAGTACACTCGGATGATAAAAATGAGTCCCTCAATGGCAAGTAAGATGAGTAACCACCGTACAATCGTATAAATACGAAAGACCTTGCCCCGTCGACTAACATGATAGTGCCCTGAACGATGGGTAAGATGAGTAACCACCATACAATCGTATAAATACGAAAGACCCCATCTCGAAGACTAAATGAGTGAATGTACCAGATAGGAATCAACAAGTCTCTAGTTGTCATATAAAAGCGATATTCATTCACTAAAGTGGATAACTTCTTAATATCTCCAAACAATCCAATGGAAAAACTCCCTACTGATGAATAATACACACTCGCTAGTATGCAATGAACTGACGAAGTAATTTAGATAATCAATTGCAGATCACGAGTTCGAAATACTCGTTACACAAAAAAAAACTACTCATGAAAACTATCCTTGCTGGAAAAATGTCTAAAAGACCAAACATCTGCTTAATAAAGCCGACCAATGGTGAGAATATCGTATAATGATGCCTGCCATATCATATGGTCACGCCATATTCTAGCAAATTTCGAAGCATATAAAGTCAAAGCCTTGTCTAAATTATCGTATCACTCCTATTAGAAAATAATACATGAGTGCCCAGTATTCATGAAAATAATCGTATCAGGAAGTTATAACTCTTACAGTACCTTCTCATAATCAGCTGTTATTAAATTTCAAAGATCGTCGATTTTCCTTATGTAATGAATTTCTCGAAAGATCGGCGTGAATATCATTCCAACCACGCAATGACCATTGCCTTTGAAATCCCAAGTGAATCAGCAGGTGGACCTCCTTCTCGTCAGGAATCGAATCCATCGCTCTGTGGTGCCATCGCGTCTCTGTCTGCGTTTACTCAAACATGATAAACTTCTGGTTATCCATAGCGGATACTGTCCAAATTCTCACGAAAAAGTTCATAGAAACAGCGGACCCCTATTCCTCTTCTACGTTACGCCACTGTTCCATACAATGTTCGGTTTGAGTGTAGAAAATTCAATCTCCAATAACTGCTAAGTCTCACTTTCATAAAAATAAATTTTATATGAGAGTGTCTAAGTTTATGAAACACCCTGTAGCTGTGTTCATACTCGGTAATTTATAACACTTCATGAGAAAAAGTTGCATTAATGCACGTGCCAAAGTTTATAAGTGCATATGCTTGAAACATTTCATTTGCTTACAATCGTTAATGTTATTTGGGATGCGTTATGAAATGCATAGTCGTAATGTCATTAAGAAAAACTATGTTCATTCGAAGTTCACAGTTACAGTATCTCGTAACTATCTGCTTGTACAATTCAAATGCTGAATAAACGTTCCAACTCAATGTTATAATGAAGTTCAGCTTCTGTCATAATGCTTGCGTATAAGATTGGTAATAACCCGCACGCCCCTACTGCTATGCTCTAGAACAATCTCCACATAAAGCTGGCCTCGCCATGTCGCTCTACTATGCTGTTTTGCGTTAAAATGCAGCTTGGAATAAGTTCTCCAACCACTATCGCAATGATGTTCTAAAACCCCGGCCTTCTATGCTTGCTTGGGTGTACAGCTGGTTATGTAACCGGTCTTCACGCTGCCTACCGCGGATGTCCTCCCGGCTCACTGACCTACTTTTCGTTCGCTGCTTAGTGAAGTTGAAACTGTCGCTTTCACTTTCCGTGACAAAAGCTGTTCGCTGCGCGACCTTTACCATGCGCTCGGCATATGTCCTACTCGGCTCGCTCCCTGAATTCGACTGCGTTGCTCGCTGTACTGGACTCCTCTGCTTGTAGAGCTCAACTGCTTGGCTCACGGAGCTCGACTGACTGTCTCTGGACTGCAATGACCTGTACCTCCCTGGCGCAGTCACGTGACGTTCTCCCCACCTCTGTGCTCTTGCGTCACAAATATAATCTCGAACCCCGATCATCTCGGCTATTAAGTTATAAAATAACTTAAGGGTTATCTGACCTCCTTCAAAATATTACCACATATAATGCATGTTATATCACCTCTTCTGAGATGTTTAAATACCATGTTCCATATAGATCTTAATAAAGCTTCATATTTCCATCCATAATTCCATCTGCTTACAGTTGTCAGTGCCTTCTTAATCCTAGACCTCCTACGTCATCCTGACATTCCTCTTGACTCGATCTGAGCGCTATCTTTTCATAACTCTTCCCAAAATCTCAACTACGGCTTAATGTCTGCTGGCGTAGCCGATAGCCTCAACTAGGTATCGGGTACAACGCCTCTCTCCATAACAAAATCAATTGCGTCATAAATATCAAACGTTACAACAGTATCGGTTTCACAAAGCCATGTGCATGGAACAATACAAAATTAACTAATCCTCCCAAACTTTAATATCGAAGATTATAAACGCAAAAATCGAAAAATTCCTAATTGAAATTCAGATCAATTAAAATGATAAAAAATATCGAAGCTAAATATATCAATATTCTTAATTATACCGCTGATAATCTCTGATATCCTTTTCTACAAAATATATACATGTAATAAGACACTCATGTCCTTGCGGATAGTGAACGTGAGTTTCACTTCCATAAACCAACTGGCTTTAGTAACATCTCGAAACAGCAACTATTTGCAGAACATCACTCCTCTAATATTGCGAAATTTTGGGACTAGATGCCGCCCAATTAAGTATAGCTCATGATAAATATTTTTTAATCAGGTTTCATAATTAATAAACGATGATGATTGTTCAACAAAACTGCTTTAGTATCATGTTCCTGCAATAATCATACAGGTCTGGCATAGCACCTTATAATTAAACAATGCATCTATCAATTAAATCAACTCTCAACAAAATGCATGGGGAATAACATCTCCCACGATCTATAACATAACTGATTCTGTCCAGATTGAGTTTTTTCTATAACAGCATCTAATATAATATTTCGCTAATAATTCCACATCGATGATTTCTTTCATATAATTAAATCCATAATTAATATTCCCATCGTCTCCTTGACAGATTGGAATTCCATTAGACAAACATTCGATTCACTAAATGCAATATAATAATTAACAATGCGTTTCCCCTTAATTACGACTGTGCATACAATTTCAAGAGAGGTAGAGTTCGTATTTTACATTTCACCAAAACATGTATCATTTTATACCAATCATGGCATCAAAGTTTAATAACAAGTCTATTATGCACTTCCTTATGGTCATTTGTAAATGAACCAAACGACATTTATACATTATGTCGATTAATTAAACAGGCAACCTTACTTTGCTTTCGAAAATATTTTACATTTTAATATACAAAACAATTCAATTCATGCTTTCATAGTTCAACCTTGTAGTGAACTTAACAAAGCCTCTATCGAATCTGTCACAAGTCCAGAATGCCCCTGAACCACATTCCAGCGATCAGCTGTTTCCAGACTGCCATGAGAAAAAGTTTGCAAGAGGTCGATCCATCTCAGAGATGCAATCGTGTATCAAAATCACCGAGCAAAAAAAAAAAAAAAAAAAAAAGTCCCTGAAGTCCCTGAACATGTTCCTAATGATATCAAAACCTATCGAGACAGAAAACTCTCCTAGTCAAGATTTTAGCTAATACGAAGAAAAATAATCGAACGAACTCGAAAACATGAAAACCAAGAAAATAGTCCTACCCGGTACTAGAAATCGCCGAAATGAAAATCGCTGAAATAGGAAACAGCTCCTCTAACCACTACTCAAAACTAAAAAACATGAAAATTCAAAAACACTATCCAAATACAAAACATCACAAAATGGTTCTCTAGATTTTCGAAAAATTTTCTACAGCAAAAACTACGTAATATGAGTCGACTTCTACCTTGCGGTGACCTCCGTCTCCTCTGAAGAAATTGACATAGATATTACCATCCCCGGTAATGTGAGAACAGTCGCCGGAACTCCAAGTCTCCAACCTCTGCTAAGACGCCTGGTCCAATCTCCAAAAACGTCAACGCCCGGTCGCGAACTGGTTCCTTTAGGCATTCGAACTGGCTCCATATTGCACCTCGTACGTAATCTCTTCCTCCTCAAACAGGCATGGTCCGACGCTCTGGAAAGTTCCTTCCCATACTCATAATGGCGCAGATTAACATTGCGTAGCTTCGGCATTTCTTCGAAATTTTGTGACATCTGCTGTTGGCTACTCATGATTTTCCCATGGTCTCAATGTAGCATTCCCTAGTCAAGTCTACTCTTCCATCTCAGTGCCCATGTCCAATTCCAATTCAATGTCCCACATTGTAACTATGAATTCCATTTTCAGCCGAAGTTTCGAAGATACTTTCATGAATTTCCCTCGTCTGGTTTCTTCGGTTATCTTATAAATCATATGGCGTAACATCCACTTTATAAGTCCACAATTTCGAAGTATTGGAACGATGTCCTAGAAGGAAACCTTTTACAGAACATCCCTCGTCTAGTTTCAATGTTAAAAAATCCCGTAAATGGCGAAGATATAATACCACTCCGCGTTTGGTTTCACAAAATCCACTGTTCGTAAGAGTGCATTGATGCCTCCATGATAATCTCAGTAGCGTAACGTTATTCCTGTAATTGTCTAACATGACGAGCACTTTGCTTAAGACTGAAGTCAAAGCCGTCAATTTCACTATTTCAAATCGCCCGACTTCACACTGTGCTTCATGGTGAAAACACGGCTTCGATCCCGCTTAGGTCGAACACTCTTGGATCCGGTTAGAATCAAACCACGCACCACGACTCACACTGCACACGTCCAGAGTTCAAACACCAGTCTCCTCAATCGTTACTCTGCTAATCGCACCATACATTCTCCTCGGGAAGACATCAACCCTTCCACCAACAAAACTTAGTTCCCTCAAATCGTCATTTCAAATCCAAATCACATATATATGCATAACTTCCTATCAAAATGGATGGAAATGTCGCTAAAATAAAAAGGCATTTCTGGGGGTTCCTTATTTCTTCCATTTCTTCTGTAAAAGTATTAATGCCATAATTAAAGCTTCAGAAACTGGCTGACATGCCCCGCTCACAAGGACAACTAAACTCTCGCCCCTTCAATTTGACTTCGGCCGAGCCAGCCCTGCTTCCTCGCTCGCCTTGCGCTGAGCTGCACGGAAAATATAAAAATAATACGAGTCTCCAAACATACATGATCTGTTATAATTCCGGATTCAAATGCTAGCTTCATGATATGCTAGTCCGTTCCCATCCAAAGTTCGAATCCTGCTAAATAAAACATGCCTGTAATCTCGGCTGAGCCATGCACCAAAAAAAAAAAAAAACGGGCTCAGTACGGTGCTGAAACTAAGAAAATGGAGAAACCTACACATCTGTATGTCGATAGATTTGGTCTGGTGGTTTCCTGCTCGGTGCACATTTAGCATATTTTGGTGCGCTGAGAGGCTCTTCATCTGAATAGTCCCATGATGAAACGTTGCGTGATTTCTCAGCATTCGAAATAGGTTGAAATTCATCCCCACTGGATTGCAGCAGGTCCACATCGGCATCATTTGGATCCATCAACATTGATGCTATCTCGTCTTCATCAAGATCTACTGTATAACATAACCCAAAATGGATGGTATACTGTAACCCACTTTCATCAAGTCCGTTAAGTCCATAATTATACATGCAAAGTCTGAACAAAAGCCTATTTCTTATATTTAATTGTTTACAGGCTATCAAAATTGGCAGAAATCATGTCAAAGTGATTCTGAATATTTCAGTTTGTACTCGCAAAGAACCAAGGTATCACACATGACACTTGAAGAAAAACCATGGTTACCAAACACACATTATTGAATTTCTACTTTCAAGCTGGTTAAAACATAAAACAAATGATATTTAACAATGTAATACAATGAATCATGCAATGGCTACAAAATATATGCTTAATTTTACCTGCATTTAGCTCGCGAAGTCCCGAACGGCTGGGTGAAGCCATCTTGTGTACCCCTGACACCTGGTGACGGGGCGATGAACTTAAAAGAAATGAAACTCGCGTTGCGCAAGATATATCGCCCGCGATAATTGGTTCCCAACGGCTATACTATTGTTTCGTTTCGAGAAATAAATTACAGAACTTGGGTATCATATATGATACCGAAGAACCGTAAAGGATTGCCATTTGGAACTACAAGCCAGAGAATGAAGACATTCATGTTACCCTCCAACCTAGCGGTTGAGGAGAAGGAGATGAAGAAGATCGTTATTAATATTATTAATATTAGTATTATTTTTTTTTTGTTTCAAACATTTTTCATTGGGATTTTGGTTTACCCGGAAATTTACCGTCTAAATGTCACTAACTACTTAATGGTTTCCATTATTAATCTGTATCTTTTATTAAAATATTAAATTACGAAATTGAACATATAATCTCCCCTGTGTCGAAAAGCCTACTGTCGTGGGTGAATGTTCTCAGACAGGGAAGTATTCGACAACATCCCCACACCGCCTCACACCTCCCTCCTATCGCTGAGCTATGAAGGTCAAGTGCAGAGCTAGCCGCTGGTAACTGCGCCCGACTCGAGCCAATATTGCGCGTGCGTGGGCTTCGATCACCGTCAATGCCAGTGGTATTTCAGGACCTCGTACGCTCTACTCTGATTTACGAAAGTTGAACGGTGACGGCTGTTATAGGCTTGAAGAGTGTGGTGAGGAGTGGAGACGAGAGGGGGAATGGGGTCCATGACAACAGCGAGCAGTGCTGGAATGCATGCAGACACCGCAGTGAGCACATGGTGTGACGCAGTGTTCTATTGTGCCTTGACTCGTCACTGTCATTAGACCGCCTGGCAGGGGTACGTAGCACTCCGAAAGAATGGTTTCAGGAAGGTTTGGAGAGACTGACACATCGATGGCAAAAGAGCTTCAAACTACAAGGAGATTATCCTGAGAAGGTGGACGTATTAACTGATGTGTAATGTACTTCATTTGGGTAAGTGTAAAACAATATATTACGCCCTTCGAAAAATTTGTAGGTTAGATATGAAAACACTATATTGGTCCCTACGTTCGCCACCAGGTGCTGGCTGCGATGGCATCTAGTAACCCAAGTTCGCAACCAGGTGTCGTGGACGGCAGCATTTGGTAGCAAAAGTAGGAACTACTTGAAAATTGATCGTCTTCAGTCCGTACCTGAATCACAGATACCACACACTAATACAGCCATCGCAATTAACTCCGGTTATCAGACAGATTCTACACACACCCAAAGTAGATGGGGCTACATGAACGCGTTGTCGCAGTCCCTAAGGAACCAACCTCTCCCAAGGGGAATTTCCTCACTGACAGTTTGATTTCCGCGGCTTCACTGGGAGATATCTATCCCTGCCAGTGACAGTGGACATCTTCGAGCGATACGACTTTTGGGTGTGGTCCTACTCGTAGAGTGGGGACGCATAACCCCTAGTAAACAAAAATAATTCCCAGGAATATGCGACTGTTTAATTATGTTTTAAATTAAACTAATCCATATTTCTTTTCTTTCCATTTTATCTCTATTTATTTATTTATTCATTTACTTATTAATTAATGTTTAATTAAATTTATTTTTTTAAATTTAATTAACTTATATGCATGTTTGTTTGTTTTTTGCTTCCTTTTTTTCTTTTCTTTCGGTACACTCTTTTTCCCACTCGATTGCCTAATATATACGACATTTAACAACTCCTGACGGTCACTACGAGTACTTTTCTACTTATTTATTTATTTATTTATTTATTTATTTATTTAGCTTATGGCTTTTAGTGTCGGGAGTGTCCGAGGACATGTTCGGCTCGCCAGAGGCTATTGCTGCTTTAAGCGGACACCCATGGGATGAGCTACAAGTTCTGTTCAATTTCACTGACACCTAGTGGTGAATGTTGGAACTTTGATAGAGCGTTGCAACGAAATCTAACCTAGAAATTCAGCTTCACACAAGTATAGTTATTGGAAGGATATTTTACATGTCATAAATCTATGACATGAGACCGCCAGCTTTACTTCCCCTCCGAAGGAAGGCATACTGAAGGACTTTAACACTCTTAAAAAATTCGACGACTTCGGCCGGGTTTGAACCAGCAATCGTGAGGACAGCAGTTCAGCCTGCTACTAACTAACTACGCCACCGAAGCCGCTTCACTTTAAAATCTGCTATGATACAACAGAGTCGGAATCGTTTTTCGGAAATTATGATTTTGTAGAGCTCTAAAACTGTGATGCTGTGTCTGAAAAATTGAGCAGAGTATTTCGTGCTATTGGATTATTGTAATTATTGAAGATTTATATAGTGTTCTTAAATCATATTTTTCACTAACATATAAGTTACGCCTTGTTGAAAATATAGACTGAATACTATTATGTAAGATAGGTATGGTCTATTTTACTAAAATGGCACGAAACAGCTGATACCCAAACCCCTGGGTTGTTAGTGCCCCCTACTCACTGAAGAAAGTTATTGAAATGTTTGAAGCCATTTTTAGGCGTTGCGTGTATAATCAATCGACAACATTGTTCTTCAGTCGGTCAACACAAAACTGCCCAAATGTATTGGGCGGAAAGTGATGATTATTGTATCAGCCTATTATGTGAAAGATCTGTTACAAACATTATTTGGACATTAAGACATTTCCCTAACAAATGGTGGTGGTTTAATTAGATGGCAAGTTTCACCCGTCAAGTGAGCATCATCAGATCCAAATATACAAGACAAAGTCGCTCCAAAAAACACTACCAAACCTTCAAACGGTCGCGGCCCTTCATTAACCCTTTATGGGATAGCGGTCTCTATATTAACCACCTGTCATAAGGACAGTTCATGCTTTCAAATATGCTGATAGTTGATAGTTAAGCCACATTTTGGAGAATTTTCAAGCCGAAGTGCTAGTATTTCTAAAAATCAAATATTATATACGTATCTATTTGACGCAATGTAGGATAAAATTATCAACAGAAAAGCGCACGAATGTGCATAACATAGTTTTACACTAGTAAAACAAACATGTTACAAAAGACTTAATTGATAGGAAAAACATCATGATCCAGTAATCAATCAGGAAAGTGTGCATTAGAGCATTCATTCATGACCAGTCATTATATTGTGAATTGAATGTTATTTGTGAAATAGAGCAACACTGTATGATGCTTTGTTCAGTATAAATGTTAGTCCTTGCCATAATCACAGAGTGATTTCTGGTTATTTTTACATCGTGTGATGTGATATGTGTCACAGAACTGGTCACATAACGAGCACACGCAGAGTTCATTTGGGGCGTGGTAGGACATGTTTTTACATATTTTATGGTGGTACCCATGCATTATAAGAACATAAATTAAAAATTAAAAATTAAAAATAAATATATAAGCATTAAAATTAGAGAAACAAAAATAACATTATTAATAATAATAATAACTAGTGGGCCCGTGCGAGCTGTAGGTTTATGGGGTAGTAGGGAAGAAAGTGGGAGAACGAAGTTTTAAATATTGAAGAAATGCATGTATTGTTGTTAAACGGCATACGTACATGAGAAGAACACAAAGAATTATGTAGAACAGTGTTTTGTACTTGTCACAGCACCTCTTTGTAGACAATATTCGATATTACAACGAATTCATCGGTTATTGTAAGCTCGGGAGTTTCTTCTACAGCAATTTTTACATTTGCAAAGGATTGAACCCTAGAAAAAGTCTTGGCGAGACCACACCGGAGTCATCTGCTGAGAGACTCCTCAGCTAGCAGTATGCCGCGCTACCCTGCGCTCTAGCGGCAGGCTTGCCAGGTTGCGGCGCTGTTATTGTAAATGAAATTTTTTTAAGGTATGCATTTAATTGTGAGGCATTTAAAGAGGAAGTGAGTGCATTTCAGGCACACATGGGATTATGCGCAACCTGTAGGTACCCCATATGTGTAGGTTGGTGTTAACAGGACCTTATTTTCGGTACAAAACCGGAATGGGACCCGAGCAGAATAATATAAGGAGAATTAAAATAAATTAAAAGGTAAAAACACATAAAAATTCCCTATAAAGGGTTATAACCCGCTAAAAGCACGGAAAAACGTAAAATGTGCGGCCACTACTGCTGTTAAATACTAAAGCATTGAGCACCCGAAAAAATAACTATTTTTTAAAAGATCTACAAGGTTTCAAGACTGACAATCGCACCGACAAACAGCCTCCCTACACTGCCTAATCTATGAAGGTTAGAGAAGTTTAATTCATGTGACAATTCTGTCAGATAATAGGGTGTCACTTTCTGCCCAATCGGCAGTTAACGCCACAGTTTTGGGCCAGTCAGCCGCGGTTGCGCAATCGTACAGAGGACAGTCGGCGAGCCTCAGGCATGTGTAATTGGTACGTGAGTTGTGGTATTAAATACGTAGCCCTAGTTCAATATAATAGTTGATTGTACAGTAGACGTTGAAACGGTCCTTATATTTTGGAGCGGATCGTATCTCTTGTACGTTGTAATAACTGTTCAATACGGAACCAGAGAAAAGAAAGAGTTTCTTGGAGAGTGGTAGAAAGTTATCCAGCCGATAAACTGAGTTAAATACACTCATATTGTACAGCCCGGGGGCAGTACCCCTAAGACCCACCCCATCATCTTTTACCAAAACCACCCTCATAGGCATGCCATAAGCCTTACATACTTCTTCAACACAAGCAGGCCCAGCAATATTGCTGACAGACACGCTAACATAACACATACATAAACACACTATCTGGAGCAGCGACGGTGAGGAAACGCTGACCAAGCAGTGGGGGAAAGCCTTAAAAGCTAGACCCAGAGGACCCCCATTATCTATTCGTGGCCAGCGGCTCTGCTCCTCCAAGGTCCGTTCCAGCTCTTCACCAGGTGAGAACTAGCCGTGTGCTCAGATTCCTAATTATTGTAACACCTACCCAGAACACTTTTGTATTTCACACACTTTGTACTTTGCTTTATACCTGTCCACCACCTAAAGGGACAGTACATCACCGCCACTGACCAATAAATACTTGCTCAGTAAACACATACATCTATTACTCATTTCACCCAGTTTTATATCCTTACACCCAACCTGACCTTAGTCCTAATTGCCCGTGACCGTGAAGGCCAGGAACTGCACCGTCAGGAATCCCATTGTATTCGAGCAAGCAGCCAGACTGCACCGTGCCAAGTTGTCGACTCTGCACGTGAGCTCACTAAACGCTCGCTCTACTTAGTTGGCAGGCTAAGTTAGCAGCCCACTCTTAAACATTCATCCCCTAACAGGTAATCGCACCCTGTAGGAACACCCCCAACAGATCACATACTCACACCAACACATTACACTAGTAGTCTCCCCCAATTACGGGAAACTACCCTTTTTCGGAAACATCCCTTAAATTAATACATCTACACTACCCTGTTTATCCCACCCCCAACAGAGGGATAAAACAGAGTGGTGGAGGCGCCGCTACCACGCAAAATAAGGGTAAGGGACTCAAACAACGAGCCCTCGTGGTAGAGCGATCCATACTGAAAGTAGCCAAGCGAGACTAATTTTTTTTTCTTCCAGAATAGGTCCACATTTTTCCCCTTTATTATACGAAGATTTGTATTATTACACCCACCCCCACCCACCCCATAGTGCAAGGTCGGTGGAAATTAAATGACCACATTTAGAACCACACTAAGGGACTTTGCGCACCATTTGTCGGCTAGCACAACTCCACTCCTGCCGAAGTTGAAAATTAAGAACGGTGACTTAATAACTGGACACACTACACTTAAAACAGCATTAATGGCACCACATGCAGAAGCAACAGGGGTTGTCAGCCATAGAGGCGATAGGGGTGCACCAGTATTATTCACCTTATTACTAGGGTGCCAGAGGCATATACAAAGGCGACAGGCACAAATACGGGCACTCCAGACAAGAGATGGCGTAATACAGGACAAATAGCCATGCACCCCGTCGGAGGGTAGGATAGCGCAATTGAAACGCGCACACAAACATTTACATAACATACACGAACACCTCAACAGGAGCCATGTCCGAAGGAACAGGATCTATGATCGATTGAGCACTACACATGGCCCGATAACGGATAACACAACCTTAGAGAGAATAAGGGTGCACTACACAATGTTATATGCCCAATACAGGGAGCTTATTCGCGAACAGGCGCTCCTCCAGTTGAAGGCCACAGACCTGTATAGAACATAAACAAATAGGAACTAGCGGTACCAAAGTTGCCGAACAGGCCATATGCCTTAATCGGCAGTACGCCCAAATTTGGGAAGGATATCGGGAACTCCAAGCCAACAATGCCATCTTTGAGTTCACGGCAGGGCCACCAACGAAACCAAGAGAGGACAGAGGCGTAGATACGCTAACACAGCAATTCGAGAAGATGTCTATCTCAACACATACCGCCTCACAAGGGAAGGAGTCTGCCGTGGCCATTGGCCAGGAAACGGTCAGGCTAGCCTCCAATACACTACAGGGCCAAACTCACATAGACACACGTCCCGCAGCTCCGGTCCGGGAGGCAATTTTGCCAGACCGAAGGGCGAAACCTACGCCAACCCCCTCAGAACAAATGAACGAGGGGGAGTTGACGCCAGGGCTCTCAAACACACACGATAACACAAAGAGGAACCTAGAGGAAACTATATCATGGGCTGAGAACGTAGAGAACGTACCACAGCATAATAAGCCCATACAGACCCACACACATAGACAGACACAAAGGACGGAGTCTGCCGTGACCATAGCCCAGAAAACGGCCAGACTACTCTCCAATACATAGAGGGGCGCTCACAGACAACTACACGACCCCTACCGACAGTTCAAATGGCAATTTCGCCAGAATGGAGGCGGACACGAACATGTGCACCCCCGGTGCAAAGAAATACAGGGGGATTGCTTACAATTCACCAGGGTGTAACACACACGCCTGCACGCACTATTCTGCCTCCAAAATAAAGTACACGGGGTATAAGGGAAGTTTTACCGCCCACCCCACGAGGCCAGGCAGACAGGAGGGCATACAACCCCACAGGCACTGATAGGGTAGCGCGGAGCCAACGCAGCCCCTCAGGCGTCAGCACACCTACGCCTATTAACAGGCACTACGGTGAACGTAGGCTTAGGCTTACTTTACTTAAAACACCCCAGAAAATGGTAAAGAAGCACCTCAATGGGAGTCGGAGGCTCATACCCTCATGACAGGGCGAAGGTATTCACCCCGTCGGACAACAGCGCTCGGGCGAGGATAAACATATTTACAGGGGAAAATCCACTCCCAACTAGACAAAAACTGGCCAGAAATAAGGCAATTGGTAGGCACATTAAAATTAAAGCCAGGAATATGGACACGGGGACAGACAATCACACGGACGACATCGCACAGACAGCATGAATACACAATCCCATAGAAAAGCCATAGGATCCCATATAGACACTGCGTCCCATCGAGTTATAGCTACGAATTAATGTATGCATAAGAGGGTTTATATTATAAGTATATGACTTGCATATTATTATTGTGTACACATCTTAATTATACACCAGGGATGGCATGTGAATTGCACTAATGCCACTCACAGCACAGACATAAACACGGGGAGGTTCTTTTACAAGGTAGGTACACCGACACGGGAGTATACAGCAATAGCTTACTGCCCAAAGTCAGGCTCAAGGGCGCGACATGGCAACTAAGGGCCAGAAGATACAATCACAAGAACGATTGAGCCACACAAGCATGAACACGGGAAGGTTTTTTACACACGGGGAATACATGTACAAACACATAAATTACACAGGCAGAGACACTGAAGCGTAGCTGCGAGACATAACACCAGATGCCACACGGACAGACAGCGGGCACGGATGACATAAAAGCCACACTACACAAATCTGACACAGATAGCGTCATTACGATAGAAGGGCCAAAAGATAAGGCACGGTCATTATCAAGAAACGTAGGGCCTCGTACACAACATATTTTAAAAACGCTCAAAACATTTGTGGCAAGGTCACAACATAAATGCTGTGCACTCCAAATGTTAACTGCCGGTCAGGAAACACAGTCCCGGCAGCGGCGTTATCACATGAGGTAACCCAATACTTTGCACGCTCAGCGCGAATACGTGACGCACTAGTCGGCTGGAGGCACTCACAGACATAACAGCATTACGGCCGACAGAGTATCATGCACTAGGGATTCAAAACCACACTAAGCCCACAAATTAAGACCAGGGCTAACCAAAACTCACACAGACGACATACACGGGGCATACTTACAGGGGTTTAGGACCGTTCCAAGGTATTCGCTATAGCAACCTACTTAGGGCATTAGCGACCCCGGGACTACCAATAGGGGACGTACTGGGAATACCAGGCCTCTACGGAGACCACAAAATACTCTTTTGGACCATAGCGCCTGAAATCTGAATACGGGAGACGCTACGGGCACAGACAAACGCTCACACAAAGTAGGTAACACCACATCTCTACGGCCAAAAATTATGGGAATCCAATACAAGGAGCATGTAGGTTACCCCAGACATAAAATAATAGAGCAAGGCACAAAGGGGAAGTAATCACGGAAACAAATTCCCAAACAAGCTTGTGAGCGAAAACATGACAAATTAACACGTTGGCCTTTCTAGAATGCAAACACATGTCGACACACGGACAGTGGCAGAAGTCACGTTTTGTTATCCTTCCTGCATATCATTGAAGACTTTCAGTACACAAGGACACTAGACAAATATACAGGAAGCACTGCGCTGCAAATAAGCGAATTCCAACGTGTCGCCACACACTGTTTGCGGAAGAAATTCTTGTAGCAGCGGGACGTGACAATGACATACAGACATGATGACACTAACATAAAACAATAACAGTAAAGGTATACAGTGACAACACGGATGTTGATACAGGAAGTGAGAGCGGCATTACATTAGGCTTCGCATCAAATATTACACAAATATTGCAGACCAGATTGATCTGGGAAGACAGACTATTTTACGCCTATCAGTAACAGGACTAGGAACATGTGTATAAAGGTGATAACAGACAGTATACGGTGCGTGACAAGTAGCCACGAGGGACAAGATAAGCTATCTCCGATAACAGCACACGCGCCAGCAGCAGTTAGTGGCAGGCGACTCCATACATACAAGCGCGCACAAATTACGGCCACGGCTGCTTCCCTCCCACACGCACCCAGCACTTAGGGGCAGACAAGCAATTACACGCGAACATACAAACTAATTCAGGGCGGATACCGACAGATTCCATGGAGGAACAACCCCCCTCCCCTAATAATTTCTTTTCTTGTTTTCTTTTCCCTAAAATCCATTACAGGCAATTATGCTATGCCGATTTATATTCGCAGCCACATACTACCCCATCCCACATTATGAACAGGGGACCAGATAGGGCCGTGAACGACACAGCATCACCACACTTAGACATCATAAGGGCAGCCAGAGGGCGGGGCCCACAGACATAAACATTTTATACGACGTGGGAATGACAGACCCACGGGCATTCCACAGATTAGTATTTTGGGAAACACTAGGTGCTATATGGCATCTCAGCTCTGCCAGCGTAAATCCCAAAGAGCGGGAGGAAAACACATAACGACCAAGAGAGGATGACACACTACAATAGGAGTAGAGGTGGATAATGCCATCAGGATGGCCATAGTACAAGCTATGGGCTACCATCCCCGCACCCTTCCTCCTACATACCCCATCATCTAAAACACTATCCAGCACAGACATACAGATACATAAAAACACCTACACTACATTGCAAAATATACAGAGGGGTTGATAGACTTCATGCTTTCCACAAATTAAGGTTTGCTACACCTTGGACCCGAACACCTACACCTGAGTATTAGGGGTGATTCAGAAACAAATATTAAGCGGCGATGCACATCTCTTTATAGAGAGATGAGGCCATACTGATACTAACAAATATTTTATTAAATAATCCCGCATGCAAGGGACATAAACTTATTGTATCCTAGCACACGCCTCAAATGAGAGCAGACACGCCTCATATCCATCTCACTGCATGAGATATCCCACCCACACACCAGGGGTTGTATTACTATCACACCCGCATGATACTTTCAATTTTGGCCACCTGGGAAGAACCCACCCCATCCACTCACAGTAAATACATCCTAACAGCATCATCGGCCCCCGGCCACCACAAACATGGAGTCCAACTATGCACAACCCTCTCCCACCACGCTTTAACCCCACTCAGCAAATAACACCCTCGGATCCTAATAACAAGGGACCAAACACCATATAAACCTACTAATACCTCCAGGAAAGTACCAAGGCATCAGCACTGGAAATCCGATACGGCAATAACAGGCCTAAAGTAGTCACTGCATTTCGAAGATTCTACAACCCCAGAACACTAGGAATTTTACATAATACACGAAAATATATTTAAAAATCACACTTATTTTCAAAGGAATCTGAAATCACACTAGATGATGACGAAAAGGTATACGCTATACGAGGACAGCGCTGGAGAAGGCGGCGATGGAACCTGGCCCAGTTTAATGACAGATGAACGAAAGGTAGAAGCGCCGATGACTCAGTGCGGGCAAACTTCGGAATCCTGGGAGAACCAAGCCTATCCCCGGGACGAAGAAACTTACACCCATTGTGCACTGCGGTCGTCGAAGCCAGATCTGCAGGGGAGACTCTTCACATCTAGTAGGAGAATTAACCAGCTAAGTATTAGACTCAGGTGACAAACCTGGAGACGATCACATTTACGACTAGACCCATAGCTAGATGAAGTAGGTCCATCCTCGGAGGCGTAGAGGATAGTCTTCCAATCGTGTGAAGTGAAGCAGTGCCTCAGGATTCAACGGGACCAATCCTGGAGCACGCCAAGTCCTCATTCCGGAAAGTGAGGTGAAGATGTTTTAACAAATGATATATAATAACTAATGAATGATGAATAATGCGTATGGAATGAATGCGGTCATTCGGTTCCGTGCCCACATAAATGGAAGACACCGGGTCTCCAGAGCTTAAATGGTAACTCAGCGAGCGGCCAGTGATGTAAATGAGGAATGCGGCGAGCTCTCACAGCGGCCTGGGCAACCGATAATAAATATAAAATGGCGAATAAAGCGAGTATAAGCTATATAAATACAAATGAAAAGGATATCCGCGCGAAGCGTTTGCTCCCTAGCAACGCAGTCACACTGGCCTATACACTACACATTAGTCATTAAGGGGAGAACCCTACGAAACACATGGGTGACAACGTGCAAGGGAGGTCACTAGGTAGGGGTAACTCCTTCTAGGCAAAAGGTAATTCCAAACTACTATACGTACGGGTCCAATGGAGGAGCCGTGTTGAGCTCGAAACGTTGTGCCCAAACCACAATCTGCATTCGTAGTCACTCGGATTACCGATACCACATTGCAAATTGGACGAAGGTCCCTGGGTACTATATGCATGCTCGCGTATTTCGACAGTCAAAGGCGCAGCGTAAGCCCTATTAGGCACCCGTAATCCCAATACCCCCCTACGCATTGCACGCCATCAAAATTCTAGTATGTAAGGTAGTTGCATTTGGACGGCAACTTAGATTTAAGCAAATTTAACAAGCACTGTTGCCAAACAGTAGCTACAACATATTTCGGCACTCGGGTAAGGACTATTTCGATACATGTATATACAAACATTTTTTATAGCATTAATTAATATAATCTAGGTTAAGGACTATTTCGGCACCGTATAGGGTAAGACCGACACCATATAAGTTTTAATTGATATTACTATGCGAACGCAATACAGGGCGTTCGGCACCGTATAGGGTAAGACCGACACCATATAAGTTTTATTTGATATTACTATGCGAACGCAATCCAGGGCGTTCGGCACCGTCTAGGGTAAGTCCGATAACACGTCAACAATACACGGTACAGCAACCGAGGCTGACCAACCGCAGTAATACACGAGACGTCCGAAGAGGTCTCAAGGGCGGTGGCATCATCCAAGCCGACACTTAAAACAGCGCTGCGTACACAATATTGGTCAAAGGTATTTAACTAACATGTATTTGTATTACAGCTTTGGATCCCAACACTGCAGCACCGAGGAAGAGAATCGGAATAATAAGGTAAAGGTAAAATGGACCACTAATGTCACAAAAACACATACTCTACATACTTTTCTACACAATACTGATGCATACATCCACACATACACAAAAACATAATAGATGTAAGCCTATAAATAGTATAAGTTCTAGCCGGCATAGGAAGGCATAGAATAAAATAAAGTAAGAAGGTGCCAGACAAACAACAAGGCGGACGTATGTCAATGACGACTGACGAGGGAATATATTAATTATGATTTTCATTTCAGTACGCCGGCACAAGAGGCGATATAGAAGATACACTAATGAATATAGGTTATTTTTCTCCAATTTACAGATGGCGACACCATGCATATGGTACTAACAAAGATAATTTCACTGCCATACAGCAGTAACGTGTTTTTCCTCCATTCCAGCACAATACACACCGTCACTCATTATTGTGTTAACACAATGTGTCACACTGATCACCTTATTACACAATAACACCTGAAGACAAGGTAAATCTGCACAGTAAGGGTTGATACCTATGGGGTATCAGGCCTACTGACAGATACAGAACATAACGTCAAAGATGTGACGTGACATACAACACTGAGAGCCGTAACCAAATTGTGGCGACGACTTTCACTGTTAAGTGTGGAATCACTCGCCCACAGAGAATGACCCACAAGGTAAAGGTACATTGGCAGACTAGCGCTAAACTACGGTAAGAGGGGCGGCCAATTAACATACAAGAGGTATGAATGGCCAGAGAGCGCTATGGTAATGTCGGACAATGAGAAAAGGTACCAGGCTCATGAGCAGACAGGTTTAGTAATAGTAGTAATATAATTAAGACTAGCATGTATAGTGAAGCCATCATAACTTCCGACTTGACGTTTCAATGTTACCCTAGAGTTATCTAGCGGTCAGAAGGAAAATCACTTTAACCAGACAATCACGGACAGTCATTCAAATCGATATATCACGACAAATTGAGTTTCGTTTGCGATGACGTGATTTAGCGAACGAAACTCTTGCCTAGCAGTGAAACGTCAAGTCGGAAGTTATGATGGCTTTACTAAAGGTATTGTAATCAAAAAATTGTAAAAGCATTGTAACTCCGCATTCACCAATGCATATATATATATATATATCATTCTGATATATACATTTAACTTACACCCTGGGGCACCTGTTTTTCTATTTTCTTCCACCTTTTATGCAATACTTTGCCTATATTTTATAGACACACGGTACATGCAGGGAGCAATTTTTTCCCACACAATGGCGGACGACACAACCACCCGTCCAACCATGGTTTTTTTCCTGCCTGCATGGCAGCAATATGCACATACCTATGTATTTTTTTCTTTTCTTCGTTTTTCTTATTAACAGCATCAACATCAAGATAATAATGATAATCAAAATCAACTATGTATATGTACACACCCAAAACCCACCCTCTCTGAGCACACGCTAAACTCACATCACCGGAAGGACAACACGACATCTACACATCCACACGACACCGAAGAAGAAGAATAAGAAGAAGAAGAAGAAGAAGAAGAAGAGGGACAAGAGGAAGAAGAAGAATCACTACGCCGACACGCCTACTCATTTCCCGTTCGCGAGGCCGCGAACAAAGGCCGAGGAGGTCTTGTACAGCCCGGGGGCAGTACCCCTAAGACCCACCCCTTCGTCTTTTACCAAAACCACCCTCATAGGCATGCCATAAGCCTCACATACTTCTTCAACACAAGCAGGCCCAGCAATATTGCTGACAGACACGCTTACATAACACATACATAAACACACTATCTGGAGCAGCGACGGTGAGGAAACGCCGACCAAGCAGTGGGGGAAAGCCTTAAAAGCTAGACCCAGAGGAGCCCCATTATCTATTCGTGGCCAGCGGCTCTGCTCCTCCGAGGTCCGTTCCAGCTCTTCACCAGGTGAGAACTATACGTGTGCTCAGATTCCTAATTATTGTAACACCTACCCAGAACACTTTTGTATTTCACACACTTTGTACTTTGCTTTATACCTGACCACCTCCTAAAGGGACAGTACATCACCGCCACTGACCAATAAATACTTGCTCAGTAAACACATACATCTATTACTCATTTCACCCAGTTTTACATCCTTACACCCAACCTGACCTTAGTCCTAATTGCCCGTGACCGTGAAGGCCAGGAACTGCGCCGTCAGGAATCCTATTGTATTCGAGCAAGCAGCCAGACTGCACCGTGCCAAGTTGTCGACTCTGCACGTGAGCTCACTAAACGCTCGCTCTACTTAGTTGGCAGGCTAAGTTAGCAGCCCACTCTTAAACATTCATCCCCTAACAGGTAATCGCACCCTGTAGGAACACCCCCAACAGATCACATACTCACACCAACACATTACACTAGTAGTCTCCCCCAATTACGGGAAACTACCCTTTTTCGGAAACATCCCTTAAATTAATACATCTACACTACCATGTTTATCCCACCCCCAACAGAGGGATAAAACAATATTCTCTCCTTGTTGTGTTGATGGAGTAGTTTATAATATCAGTCTCGGTTTACCGAGAGAGCAAGCTTCATTGAAAGCTTTCAGAGCCAGTTTATCGCTAAGAACAAGTACAATACTATCATTGATAAACTTGACGTGAAGGCTCTCATCCATCATGACAAACAATCCTGACGGATGCAGCAGCGCAATCCGTTTGAGAGTGTCATGCACCAAATACTGTAGTCACGTCACACGAATAACCGCCACCCAAGGGGATCACAGGTAGTGGGATGATGGTTGCCGACCACAGAGTTAGTTAGCTATTGTTGTTTTAAGGGGCGGAACTACGAGGTCATCTGCCCCTCTTAACACAAATTAAAGAATACAAATTTGGAATTGAATTTAAAATTTGAGGTGGACCCCTAAATTTAAAAAGACCAAAAATTAATAAACAAAAACAAAAAATTACATAAAAATAGAAATTATAAAAATAAACAAAAATTACGGGGAAAAATTATCATTCAAAAACGAACTAGTCATTGAGTCAATTTATACTGGAAAATTTAGATTGCTGGCCCTAATCCACTCTCACTTATAAAGCAGATAACGAGATCAGCAGCCACCGCGTCATCGGCTAATATAAGTTTGAGTGTCATCTGCAAACCAAGGTTTCTTCGAAAGTCAGCAAGATCCACACACTCGGTTGAGCCCCAACAAAACAGAGCTCCATATTTCTTTACTTAACTCTTGTAATCCCGACTGTCTAGGGTCTGTCCGCCTTAATTTACCCCCATCCTTTATTTTCTGACACTCCAATTATATTTCCGGTGGGCCCATGTCATAGACTTATTGCATGTAAAAGAACCTACCACTACAATTGGTAGCGTGTACCAACATTTGTAGGTTATATTTGGCTGGTTAAAAACGCTCTAGCAAGTTTCAACGTTCGCCGCTAGGTGTTAGTGACAGTAGCATCTGGTGGCCAAAGTTGGAACTAATTGAAAGTGTACTTGTTGGGAGCCCTCGGGCGTTCAATTAAAATACCTTGCTATGGCCATTGGCTGCAATTCATATATAATAATATAAGGCATGATCAAAAAGTTTCCTTTGAGGGCGTTGCTGTAGCGATACCCCGGGCGTTGAATGCCCAACAAAAGGCTCACCGGATGGCTATTTTCCTGCACCACCTGGTGTCTTTGTATGTTGAAGGCAACGCGTTCCTGAGCACATTGTAGCAGATGACGAAGCTGTTGCCACCCCGGAAACGAAAGCGTCCACGATGCAAAGGGTCATCCATGGTCACCTCGTCCCGAGAAATGTGATGCGCACACTGTTCTTTGATTTCAAGGAACCTGGTGTCTCCATCACTAGGGAACGGTACTGTGCAATCAATATTGGTGAAATTACGGCGTGCAATTAACCTTAGGATAAACGTCCTGGAAAACTGCGAAATGGGGTTCTGCTGCTTCATGATAACGCACGTCCCCATACCGTACAGGTCGTAGAGTAGAAGGAACGCCAACTCAATTGGGAGACACTCGAGCAACCGCCCTATAGACCTGATATCTCCCCACGCGATTATCACGCCTTCGGTCCCTTGGAAAAGACCTTGAAAGGTCGATGATTCCTGTCAGACGAGGATGTGCAGCAGGTGGTAAAGGACTTCTTCACGCAGCAGCGCATGGTGTTTTACCACACAGGGATCTTCAGCCTGGTGCGTCGGTGGGATAAGTGCCTCAATTCCCACAGCGATATCGCCTCATTTGCACTGGTATGTACAGCCGTCAAACGGAAACTTTTTGATCGCACCTTATACATGAGCAACATGTTCAGAAATAACGTCGGTAATTGCTCTTTTATGAACTGTTGCTAAAAATAGTCTTAAAGTAGGCGATTAGAATTATATCTCTTTAACAATCTCCCCAATGGGCTCGCATCTAGTGGGCCGTAGGTTGGCGACCATGCGGCCCAAGCTAAGTCCGGCATTGCTTCCACTTACTTGTGCCGGGCTCCTCTCCGTCTTCTTTCTTGTCGACCTCACTTGGTCAACTCTTGTTCTCTTCCGACCCCGACGGTATTAGTGTATCCGAGGCCTAGGGAGCCTCTTCCTTTCCCGCCTTAATTGGCCCTTATCTCGTCTTTTCTGAAACCCCTCTTTTGCGAGGGGTCAGCCTTCGTTTTCTTTTCCTGTTATCTCCTGGCTTCTGCTCAAGGCCCTCAAGGAGGTAGGGTGTATGTAGCCCCACCACTTCTGGTGCACCCTGGATATTGCTATATCCTCAGGGGCTCATGGCTGGTGAGTTCCCCTCACACGCCGTCCTCCTGGCATCCCATTGAAGACCTTCCTTACTACCCTGTTCTCTGTCATTCTTTCTAGACGCAGTCTACTACTCTTTATTTCCACTACTCTATCTGGCTTACCATACAACTCTCTTATCTCCATATTATTTCTGATTCGCCAGAATTCACCCCCTTTTACTGGTCCATATACTTTTCTAAGTATTTTCCTTTCCCATCTCCTTAACAATTCCTCATCACCTTGTGTCATGGTCCAAGTCTCCAAACCATACATCACCTCAGGTCTCACTACCGTACGATATACAGTCAGCTTCAGATTTCTACTAAGACTTCTTGATTTAAAAACTTTGCTTGAATCCTAGTAACTCCTATTTCCAGCTGCTATCCTTGCATGTATTTCTTTTCTCATGTCATTGTTTTCAGCTATCATTGACCCTAGATATTTAAAATGTTTACAGCGTTCATATTCTTTCTCATTCAGTTTCACATGTTTCTCTAATTCATTATATTTTCTCCTAGATGTTAGCATATACTTCGTTTTTGACTGATCAATCGTCAATCCAATCTCTGCCCCGTATTCCGAATAATGAAGATTATTTGGGTGATAATACGAGTGGGAAAGGAGAGATGTTTCTGGCGACTGGTAATGAACAGATTGGTTGGCAGGATACACCCAGGGATAGCAAACTTAGTTATGGAAGGAAGGAAGGTTCGAGGACAAGAACTGTAGGGGTAGACCTTGCTTAGAATATGTTATTCAGATTGTCTCAGTTGTAAGGTATGGTAGTTATGTATATATGAAATGATTAGCTCAGGACAGGGAGGCATGGTGAGCTGCATCAAACCAGTCAAAGAATAAAGCCTCAAACAATGACAAACGAATTGACGGTTAAAACATATGCATTATTCAATGTTTTGTTTTTGGTTGCTAATCGTGTTCCCCGCGAGCTTTTTCCTGTCTCTCCTTCGTGTTGTACTTGTGTCGTTCCAATTTTATCCGCCGCGGGGGGCACGTCGCAGATACAAGAATACTTTTAAACTAAATTAATTCTCTCGGTCTCCAACTTCTCCGCACAAACTTCCCGCTGGCAGGGAATTACTTGGTCCATTTGCGTGCCCGTGGGAGTTGTGGTCAGCCTTGCTTGGCTCCTCCGTATTGTGTTGTCAATTCGGAAGACGCTACTCGTAGGAAGGAGTCCATTAAAGTGTTGTTAGACTTGGAGGCTTTCAGCTATCAGGTCCTGTATTGTGCAAATAGTAGCTTACAAGCCAAAGAAGAGGATTTCAATGTCTTCGAACCCACGACTACCTCTCCGTTAATGTGAGGTTGTAAGTAATTTCTCATTCACGAAGAATTTAGATATATTTCATTTTGTCGTGGAAGACATGTTTCTTCTCCTGGTTTGCAGGTTTTTTTTTACATGTTTTACTTTTTTCTGTTTATTCTATTTGCTTTCAGCTGTTTGGTTTGTTTGTACATGAAGACGTCACAAACACCCTGTCCCCGAGCCACATGAATTAACCACAGGAGATTAAATTCCCCATGTCCTGACCGGGAATCAAACCCGTGACCCTTCAAGTCAGAGCCTAGCTCGCTAACCTATTAGCCACGGAGCCAGACGACGGTTAGCTCGTCGTGAGTGAGTGGAAGCGGAATATTGTGCGGCGGGTGAATATTCAAGGTCGTTCATTCTTGTCAGATCGGTTCGCTTAAATAATAAAGTAAAGGTCTAGCCTATTTCAGTGACTGATTCAAAGTTATGTCTAACATATACTGTATTCATTTCTACTTTAGGGTATGGCACCCAGTTTATCATCGTCAAGTGTTGCATTATTACTTCTCCTAAGAATCTCATTTAAGTTTCAGTAGACTACAAAATGAATACCGGTACCAACTTTTCCTAACAGTTTAGAAGTTTTCAAGAAGAAAATAAATGTTGCATTCAGGGAACACAGAGACATTATGGAGAGAAATTGAGATATACAGCATGTAAATATCTTATTACCTCCAGGGTTTGCCTAACTGTAGGCTAACAGTGCCTAATAATAAACAAGAATAAGAATAAGAATAAGGTGAGTCAGCTGCTCCTAATAATATTGATTTATGCAGCTCAACTAGCGTAATCAGGATGGTCGATATTTCGCTGCCTGCATCCCGTGTGGTACAGGGTGCCAGCGAATATTCTCCGGAAGCTGCTGTGAGAGGTAGCGTTAGCAGTTATGTTGGCAGCACGGCTGCCGCTTGTATCAAAACAAACAGTAAACTTTGTTCTCACCACAGTCATTCATAACAGAAGCTGGAAGTGTTGTCCTTATATTCGAAGACAGACTTCAACACGTCTACACATATTGTCAAAGACTTTCATTTAAGTTTCTTTCGTAATGGTCTGCACATAATAAATGATATTCACTTAAGTTCATCAGTCGTTTTTGGATTAGTTTGTGAGCAGGTCACACAAACATTACTTATCAAATCCCGAACGGTATTCCGGTTTGGACACTTTGAATTACGATACCGCACCTGAAATGTTAGTTTTACATTTTCTGTAAAGTGATTGCCTTCGCGAAAAACGTACAGTATTCCACAAAAAAAAACTCTCTCTTCAGTAGTAAACATTACCGACTGTATACTGTTGCACTCTTCCAATAATCTATCTGAACGCTCGCTTAATGCAATACACACTGACGATTCGACAGTCCACGGCCCACGCGTGTGGCCGTCACTGTACAGCTACCCTGTCAATGACAACGTGCTGCCAACTAAACTTCTGACGCTACCTCTCGCAGCAACATATAGCCGCGGATGCAGGCAGAGAAATATCGACCTTCCTGATGAGGCTGCAATACCACAGCTCTCACTCCTCGCAAGTTTCACATAACACCGTTGTGATGATTGAGTACTTGTAGTTCATTTCCGCATATTAGTTTACAATTCCCACAGCAGTAGATTAGTTTGGGGGAGGAAGATTTTCATTGTTGGTGGGATCGTCATTTCTAAGTTTTGCAACATTAAAATAACTAGTTATTTTTTGGAGTGCTTAATGCTTTAATATTTTATCAGTAATAATTACCTCACTTAAGTTTTTTGACGGGTTTTCTTGTATTTTGTTTATGGAGTGCAGAGACTGTCTGTGGGTGTCACTGTATATTTGGTAGTGTTTTGTAGAACTATTTGTCTTAAGGCTAAATGTCCCGACACTTTGGTAAGAATATATTTCAACAGATGGAAGCACAAGCGAAGCTGAATTTACTTATTTATTTTTGTATCGAAGGGGAGCTCCGATCTGCGATCTGAAAACTGCTATGCACTCTGTCTAGTAGCAGAATTGATATTAATTCATTGCTTACTTTTTAATTTCAAAAACATAAAAGTTGCTGTTTGTTTTTCAAATATCTGATAAAAATTCGAAAGAAAACGGGTAATACGAAAGTTGAGTTTTACTCACTGATTCCAAAGCCGCATCGAAAACCTAAATCGGTTGAATAGAACCGTCGGGATCACTTCGGGAAGTTTGTGAATACAACTGGTTCTGTATTTGCAACAAGGCGCGGCAGTAGAACAAGGTCATGGAGAGCGGAGGGTAGGGTAGGGGAACGGAGCTCGTGTGATTTGAGAGAGCGACAACCTTGCCAGACGGTATGGAATTCCCGAACATCTACTCCAATGTTGCGATTGACTGTGCTGGTTAGTTCTGAATTATTGTCTAGGTCTGGATATTTCTGAGTGAACCTTTGATATTTTACCAGGTCCTAGGTACGACTTCTGGTTTTTAGTTCATAGATCTCATTAATTACTTTTTGTTTAAATTATTTTACCTGCAACAGTATTAGTTTTTAATGCCCCTTAGGTGTTCTGTTTTCGGCTCTTTATTTTTTGGGCAGTATTTCTGGTAGAATAGATATTTTTTGGGTCAATTTTACCCTCCATGTTGGTGGTTCCCACGGACTCAGCGAGGGAACTCACCACTACCGCCTTTCCAGGCAGTGTCCTAGAGCTGGTAACACTTAGTCAGATTAGATACAACTGGGGAGGTGTGATCAGCACTTCTCCCAGGCGGCCTCACCTGCAAAGCGAACAGGGGCCTCATGAGGGATAGGAAGGGAAAGGAAGATTCGGATGGATAGGCAAGGAAGAGGAAAGGAGGCGGCCGTGGCCTTACAGCAGGCCTTACAGTAGTAGGCGAAGTGGGAAACCACGGAAAACCACTTCGAGGATGGCTGAGGTGGGAATCGAACCCCCTCTACTCATTTGGACTACCCGAGGCTGAGTAGACCCCGTTCCAGTCCCCATACCACTTTTCAAATTTCGTGGCAGAGGCGGGAATCGAACCAAGGACCTCTGGGGTGGCAGCGAACCATGCTGACCACTACCAAGTTCGACTTCAAATGAAAACAATGCGTTGTGTGGAAAAATAAAGGTGTAGCGAATGTGAAAATGGAAAATTGATTTCGGGAAATACTGGATTGGATTGGGATCCATAAAGACTGCAAACAGTAGGCTACTTTTAAACTACCAGTGGGCAAGGCGAAGACAAACAGCTAACTACAACCAAACTTATGCGTTCTTGCTTGCAGCCCCTAATTGCAAAAAGTACCCAGCTAGTATCAAACTCCACCAGCAATGCTGCCGAAAATTATATGACCCTTGTTGCAAAATTCGCGGGAGGTAAGCAGATCAATCAAGGGAAACGAAGTTCCTTCACTCATAGGACCAAAGCTGCCGGCCTGGTCTTTCAGTTTGGGCCATCCTGGCACTATAAAACAATGAAATCTGTTTAGAAAAAAAAAGCCACTATAGGGAAGGACACTGCACTCAGCAGAAAGAGAAGAAGATCAGCTTTCCGAAAAAGTTTATTTGCGTCGCGAGAAGGGAAAAGAATGTCCCGACAACAGTCCAATGAAATGAAACGTTCTGTCTCACATGATTATGGAAACCGATCAATGCAGTTGGATTTCGATGAGGTACTGTTGAGAGAGTTTAGTGATGAGAAGATCAAGCAACTAACGCTTAGTGAAGGCCACATACAAAAACTGGAAAAGGAAACAAGGGGCCAAAGGGAAAATTAAAAGGACAGACTTACAACCTCCAATTTTTGATATGTATGCAAGAGGAAACCTACTTCGAAATGGGCTCCAGTAGCGAAAAACATTCTGTACGGAAAATTTCACTCAAAAGCAATGCAGTATGACGGTGATAATGAGCGAATTGCAAAACGAAATTTAGAGGAGAAATGGGTAGAAAAGTCGAAGAATGTGGTATTTTCGTACATAAAACTTATGGGTTTTTAGGTGCCTCCCCAGACGGATTAATAGGAGACGACGCTCTAGTAGAAGTCAAGTGGCCTTATTCTGCACGGAATATGACCATACTAGAAGCCTGCAAAAAGCTAAAGGGATTTTGTTTTTCAGAAAGTAAACGAAAAAGAAAGCCTAGAGAATGTCAAGAACAGTGCCTTTCAGAAGAGAACAGATTGATAACTCTCTAACACTCACATGATTTTCAATTCCAGAACCAGGGGCCAGTTGGAAATAATATAGCTGGAAATATGTTATTTTGTGGTATGGACGCCTAAGGACATTCACATAGATACAATAAAGAGGGACGAACTGAAGATAATAAATGCTTATGTAACTGACTTTCTGCTGCGAGAAAATATTGTTGCCTGAGATCATTGATCCCAGGATGACCAGATCAATGGATATAAGAGAACCTGAGGTGAAGTAAAATACTGAGCGTGTGTAAATCATTAAACGCTATCTTTGATATGGACAAAATTACTGTAAAGCATTAATTTCAAGAACAGGAAATAATAAGGTATAATATTTTTGTTTTTAGGTAGATTTCATTAGAAAGCTAACTATTGCAATGGGTCCCATGTTTCGACTTCCGGAAAATTTCGACATATCTTCGCGTTTCACATCCCACAGACCCCAAAACCACCGTCAGTTCAAAAGTTTATATATAATTTATGTATATATGTAGCTATCTATCTATCTATCTATATATATATATATATATATATATATATATATATATATATCAGTTTCTTGTGGACACGATAACTGCCGTATTTTTTTACCAATCACTTTGAATTTTTTACATAATATGTATCCCTATAAAATCTCGGTCGAGTTCGTTAATGGGAAAAATCGGTCGAAGGGGGTGAAAATGGGGGGCGTTTTTCGAAAAAGTGAAATTTCGCTATAACTCTCTTAATACGTGAAATATCGAATCCATTTAAAGTTCATAATATGTGTCGGATAAGTGCCAAAAATGTATGTCAAATAAGTTTTTTGATAGCACCAACCATTGACCAAAGGGGTGGAAAAAAGTGGGTTTTTCGGGAAACATTAATCATATCTCTCTTAATAGGCACAATATCAAAACCGTACAAAATGGACAATATTCCTCCAATAATTACCTAAAACTTTTGTCTGAAAGAATTTTTGATATGACCCACCATTACGACACGGGGTGAGCAAAATGATTTAAATGATAAGAAAATGCCATGTGCCAAGAGCGGTTGCCATGACAACTTTACTTTTAATTGATAAGGGATGAGCCATCAGCAGTTGCTATGACAACGCCACTGCACGAGATAACATTCAGTTTTCCATCTGTCTGTGGGAAGCGACTTCGGTATCCGAACTGGTAGCATGCTGAACTTCTATGCCCAAGGTCGCGGGTTCAAACCCGGCTGAAGTCGTCGGATTTACTAAGAGCGCTAAAAAACCCTGAGTTTGCTTTCCTTCGGAGGGGAAGTTCCAACGTTCGTTGCGAGTTGATGGTTCCGGTGGCATCTAGTAGCCAAGTTCACAGCTAGGTGTCGTTGATGGTAGTATTTTAGGTAGATTTCATTAGAAAGCTAACTATTGCAATGGGTACCATGTTTCGACTTCCGGAAAATTTCGACATATCATCGCGTTTCACATCCCCCAAGACACCAAAACTACCGTCAGTTCAAAAGTTTATATATAATTTATGTATGTATATATATATGTATATCAGTTTCTTGTGGACACGATAACTGCCGTAATTGTGCACCAATCACTTTGAATTTTTTACCGAATATGTATACCCATAAAATCTCGGTCGAGTTCGTTACTGGGCTAAATCGGTCGAAGGGGATGAAAATGGGGGACTTTTTTTTTCGAAAAAATGAAATATTGCTATAACTCTCTTAATATGTGAAATATCGAATCCGTTCAAAGTTCATACTATGGGTCGGATAAAGCCCAAAAATTTATGTTTGAAGAGTTTTTTTATAGCACCAACCATTGACCAAAGGGGTGGGAAAAAGTGGGTTTATCGGGAAACATTAATCATATCTCTCTTCATAGGCACAATATCAAAACCGTATGAAATAGACAATATTCCCCTAATAATTACCTAAAACTTTTGTCTGAAAGATTTTTTGATATCACCCACCATTACGCCAAGGGATGAGAAAAATGATTTCGGAATTATAAAAAAAATGCCAAGAGCTATCAGTGGTTGCCTTGGCAACACTACTAAATTGATGAGGGATGAGCCATCAGACGTTGCCATGACAACGCACTTGCGTGAGATCAGATTCAGATTTCCATCTGACTAACTGTGAAGCGGCTTCGGTGACGTAACTGGTAGCATACTGAACTTCTATGCCCAAGGTCGCGGGTTCAAAGCCGGCCGAAGTGGTCGGATTTTCTAAGAGCGCTAAAAATCCCTCAGTATACTTTCCTTTGGAGGGGAGGTTCCAACGTTCGTTGCGAGTAACTGATTGCGGTGGCATCTAGTAGCCAAGTTCACAGCTAGGTGTCGTTGACGGTAGTATCTGGTAGCAACATTAGGAACTACTGCTTGAAATTGAGCGTCTGCATTCCTTACCTGAATTACAGACTAGTACAGCCATCACAATTCACGCCGTTTATCAGACAGATTCTACACTCACCCAAAGTACACGGGGTTACTTGACCGCGTTGTCGCAGCCCCAAAACTGAGGAACCAACCAACATCTCTGCGGGAGATATAATTTTGCGTGAAGAAGTAACAGACCGTTACATAGTTACACATCAGTGTCGAAACCTTGTATAAGGACAGTGTGACCACAAGTATAACAAGATGTTCAGCAAAGAACATATAGCCTACTTTCTCCTAAATGTATGGGTATCTTTATGAATCTTTGTCCTCATCCCTAAAACAATCACCCCAACCACAATGTATTGTTTGCTTTCTTTTATATTGATAATAAGCCAGTAAGTGTCAAGATCAATATTATATACTTTATGATGATTGAATAACAAAACTACTAACTTATTGTAATGCATTCACGTCCGTTAATCTCTATATTAAGCCAGCCTGCAAAATTAAGAATCTTCCGCCCCAATCATCTTCCGCCCCAATCACAGTAGGTGGTGCTGCGACCTATCAGTGAATTAATCTTTATCTTGTACGCCTATGCACTGCCATCGTAATGTACTACGATGGCAGTGTTCTATGGGTGTTGAATGAGTAGGCAGTTTAAAGTAGCCAAGAGGGAGGCGATCCAGCTGGCAGTGTTTAAAGGTATTCGGAGCGCGATCGTGGCTAATAGTTGAACTACCAGTATTACAAAATTGCCATACTTCAGGAGGCCAGCTCAGGCATTTACACAGCGTTATGTTTGGAACAATATTACCCACATAACCCACAAGAGGACAGCACCGTACAGAGGCATTAAGAAGGCTGTGGTTAATGACAACGTGTATCTAGTTCTTCTATTCTCCTTTTTCTAATGTCTTCTGTTTATGTGCGATGCTGGGACTGTGATTTTATTAATATACGAGTGTATACTTTATCCTCTCCTTTGAGCTAAATGACATTTTATTCAGTATCTGTGGGAAAAGCTCGTGCACATCATTTGTAAAAGAATTCAAGAAAAAAAAACCTAACTGTAGCAGTATTCGATCCCCAGCCAACTGCGTGTCAGACTAACATGCTAGCCCAGAGCTAACCGTATCCATGACGTCAGGTGTTCTTAACTGACATATTAGATACAAACTGTTGGCAAATAATGACTTTAAATAAACGATTTCTTCACTGCAGTACATCTTCATTAAAGATCATTTCACACAAAGTTTATATTATTGTATCAGTACGGTATATCACATACAACATACTAAAACTACTGAAATATAAGACAGGCACATGAGGACAGCTGCCATCTTGTCGTGTGACTCAAACGGCTCAGCTCTTTTAAGCCACTCATACTGTATAATATTATAATATTAAATTATAATAAATAACGGATCACGACCTTCAGGATAGCTTAAACCCCCCTAGGCTCGATAATCGGAATTGGTGGGTCTTAAGCTATTTATTAAAATGGTTGCATAATTCACACGGCCGCCATCCTGAAATGGCATGGCCGATGACCTTGAATTTTGGGTGAAAGACGCGTCCTATATAAAGGTATGTTGTCACCAAATTTGGTAGAGATCGGATGATCAGTTTAGCCGTAATTTGATTTTACGTTTTGAACATTTGAGTGGCCGCCATTCTGTACTGGTAAAGATGGCGGCGATATAAAGTATGACACTGAGGTGTCCTTTACTAGTGCTACCTCTGTACCAAATTTCGTTCAATTCGGTTTCACCGTGTTCGAATTGATAGGGGGGGACAGACATTCAGAGTACACACACTCACACACACACAGACACACACACACACACAGACTCACACACACACATACACACACACACACAGACTCACACACACACATACACACACACAGACAGACACACTTTTTTCGCCCTGTGTTGATCTCATAAGTCTACTTTCATTTTTTGCAAAAATCGAAAGTAGGCTAAAAATGGACTCCAAATGACAAGAAGGTTACCGTCTTCATAAGACAATAAAATGTTTAAAATATGCATAAAATGACGAAAAACAATGTTAATTAATCTCCAATTATAAAATACTTTCACGCAACAAATGAGGTCTGATCCTTCTACGAAAACCTGCATATTCTGCCTATTTTCGCCTATCCCCAAGTTTGTCCGGTGAAATCTACCTCCGCCTTCCGGCGTGCCGAGAGGACTTTTTTTTATAGTACGCAGTACTAGTGCCGGTGCTAACAATAGGCAGATGAGAATATCTTAGGAACTTAATTCTATTATGTACATAATAATTTTGCCTTTGGTATGCATTTTTATACTTTGTTTATTGTAATAAAATGTCCTACATAAATGAACTTTTATTGTTACCTCCATGATAATTGAAGTAAGTTTTAGTGATTGGCCTCACGAAGTCATTCAGATCTCACGAAAAAAAGGGAATAAGAGTCAAAAGAACCAAAGAACCATACGAATCACCAAAATATATGTATGTATGTATGTATGTATGTAGGTCTATGTGCGTGCGCATTTGGCCTCTTATAAATCGATAATAGATGGCTCCATTGATTAGAATTTTTCACGGTTTGTGGTCTTGTTTGTTATGTGTAGAAGACGATACCTAGATTTGGACGTCCGCATCGGATGGTTTTTGGATTAGATATTCCCAATAAACCAGAACACGAACATATCTTGTCCATTTTTTTAATCTAAAATATCAAGAACGTGCCAACTACAAACCAGTTATATCTTTCTATACAGTATTCAATTTCGCCTCGAGTGAAACCAGTCGCTGCTCTGTTCAGTAAGACTTATGCCCTACAAAGTATTACTAATGTCGGAACAATATGTTCTTTGTTCAGGAGTTCATCCCCAAATAACTCACAAACAGTTACCTAGAAGGGAATCCAGCGCTGTCAGCATTTATCTTGAGTGTGTTTTCACCGGTTTTTCCACAATCCGAAATAGTACCGTACGTGAAGTTTCAGGGCACCTGCCCCGTCCCTGACTCTAATACAGTTACACATATAATCAACTCAATGGGACTGATGATGATAATAATAATAATAATAACGTTATTGGTTTTACGTCCCTTTTAACTACTGCGGCTTTTAGAGACGCCGGGGTTTCGGAATTTTGCCCCGAAGGGGATCTTTAACGTGCCAGTAAATCTAATGACACGGCTCCCTTGCATTCGCGCACCCTCAAATGCCAAGTGGCTGCACCAGGATTCGATCCTGCAACCTCGGGCACAGCAAGCGAGAACGTTACCGCTGAGCCACGCAGCCAGCCAAAGGTACTGATGACCAAGATGTCCCAAGGCCCTACAATGTATTATTATCAACAAGAATGTTAGAGGAAGTAAGAAAGTTATCTGTACGAACACATTGTGTCAACGTTATATATTGTGACACTTCTACAGTATAATTTAGTTGTTCAGATATTGTTCCATGCCTAGGCACTTGTACATGTAACTCGCCGAACTATAATATTTGTGACAAGAGGAAGACAACTACTTCCTGTCGTCAAATTGTTCCCTTCTCCCTCCGCCCTGTCAGCGTTTTCATCATTTTCCTTGCACAAGAGATCTTGTGGAGCCGCGCCGCCTACCACCCTTTTTAAAACAATTCCCAAACTAATGCTGTCGATTCCATTCACCCGATTTTAATTCTGAAAAATGCATTGGAAACAGGAAATAAATCTCCATTTTCGTATTACCAGGGTTTTTAGCCTACTTTTCACATTTTGCAAAAATGAGGAAAAAGTAGACTTATGAGATCGATCCGGGAAAATGTGTGTCTGGCTGTCTGTCTGTCTGGCTGTGTGTGTGTTCCCTCCTATCAACTCCTAAACGGCTGCAGCAATCAAAACCAAATTTAGTATGAGTAAAGATGTGTACTGGAATAGCTCACGTCCATATTTGAAAATTATGTCAGGGCTACCAACTGCTGAAAACACGCACTAGACATTTGAGCTCCATGTTGGATATCTTGCAAGGTATGCATGGGAGCTATTCCAAAATTGGCACACATATAGATAATACTATTTCAGTTTAATTTCCAGGAGGCTAACCATGACAGTGTTGCCAAAATAATTTTAAGCCTTCTGATAAGTCCAATATTTAAATGCATATAACTTCTACACTATCAATTGGATTTCAACCAAATTTTGTATGTAATATCTGTACATAAACAGATATGACTGAGCGTATTCTTAAGAGTCACCAGGGCTGCCAACTGTTAATAATTGCTCTCTCTATTTTTTTAAAATCCAAATACCAATATATCAGAAAGTATGCAAGCCAACAGCTTTAAACTATGCACACGTATATTCTGACATTTTAGATTAATTTGGAGTAACTTATATACGTCAGTTCTACCAACATGATTATAAGCCTGCTGATAGTACCAATTTTTAAACACATGTAACTTCTATACTATCAGTTGGATTTCAACCAAATGTCGTATGTGCTATGTGTACCATAACAGATATGACTATAAGTATTGTTAAGAGCAATCAGGGCTGCCAACTGTTAATAAATGCTGTCTATATTCTTTTTACCCTAATATCAATATATCAGAAAGTATGCAAGCCAACAGCTCTACACGTTGCACACGTATAGCACCTGACATTCTAGATTAATTTGGAGTAATTAATACAAGGCAGTGCTGCCAACATGATTCTATGCCTGCTGATATGTCCAATTTTAAAATACATGTAACTTCTATAGTAACAAATGGATTTCATCCAAAATTGGCACAACAAGATTATTTCTGACCAGCACACGCATGCTATTGTTGGCAACACGCTTTTAGCGTGCTGATAGATCCAGTGTCTAACTGCATGTAACGTCCATTGGACTTCAACCAAATTTTGTATTCTGTACCTTAAGAGGTGGAACTAAGAATATATTCAGTCACCAGGGCTGCCAACTGTAGTGCTCTATTAGGTTACATTATACCAGGTATATTTTGAACTAATTAGATATGTTGATATTACCAACTTAATTTCGTCGTTATTCTAGATAGGTTCATATACTGTAGAATAATCATTGGCATGAAAAGTAGGCTGTATAGTTCTTCACGGAACTTCTTGTTTCATATTTTAAGCAGAGATGTACAAAACTGCTAGTATCGGTTTTTTTCACTTTTTGGAAAATGCATCGAATTAATATCAATTCAATTGCATTCTAGTATACATAGTGGTTTTCAGATCGCAAATACGAGCTTTTGTTCAAGAGAAAACTGAAAAAAGAAATTGTCTCACCTTGGTGCTGCTACGTGGTGTCAGAATTACAAACTAAAAAACGGGACATTTAGTCTTAATTGGATCTGATGATGCTCGATTGACGAGCGAAACATGCCATCCCTTCGATTCCTTCTTCAATAGTCCATAACAATATTGCCTATATAAATCTTAATCACAAGTCATTAATTTCAGATTTTTAACATATTCCAGTAATTGGAATGATTTTGTGTTGACCGACTGAAAGTTACAAGACTAGTTAAACATTTACTAAACAAGTAGTTCCGTGAAGAACTAACGCCTATTTTCATATATCCTACTTATGCTATTTGCCTCTATCAAAATACGAAATTTCAGTTTGATTGCTGTAATAGATTCGTAGATATTGACGACCGTCAATTACTGTGTAGGTGTAGTATTCAAACATCAATCGCATGATTAGTATACAAGAAATGAAAACCAGATTTTAAAATCTCCAACAGCCGCCATCTTGAGATTATGTGAACAATTGAACTAAATTAGATGCCACTGCATTACAATGCGTATAAACATTTACTGTACCAAGTTTTATTGAATTTGAATGGTTAAATCGCGAGAATAGTCTATTGTTACGGCTGTGAGTTTGTTTCGTCGCTCGCCGCATGAGTCACAACTGCCCCCGGGCTGGGCTGTGCTCTGCCTCAGTGTATTACGTGCGCCTTACGCAACAGGGCTGCTAGGACAAAGGGATGGTCCAGAATATTCGTGACCCAGCCAGTGATGGAAACCTCGAGAAGCCGTGAACCCTGGATGGGTCTAGAAGCATTTATTGAGTCACCGGCCTGCTATATAAGAGCGACCTGGCAAGCGGGGTCGAGAGTGTTTTTCGAGCTAGTGCGAGCGTTTACCTTGAGCGACAGTTGTTGGCGACGTGACTTGCGAAACCCCTAGTGAAGCTGATTCTCTTGACAGCGAGGGAGTGAGAAGCCTACAGAAGAACTGTGTCTTGAACGAGTGTGTTTTCCAGTGCGACAGAGGTGATTGTGGTGAATTGTGAAACAGTGTCTAGTACGGTGACAGGCTGAGTGCAGATATTTCCAGCCAGCGCACGGGGCCACCTCATTACGAGGGATTAACTTCTGCGGCTTATTGACAAGTGAAAGGGAAGTGTTCTCCCCGTGAGGAAAATGGAGTAAGGTTCTAATTGCTTGTATTTGCTGTTGAGTGGTGTATCATTCTGGCCGCAATAAAGCTAATACGTTTCTTTAAAGGAACAATCTGTGTTGTGCTTCAACCCACCGTAATCCAGTTAACAAAAGGGCCACTAGGGGGTGGCACGGATTACGAACTCAAAAACAAGCACAACACCTGACGGTCCTGGTTTCAAAACCCGAGCAGGTCATTTTTTTTAAATTTTCCTGTGAGTGCATGCCCTTTACAAGACAAACATCTAAAATGGAAGCGCGATTTGCAGCATTGCTAGAAAAGTTAAGTGACATGGAAGCCAAGATGGAAGACGGCCAGAAGAAATTAGCCAAGGACCTGAAGGATGACCTGAAGAAGATGGAAGACGGCCAGAAGAAGATGGAGGACAGCCAGAAGAAGATGGAGGACGGCCGGAAGAAGTTAGCCGAGGACCTAACTTCCAGATTAGAGGACAGCCAGAAGAAGTTAGCCGAGAACCAAACCGCCAAATTTCTGGATGGCCAGAAAAATCTGGAAGAGTGTCTGCTGACGAAACTACAGGAAAGTCAAAGGAAATTGGAACAGGGCCTACGTGAGGAAGTCACGGCAGTAGAAAAGAAGTTCGACGCCTTACAAGAGGAAGTTGCCGAAATGCGCCAACGCCCACTGACGGGGTGGAAGAGAAATTCAACGCTTTAAAAAAGGAAATTGCGGAGCTGAGCCAACGCCCGCCGACGGGGATGGAAGCGAGATTCAACGCTCTTCAAGAGGAAGTTGCCGAGCTGCGCCGACGCCCGCCCACAGGTACACCGGGAATATCAGGAGCTAGACAGAGCAGAGTGACGCCCCCAACCTTCTACGGAAAGGTCCCGTGGAGCAACTATTTACGTCAGTTCGAGGCAGCCTGTTCCATAAACAACTAAAACAGCACGGAAAAGGCTACAGCTCTCATTGTAGCGCTGAGAGAGGACGCCCTTAACGTCATTCAGGCCATCCCGACTGGATCCCAGGACTACGCTTCACTAATCGCCCATATGGAGTCCCGATATGGAGAAAGCCATCTTTAGCAGGCCTACCAGATGCTGCTCCGGATCCGGGTACAAAAGAACGCGGAAACCCTGCAGGAGTTCGAGATGGACATCGCACGCCTCGTAAGGCTCGCCTACCCAATAGCGCCGGCCGACTTTCTGGAACAGATAGCGACGCAGACCTTCACCGACGGGCTACGGGACTCGGACACTCAACAGGCGCTGCGACTCGGACGCAATAAGACCCTGGCAGATCCGCTGAGCCACGCACTTGAGTTCGAGACAGCAAAACAGGCATCTAGGATGCACGCGCGGGTGCGTCAAGTTGACGTCGACGAACCAGTAAAAACCAACGAGACCAAGCCCCAGGCCGACGAATCAATGGAGGCGCTAAGCAGTTTCTTCGATAGTCGCGGCACCACCAGCAATGACACAGCCGGAAGACAACCGGAGAGGCGGCCCGGAAGAGGGCTACCGACCTGCTGGACCTGCGGTAAGAAAGGCCACCTGAGCAAGGACTGCGGTGATCTCCGCCGACGAGGATATCCGACGGGAAATCAGTTGTACGAAAACCGCGCGGCCCAGGGAAACGAGTATTAGCCAGCCTTGGGGGGCAAAGGTTGGCTTGTGACAGTCGTCAAGCCCCGGCAGTCCAAGTTCGTGTGACGCAGTTACGGAGGGATAATAGCAGCCTGATGGTCGACGGAGTCGTCAACGGAGTGAGCTGGCCCATGCTGATCGACACGGGAGCGTCGAGGACCATCGTCAATCCCACCGTAATTCCGAAGTGGAGAGTGCAACCCACGCAAAGGAACCTCCAGCTAATAACCGCGACTGCAGAGACCGCATCGGTACATGGCGAAGCATCTCTGGAGTTCGTCATTGGTCGACGGGCGGTGAAGCATCCAGAGCTCGTGGCTGATGTATCAAACGAAGTGATCATCGGACTGGACTTCCTGGACCAGAACAACATCATCTTGTTCCTGAGTACCAACACTCTGCACTTCGGAGATGGGGAACTTGCTTTGCAACCAGCACACGAGGCCGTCACCGCACGACGAGTAAGGCTGAGAGTGGACATCATCGTTCCCGCCAGGACGGAAGTCAGCGCTGCCGTAATTGTCGACGGAACTGCTGAGGGAGTGGCGGCTATCATCGAGCCAAAATATGAGGAATCCAGACAAAAGGATTGCTAATTGCCAAGACCCTCATCAACACGACGTCTCGGCCGTACGTCCGCCTGTCCAACCTGAACGACTACGATATTACGGTTCACCGGGACACCAACCTTGGAGTCTGCGAGCCCGTTACCTGGATTTCCCGCATCACAGATACGACGGACGGACAACCGAAGAACACACGCACTGCCAGAAGAACTACAGAAGCTGTACCAAGGATCCCAGGACCAGCTAGACGAGGAGCAATCACGCCAACTTCAGGACCTGCTACGCGAATTCCAGGATGTCTTCTCCGTGGGGAGCAAAGACTTCGGCAGGACAAGCTTGGTCCAGCACAGAATTGACGTTGGGGACAGCGCACCGATTAGGGCCCCATTCGGACGTGTCCCGCTCGCCAAGCAAGCCGAAGTCGACCAGATGGTAGGAGAGATGAAGGAGCAAGGAGTGATCGAGCCATCACATAGTCCTTGGAGTTCTCCGGTCGTGCTAGTGAAGAAGAAGGACGGTTCCACCAGGTTCTGCGTGGATTACAGGCGGGTGAATGACGTCACGAAGAAGGACAGCTACCCTCTACCCCGGATCGACGACACCCTGGACTCCATATCAGGGTCAAGATGGTTCTCCACCTTGGATTTGAAGAGTGGCTACTGGCAGGTGGAGGTCCACCCTAAGGACCGCGAGAAAACTGCGTTCTCTGTGGGCAGCGGGCTCTGGCAGTTCACCGTCATGCCATTCGGTCTGTGCAACGCCCCTGCGACCTTCGAAAGGCTAATGGAGTCCATTCTGAAGGGACTACACTGGAAGACCTGCCTGGTCTACCAAGACGACGTCATCGTTCTGGGAAAAAGCTTCGAGGAGCACTACAGCAACCTGAAGGAGATCTTGATGAAGCTACGGGCTGCCCAGCTGAAGTTGAGCCCCAAGAAGTGTCAGTTCTTCCAGAAGCAGGTCCAGTATCTTGGGCATATTTTCTCCGAGGAAGGGGTGCGCACCGACCCATAAAAGACCGCAGGTGTGCGGGAGTGGCCAGTTCCGAAGGACAAGTCCCATCTACGAAGCTTCCTGGGACTCTGCACTTATTACCGTCGCTTCGTGAGAGGATTCGCCGACATCACCAAACCACTGCATCGACTGACTGAGAAGGACCAACTCTTCACGTGGACAGCAGAATGCCACAGTGCCTTCGAACAACTCAAGCAGGCTCTGTGCACCGCACCTATTCTGGCCTACCCCAGACCTGGAACAAGGTTCATCGTCGATACCGATGCCATCGACTTTGGTATAGGGGGGATCCTGTCGCAAATAGTGGACGGCGAGGAGAGAGTAGTGGCCTACTTCAGCAAAGCCTTGTCATAGCCAGAGAGGAACTACTGCGTCACCAGGAAGGAGCTGCTCGCCATCGTGAAGACCATTGAACACTTCCAGAAGTACCTGTACGGGCAAGAATTTCTCATCAGGACCGACCATGCATCCCTGCGGTGGCTCCTGAACTTTAAGCAGCCCGAGGGTCAACTCGCGCGGTGGTTAGAGAGGCTTCAACAGTACAACTTTGAGATCCAGCACAGGAAAGGCCAACTGCATTCTAACGCCGACGCCCTGTCACGAAGACCGTGCCCCCAAGACTGCACCTTCTGTGCCCGTAGGGAGAAGAGCACCGGGATACAGTGCCGAAGGACTACCGTGGTAATTCAAGGGAGCTGGAGCCGTGAATCTTTCACGCGGACGCAAGCGGAAGATGATGACGTGGGACTGCTAGCCGAATTGAAGAGGGCCTGTGTCCCCAGACCAGGGTGGAACATTGTGAGTGACTGCAGCCCAAGGTTTAAGTCCTACTGGGCGCAGTGGGACTCGCTGGTTGTAAGGGATGGCCTCATCTGCCGTACCTGGGAGAGCACCGACGGAAGACATCTCGGGAACAAGTCGTCGTTCCAAAGGCTATGTTGGAGGAAGTCCTGAAGGAAGTCCATGGAGGATCATCTGGTGGACACCTAGCGATAAAGAAGACCCTGGAGAAGCTGAGAGAGCGGTTCTACTGGATCGGATGCCGAACAGACGTGGAGAACCACTGCGCGAGGTGCCACGATTGCACAGCCAGCAAGGGCCCAGGACGAAGACGACGGGGTCCACTGAAGACCTACAACGTGGGCGGCCCCATGGAGAGAGTGGCCATCGATGTTGCTGGCCCATTCCCGTTGAGCGAGGCAGGGAACCGCTACATATTGGTCGTCAGCGACTACTTCACCAAAAGGCCAGAGGCGTATGCGCTCCCTAACCAAGAAGCCGCGACAATTGCATAGACCCTGGTGAAGGAATTCGTTAGCCGGTACGGAGTACCCCTGGAGCTGCACTCCGACCAAGGAAGGAATTTCGAGTCGCAGGTGATCCAGAACCTATGCGTGCTGCTGGGAATCCGGAAGACAAGGACGACGCCGCTACACCCTCAGTCCGACGAGATGGTAGAGCGATTCAATCGCACCATCGAGAACCATCTCCGAATAGTCGTCAGCGAGCACCAGAGGGATTGGGACAAACATCTTCCACTATTTCTCCTGGCCTACCGCGCCGCCAGCAGACGGATGCCGGTGGATTCCACGAGGATGACCTGGTCTGGCTCTTCAACCCATTACGGAAGAAAGGCCTGTCACCCAAACTGCAGAAGTCCTGGAAGGGCCCGTACCGAGTCTTGAAATGGATCAACGATGTCGTCTACAGGATCCAGCGGAGCCCGAGGGCGAAGATGAAGATCGTGCATCGAGATCGCCTGGCAGCCTACGGAGGGACACAGACGGACCAATGATTGATCGGGACGATCAGCCTTTTAGGAAGGGGGTGGTGTTACGGCGGCTGTGAGTTTGTTTAGTCGCTCGCCGCATGAGTCACAACTGCCCCTGGGCTGGGCTGTGCTCTGCCTCAGTGTATTACGTGCGCCTTACGCAACAGGACTACTAGGACAAAGGGATGGTCCAGAATATTCTTGACCCAGCCAGTGATGGAAACCTCGAGAAGCCGTGAACCCTGGATGGGTCTAGAAGCATTTATTGAGTCACCGGCCTGCTATATAAGAGCGACCTGGCAAGCGGGGTCGCGAGTGTTTTTCGAGCTAGTGCGAGCGTTTACCTTGAGCGACGGTTGTTGGCGACGTAACTTGCGAAACCCCTAGTGAAGATGATTCTCTTGACAGCGAAGGAGTGAGAAGCCTACAGAGGAACTGTGTCTTGAACGAGTGTGTTTTCCAGTGCGCAGAGATGATTGTGGTGAATTGTGAAACAGTGTGTAGTACGGTGACAGGCTGAGTGCAGATATATCCAGCCAGCGCACGGGACCACCTCATTACGAGGGATTAACTTCTGCGGCTTATTGACAAGTGAAAGGGAAGTGTTCTGCCCGTGAGGAAACTGGAGTAAGGTTCTAATCGCTTGTATTTGCTGTTGAGTGGTGTATATTTCTGGCCGCAATAAAGCTAATACGTTTCTTTATAGGAACAATCCGTGTTGTGCTTCAACCCACCGTAATCCAGTTAACAAAAGTGCCACTAGGGGGTGGCACGTACCACTATTTAAAAGTTTCAACTTTTGTCAGGCCGCCATGTTCGTTTTGAAGTAGGCCCTGAACAGGTCTTTGAAAGTCTCATAGGTAAACTTCTAGTACTGCTCTTTATCACCGTATAAAATATCAGAGTGATATCAGTAATAGTTTCGGAGATACAGAATGCCGGTGAAATATTTCGCATAGCCGCCATCTTGAGGTTATGTAAACAATTGATCTAAATTAGATTCCAGTGCATTTCATTGTGTATAAGCATTTGCTTTACCAAGCTTCATTGAGTTTGAATGGTTAAATCGTGAGAAAAGTCTCTTTAAATGTTTCAACTTTGCTTGGCCGCCATGTTCGTTTTGTAGTTAACAGGTTTTTGAAAGTCACATAGATGAACTTTCAGTAGTGTCCTTTATCACCGTACAAAATTTCAGGGTGATATCGGTAATAGTTTCGGAGATATAGAATGCCGGTGAGATATTTCGCACAGCCGACATGTTGGATTGGTGAGACGTATTAAAATTTGAAGGGCGCGTAGGGGTCGGATAAAATTGTTCTATGATCTCACCGATTCAACCGTTTAGATTTTATTAGGGACACACCCACACACACACCACACCAAGGTCAAAAGGTGATCTCATACGCCTATTTTTAGCCTACTTTTCACATTTTGCAAAAATGAGGAAAAAGCAGACTTATGAGATCGGGAAAATGTGTATCTGTCTGTCTGTCCTTCTGTCTGTCTGGCTGTGTGTGTGTGTCCCCCTCCCCCTATCAACTCCTAAACGGCTGCAGCAATCGAAACAAAATTTGGTAGGAGTAAAGATCTATACCTGAATATCTCACGGCCATATTTGAAAATGATGTCAGTGCTACCAACTGCTGAAAAATCGCTATTGAAATTTGAGCTCCATGTTGGATATCTTGGAAGGTATGAATGGGAGCCATTTCAAAATTGGCACACGTATAGATAATAATATTGCAGTTTAATTTCCTGGAGGCCATACATGGCAGTGTTGCCAAAATGATTATAAGCCTGCTGATAGGTCCAAATTTTAAATGCATATAACTTCTAGTCTATCAATTGGATTTCAACCAAATTTCGTATGTGTTATGTGTCCATAAACAGATATGACTGAGCGTATTCTTAAGAACCACCAGGGCTGCCAACTGTTAATAAATGCTCTCAATTTTTTAAATCCAAATACCCATATATCAGAAAGTATGCAATCCGACAGCGCTAAACTAAGCACACGTATAGTACCTGACATTCTATATTAATTTGGAGTAACTTATATATATCAGTGCTACCAACATGATTATAAGCCTGCTGAGAGGTCCAAATTTAAATACATGTAACTTCTATACTATCATTTGGATTTCAACCAAATTTCGTGTGTGCTATGTGTACCATAACAGATATGACTATGCCGATTCTTAAGAGTAACCAGGGCTGCCAACTGTTAACAAATACTATCTCTATTTTTGTTACCCTAATATCAATATATCAGAAAGTATGCTAACCAATAGCTCTAAACTTTACACATATATAGTACCTGGCATTCTAGATTAATTTGGAGTAACTAATTTAGGTCTACGCCAGTGCTGCCAACATGATTCTGAGTCTGCTGATAGGTCCAATTTTAAAATGCATGCAACTTCTGTACTAACTAATGGATTTCATTCAAAATTGACACAACAATAGATCATATTATTTCAGATTATTTCTGACCAATATATGTATGACATTTTTGCCAATATGATTTTACGAGTGCTGTTAGTTCCAATATTTAACTGCGTGTAACGTCCATGCTATCCATTCTTCTTCAACCAAATTTTGTATTCTGCCAACTGTAGTTCTCTATTAGGCTACTTTATGCCAGGTATACAGTATTTAGAACTTATTAGAAATTTCGATATTACCAACTTAATTTCATCATTATTCTAGATAGATCCATTTAGATTAATCATTGGCTTGAATCTTAAATTTTAAGAAATGTAGGCCCTTTAGTTCGTCACGGAACTTCTTGTTCATAAATGAAAATAGACTAAAAGGGAAGAAACATTTGCAGATTTGTCACTGCAGGCCTGCGCACCGAGATAAAGCAAGGAGAAATTGAAGTAGGCTTATTATTATTATTATTTTCAATTCCCAAAACCTACTAAAGGTCTATAATCTTTCATTCTGCAAAAAACAACCTAACTAGAGGTCTTTCTCTTTTCAAACATCTAAGTAACTTCAAATTCTACTTCAAACCACTTATTATTATTATTATTATTATTATTATTAACCCCACTGAAGCAGCTGCTGATAGGCTATTAACGAGCGAATATTATATAACAACACCTATTGCCGCTTCGAGTCCCGATGGTCAATAGCCAAGTACTGTAGCTGACCCAATATCGGTACTCGCAGCTCAAACAAGCATAAGTACAGTATTAGTACTCGCAACCACCCATCGAGCAGTCTTTTTAAGAAATAAATTAACACCTTACGAAAGCACAAAGCCAAAGGACGACATTCTCCCGCAAATGCATTATACTTAATGCATTGTGGTCTCCCACAATTATTATTTACCTAAGAATTTAATTAAATCAAAAAATATAACAATATTGGCATCTCACATCGGAGTGAAAGGAGCCCAGTAGGGCACTAGACTCCTAGCATTTTCTATCGCCTATAGGCAATATATGACTGAAAGAGAGTACTACGACTACTGTCGACCAAAGTATTATGTGCACTCGAGTTTGAAGGTTTTTTTGTGAAGTAACCAATAGACCTACATAAACTCCAATAACATCATCATTTTCGTCGTTCTATTTTACGTTAGTTCATGTAGGGTTGGAATTTTTAATTTATATTTTAATATTTTTTTTATCGCAGTTGGAACACAAAATGTGCCCGTTTTTAAGCGTGTTTCAACCATGCGTCACATTTAAGAATTATTATCTCAAAACCCCGTCATCAGATCGAATGCAAATTTTAACACAATATACATTAGAATGTTGTATAACTGGTTTATTAATTTCAAAATTTTGTGTGTCCAAGAAACAAATTTGTTATCATTTTTGTAAGGTAACTTTTTCTCGGCTCGGGGTGGTTGGAAAATATAGCTCTTGGTCGCGTTGTAATCCTTATACATCAAGAAGTTATGCTGTATGACTGTGAAATACGTAAATTAATTCACTTATTTTATATCGGTTTGTATTTGTTCGTGGAAATAAGGCATGATTCACCAGCCAGCCGCTCCGGGGTAAGCTGTACAGCGTTGCTGAGATGGAGCCCATCACTGCCGAGCGAGGCGAGGTCGTATTTCACGTTGAAATATAAACCGATATAAAATAAGTGAATTAATTTACGTATTTTAAAGTCATACAGCATCACTTTTTGATGTATAAGAATTACAACGCGACCAAGAACTACATATTCCAACCACCCCAAACCGAGAAAACGTTACCTTACACAAATGATAACTTTGTTTCTTGGACACGCAAAATTTTGAAATTAATAAACCCGTTATACAACATTCCAATGTATATTGTGTTAAAATTTGGATTCGATCTGATGACGGGTTTTTGAGATAATAATTCTTAAATGTGACGCATGGTTGAAACACGCTTAAAAACGGGCACTTTTTGTGTTCCAACTGCGATAAAAAATATTAAAATATAAACCAAAAATTCCTAACCTACATGAGCTCACGTAAAATAGAACGACGAAAATGATGTTATTGGATTTTATGTATGTCTATTGGTTACATCACAAACAACCTTCAAACTCGAGTACACATAATACTTTGGTCGACAGTAGGAATGGATGAAAGTACAATGGACAGGGGATTAGAGTAGGAGCAATACCGTAGATTATAGACTAACCTTGACTTAGATCCATGCTCCCCGGCTTCCATCAATCGATAGGTGACACCCAACACCGATATTCCATTATCCAAGAGACACGGCTCGAGACTTCATTAATACAAGATGTGCCAAGGAGCGTCTGAATATTGCATCGACCACGGTGACCGCGTGTTCTCTGGAATGTTTAGCACAACTGAATTCTTAAGACTCTAGCTGTCGCCGGTCCCCTCGGCACTGTATCAAGGACATGGAGCCTTGAAGCCATTTCTCAGTGGTGCCTTGGCAATTAATACTGCTATCCTAATTTCCGGAACATGCAAAAAGCAACCTGAAAGAAATTGAATGTGATTAAACATAACGCTGACATAAAAAGCAAAACACAACGAATATCACACAAAAATCAACATTTCACCCTTCCATACCTGTTACAAATTGAATGCAGTGAATTTGCAGCGATGTAGAAATGTGCCGTGATTTAATTAGTTCAATTACAAAAATCACGACACTCATGTCATACGTTGTTGGCATGTTAAAGAACCCATTTGAATTCAGTAGGCCGTATTCAATGGCAAAATTAATCTCGGGATTTTCCGCCAACACAAAGTTCCTACATTCTCTACTTGAAAGCGCTGTAGTGTCAAGGAGTTTAGATATCTAACCTCCTTGACTTTCATAGCGTTCAAAGGAACGACGAAATTCGACATGCAAGCTACCCTCTGGGTGTCAATTAACAAAGCTTGCACCAGGCACCCGAGGCCATTCGATATTATTATTATTAGTTCAATTGAGAAATTTCAGTGCAACAATTGATAAACATTGTTGATCGTGACAATCACAACACCAATGTTTCCGTTTACCGACTTCGGACAACAATAACGACAAGGGGCTGACATACGGAAAGCCCTATCATTACAATGTTTAGGGGCCGATACCCTAGATGTTAGGGCCCTTAAAATAACAATTATCATCATCATTTTTTTAAGCCTCCGTGGCTTAGGCGGCAGCACGCCGGCCTCTCACCCTGAGTCCGTGGTTCAAATCCCGGTCACTCCATGTGAGATCTGTGCTGGACAAAACGGAGGCAGACAGGTTTTTCTCCGGGTACTCCGGTTTTCCCTGTCATAATTTCATTCCAGCAACACTCTCCACTATCATTTCATTTCATCTGTCATTCATTTAATCATTGCCCCAGGGGAGTGCGTCAGGCCTCGGCAGCCGGCACAGTTCATATCCTCGCCGCTAGATGGGGGCTTCATTCATTCCATTCCTGACCCGGTCGGAGACTGGAAGCAGGATGTGGATTTTCATTTCATCATCATTTTTACAATGTTAAAATACATCACATTAAAGGAAAATTTTCTCACTAACTGTTTGACACAGACATTTGAATTTTTTATATGTTATAAACAGGCATATTGCCGTTGTATGGTAGTCAGGATCTGGAAAATGAAGGTCACTGTTTGGATATTTTTTTTAAATAATGCAAAATTATTTGCAAATTTTCTAATGATTCTTTTCCAACCTTCTTCGTAAATTTTGCAATATGTTTGTTTTTATAGCTTCCGAATGTATGTGATACTCTTACTAAAGAGCCCTGAAAATTTCAAAATGATATTAGTAATATTTTCTGAGATAATGTTCCTTTTGCAGGAATTTATGGGAAATCAGCTCCAAAGTTACAACACCAGTGCATACCTGGCGCATAGCTGGGATTGTCAGCATCCTCTTGTAATTCATCTAGAAGCTTCCTCTTGGTGGCTCTCCTGTTTCTTCCGCAGTTCATGTTATCTTTGATAGCATTTTTTGATGACCTAAGTCTCTCCTTGTCTATAGAATGCATAGCCTTTATCATTCGGGAGCCCACACACAATCCTAGCTTCTCCAGAACTTTGCATTTTGTAATGTTACCCTAGTTCAAGGATGCAACAGCATCAAACACACTAAGATGAAGTGTATTACTCCCAACAAACACTGTTTTTGGTAGTCTGTCCAATATGACCCTATTCACACTTTCATTGGGATTCTTAGATCTAGCATGCAAACATTTCTTCAGAAGATTGAGGTCTGCAAGATGCCTGAAGATAGGCTTTATGGTCTCTATTAAAGCTTGTGGCAAACTATGATGATGATCATATTCCTCATTTGTTTCTTTCTGTTCGTCACCATTCAGTTTTCCATTAGATGAGCTCTGTGTCCCAGCAGCCGTCTTAGCAAAAGGAATTTCACGATTGTTTTCACTCACGTTTTTTAGGTTAGGCGAACTTGCCCTGCTTCACAACGTGAAGGTTCTAAACATGAGGTTTCTAGACTTCTTCTTTTGCCAGGGCACACATTTCCAGAACACTTTCTTCGAAAATCGAGGCATAACTTCCACAAACTCCACATAAACTCCCAGAAATAACTTGCAAAGAAACGCGGCAAAACTTGTTGCTAAGCAGCAAACAAAGGACCATAAACAATGCAAGCCGTTACAATATGACCAACGGACAATAATAGACGACAACATTTCATTCAAATAAAGGAATAATTCCTAGTTCAGCGTGATTTGCGAACAACCACAAAATGATGACAGCAAGAGTCATCTGCCACGTCAGAGCAGAACGCTCGCCGCGCGTAAGACAATATTTTTTTAAATATAATTAAAATACTTCTGTACATTATTTTTAGCCTACTTTTCACATTTTGCAAAAATGAGGAAAAAGTAGACTTATGAGATCGGGCAAATGTGTGTCTGTCTGTCTGTCTGTCTGTCTATCCTTCAGTCTGTCTGTCTGTCTGTCTGTCTGTCTGGCTGTGTGTGTGTGTGTGTCCCCTATCAACTCCTAAACGGCTGCAGCAATCGAAACAAAATTTGGTAGATCTATACCTGAATATCTCACGGCCATATTTGAAAATGATATCAGTGCTACCAACTGCTGAAAAATCGCAATTGAAATTTGAGCTCCATGTTGGATATCTTGGAAGGTATGAATGGGAGCTATTTCAAAATTGGCACACGTATAGATAATAATATTGCAGTTTAATTTCCTGGAGGCCGTACATGTCAGTGTTGCCAAAATGATTATAAGCCTGCTGATAGGTCCAAATTTTAAATGCATATAACTTGTACACTATCAATTGGATTTCAACCAAATTTCGTATGTGCCATGTGTACATAAACAAATATGACTGAGCGTAATCTTAAGAGCCACCAGGGCTGCCAACTGTTAATAAATGCTCTCAATTTATTTTATCCAAATACCCATATATCAGAAAGTATGCAAGCCGACAGCTTTAAACTATGCACATGTATAGTACCTGACATTCTATATTAATTTGGAGTAACCTATATACGTCAGTGCTACCAACATGATTCTAAGCCTGCTGAAAGGTCCAACTTTAAATACATGTAACTTCTATACTACCATTTGGATTTCAACCAAATTTCGTGTGTGCTATGTGTACTATAACAGATATGACTATGCGTATTCTTAAGAGTAACCAGGGCGGCCAACTGTTAATAAATACTGTCTCTATTTTTGTTACCCTAATATCAATATATCAGAATGTATGCAATCCAATAGCTCTAAACTTTGCATATGTATAGTACCTGGCATTCTACATTAATTTGGAGTAACCAATATAGGCATACGCCAGTGCTGCCAACATGATTCTAGGCCTGCTGATAGGTCCAATTTAAAATGCATGTAACTTCTATACTAACTAATGGATTTCATTCAAAATTGACACAACAATAGATCATATTATTTCAGATTATTTCTGACCAGTACATGTATGTCATTGTTGCCAATATGATTTTACGCGTGCTGTTAGATCCAATGTTTAACTGCATGTAACGTCCATGCTATCCATTGAGAGACAGAAATCTAATTTCCAGTGTACACGAACCGCATCGTTGTGAATACTGCAAAGCCTCCATGCAGGTGAATTATTATGTGAAGTAGTATTGCTTACAGTATATCATTTTTGAAGGTTATATTTGATCTTGTAGTTGAAGTAACGTGGTCCATAGCTGGCCGAAACGAAGAAGAAGAAGAATAAACCACGCTTCATCACTAAAAATCAAGAACAACTGGATAATCGAAACTGAAAATTACCTTCAAGTAATCATCGTAACAGACGAACTTTTATGGGACAGGCCTAGATTCAGATCGTTGGTGAACAAACTTCCGGATGAGAGGCACCACTGCATGGACAGCAGAAATCTGGATAAATCATAGTGACAGAATGAAGGGATTCTGGGAAATTCATATTCACCTGTTAGACGGATTCAATCGCACTCCTAATTTGGGCATAAGGTTGATAAAATTAGAAAACGAAATTCTTCTATTTAAAGACATATATCACAAGCCTGAAAACAAAATATGGTAAAATCTAAAGGGTACCGCACTTTAAATACCTCGGAGAATTTATCGAACCGACAGGCCTTGAAAAAATCTTGCAACAAAATCGTCTCCAAAAAGTCAAAAAAGCATTAGGGTTAGTCCAAAACATCAACATCAAAAAATCTTTGTCAAAATACACAAAAATTCGGCACTACAACACAGTCATAAAACCAACAGTCCTTGACGCAAGCGAAACTCTGACACTTAATAGTAAACATGAACTTGAAGACATTAAAAAGGAAGAGAGGAAGATCATTAGGAACATTTTAGGAGCAAGATATACGGAAGATGGTTATAGACTACAATCAATAAAAACAACAGAAAAGTATTCAAACATTGAAATTGACATTAAGAAAATACGAATTAAATTATTTGGACATCTCACTGGACTACCAGAAAATCGATTGACGAAAAGGATAATAGATTATTTGACCACACTCAAGAACTCATCACTTTGGTTAGAGGAACTTCGAAAGGACCTCAAAAACGCAAACGTAAGTTCACCTGACATTTTAGAGGGATACCTTCAGGCACAAAGTTAAAAAATGGGAAGTTATATCAGAGCAACCACAACAAAAACAGTACAGATCAAAGTGGTCGGAACAACGCAAACAAGTCTTCTCGGAAAGAATGAAAGTCTATTGGAACAACAAGAGGAACCAACAGAAAAGTTGATTGAGTCATTTGCTTAACGTCTTCTATGTATTGGGAGAATTCGCTTCAAATAAATAAATAAATAAATAAATAATAATAATAATAATAATAATAATAACCCGATACACGCCAGGCTATTCCTGTGGAAAATCGTTGGAATTAGCGTTAGATAAAACGGGGGATACCGAGGCAATATTGTTGTCGTCAACCCAAAGTCCCGTAAAGTAGTGAGTTCATTCGAACACGCCGCTGTGGAAACAGAGGATGGAATGGGTAAACTTGCAGAACAGATTGGGGAGTCACAGTTATTTATTCAGCCCTCGTCTGTCAAAAGCAGATTTCCGTGTTGGTTTATACAGTACATCTACCAAGCTATTCATTTTTTTACGACTAGATAGTTATTTGTTTTGAAGGAAGACTAATTTGAATTTCACTAATGACATGTTCCATTATTTTACTTCACAGTAAAATAAATGTGACTGTTCCGTTGGACAAACACCACCCTGAAGTCTACCCGACCTCAGAAGAGCCGTGTACAGCATGCTGAGAGGGATATAAACAAGGGAGGTTATAACATGGTACTAAGGGCTCCTCAGGATCCAAGGCTTGAGAAGTCCAAGTAAGGAAGGTTATAACTAGGGCTCGGATTTTTAGGTAAATAAATATTTTTTTAATGTAAACACATATTTTAACCTTTTTTTTCTATGAATACACAAATTCCTGCTTTTCACTTATTAGCACATAAATTACATAATATTTACATTTTTAAAATCAGAATGCTAGATCATTAAGTTTATTGCATTTTTGTTCTTTGTTAATTCAACGGGGAAGAACCTCTGAGCTATCTAATCTTCATGCAGAGCGTATGTAAGCTTGCAACTGTGTTATTCTTAACTTGGCGCCCCGTCCCACTCACTGTGGAAGCCGGAAATTTCCTTTTCCATAGCCATATTGCACCACGTGCTAGACCTCTCCCTCCGCTAGCTACCTGGAATCAGTGTCACTCACATCTCGTTCATTTCTGGCACTGCGAAGTGTAAGGAAGTTCTACGATGCCTAAAATAAAAACAACTACAAGTTATCGTCTGTTTTAAAGATAATTTTACTTCAGGTGGGGCCGTTCTGTTCTGCCAATCAAGCGGGAAAGCAATCAAGGCTGAACAACGATCTCAGGTTACACAACACCTCATGGGCAAGAAACATATTGGCGCAGTTTCGCGCCTTCAGAATAAGTGTTTCGCGATAATCGTCGGTCATTCTTGATGGACAACCTGAAGATGTATCTCGTTGTATATTGTAATGCTTCAGCAGTCAGTGAGACATACAATAAATTGCATTCATGAGCACTGCATATTGTTTATATTCACATTAATAAACTAAATTGTATAATTAAATATTTTTACTTTCTTGTCACATATTTCGGGTATTTTTAATACATCAAAAATAAATATTTTCCCGATTTTTAGCACTTAAAAATCTGAGCCCTAGTTATAACATGGCGCCAAGATCCAGGACAATACTACGGCATTTCCTTTCTTCTGAATGGCTTTGTTTTGATTTGGTACAGCATGAACACTTAACACATACGAATGGCTGCATAATTTCATGAAATATTATTATTTACGTCCAAGGGCACTACTCCAAGCTAGAAATAATATTCAACAGCATTTCTTTTCAGTTGATCAACACAAGACGTGTGCCCAATTAGATTGGGAGGAACTAACCCTTCTACCGAACCTGAAAGAAATGCGACATGAATTATTTACAACAACTGGGGAGAGGGTGCTTAATTGGATGACATGTTTCGATTGGCAAGCGATCATTATCAGTTCAGTTTTTTAGTCTCAATGATTCGAATCTTTTGGCTTCACGATTTGCCTGACTGGCGGTGAAAATTTAATTTTTGTACATAATGAGTGTTGTGTTGTGATAAATATATTGTGTAATAATTCTTTCAGTTTCAGTTTCTTATTTTTATTTATTTATCGTATGGCTTTTTGTGCCGGGAGAGTCCGAGGACATGTTTGGCTCGCCAGAGGCTGTAGCTGCTTCAAGCGGACATCACTAGGGTGAGCTACAAGTTCCGTTCAATTTGAAGTAGTTCCAACTTTCGCTACCAGATGCCACTGACACCTAGTGGTGAACGTTGGAACTTTGATAGAGCGTTCCAACGAAATCTAACCTAGAAAGTCAGCTTCACACAAGTTAGGTCTGTGGAAGGATCTTTTACATGCCATAAATCTATGACATGGGATCGCCGGCTTTTCTTCCCCTCCGAAGGAAGGCATACTGAAAGATGTTAACGCTCTTCAAAAATCCGATGAGTTCGGCCGGGTTTGAACCCGCTAACTTGGGCACAGGAGTTCAGCATGCTACCAACTACGCCACCCGCCTGATGTAATTGGGCACAATTTGTGATGACCGACTGTAAAGCTGGGCCACACTAAAAATGGCTTCTAATACTTTGAGTAGATATGTTTCATTAAGTGTATTGAAAGTCGTTTTATATTACAATGAATATAATTTGACTTCACCAAATTCTCTGAAAACCGGGTAAAAGGAGCATATTAAGAGCATCTCGCAGGGTGATCTAAAATTGAGAATAGTGTAAGTTATTTATCAGGTGTAAGGGTTACCGTGAACAACAACGGCGGGTACGTCTGATAGTTAGGAATATATATTTTTTCGTTATTGTTTTACCCTTCAGGGTTGGCTTTTCCCACCTCTACCGCCACTGAGGGCAGTGTCCTGGATCTTGAGACTCTGAGTCAGGGATACAACTGGGGTGCGTGACCAGCACTACGCCCAGGCGGCCTCACATGCAAAGCGAACCGGGGCCTTATTAGGGGATGGGACGAGTGGGAGGGATAGGCAAGGCCGTGGCCTTACGTTCGTTACCATCCCGGCATTTGCCCGAAGACGAAGTGGGAAACCACGGAAAACCACTTCGAGGATGACTGAGGTAGAAATCGAACCCCCTCTACTCATTTGGGCCACCCGAGGCTGAGTAAACTCTTTTCCAGTCCTCATACCACTTTTCAAATTTCATGACAGAGCCGGGAATCGAACCTCGGACCTCCGGGGTGGCAGCTAATTATGCTGACCAGTACGCCACGGAGGTGACGTTTAAAATATAAAATGAGAAAATGATTTACAAATCCGACAGACTGACGCTATAAAGCCAATGGGAACACTCAATAATAACAAACGAGAATCAACGCGCGCTAATTCAATTAGCTGGAAGAGTTTTTAATTGACTGCTAAAATAATAACAGAGAGATTTAACAGCCATGAAATTGGCTGAACCAGCTTTGATGTGCTCATTAGTGTTAGGGAATGCATTCAGCTGTGGCAATTAGCAAATGAAAAGCTTACAAATTAGGCTGCGGTCTTAAAAAGACTCAATACAAGAGTTGGTTATAAGATTTTAACTACGGTAAGAAATGAAATGGCCGGTCACAGTTGATAGCACTAACGCGTTGGCATCGGGGAGCATGGGGTCGAATCCCACCTCGGCCATCCTGAAAATGGTTTTCATAGTTTCCTCATTTTCACCACCAAGCAAATGCTGGGATGGGTCCTTTCAACAGGTCCACGGCCGACTTCCTTCCAAAATACCTTCCCTGACTCTTCCATAATTAGACACAAGTTAGCGGTTTCCTGTCACCATCCCCAGTTGTATCTGATGACAAAGTGTGCTTAGCTCCCAGACACGTCCTTGCGACGGTAGAGGAATGATCCCACGCAGAGTTCGTGATGGGAGGATAAAGATAAGCCTGTTGTGTCCAAGTGTGCAGGGTCGAATCCCGGTGCAGTCAGTTGGCATGTGAGTGTGCTCATATGCGAGGGAGCGGTGTCACTTAATTTACTGGCACGTTTAGGATCCCCTTCGGGGCCAAATACTGGCAGCCTGGTGTCTCTAAAAACCGTAGTAATTAAAGGGCACGTAAGACCCATAACATCTTATACAGTATAATTGACTACGCTAAGGAGTATGTTTCACAAAACTCAAGCTCCTAAACCAGAGGGAGTTAGAAGGTGTGGTTTGTACCACATTCTTAGTTGGTTGGTTCTTAAGTTTATGGGCTGCGACAACGTGGTCATGTAGCCCCGTGTACTTTGGGTGTGTGTAGAATCTGTCTGATAACCGGTGTTAATTGTGATGATTGTATTATTTTTTTTTTTTTAAATTCAAGTAAGGACTGCAGACTTTTGAATTTTTCAAATAGTTCCTACTTTTGCCGCCAACGCCACCGTCAACGATTACTAGTTCAGAACTTAGCTACCAGACGCCACCACAGTCGGCTCTTGGCAACGAACGTAGCAACCTAAGAGCATTGTTTGCATTCTTAACCTATACAATTTAGCTGCACACAGGTGTAATTAGTGGAAGGTTCTTTAACATGCCATAAATCTATGACATGGGACCGCCGGCTTTACTTCCCCTCCGAAGGAAATCATACTGAGGAATTTTTAACGCTCTTAAAAAATCCGACGACTTCGCTGGATTTGAACCCGAGATCTTGGGCATAGAAGCTCAGCATGCTACCAATACCAAAATCTTCCAAATCGCCTCAATAGTACAGGACAAAATCTTTCATTTCTTGAAAAGTTAACGGAAATATATTTATTTGTTTATTAAGTGCTTTTAAACAAATAAACAAGACGATAGCCTCTGTCAGAACTGCGTCGCGTACAGTCCACATAGCACTAGAGCCGGGCGGGTAGTCTGTACACCTGGAGGTGCAAACAAGACGATAGCCCCTGGCAGAACTGTGTCGCGTACAGCCCACATAGCACTAGAGCCGGGCGGGTAGTCTGTACACCTGGAGGTGCAAACAAGACGATAGCCCCTGGCAGAACTGTACAGCCCACACAGCACTCGGGCTGGGCGGGTTGTCTGTACACATGGGGCGCACACAACCCAATATCCGAGAGTTCTCGCAAGGGTCCGCTAGGTGTTATTATTATCTATAAACGCGCAAGATAAATTACAGACGGTGATAATTGAAATTCGTTTGTTTCTTGTTGTTGTTGTTGTTGTTGCTGGAGGTATTGTGGACTCGGCTGCTTCCAACTCAAGACTAACATTACTATGGCACCTTTCTCAGAGGCCACGGCTGGTTTCTTCCTAGGTCGTCCACCTTGTGGCGTAGTGACTAAAATCCTTGCTGTCACCGCAGAGATCCGGGCTCGATTCCCGGCTCTAGTATGGAATTAAATTCTGGTCTGAGAGCTGGAACGGGGTACACTCAGCCTCGTGAAGCAAAACTGAGAAGATGTGAGCTCGATTCCCAGCTCAACCATCCTAGAAGTGGTTTTCTATGGTTTCCAACTTCTACTCCAGGCGAATGCTGGGATAGTTCCTAACTTAAGGCCACGGCGGTCTCCTACCAAACTTCTAGCCCCGGCACATCCATCGTAATGATAGAGGTTATCAAACTGATTCCAACACACACCCATGTGCACGGCGTTACATGATCACGATGTCGCAACGCCCCTAAATGAATCATAATCAACAACAACAACCTTGGTTGTGCTAGCCACCATTTGTATCACCGGCAAGCCAAACAGACTTCCCCGCGATTGTTCAGTATTTTAATTGTGCTTTATTCATGTCCTGTTATGCATTAATTATATCAGACATGTATTTATGTATGTTCATTTTCAAAGCTATCATTTTAATTCCACTGGAAATATAAAACAAGAAACAATATAATAAACCTTGTAACTTGATGACTGACGGCAATACATAGTTTTATAACAGATATTGCTCCCAAGTTGACTGAAATAAGCTTACCTAATAAAAAGAGAGATACACCGCCCTCGTATCCAACATAACTATAATTTCATGTTGTTCCTAAAATTGTACATTTGTATGATGAATGTTGTTTGTTGTTTGTTTGAGACTTCAGTCTTTTGACTGGTTTGATGCAGCTCTCCATGCCCCCTGTCCTGAGCTAATCGTTTCATCTCTACATAGCTACCACACCCTACATCCGAGGCAATCTGTTTAACATATTCTAACCTTGGTCTACCCCTACAGTTCTTGTCCTCGACCCATCCTTCCATAACTAAGCTTGCTATTCCTGGGTGTCTTAGTATGTGTCCTACCAACCTATCTCTTCTCTTCATGAGCAGTCGCCAGAAACATCTCTCCTCTCCCACTCGCCTTAATACCTCTTCGTTTGTAACCCTATCTACCCATCTGATCTTCATCATTCTCCTGTAACACCATATTTCAAATGCTTCAGTTCTCCTCTTTTCTGCTGCACCAATAGTCCAAGTTTCACTTCCATAGAGAGCCACGCTCCAGACAAAGGCTTTCAAAAATGACTTCCTAATACCTAAATATATATTCGATGTCAACAGATTCCTTTTTTGTAGAAAGGCTTTCCTTGCCTGAGCCAACCTACTTTTTATATCCTCTTTGCTTCGTCCATCACTGGTTATTCTGCTTCCTAAGTAACAGAAGTCTCCTACTTCCTTCAGCTTTTCACCTGTCAATTTGATCTCCATAGAGGTTTCTGATTTATTTCGCCTGCATTCCAGTGAAGGGTGGCTATAAAAGCAGGATGCACTATACAGCGTCTCAACCTTAAAAGACAGTATGGAATTAAATGTAGTAGTTGCCTCTCACTCACACTCCTATGTCCGGCAATTAGCTTCGTCCTCTTCCACCGCGGCGATGTTGCCATTTCCCAATAATTGAAAGTGACAAATCTAAGAAACTGTTTGCGTGGTCTTATAGATAATTTTCCGCTCAGTATGCCTTCTTTCGGAGGGGAAGTAAAGCCGGCGGTCCCATGTCATAGATTTGTGGCATGTAAAAGATCCTTTCACAGACTAAACTTGTGTAAAGCAAAATTTGTAAGGTTAGATTTCGTCAGAACGCTCTATCAAAGTTCCAACGTTCACTACTAGGTATCATTGATATCTGGTGGCGAAAGTTGGAACTATTTGAAATTGAACGGAACTTGTAGCTCACCCTTTAGGGTGTCCACTGGAAGCAGCTACAGACTCAGGCGAGCCGAACATGTCCTCGGACACTCCCGGCACTAAAAGCCATACGATAGATGGATAAATAGATATGATGTAAAAATAAAAGCCATAAATAATTAACACATGGCCCAATTTTCACAATTACGATATTTTAGCGCGAATCTATATTTTTGCAGATATAAAACTTATCACGCCATAGATAATGAACTAATGATCGCAACAGATCAAGAATTTATTTTTAGATTGCCTGATGTTGGTAGAAGATACCCTATTTCTCAGGGCAGTAATTATTTTCACAGTAAGAAAGTTATATTTTTTTTTCTTAAATATTATTTGAAAAATCCGAGATGGTATCACAGGAAAGTCACGTAGCGACAAACTTTTTTGTTATTGACTTTACGTTGGTGACTAAGCGAGAAGAAATGTTCATTAATATGTAAAAAAGTTTTTAAAACAAACCCGAGCTCGATATCAGATAGCATTCATAAGTTATCGCACTTACTCCTCCCGCCCAGCGCTGACGCTGCGTAAGTTTGTTTACTCAGGCGCCAGTATCTCCCCGACTGATGGTGTGAAGTTAAACTGTGAAATGAAGTGGTCCTTGAGTTCTTTATAAATTGTCCGCCTCGTTGCGTACCGTAGTGGCTAGCATTCCTGGCTGTCACCGTGCTATCACCGTGGAGGCCCAGGTTTGAATCCCGGCTCCGCCAAGAAATTTAATTCTGGTCTGAGGGCTGGAACGGGGTGTACTCAACTTCATGAGACAAAACTGAGAAGAGGTGGGTTCGATTCCTACCTCAGCCATTCTCTAAGTGGTTTCCGTGGTTTGCCTTTGTTCATCCCGGGAATAACATATTATATTATTATCATATTCATGAATAATTGAAAAATATAAATTGTTATAATGTGTGCATTAAACTCACGCTCTGAGGTTCTGCGTATCATATCTAAATATTGTAGCGTTGTTCGCTGCAAGGTATGAGCTACAGTTATATACAACAAACACATATTTTGGAAATTTCCCGAGTTTTGCGTAAAAGCACGCCTGTATACGAGTTATATTACATCATGTGCCCGCCCTTGCAGAACTTTGCATATGCAGTAGATCTGGCATCAGCGCGCCCCATTTAATGCGTACTGTCTTTTAAGGCAGAGACGCACTATACACCCAAATATCCTTAACATTTCACATAACAGTTCTGATTTACGTTGGCAGATTTGCTTGGTCGGTTCCTTAGTTTAGGGCAGGCTGTTCCAAATCCATGAGTTTGAGTATGCGTACACGCGAGTACTCAGCAGTGATGCTCGGAGCACGGTGAGAGAGGGACTGGGGGTGATAGCCAATACGTCACTGGGCGAAGGTCATAGCACAAGTCCATGCACTTCCTGCCAGTCATGATGTATCCACCGCGCAGTGACGGCAGCCCCAACAGCAGAGCTGTATTGCATGTTGCAGGTTTACTCACGTAAGGCGGCGAGTACTCCACTGCTCACGGGCGAGTTGCTCGACTGGAACAGCCTGGTTTAGGGGCTGCGACAACGCGTGTCTGTTAACCGGTGTTAATTGTGATGACTGTATTAGTGTGTGTTATCTGTGATTCAGGTAAGAACTGCTGACTATAATTTCTAGTAGTTCCTACTTTCGCTACCAAATGCTACCGTCCATGACACCTAGCTGTGAACTTGGATACTACCTGGACCGGCATGTTTAATGTGGTCATTTGAATATTTTAAGTGAATTTCCAACATGTAAGGAACTAGTTTAAAAAGAATAATGGAATGCAGCCGAAATAAATTAGAACCCCCTATGGACATTAAATTGGCAGGTGAAAAGCTAAAGGAGGAAGGAGACTTAGGAAAGAAATGAACCAGTGATGGTCGAAGCATAGAGGATATAAAAATTACGTTGGCTCGGCCAAGGAAAGCATTTCTACAAAAAAGGAATCTGTTGACATCGAATATAGATTTAGGTATTAGGAAGTCATTTTTGAAAGCCTTTGTCTGGAGCGTGGAAGTCTATGGAAGTGAAACTTAAACTGTTGGAGCAGCAGAAAAGAGGGTAATTGAAGCGTTTGAAATGTGGTGTTACAGGAGAATGATGAAGATCAGATGGGTAGATAGGGTCACAAACGAAGAGGTATTAAGACGAGTGGGAGAGGAGAGATGTTTTTGGCGACTGCTAATGAAGAGAAGAGATAGGTTGGTAGGACACATACTAAGACACCCAGGAATAGCAAGCTTACAGTAGTTATGGAAGGAAGGGGCGAGGACAAGAACTGTAGGGGTTGACCAAGGTTAGAATATGTTAAACAGATTGCCTTGGATGTAGGGTGTGGTAGCTATGTAGAGATGAAACGATTATCTCAGGTCAGGGAGCATGGAGAGCTGCATGAAACCAGTCAAAGGACTGAAGACTCAAACAACAACAACAAGGATCTACTAAAGTCTCAAAGTTCAATTGGAGGGATGGTCACAGTTTAAGGTTTTTGTAACGATTTTAAATAAAGTACGGTATTTCTAAGATTACTGATCGAAGCTTGAAGTTCCAGATCATCTTTAGTAGAGTGGCAGATCTGATCTCACAATTGCGAAGCTATATCTAGAAATCTTAGAATTTTCATTAATAATTGAATAGTACGGTTAAATTGGAATTCAGATTTGTGAATCTCAAACATGATGAACAAGGAGTAAATATATAATCTGATTATGTTGTAGTAATTGCAGTTAGTTAATCTGTGTATTCAAGTCAATCATGTGCCAATTTCCTAAACTAAAACTTAGCTATTGCTTTCCTTCGTTGATTGAGGAGCGAAATTTATTCATTTTGAGTTATTTTATTCTATAGCTTAAATACTTGGGATGCATAATAACTGAAGACATGAGATGCAAACAGGAGGTGAAATCACGTATTGCAATATTGCCAAGGAGGCATTTAATAAGAAACGGAGGCTGCTCTGTGGGGTATGGACAAAGGCCTGAGGAAGAGAATGGCGAAATGTTTTATTTGGTGTGTAGCATTATATGGAGCTGGGACGTGGACATTGAGAAAAGAGGAAGAAAAAAAGATACAGTCAGTCTGAGAGACTAGACTTTATATCATTTCAAATGACGCATGCTACAAATGCTACACATGTTAGAAAGGCAGGTGGGCTTCTCGCTTCGCTCGATGTCCCAGGACTCTGCATGAGTTAGGAAATGTGTGAAAACAGTATTTGATTTTACACATTTAACACCAGGTTCTAGTTCACCAAGTTCACTGAAGGTACGTTTACGAGACTGCACAATTCTATTAGTCAACTCCGCACTGAAAGTTATATTAGCATGTTTTTAACGTGCCTTATATTGTTATCTTGTTGAGCACGAGATTTAGCTTTAGTAGATATAATAGCACTATTACTGCCAACAGACTCCATTATTAACACACTTTTCGTAAATTGTAAGTAAGATCCACAGACTCCATTATTAACACACTTTACTACCCTGCACAAATTGTAAACTGTAAGTAAGCAAGTTTAACGAACGAACCCGGAAGTACAGAGATAGCAAGAATCACGTGAACGCTTCATGATCAATAAGTTGCAAGTCATTCAGTATCTCGCAGCTAGCGCGTGAGTCTACTGCATGACGTCACGCACTCGCCGTCTCCGTTCGCCAGACCCCAGGAGTAAACTCAGACTCGGTGCATATGCACTGAACAACTTGATGACGTCATACACGCCGTAATCGTGACGTATAACGGTAGACCTAAGCATAACGATGAAGTCGACAAGGTCATTTGAAATGAAAAAAGACTGGAGGCGTTTGAGATGTGGATATGTAGGAGAATGGAAGGGATAGAATGGGTAGAGAAAGTGCGAAATGAAGATGTGCTGAATATAGTTGGGGAGGAGAAAAATATATAAAAGGTAATCAGGACGCTGAAACAAAATTACCTTGGTCATTGGATGAGAATAAATTATTTACTTACGGATGCAATGGAAGGAACGCTGAATGGTAGGAGACGATTAGGACGGAGAAGATTCCAAATGGTTGACAGTATAAGGATCGACGCAAAGTATGAAACAACAAAGAGAGTAGCAGGAGAAAGGTTTGCTTGGAGAGCTGCCATGTGAGGACCTGTCCTAGGTCGGTACACTGATGATGATGATGATGATGATGATGATGATGATGATGATAGTTTAATTAAGTGTTAGCTAGATAGAGAATTTGGAGTTTCTGGATGCATGTAATTTTTGTAGATGATGATAATGTATATTGCAAGTGATATTCAAGTGACTATTTAAAATGGACTCTGAATTTTGTTATATAGTCCTTCGTGAAGTAAAGTCCAATTTAACAATGGAGATCATTGTTAAATTTAGATTAGAACTTCCGAAAAGATTTGGAATAAAGCTATATTATTTCACAAGAGTGTGCAATCATCGCTAATAATTCAATTATCCCAGAGGAGTAGTTCAGGAAAGAGGTTTTTCAATAAATATGAGATTCTGTCAAAATTACACCTTTTTGATATTTGGATTCCGTTATTTATCCATCCCACAAGTGTCTTGAAAATATTGAACCCGAACCCGCAGTCATAGTTACCCAGACCACACTGAGGGGAGTTTGTTTGCTCTTTAAACTATTTTTGGGTTGCATAATTATGTATTTGTCGGTTCATAAGTTGACGGTGGATTTCCATGTACGACTCATGGTCTAAGGAGAACACAGAGAGGTGTTTATGTTTTCTCACGCAGCTTATCACCCACACTTTTCAATCTTTACATTAAACAAGCGACGAAGGAAATTGGAGAAAATTTTAAAAATGTAAAGTGGAAGTGAAGATTTAAGGAGAAATACTTTCAACACTAAGATTTGCTACTGACATCGTCATCTTGGCCGACACGCCAGAGGATTTGAATGGGTTTTTGAATGGTATGGACTCGTCTTGAGGAAATAATTCATGATGAAAATTAATAAATGTAAAACAAAAATATTGGAATGCAGTCGCAGTAAATCAGAAACCTCTATGGACATCAAATTGGCAGGTGAAAAGCTAAAGGAAGTAGGAGACTTCTGTTACTTAGGAAGCAAAACAAGCAGTGATGGACGAAGCAAAGAGGATATAAAAAGTAGGTTGGCTCAGGCAAGGAAAGCATTTCTCCAAAAGAGGAATCTGTTGACATCGAATATAGATTTAGGTATTAGGAAGTCATTTTTGAAAGCCTTTGTCTGGAGAGTGGCGCTCTATAGAATTGCAACTCGGACTATTGGTGCAGCAGAAAAGAGGAGAATCAAAGCGTTTGAAATGGGGCGTTACAGGAGAATGATGAAGATCAGATTGGTAGGGTTACAAACGAAAAGGTATTAAGACAAGTGGGAGAGGAGAGATGATTCTGGCGACTGCTAATGAAGATATAAGGTGGTAGGACACTTACTAAGAGTACCAGGAGTAGCAAGCTTACAGTAGTTATGGAAGGAAGGGTCGAGGACAAGAACTGTAAGGGTAGACCAAGGTTAGAATATGTTAAACAGATTACCTCGGATATAGGGTGTGGTAGCTATGTAAAGATGAAGCGATTAGCTCAGGACAGGGAGGCATGGAGACCTGCATCGAACCAGTCAAAAGACTGAAGACTCGAACAATATTAAGTCAAGAAAATGTAGAATTAAATCGGTTACTTTTGTTTTTTTACTATCTTCTTCGGTGATAACTATGGCAATAGAACAACCATTCGATATGGTGATCATCCGTCTTCAGAGTCAGGGGACTACAAATCTACACTGTACACAACGACTTGGTGATGTTTTTCTTTATTTCTTCGGAACGAGAGCGTTATATGATATAGATAGGTTGGAGTAGAAGTAGAATGATTTTTTTTTTCGAGAATTGAAGATGGCGTCAGTTCGACATTTTTTAAAACATACCTTTATTTCTTGTATCCTATTCAAGCGATTAAAGAGAAACTCCGTATAGGCTACTACTAATAATAATTATAATGAATGATCACTATGTCCAAGCTCCTCAAATGAAACAACAACAACAACATAATTCTACTCAGGATCTTTGAAGCATGAGTGATCAAGCTGATCGTACGATAATCTTCACATCTGTCAGCTTCTGCTGACATAAATTTTAGGGCTAAGGGTAATGGATCTGATGATGATCGCATGACGATCGCAACTGGTCATCCAAGTGTATCTGTTAATCTCATGTAATATTTCTCAGAATTAGGGAATAACCCATCTCATTTAGTAAAAATCATGTTGACTGACTGAAAAGCATCAAACTTTCGTGTTGTCTCATAAATCCTACACACAAAGTGAAATAACCTGATCAGTCCTTCATCACCTATTTATTCAAAGTAGCAACTCAATCGGTATTATCATCTATGCTTTGTTCCTTCTAGTGCTCTATCAAATTCTGATCTCAATATCAAATCTCCTTTCTCATCCTCATCAATTTCCTCTTCCCGTTTCATTACTTGATTCTCATTCTCCTTGGCCCTATACAAACGCCCTGTGTAAGCTTTCCATTATTCAAAGGTTTCTGCTTCTCTTAGAGGTTTCCCATATGTGTCCTTAATATTACAGCACTTAGTCTTCCTTTCCCCAAAAGTACTCTTAATCCTTCGACAAGCTGAATCTACTTTACCTACTTTCAGACAATTTTCTATACTTACACATTTCTCTTTCAACCATTCTCTATCGTAAATATCGTAAATTATAGATTACTAGCTATACCTGGCATGCGTTGCAATGCCAATCAAAGAAAGAAAGAAAGAAAGAAAGAAAGAAAGAAAGAAGGAAAGAAAGATAATAATAATGATGTTACTGGTTTTACGTCTCTTTTAACAACTGCGGCTTTTAGAGACGCCGTGACGGGGTGACGGAATTTTGGCCCCAAGGGGATCTTTAACGTGCCAGTAAATCTACTGACACGGCACCATCGCATTCGCGCACCCCCAAATGACAACTGGCTACGCCTGGATTCGATCCTGCAACCTTGGCCACAGCAGGCGAGAACGTTACCGCTGAGCCACGCAGACAGTCCAAGAAAGTTGGTTGGTTGGTTCCTTAGTTTAGGGGCTGCGACAACGCGGTCATGTAGCCCCGTGTACTTTGGGTGTGTGTAGAATTTGTCTGATAACCGGTGTTAATTGTGATGACTGTATTAGTGTGTGTTTTTTTTTTTTTAATTCAAGTAGGGACTGCAACTTTGAATTTTCAAATAGTTCCTACTTTTGCCGCCAAACGCCACCGTCAACGACTACTAGGCCTAGTTCAGAACTTAGTTACTAGACGCCACCGCAGTCGGCTCTTGGCAACGAACGTAGCAACCTAAGAGCGTTGTTTACATTCTTAACCTATCCAATTTAGTTTCACACAGGTGTAATTAGTGGAAAGATCTTTAACATGCCATAAATCTATGACATGGGACCGCCGGCTTTACTTCCCCTCCGAAGGAAGGCATACTGAGGGATTTTTAACGCTCTTAAAAAATCCGACGGCTTCGGCCGGGTTTGAACCCGCTATCTTGGGCATAGAAGCTCAGCATGCTACCAACTACGCCACCGAAGCCGCTACAGTCAAAGAAAGAAAGAAAGAAAGAAAGAAAGACAGAATAAAAAGAAATGTAATTGTAATTCGTTTACTGAAATGCTTTTAAATAATAATATTGTATTTTTTGTTTTTCTGCTTGGTGCGTATATAAATAAATCCGTAGGCTTTCCGACGCTTGAGCACGCCACATACAGCTGACCATGTGAGCCTTTGTTGAAACTATTCGTGCGCCATCTAATGTAACGTGGATTTAACTTACTTATTCAGAAACAATGGTGGGAGTGTGCACAATAACTCACCAAATTTTCATCGTAATCGGATGGTTGGTTGGTTCCTCAGTTTAGGGGCTGCGACAACGCGGTCATGTAGCCCCATGTACTTTGGGTGTGTGTAGAATCTGTCTGATAACCGGTGTTAAATGTGATGGCTGTATTAGTGTGTATATCTGTTTTTTAATTCAAGTAAAGTACCCATGTGAGTAATCTCGATGGAAAATATGCTTCCGCCTCCAGCTAGCGTCAGGACTCGGGCGTGTACCGTCTCCCCATTGAGCAGTTGCATATTTTGGATTTGAGGCTAAAAGGTATCAACTCTACAATGATAAGGCACAACTCTATTCTAAAACTTTAATTCAGTAATAAAATTCATGGCTTCAAACAAACAAAACAATCCCCACAAACGTAAACCAAAATCAAATAAAATTTACTTCCACAATCCACTAATATCAACATAATAAAATCATATCATAACTCAAACCTTTACCCTTATATCAACTTCACCATATACGCTAGTGCGCTGATGCACATACAACTTCAGAAACAAACTGTACATTGATACTACTGTCATCCAATGTGACTTCTTTAATTTCACAAAATTACTTATTCCTTAAACCATCTTAATTTGACAATTATGTGTACCGTGTGTGTTTTGATCTTTCTCTTCCCACCAAATGCTTTACATGCATTAGCCTATTCTGGTGTTGCACAGCATTCTACGTGCAACTCCATAATTATGCAAGCTACCCCTACACTTCCTCTATTTATATAGTTCCACTGCATGCCGTCTGTGATTTCATCTTAAAAACGTTAATTATTGCTGTGTCGGATGGTACAATTAAACTAACCTTGCGCGCGTAGCCTGTGGCATCCAGTAGCCAACTTCTGAAAAAGATGTCAGTGACAGTACAAATGCAACGTCCAACCCTTCGTTAGATTGCTAAAATTATGAACCATCAGGATGTTATATAATTATCAATGTGTTCTCAAACCACATGACTTCATTACCCAATTTAACAATGTTTCATCTTATGTCATTAACAGGGTCTAAAATCTGTTCTTTTCAAACTTTCTTTCACGGTTCGCTTGACCGTCCCGACCCTCTTCCAAGCGGCCTGTACACAATAGCAGTGGAGTGAGGTCCTACAGTGCCTCGACCCTCGTTTCATGGCATATGTCTTACCTCCCCTAAGCAGTATAAGATTTTAACAGGCAAATACCGTGGTCCTAGTGACACACATATCCCAATGGATTTAAACTGAATATTATGCAAACAGGTACTGGATGAGCTTAACATTTACTCCTACCCTGAGGATAATAATAATTGGCACCAAATAGGCCCATTTCAACATGAAGGCACGAGATTCATAAAACATTGGTCTAGTAGGTAACCGGTATCTTTAATAAATGCTGCGGTCAGTCATAACATGCTGCCGTAATACGATTCGCTTCAACGAGCCGAATCACTCAATAATAAGTTCTCGGGCGATCAAATAGAGTGCAGAGATGTCCATCGTTTTCCTCTCACCTATCACGGGATTCAAACCCGGAACATTCCATATCCATCATCAGAGTTAGGGTCCAATTCACTAAATACACTCTGGTACAAAGCACATCTCCAATTATGCCCACGGCATACGAGATTTCAGACGAAGAATAGATTACCTGGTCCCTTACCTAATGCTATGATCTTCGTCCTATAATTATTAAGAGAAATCTATCAATTACTCTATAAGCTTTTACATAAGCTGCAAATTCAATTCACTAAAAAGCCCTTCCATTTCCTGGCATAATTATATTCCCATTAATACAATATATTCTGACGTAAAACTCTTTTCTTAATCCCGTAACGTAATCTTACTGTATAATCTTACTGCTTAGATCGATAAGTCTTGCCCTTTAGCGTAAATATTTCTTGCTTACAACATTTTTACCTCATGCGTTCATTCATACCTTTATTTAATTATTATTATTATTATTATTATTCTCACTGACATAAATTACCAAAATCCGTCACAACTAATCATCTTAAAAATCGAACAACCGTGTTCGTTTCATTTACATAACTGCTTTGCCATTTTTAATTATAGTGGTAACGATTAATCCACTCATTGATGAAAAATAACATCTCAACTCTATTAAAATCAACACAATAATGATTAAACTTGGAGGGTCTATCTCCTAATCTGATTCTTACTGGCATCTTTATAACTCTGAAATCACATTACATGCAGTGGCCTATACCTCTACTTAAACATAATTTGTGGGGTACTCACATATATCAAGGCTCATCATGGTGGCTCCAACCACTCATATCCTTCCGGGTCGCCTGCCATATGCAGATTTAGTGCGACATTTGCATCTTGAATACACACATTTTATGATACATTTCTTCCAATAACCACACGACACTTTGCATTTCTATAAAGAAGCTATTGCTTCCAAAACACATGACACTTTATAACAGTAATTAAACCGTTAATTTAAAAGATATTTCACATATGATTTATACATAACACACGTCACTCTGTACACTTTTCATTGGTTGAAATTCCCTAGCAAAGATATCAAAGTTGCAGGTGTCGACGGCATCTTCCGTGCTCCTACCCACTCCTGATTGAAAGTCTGGTTCATCTGCCCCCGGAATTCACCAACAATTTATCCAATAATCCTATGGTAAGCTTCCTGATTTCCATAAATATGCTAACTTTCGTCCTGAGCGTTACTATTTGGTATTCTTAAGACATTACCAAATGCTTCGTAAAGTTTCTCCCGGCGCATTCCAGCGTAATTAGACATGTATGATCAGTCAATATTTTATACATTGAGCTTAACACTGTACATAACCTTACATAGATTATTATTTACAATAGTTCTGCAACTTATCTCGCACGGTGCTTCCTAAGTGAACACACCATTGTTCGTACTGCTGACTACACATGCAGCACGACTGTCTTTAATAAAAGCTTACTAAATGTTTCACTGCACGGCTTCCCAAGTTGAAGTCCAATAATAAAAAAATGCATTATTATCTTCTCACTTGGTGCATTACGATGTGAGGTGAATATAATGGTTCACTCAAATGTACAAGTCTTGGTTTGAGCGTCCTTTCATGAGCCGGACCGCCATACGTTCCGCCTCAACAACTGCTTGACAACCGTGTTCTGACTGTCTGACAAAAACTGTGTAGCGACGACTGTCTGCGACTCTCTGACAAACTGGGTCCAACTGGGTGCTCTGCCAAGGGTCGACCCCCTTATATTGGATACACAAAAAAAGTAGAGCTAAATTTTCCCGCGTTATCTCGACTCCTCTCCCAGCATGATTCTGGTCACGAAACCATGCTCATCGGGTTCCTTTTTCTTCACTGATCCCAGAACTATCTGCGTGCTGAAGGATCGCTCGGCCAATTAATTAATATTAATTCCTTTCTCCATAGCGTGGGGACGCTGTTTCACTGGGAATCCCTGGCGACCTCGTCATACTCAGCCGCGAACAACCATAGTCTTATGTCCTTCCGCACTCCATTAAATATGCATCAATTTCGCAGATTAAAGGCTCTAAAATTAGCCTCCTGGCTAAAGATTCACCTGTGTGCCACTCTCATGTCATTGCGTTACTCCAATCACGAGTAATCAATGATTTTCCTTGGGATCTCTCCCCACTCTTCTTCGTCCTATTCTCAGTCGGGGAAAAACTGGGTCATTATTCAAGCCCCCAACCTCTTCCAGACGACATAACAAGATCAGCAAGATTGACGTGGCTCCAAGGGGCACCTCCCACAATTCTGGGCCTATTAGTAAAACGTCATACTCTGCACTTTCTGTGCTCCGAGTCCAGCATAGCCTACTCCACGTAGTCTAATACTGCTGTATTCCGCTCAATTTCCCTGCATTATTTTAATAAATAATGTCATTATCAACTGAAATCACATCAGTGATTAAATGTACACTTTTCTCTAGGGGTTTTTACAATGAAACTCCCTCAGCAGACCTCGGGTTCGTTCCCTGGTGGAACCTTTATACTGAGATCACAGTCTCTGAGATCCACGTTCGATATCAGTCAGCATGACCCCCTCGGGTTCATATTCTCCTTGCAAAACTTATAGGAGTCAATTGCAAATGACTCTCTGTAAGTAACCTGCTGACTGTCTATCACTGTCTGTGTTTACATCTGGGGTCCTTCACCTCGTCTGGCTGCGAGTAGGTTATTTCCGCTCCCCCTTCCACACTGCGCTTAGCTCTAAGCTGTTCATTCTCTTGACGGAGGGCTTCATTTATGGCCTCCACTTGCCTTGCCGCTTCGACCATTTCTTTGTAGAATTCTCGCAGGCACTGGCATTCTTGCTGTTTGTCCCTTCCACTGGGCAAGCTGTCTGCTTCTCGTTCCGTCTCGCCGCGTGAACTTTCAGGTCTGGCTGCCTGGTTGACTTCGCTATCCACGTTCAGTTGGGTGTGTGCGGCTAATACTTCTTCTTGTTCGTCGAATTCTTCTGGCGAATAATAAACTTTTAAATTGGCTGCATTCATAATGACTTCGTTTCCAGTTTCTAAATGCTTTATCCTGTATGCATTGTTTTGTAGGTCTCTGATCACCTCGAACGGGCCTGTTCTAACTCATCCCACCTGTATAGTATCTGAATATACCATACATAATCTGTTGCCAATGCCTCTGCTTCTCTGTATATTGCAGTTCCCCTTGCTAAACGTCCCTCGACGTAATCGATCATCATCTTCAACCACGGGTCTTCGCGTTGTAGGTTGGTAAGATTCCTCAAGTCATCCAACGTCTTCTGATCTCGATTCTCAATCTGGACAGCTAGCGCTTCTTCTTCTCTAGGGTAACGGCTTAATATGTCCGGTATTACATTCTCTTTCCCTGGACAGTATTCTATTTCCACGTTGAATTGCTGAATATACAGGGACCATCTTGTCAATCGCTGGCTAGACAAGTCTGTCTTTAACAAAAATGTTAAAGCTTTATGGTCTGTTCTGAGGACTATTTGAAAGCCATACACGAGTTTATGCCATGATTGCAACGCGTACAAAATTGCGAGCAACTCTATCTCTGTAATCGTGCAGTTTTTCTCATGGGCTTTCAGCCTCCTACTTATAAAGGCAATAAAAACTTTCTTTTCAGGCTGGTCAACATTTTCCTGGAATAGCATCGCTCCAATACCAATAAGTGATGCATCCGTCTGTATGATGAACTTCTGGGTATAATCCTGGTATCCCAGTTTCACATATTCCAAAAGCATTTGTTTTGACCTCACAAATGCTTCCTGACATTGCTCCGTCCAATTCCATCTGCCGCCTTTCTTCAATAGGTCCTGCAGGGGTGCTACTGTCGTAGTATAGTTTGGGCAGTGGTTCGAAAAGAATCCAATTACTCCCAAATACTGTCGGACGTGCTTAACCTTCGTGGGTCGAGGGAAATTTCGAATTACCTCCAATTTATCTGGATTAGGCTTCACTCCATTTGCAACAATAACATGCCCTAGGAATTTAACTTCCCTCTGACAGAAGTGCGATTTCTTGATATTAACCATAAAGTTAGCTTCACGAAGGTCATCTAGCAACTTCTTCAGGTCTCTCATGTGCTCCTCCAGAGATTCTGATGTGAGTAGAATGTCGTCTACTTATCTGATGGTACTCTCCTTCACATCATCTGATAGATTGCGATCTAACGCTCTTATCAGTGCTGAACCAGCTGTTTTCAAACCAAAAGGTAGCCTTAAAAACGTGTATGTGTGTTGATCAAACATGAAGCCTGTCAACAGACTAGTTTTCTTCTCTAATTCAAGATGGTGGAAACTGGAAGTGATATCCAAGTTTGTAAATACGGTCTTCCCTTTGAACTTCCTGAGGATCTCTTTAATAGGTGGCACTTGGTCAAACTCCGGAATAACCTTCAAATTTAAATGTCTCAGGTCCAGACATACTCTGACAGTCCCGTCTGTCTTCGGTACAATTACCAATGGACTTACATAAGGCGTAGGTGTCTTCTCAATAACACCGGCCTCCAACATCTCCTGAATTGCCTCTTTCACTTTAGCATAATGCTTTTCGGCTATAGGGTAGGGTTTCTGCCTAAATGGTGTCCAATCACTGACTTGAAAAGCATAAGTGAAATTCTTTATACGACCAGGTCTCGAATCAAAGACTTCCTTCTGTTCCAGTAATAATTGCTTTAAATTTTCCTTCTCTTTTAGCCCAATTTTCGCTTCTTCTAGTTTTTCCGAAATATATTCTTCCAGTTCGGGTTCCAGATCTTTTTCCAAGTCTGTGGCTAGTGTTTTCAGTTCGTCTTCTAACTGCTCCATGGCTAACACTTCTTCCTCCGCCACGTCTCTGTATGTATGCCATACTTGTTCACTTGACCCTGATTCAATCTGGTTGAGTGCGACCTCTAAGCCTTCGGCTTCCTCATTCACATGGAACATAACCCTGTCCTGTGCTAGGTCGATTATCACTCTGAATTCCCTTATAAATTCTGCCCCAATAAGTAGGTTATAAGGCAGTTTGTTTACTAATAGAAAACTCTGTGAGAATATAGAGCCTCCTATCTGTAAATCTAGGAATGCCTGATATTTACATATCATCGTTCTGTCTGGAATCACCCCTCTTATTTTGACACTAGAGATCGGTATTTTCAAAACATTCTCTCTCTGGGCTATTTCATTATATAATGCTTGTGTCATAAGGCACACTGTTGAACCCGTGTCTAACAGACTTCTTATTTTCAATCCTGCCACTCTTACTATTATAATAGGCAATTCTCTCTTGACCATGACCTGTGATCCTCCTGTATCCTCGATTAGCTCTTCTGGTTTGGCTATCCAATTGATGATGTTAACAGACTTCCATCCATCAGTCTCGAACTCTTCTAATTTTTGCGTTTTTTTTTCTTCAGCGCCCGTCCCCTTGGAGTTTCTTCTCTCCTGTTCGCTGCGCTGTAGCTCCAAACTCTTAGCTCCATCTCCATATCTGTCTGGCGATGTCCTGTTCTGCATAAATTCTTGCCAGCGGACTTGTTGTTTCTGGGGCTCATCTCCCCTTTCCTCGAGGTATCGCAATGAAGCGTGATATCGTTCCTCTACCTCGTCATCGAAGTTACTTCTTCTTTCTTGGGGTCTCCAATTTCTACTGTTGCCTTCTTGGCCATTGTTACCTCCATTGTTTTGGTACGGTCTACCCCTGGTATTATGCTTATTCCACGAATTTCGGCCTCTTCCTCCTCTACTAGCATTCCCTTTGTACTTTGGTAGCCATCTCCTGGGTTCCTGTTCCCATTGCCGTCCGTAGGAATCTAATGTTTCAGTGCTCGTAGCTTTGTTGTTCCTTGGAGCTTGATGTTGGTCAGTCTGCGTGTTGGTCACGTGTACCTGTTCCACGGTTCGACTCTGACGCATCGTATTGGCTGTTGTGAGGTCCAGTTGTCTAAGAACTGTCTCCATTTCTATAGCAGTTTTCGCATTAGCCGAGATTAGCAGTCTTTGGATCTCGTATGGAAGCTGCTTGGCGATAGCAATACATAATTCCAGCTCGCTCGGTTTTTGATCCAGTTCTTTGAAGCGACACATCTGCGATATAAAAAATTCTGCATACTTCGTTTGGTTGTTGGTGCTGTATCTTTTTGAATACAAATCCAACCGTAAATTCTGTTGGGTCGCTGGATCCCAGTATCTCTTCAAAAATGCCTCTCGAAACTCCTCAACAGTATCGAAAGTATACCGGAAACTGCGAAACCATAATGCACATTCTCCCTCTGTTAGTTTCTCAATGGCTCGTAGCCTGCGCTCTGGCGGTATCCGCGCGTCATTCAGATATTCAGACACTTCCTTCAACCAATATTTTGGTGTCATATTCCAGTGGCTACCTGAGAATTTCCTTGGTTTTTCTTCGCTTGCCCTGATTACGTTTATCACCTGGGTGTGCATAGCATTTTCATGTGGCTTTGATGCTGCAACTGGTGCATCTGGCGTCATATAAGGACTTTCGCCTGGGCCTGTAGCATTCCTGATTATTGGTTGGGTTTCTAAGTCTGCCCACCTTGTTTTCTTCATATCTTCCATGCTGCCTTCACTTGACTTATGATCTTTCAGAAGGGTTTCCTCCTGTGCGATTATCCTAGTCTCCATTTGATTGTGGCGCATCTCCGCTATTTCCAGTCGAGTAATTACCTCCTTCTCGATTCTGGTAAGCCTATCTCGATTTTCCTCGGCCACTTGAAATATTTTCTTCTTGTCTTCTTTCAGGCTTTGTTTGATATGGGAGATTTCATCCTCTACATCTTCATTTATCTGAGCAAGGGTCTTGTCGTTTGCCTCTGTCTTTTGGCCTTCTCTCACTTCGAGTTCTTCTCTCAGCCCTTTAATCTCCTCTTGAATGTGTCCATTGACCTTAGACAATTCATTCCGGACTTTGATGATCTCACCTATATTCTCCTCTTGCCTTTTGTTAACTACAACAATGTCACTTTGAACTGGGTCCAGTTCTTGATGAACTTTGCCCATCTGACCTTTCACGTTGCTTACCAGCTCTTTACTTTCATTAGCGATAGCCTTAATCTCGCTTATTTCCTGACATTGATCTAATATGTTCTGATCCTGTTTCTTGAGATCACCGTTAATTGCTCTAGCATAGCTTTTCAATTTCTGGTCCCATTTAGAGTCGTTCTCTTCTAACCTCTGATCTACCGTTCTAGTAAATTCTGAAAACTGTTTCGCTTGGCGTTCGAGATTCGCCTCATTTTGGATTTGAATATCCTTAATGTCGTTAGACAGCGCATCTAACCTACTGTTGGTTTCATCCTGAGCATGTTTACACGCTTGTAAATTACTTTCGAGCTTGGCTTCTATAGCCTCGAAACGTTTATCTGTTTTAACCTGCATTTCTGATACAATGCTTACAACAGTTTCTGTTACTTCGGTCTTAATTACCTCTTGCATTTGACCTAACTTATTGTTTATTTCAACCTGATTAGCATCTAGACGGTTATTTAATTCACTCTGGTTGTCATTCATTGCAACCTGATTTGCATTAATTGCCTCCTGACTGGCATCTAAACGAGTGTTTATTCCATCCTGGAAAGCCTTAGCTTCCAGCTTATTTTGCTCGTTAACAGCATCAAAATGCTGTTTCAACCCTGCAATAACCTGCAGGATCTCCTCTGCACCTGACATTTTTACAATAATACACTTTGATATGCAGGCAGACTTCCTGGAAAAATGTGTGGATATGTTTTGAAGAGAAACATCAAACACTGTACACATATTGTAAAATCGTACAAAACCTGTCAATTTTATGATAAATTTGGATTGGGTGTGTAGCGCTCGTACCCTTGGGTAATCCTCTTCTCAATAGAGAGATTCTGCGTTACATCAAAAGCCTACTGAACTCAACAATCACTCAAACGCAGTTTGAGGCAAAAAAAACAATTACTATGGTTTTCCCCATGTAATACCGTAAAAAATCTATGGGTTTTCCCTAAATCCCATAAGCTCCACGAAACTGGGCGCCATGATAATGAAATGCCATGGGAGTTGGTCCACGTTAAGACATCGCAGCAACCCTCCAAGGTCTCTGTTGTACTGTCGAATGCCCCACTTGGTTCTCGCCATGATAATGAAATACACCTCTGCGCCTATGGTGACCTGTATTTAAAACCGGCCCACATACCAGCGCCATGATAAATTAATATCATCGTACGAGTGTCCAGATAAATAAACATCAGGTCTTGCAATGCCAAAACATACATATTGCACTACTGAGGCGATTCCATGATAGAATACTACCGACCCAAGTAACCTGGATCATGTTAATTAAGGTGTTTATCAAAAATTTATATTGTGCGTATCGGAGCTTAGCTTAAGATTAGGTGCGGTCCCCCCCTAATTCACGTTATTCATTACTTTAATAGAGTTGTGTGCACTCGACCTAGACCGACTTTAGTTGTACCTATAGCTCAAATCACTGTACAGGACATCAATTTCCATGTACCCATGAGAGTAATCTCGATGGAAAATATGCTTCCGCCTCCAGCTAGCGTCAGGACTCGGGCGTGTACCGTCTCCCCATTGAGCAGTTGCATATTTTGGATTTGATGCTAAAAGGTATCAACTCTACAATGATAAGGCACAACTCTATTCTAAAACTTTAATTCAGTAATAAAATTCATGGCTTCAAACAAACAAAACAATCCCCACAAACATAAACCAAAATCAAATAAAATTTACTTCCACAATCCACTAAAATCAACATAATATTATCACAATAAAATCATATCATAACTCAAACCTTTACCCTTATATCAACTTCACCATATACGCTAGTGCGCTGATGCACATACAACTTCAGAAACAAACTGTACATTGATACTACTGTCATACAATGTGACTTCTTTAATTTCACAAATTTACTTATTCCTTAAACCATCTTAATTTGACAATTATGTGTACCGTGTGTGTTTTGATCTTTCTCTTCCCACCAAATGCTTTACATGCATTAGCCTATTCTGGTGTTGCACAGCATTCTACGTGCAACTCCATAATTATGCAAGCTACCCCTATACTTCCTCTATTTATATAGTTCCACAGCATGCCGTCTGTGATTTCATCTTAAAAACGTTAATTATTGCTGTGTCGGATGGTACAATTAAACTACCCTTGCGCGCGTAGCCTGTGGCATCCAGTAGCCAACTTCTGAAAAAGATGTCAGTGACAGTACAAATGCAACGTCCAACCCTTCGTTAGATTGCTAAAAGTATGAACCATCAGGATGTTCTATAATTATCAATGTGTTCTCAAACCAAATGACTTCATTACTCAATATAACAATGTTTCATCTTATGTCATTAACAGGGTCTAAAATCTGTTCTTTTCAAACTTTCTTTCACGGTTCGCTTGACCGTCCCGACCCTCTTCCAAGCGGCCTGTGCACAATAGCAGTGGAGTGAGGTCCTACAGTGCCTCGACCCTCGTTTCATGCCATATGTCTTACCTCCCCTAAGCAGTATAAGATTTTAACAGACAAATACCGTGGTCCTAGTGACACACATACCCCAATGGATTTAAACTGAATATTATGCAAACAGGTACTGGATGAGCTTAACATTTACTCCTACCCTGAGGATAATAATAATTGGCACCAAATAGGCCCATTTCAACATGAAGGCACGAGATTCATAAAACATTGGTCTAGTAGGTAACCGGTATCTTTAATAAATGCTGCGGTCAGTCATAACATGCTGCCGTAATACGATTCGCTTCAACGAGCCGAATCACTCAATAATAAGTTCTCGGGCGATCAGATAGAGTGCAGAGATGTCCATCGTTTTCCTCTCACCTATCACGGGATTCAAACCAGGAACATTCCATATCCATCATCAGAGTTAGGGTCCAATTCACTAAATACACTCTGGTACAAAGCACATCTCCAATTATGCCCACGGCATACGAGATTTCAGACGAAGAATAGATTACCTGGTCCCTTACCTAATGCTATGATCTTCGTCCTATAATTATTAAGAGAAATCTATCAATTACTCTATAAGCTTTTACATAAGCTGCAAATTCAATTCACTAAAAAGCTCTTCCATTTCCTGGCATAATTATATTCCCATTAATACAATATATTCTGATATAAAACTCTTTTCTTAATCCCGTAACGTAATCTTACTGTATAATCTTACTGCTTAGATCGATAAGTCTTGCCCTTTAGCGTAAATATTTCTTGCTTACAACATTTTTACCTCATGCGTTCATTCATACCTTTATTTTATTATTATTATTATTATTATTCTCACTGACATAAATTACCAAAATCCGACACAACTAATCATCTTAAAAATCGAACAACCGTGTTCGTTTCATTTACATAACTGCTTTGCCATTTTTAATTATAGTGGTAACGATTAATCCACTCATTGATGAAAAATAACATCTCAACTCTATTAAAATCAACACAATAATGATTAAACTTGGAGTGTCTATCTCCTAATCTGATTCTTACTGGCATCTTTATAACTCTGAAATCACATTACATGCAGTGGCCTATACCTCTACTTAAACATAATTTGTGGGGTACTCACACATATCAAGGCTCATCATGGTGGCTCCAACCACTCATATCCTTCCGGGTCGCCTGCCATATGCAGATTTAGTGCGACATTTGCATCTTGAATACACACATTTTATGATACATTTCTTCCAATAACCACACGACACTTTGCATTTCTATAAAGAAGCTATTGCTTCCAAAACACATGACACTTTATAACACTAATTAAACCGTTAATTTAAAAGATATTTCACATATGATTTATACATAACACACGTCACTCTGTACACTTTTCATTGGTTGAAATTCCCTAGCAAAGATATCAAAGTTGCAGGTGTCGACGGCATCTTCCGTGCTCCTACCCACTCCTGATTGAAAGTCTGGTTCATCTGCCCCCGGAATTCACCAACAGTTTATCCAATAATCCTACGGTAAGCTTCCTGATTTGCATAAATATGCTAACTTCCGTCCTGAGCGTTACTATTTGGTATTCTTAAGACATTACCAAATGCTTCGTAAAGTTTCTCCCGGCGCATTCCAGCGTAATTAGACATGTATGATCAGTCAATATTTTATACATTGCGCTTAACACTGTACATGACTTTACATAGATTATTATTTACAATAGTTCTGCAACTTATCTCACACGGTGCTTCCTAAGTGAACACACCATTGTTCGTACTGCTGACTACACATGCAGCACGACTGTCTTTAATGAAAGCTTACTAAATGTTTCACTGCACGGCTTCCCAAGTTGAAGTTCAATAATAAAAAAATGCATTATTATCTTCTCACTTGGTGCATTACGATGTGCGGTGAATATAATGGTTCACTCAAATGTACAATTCTTGGTTTGAGCGTCCTTTCATGAGCCGGACCGCCATATGTTCCGCCTCAACAACTGCTTGACAACCGTGTTCTGACTGTCTGACAAAAACTGTGTAGCGACGACTGTCTGCGACTCTCTGACAAACTGGGTCCAACTGGGTGCTCTGCCAAGGGTCGACCCTCTTATATTGGATTCACACAAAAAGTAGAGCTAAATTTTCCCGCGTTATCTCGACTCCTCTCCCAGCATGATTCTGGTCTCGAAACCATGCTCATCGGGTTCCTTTTTCTTCACTGATCCCAGAACTATCTGCGTGCTGAAGGATCGCTCAGCCAATTAATTAATATTAATTCCTTTCTCCATAGCGTGGGGACGCTGTTTCACTGGGAATCCCTGGCGACCTCGTCAAACTCAGCCGCGAACAACCATAGTCTTATGTCCTTCCGCACTCCATTAAATATGCGTCAATTTCGCAGATTAAAGGCTCTAAAATTAGCCTCCTGGCTAAAGATTCACCTGTGTGCCACTCTCATGTCATTGCGTTACTCCAATCACGAGTAATCAATGATTTTCCTTGGGATCTCTCCCCACTCTTCTTCGTCCTATTCTCAGTCGGGGAAAAACTGGGTCATTATTCAAGCCCCCAACCTCTTCCAGACGACATAACGAGGTCAGCAAGATTGACGTGGCTCCAAGGGGCACCTCCCAACATTCTGGGCCTATTAGTAAAACGTCAAACTCTGCACTTTCTGTGCTCCGAGTCCAGCATAGCCTACTCCACGTAGTCTAATACTGCTGTATTCCGCTCAATTTCCCTGCATTATTTTAATAAATAATGTCATTATCAACTGAAATCACACCAGTGATTAAATATACACTTTTCTCTAGGGGTTTTTACAATGAAACTCCCTCAGCAGACCTCGGGTTCGTTCCCTGGTGGAACCTTTATACTGAGATCACAGTCTCTGAGATCCACGTTCGATATCAGTCAGCATGACCCCCTCGGGTTCAGTAAGGACTGCAACTTTGAATTTTTCAAATAGTTCTTACTTTTTCCGTCAAACGCCACCGTCAACGACTACTAGGCCTAGTTCAGAACTTAGCTTCTAGACGCCACCACAGTCGGCTCTTGGCAACGGATGTAGGAACCTAAGAGCGTTGAATACATTCCTAACCTATACAATTTAGCTTCACACAGGTGTAATTAGTGGAAGGTTCTTTAACATGCCATAAATATATGACATGGGACCACCAGCTCTACTTCCCCTCCGAAGGAAGGCATACTGAGGGATTTTTAACGCTCTTAAAAAATCCGACGGCTTCGGGAGTGTTTGAACACACTATCTTGGGCATAGATGCTCAGCATGCTACCAACTACGCCACCGAAGCCACCCGCTTTCGGATGAATGGTGTATGAACACAAAGGGGACATACAGACAAACTATCACGCAACATTGATTTATTGTACTTGTATATACAGATTCGTATGTTTATTTCTGAAAAGGATCTTTCTGGTGTTCTATTTTTCTGTCGGTAAGTTGATGAATCAGTACCTTGAACTAAATATAGTCGTGTACAATCCCTTAGTGTTGTATTTATGCACTGTGGATAAATTTCGTAATTATTTGGACACATATTTACCAGTCCTAGAGGGGTGTTGATGTGCGTTATCTTTAGGAACGACGAAAGAAAGCTTTGTTTCAAAACAAAGTACCCTACTTTTCACATTTTGCAAAAATGAGGAAAAAGGAGACTTATGAGATCGATCCGGAAAAATGTGTGTGTGTCTGTCTGTCAGTCCTTCTGTCTGTCTGTCTGTCTGTCTGTCTGTCCTTCTGTCTGTCTGGCTGTGTGTGTGTGCAGCAATCGAAACCAAATTTAGCATGAGTAAAGATGTATACCGGAATATCTCAAGCCCATATTTGTAAATGATATCAGTGCTACCAACTGCTGAAAAATCGCAATTGAAAATTCAGCTCCATGTTGTATATCTTGGAAGGTATACATGGGAGTTATACCAAAATTGGCACACATATAGATAATAATATTTCAGTTTAATTTCCACGAGGCCATACATGACAGTGCTGCCAAAATGATTCTAAGCCTGCTGATAGGTCCACTTTTTAAATGCATATAACATCTACACTATCAATTGGATTTCAACCAAATTTCGTATGCACTATGTGTAGATAGACAGATATGACTGAGCGTAATCTTAAGAGCCACCAGGGCTGCCAACTGTTAATAAATGCACTCTCTCTTGTTTTTATCCAAATACCAATATATCAGAAAGTATGCAAGCCGACAGCTTTAAACTATGCACACGTATAGTACCTGACATTATAGATTAATTTGGGGTAACTAATGGACCTCAGTACTACCAACATGATTCTAAGCCTGCTGATAGAACCAATTGTAAATACCTGTAACTTCTATACTATGAATTGGATTTCGACCAAATTTCGTATGTGCAATGTGTACTATAACTGATATTACTATGCGTATTTTTAAGAGCAACCAGGGCTGTCAACTGTTTATAAATGCTGTTTCTATTTTTTACCCTAATATCAATATATCAGAAAGTATTCAAGCCAACAGCTCTACACTTTGCACACGTATGGTACCTTACATTCTAGATTAATTTGGAGTAACTAATATACGTCAGGGTTTCCAACATGTTTCTTAGCCTGCTGATTGGTCCAATTTTAAAATACATGTAACTTCTATACAAATAAATGGATTTCATCCAAAATTGGCACAACAATAGGTCATAATAGTTCAGATTACTTCTGACCAACACATGCATGACATTGTTGCCAACATGATTTTACGCGCACTGATAGGTCCAATGTCTAACTACATGCAACGTCTATGCTATCCATTGGACTTCAAACAAATATTGTATTCTGTACCTTAAGAGATGGAACTAACAATATGTTCAGTCACCAGGGCTGCCAACTGTAGTGCCCTATTAGGCTACATTATGCCAGTTATATTTCGAAATAATTAGAAATTTCGATATTACCAACTCAATTTCGTCATTATTCTAATTAGGTCCATATAGATTAATTATTGGAATGAATCTTACATTTCGAGAAAAGTAGGCTCTTTAGTTCGTCACTGGAACTTCTTGTTCTTTCGTAATATATTGTTTTCATGTTGTCTAAATTGACTACAACATTTGGATATTGAGTTCTGAGTTTGAAATTGTTGCTCTATACTTCATCACAGTGGTTGCTTTAAGGGGTGTAACATCGAGGCCATAATAGTAATAATAATAATACTAGTGTATGGCCTCGGGTTCCGTGTGCAAACTTTGTTATTTGACGCCCAGAGGGCATCTTTCATGTCGATTTTTTTTGTTCCAAGAAGAATAGTTATCTAAGCTCCTTGACACTACAGCGCTTTCTAGTAGAGAAAGGAGAACATTGTGTTGGCAGAAAATCCCGAGATTAATTTTGCCATTATGAACACGGCCTACTGAATTTAAATAGGTTCTTTAACATGCCAACAACGTATGACATTCGTGTCGAGATTTTTTGTTGCCTTAAAAAAAAATCACTTACCACGGCCAGGAGCGAACCTGCAAGCTTGGGGTTGGTTGTCCGACACGATAACCACTCTCCCACCGTGGCAAGCCATCGAGGCCATGATAAGTACAATATTGAGAATGATCAACATCAATACCTTACCACTAACTTCATTCTAGAAGGAGATATAGGAAAATAAAATAAAGAAGAAGGGAATTAAAAGAGAGAGAAAAGAAATGTCCACAACCCTTGAAGAATGAAGCTTGAGGGACTCGGACGGAAACAGAGCCATGAAAGGCCGATAGGAAGGGGAGGCGGAGGAGAGAGTCCGGTCAAAAGTCACTGGAAAAATGTGAATGAATGGACCAAGCTGAAGAATCTCTTGAGGTCATCCGCGAGCCATGAGCCCTTCAGTGTGTGGTTCACCATGCGTGGTGGGCTACACTCACCCTGCCCCTTCAGGGCCCCTTGCAATAGTCAGGCCTGACTCCTCTAATAATTAGGGGATCAGGAAAAACAAGGGTCAATTAAGGCTGAAAATGAATGACACTCTAGGCCTAGGGTACCTTAATATTTTCAATGTATGACTTGAAAACGTGACTGAAAACGGGATTCCAACCCGAATATCCCGCTGTGTTTATTCACTTCCATCAATGCGACACGATCCAACCACCACGAATTTTCAAGCCTCAAATGGCGAGGCGCTGTTGCGATAGCTTCTAGAATTATGTGAACATTTCTTTGATCCCCCAAATACTCACAAAAATCTGAAGAAAACAAAGAATTGACCAAAGGAAATCGACAGGAAAGATGACTGAGATGTGCTCGTCACAAATAACTTGTTTCAATGTCAGACTCAGTTGGAGTCCCATGGTAGCTAAACCACATCCCATCCTGTGGGAAGAACTTGTCTCAACATCTCTTATGAGTAACTTAAATAATCTTCGCAACTACACACACCCTTCTAACAATATTAATAATAATGATGGTCTCAGGTGCCGGGTGCAAGCATTGTTATTTGACGCATGTCAAATTTTGTTGTTCCTTGAAGTGCTATGAAAGTCAAGGAGTTTAGGTATCGAAGCTCCTTGATACTATAACGCTTTCTAGTAGAGAAATGAGGAACTTTTGTGTTGGCGGAGAACCCCGCGAATAATTTTACCATTATGAACACGGCCTACTGAATTCAAATGGGTTCTTTAACATGTCAACAATGTATGACATGCGTGTCGTGATTTTTGTCGCCTTTCAAAAATCAGTTACCATGACCAGGAGCGAACCTGTAAGCTTGGGTGTGGTAGTCCGACACGATAACCACTCACCCAGCGTGGCAAGTTACCCTTCTAATATTAATACACCTTAAAGAGGTCTCCTTCCCCCTGTGAGATCACATTTTGTTGACGTGGTATTTCAAGTGGAAAAGCCGACGCGGCGTGGAGTTTCTTGGCTTGAAAGGACGTAGTTGGCTAATTGGTCTCTTAGCGGCACCGCCAGCCTTCTGGAACTAATGAGGCGTGTCTGAGATGATGATATACTGGTCAGACTCGTCTCGAGGTCGCATGAGCTAAATCGATAAATTGCAGTTCGACTTTGGAGATGAGATGGAATTACTGTAAGATCATAGAAATGACTTTACGGGGTCTTCGTATCTGTTGAGTAAGATTTTGAAATTTAATGTTTGTAGTAGTTAATTCATTCTAGAGGCTAGGACATGTTTAACATCAGCCTTGTGTGTGCTTGCGCAATTCACTCACAATGATCAACTCTCATCTGTGCCCCGCTGTACAAGAAGATTTATCTCGTATCACCTCTTACACACTACGGGAAGAAATGCTTTATTATTATTATTTTACATTTGAATTGAACCTCTATGTTCACAAGAACCTCGTTTATCCGGATTAAGTGGGACCAGAACTGATCCGGATTATCGAAAATCCGGATAATCCGGGGGAAAACCTAAAAAAAATACATGTTATATAAAAAGATGCTATATTGGCTTTCACGGCCAGTGAATTAAAACTCAGCAATATTTCTAGGTTTATGCCGTGTCTTGTGTGGGGTTTCACCTAGGAACACCCAGCTGGCTCATCAGCAGGCTCTTGGTGTCCTCGCCCGGACCCCCACAGCAGTAGCGAACTGTGCACTACCTCCCTTCTTATGAAGTGCAGGTGCGCCTCTTAACTGCGAGAGCTAAAAGCTCAAGCAGCTATAACTTCCCTATCAAGGCTTCCAAAAACATGGTATATTAACATAAGTTGTAATGCCTTTTTTTCAATTGCACAAAAAATATAAGAACACTTTTCTTACATTTACGACTCTGTTTTCTGCATTAAAATAGTGTGTGAGTTATTCCTCTTTTACGTTTGTATAGCGTTTGCGCGCAGCACGATCACGCAGACGTTTTACTAATATCAGTTCTCAATTCCAGGCGAATGCCGGGATGGTACCTTTGATAGACCATGGCCGAGTTACTTCCAATGCCTGTCCTTAACTATCCTTGGCGGAAAATACATTCAAGAAGAGTCGGCCCCGTAATAGAAATACCGTACAGTAAAAATATTTGTTATTATTTTCGATCTGAATAAACCGGAGATCCGGTTTAATGCGGTCCGGATAAACGAGGTTCTTGTGTACTGCTTGTTAACAATCAATTTCATGTGTGTCTAGATCTTGTGCTTCTACCAGCCTTGAGAGCCTACCAGCATTTCTTGAGTCCATCGATAAGTGCCTTCTTCCGAGCTTCTGGTAGAGAGGTTCAGATTCCACTTTAACAATATTGATAGTTTTGAACCATCTATCGTGAATTTTAGTTTCTGGAACACCAATTTGAAACAGGTCTTTCTCATATTCTTGGAACCATCTCCATTTCGTGCTATTCCAGATTTTCATAGTCAGCTGGTCATCAGTCAAGTGCTGATGGACGACATTATTAGTTCTATCTTGGTGTATAGTCTAGTTTTTAATTGGATTGGGGGAGGGGCAGGAGTCAAGCCCTTTGCCTCTCACCAAGGTGGACCGGGTTCGATTCCTGGTTAATGCATGTGAGATTTTCGAATTGAATGCCATGTCCTGTGGTTCGGACTCCACGTCAAAAGGCGGTCCCGTGGTTCAAGATAGCGAGTTAAATGGTCACGTTA